>CM040122.1:330949820-331549820 GCA_022559845.1 Amorphophallus konjac | reverse complement strand
CGAGACAGTCGCCTGGGGCTTCGTTTGGAAATCGATCATCTGTCGCTTTGGCATCCCCCGAGTGATAGTGAGCGATAACGGGCGGCAATTCGACTCTCGGTACTTCCGAGACAGATGCGCCGACCTAAATATCCGCAACCACTTCACTTCGATCGCCCACCCTCAGGCCAACGGGCTGGTTGAAAATGCCAACAAAACCATCTTGAAGGGCATAAAAACCAGACTCGGCAAGGCTAAGGGTAGCTGGCTCGAGGAACTGCCTAGCGTACTATGGTCGCACCGAATGACCCCCAGGACGGCAACCGGTGAGACCCCTTTTCAGCTGGTATATGGCACCGAAGCCGTCGTTCCGTTAGAGATCGCCAATCCGTCTCTCCGAGTGATCAGCTTTTCGCCCGAGGCAAACGAGCAGAAGTTGCTCGAGAACCTCGACCTGGCAGACGAACTACGAGAGATCGCGAACGTCTGAGCTACGGAATACCAGCGCCGCCTCACTCGGTACTACAACGCCAAGGTCCGGGGTAGACAATTCTGACCAGGGGATTTCATCCTCAGGAAGACCGAAGCCTCTCGACCACTGGAGGCGGCGGGCAAGCTATCCCCCAACTGGGAAGGCCCCTACCGAGTGATCGAGACGCTCGGGAAAGGTGCGTACAGGTTGGCCACAATGGAAGGGGAACCCATTCCCCGGACATGGAACGCAACCACACTACGCAGATTTTATTTCTAAAAACTGTATCAACAAATCGGGTAAAATAAAACCCCCTTTTTTTGCATTCATTCAAGATAATTGTTGGTACATCAGAAAGGCAACTGCCAATACATTACATAGTGAAAAGCAAAAATCCATCTAACACCACGGCATACGGCCATCGCCCGGCCGACCCGGTCTTGACCTTCTCGCATCCAGCCACTGACTCTGCCTCGCGTAGAAACTGGCTCGGATAAGAGATGGTCGACCCAGTTGGCTCGGGTGGACCGTGACGAGGGTGACAGAGGGATGACAAGGAGAAGGCCACCTTTCATGTGAGGAAGGCTACCTTCCAAGTTGGCAACAACCTGGAAAAAGGAGCGCCGTGAAGGTCTCCTCTCTGCCAATCCACCAACTTCTTGGAGGCGAACAGAAAGCAAGCAGCCCCCGAAGAGTGAAAGAAATGAAGAACAAAAGAGAGAGAAAGAGGCTGCGGACAGAGGTGAGCCGCCTCCTCCCCTCCCACGGAGGGGAATGGCGGCCGGCATCCCTAACTCCCCCATCCGCCCTCCATCTCGGCGTCCGCCCGGAAGCCTCGCTGGAGCCAAGAGGAGGCAAACGGCGTGCCCCCACACGTCGAAGCCCTCTCCAGATCCGCGCGGCGACCGTCGGACCCGTCTCATGCATGCGCGGCGACCGTGGGATCCGACCGATATTCCAGGACAGCTGGAACCGGCCGCTCCCCGTCGTCTACGGCGTCACCTTCTGAAGGGTCCTCCATGCTCCGATCGCGGCGGCGCAACATAGAGCGAAAACGAGGGAATAGGAGCAGACCGCCGGCGAGAGTCCTAAGTGTTAAGAGGGAAGGAGCACCCTTCGGTCCTTTTTATAGGCCAAGGGAGGCCACGCGCCTTAAATGACTCCCCCCTCGAAAACACGCTATAGGACCTCCCCTGGAAGGTCACCTCCAATTCCTCGGCCCCCGCTCTAGCGGGATTGCGAAGCGCCTCGACTTTCAAAGCATGGTGGAATGAAAGGACGCCCCGCCAGAAGTCTCCCGAATCGGCATGCGAAAACGGTGCAAAGAATATCGGCACTTTCCAACTGCCCCCGATACGCCAGCCAATTCACGGCAAAGATAGCGATCAAACAAAGTAAATTCTTTATTGCCTCCCATAAAGAAGTCCTCTTACAAAAGGAAAAATAGACAAAAAGGGGAAGGGGCAAAATAAAGCAAAATACATCAGGCCTGGGGCCCACTTTGAAGCTCAGGAACAGCAGTAGGGGACGCGTCACCCCCGGTACCTTCGGTGACGGCCGGCCCGGACACTGACCTCGCCTGTGCGAGAACTGTCCCGATCGTGAGCCCTCCCGGAGCCTCCGGAGTTGGTGACCCCGCTGGAGGTGACACCTCCGGTTCTTCCCCGGCCGAGGATGAGGAGCTGGAAACTGACTCATCCGAGTCATAACTCTGGCCATAAGGAAAATCGCCCCCGGCAAGGTGCTCATTGGCATAGCTCATCGCCCGGCGATAGCCCTGCCTGAATCCCTTTCGAGCACCCCGGCGGAGCGCTACCTCATAGTAGGGGAGGGTAGCTTTAATCAAGTCGGCCGAGTAAGCTTCCGAGCCTTTGTAACGCTCGATCGCCTCCGCCTCGACCTGCCCTACCCTTCCGGCAAGCTCAACCCGAGCCCGCTCTGCCTCGGCCGCACGCTCTTCCGCCCTCGCCAGACGCTCCTCTAGCTCGGTCATCCTCCACTCGGCTTCGATGGTCCGGCCCTCCGCCTGGGCTCGGTCCGCCTCGGCCTCAGCACGAAGGCGCTCCGCGTCCTCCGCCCGATCCTGCAGCTCGCCGCGCTCAAGCTCCCAGAGGCCATCCAGCTCGATGTGACGCTGACGCTCATCTTCCAGACGTTTGCTCTTCCTCTTGAGCGATTCTTGGGCCCTTGCTAGCTGCTCGGCCAGCGCCTCGGCTTCCCATCGGCTCGACCGCGCCAACTCCCTGAATGCGAGGAACTCCCGCCGGAGCCCCTCATGCTCCCCCTCGAGCCGGGCTAGTTTTCCCTCGCATCCACCAAGGGTCCAGGCAAGCCTCGACCGTTCCGCCTCCGTCCGGGCGTGCGCCTCCGCCATCACAGCCGCTGTCCGAGCTATGACCAGGCCGCCCTCCATCAGGACATCAAGGACCCCGGCGGGAGTGTTGCACCTTTCTCCCCCC
This sequence comes from Amorphophallus konjac, assembly GCA_022559845.1. NCBI lineage: Eukaryota > Viridiplantae > Streptophyta > Magnoliopsida > Alismatales > Araceae > Amorphophallus > Amorphophallus konjac. The sequence continues at coordinate 331,546,910 of CM040122.1, read as the reverse complement.
CTCGTCCTCTCGGCGATCGACCGGCAGAACCGGTACAAGTCGCCCGAGATACCGAGCCTGTCCAGAGGCTCCGGCAAAGGGGACCGCTCCACCCTGGGCAGCCCGCCAGAAGACCCCGTTCGGGCAGCGAAGCTGACCGCCCCGCGCTCCACGGTCGGTTGGGGTTGCGACGCCTCCCCGGGCGAACCCCCACCCTCGACCAGCGCCGCAGGATCGGCCGCACCAGAAACTTCCGGCACGTGGGGCTGCAACGCCCCCGCGGGCGAACCCCCATCCGCGCCGATCGATCCCTCGGTCCCAGCGCCGGCCACACCGGCATCGGCCCCCTCTGCCCCCGCAGAGAGGAGAGCCGACCCATCACCTCCCTCTGAGGGGCCCCTGGTCTCCTCGGCCCCCTCTCGCCCGGCGGATGGGAGAGCCAGCCCGGAGGGGTCGGCCCCATCCTGCCCCCGAGGGGGGAGCGCCGCCGAGCCAGAATCACCCCCGACGGCGGTAGAAAGGCCGGCCTTCTTGGCCCTTTTTCTGGCCTTCACGGCCTCCCGCAGTTTCCCCGCCAGGGGATCCTTGCGCTTCAGGCCGGTCGATCGAGAAGACCCCTTGGGGGCCACCCCCTTGCCCTTGTCTCGGGCCTGGGCGCGACCCACCGAGGCATCAGGTTCATCGGCTGCTGAGTCATCTCCCAGATCGATGACCTCGGCCGCCTCCTCCAGAGGCTCCCGCCTCACGTCTGCAACAAGGAGAAGCCCCAGTCAGGAGGAGGAAAGGAGCTACCACCCCAGAAAAAGAGCCTCAAGAGCTGTACCTGTCGACGTCAACCGCGAGAGAAGACACCGTTCGATGTTCTCCGGCGTCACCAGCTCCTCGGTCGATCGACGGTCCTCCAGTAGACGGGCAGCTTGCTGCTCCACGTGGGGAGGGAATTCCTCCTGGCGAGGGGGCAGATTCGGATGAAAGTTGGGCGAGGTCCGACATCTCCAGATCTCGTCCGTCGCCACCACCTTCACCCAGAAGAAGTGGATCTTCCACCCCTTGTGCGAGGAGTCCTTCACCGCAAGCGAGATGCAGCTCCTATTCCTCCGCGCCTGGATGAAGTAGAAGCCTTTCCCCGCCGACGGGTGTGCTTTCAACTCAAAGAAGAAATGGAAGAGGTCCAAGGAAGGAAAAATGTCGTGCTGATGACAAAGAATCCGGAAGGCCGAGAGCAGAAGATATGAGTTGGCCACCAACTGAATAGGCGCCAACCGGAAAAAATTAAGAAGCTGCAGCACGAAAGGATCGAAAGGGAGACGAAATCCGCTCTTCCAAGCCAGAAGAAAGGTGCAAATGTGCTCCCCGCGATCATCCAGACTCGTCTCGTGCGGAGCAGCGGTAGCAAAGCTATATCTGAGAGGCAGGCGAAAACGATGCTCCAGCCTCGGCACCTCCGCTTCCCCCAACTCACTGCAGTTGGGGACGGGTTCCCGCCTCTCCGGTTCAAGCTCCGGACTCTGATCCGCCATCGAGTCGGGGGAAGATCCCTCGTACGAGCTCGAAGACTCCGGGGGAGAAGGAAGTTGCCGGACCGCCTCTGCGGTTATCCTCGCCAACTCCACGAACGCCGCCGCAAGGCTCCGCGTCTCCGCTGTGCTCTCACGGCGCATCAAGAAGCAAGGAAAGCCTAAAACCCTGGAAGCCTAGAACGATGAACAGCGCCCCCTAAAAACCCCTGAGGGTGGCGGCGCGCCGTTCCGTGCTCCGAGAAAAAGGGGGGCCCCTTCGTTTCGAATCCGTCAGGATCATCATTACGGGCCTCGGCGACCGCTATAAGCGGCTCCATAACGCCAACGGAATTCCACCCACCTGAGCCACGCCGGTCTAAAGCCTCGAAAAACTACTCATCGGAGCCTCCTTGGCTCGGGAGTAGGAGGGGGACAAGTGGAGAGGGGGATTTCCGCAGCCCACCACAAAGGCAGCCCAACAAGACCCACAAGGTCCAACCAGGCGAGCCCGCCCGAGTGATAGCCCACAGGGCTCACTTAGGGAAGAAAAGCCCAATAAATAAGACTCGAGGAACTAACTCTCCCCAACGGCCTTCTAGGCTCGGAGGGCCCGAGACAACGGTCAGGTCCCAAGGAAGGTCCGGCCTAAAGCCCTCTCCCCATCCGAGAGAGATAGGCTCTAGCCGACCTATCCGACCCCACCTTCGCCGAGCCATGCCTATCGCTCGGACAAGAGCTAGCATCCCCGAGGCTCGATAAGGCCGGTTGATTATCCGCATGTGCAGCCGTTCAGAGTCCCCCGCCAGCGGGAGAGTCAGGGGAGCCGCTGGACTCCGAGGGGATAACGTTCCCACGATCAGGCCATGAAAGCCCCCGTTAAAGACGTAACTCCCGCCGGAACCCCTCAGCTTGCAGGACTCCTGAAGGCGGCGCACTATTTAAGCAAGGGATACCCTCCGGAAGAAGGTAAGAGAAACAAGGCTTTCACACACCCTAAGCTCCTGAGCACGATTCGCTTCACCTTCTGGTGGAGAGGAGTCTCGCGCATCAGCTCTCTCCTCCCCCCATTATCGCTTCCACCATAGCTCTACTGACTTAGCCATCGGAGGGTTTTCCCCCAGGGAGATCCCCTGGGCCCTCTGATACGTTTCCCTCTCTTGCAGATTCATCTTCTGGTGATCCATAGCCCGCTCAGGACTCAGCGCGAGATCTCGCCTCTTCACATGCAAATGCGATCAAACATACAATTAAAACCAAGGTAACAAGATATAATCAAGCTTGAGATATGAGAACATGAATTGATCAAGTATAATCAAGCAAGAATGTAGTAATGGCCTTTCATGAACAAGAATGTACTAGAAAGTCATGTAACAAGCAAGCAAGTATTTCATGAATTTCTATGGAATACCACTTTGTGGATAATTCTGTGAATTCTGTGATGCCGTGGATTTTCACTTATTTATAAAGAAAGTACTCCCAGTGTAATGCGACGCCAGTAGCATCATACCCCATGGTTTATAATAGCATGTTTCTGACAATCAGTCGAGGGGACTAGCATAGAGCCCTTGAACACAATCAGTGCTCGAACTGCATCTTCAAGTATAAATCAAGCTACTTCCACGCATGTAATAAATGTGGCCAAGAATGTTCAATTCCAATGATAGTTTCATGATAAAGTAATCAACAATAAGAATGCTTCTATTAGAATAAGGAATTTCAATAAATACCTTAATAACTAGGTTATGCTATGGAAATAAATCGACAGCATAACGGTACATTTCTTAACTTTCATAATTTAGTTAAATCATTTTGATTAAGGTGACATGTCCCATAAATTCAATAGTCATTCTAGGATCATATAGAAATATTAACACTTGGGTCAAACCTTAGGTTAACTGGACTCGCGAATTTAGCGGTCACTTACTGGGCCGTTACACGAATATAACGGTCTAGTTATGGACCGTTAAGTATAAGACTGTTCGTCATTTGAAAATAAGTTCTCTGGAGTCTTTAGTGGTCAAAGGTAGATCCGTCAAGGTTCCTTTAACGGTCTAAACAAGACCCGCTAGAATATTATTGTGGTCAATTATTTGTCCGCTAAGGTCCAGAAATAAAACACCGGTATAAGTGCATTCTAGATAATTGGGTTTTAATGGTACAACCAACTCGACATCCTAGTGGGAATCCCAGGCTCGCGGAGAATTACGGAGGCCTTGAAACAAGATTTCCTAGTCTATTGGAAGGAATATCCAAAGGAGAGGTTATCATGTCCAAGATTGTGTCCCTATAAGTGCAAAGTGTAACTAATGACATCATACCGGGATATGTGTCATGTACTTAAGAAAATGACTTATAGATGAGAAAGAAACAGTAATTAAAACTTGCCAAGTCAATGAAACCATATAGAGTCATTTTCATTTAGATACAAGAGTATATAGTTTTGGCACAAAATAACTTATGCTTAAAATAATCCTAAAAACATGAAACCACTGTTATAAATCAGGAACCTAAAACTCAGAGTAGTAAATAACATTAAGACATGTTAATTCATAGTTAACTAGGCTTAATTATAAGCTAAATGGGATGTACTTAAATCCATCTCGATTGACAGGAAACAGAGCACTGGCGGTCTATTATAGGCTTGTTACAGGACGTTGGCGGTTTATCGTAAGGCCGCCAGAGGAACTTTAATGGTCTATTTCTGGTCCGTCAGAGGTTTCATAAAAATGAGATTTATAATGTGTCTAGCGGTTTATCGTAGGGCCGCTACATAAAGTTGGCGGTCAAATATTAAGCTGCTAGAGCACGACTGACAATAACTTAAAATAAGAAGGATCTAAGGTTTTTAACTCGCATCATGTCTGAAAATCATATATAAACTTTCCTATCATGATGGAACGAAGGTTAAGCTAACAATATGCATGGGTTTTCTATGAATTGACAAGAAAGTTTCCTCTTAACTTAGTTAGGGCTAAGAATACGCATGCATGTATGCATGGGTCCTACTAAAACATGAAATTCTCCACACATAAAACATGAAATCGAGCAAAACAAGAGGGCTTTTAATCCCAATATGATATTGTTGCCGTGCATGAGATGACCTACCTTTCTAAAGCTTTGAAACTCCGAATTTGATGTTAGAAGTGAGCCCTAGTTTCTGCCCCTTCGAATGACAAATCAGCAAGTTCATGCCCTGATATCCCTTGATCCACTTGTCCTAATGACGTGAAATTTGGAGGGTAAGAAGTAGATACTAAGGGGAACGAAAAGTTCTAAAGGCACTAAAGCTAAATACCTTGATTTGGTTCCCTAATTCCTTGATCTTCACCGGACTTTTGCACAGTTTCCTAGGTCGCAATATGGAACCGGTAACTTTGCAGGCTTCTATCTCCTTGTGTGCTTGATCTCCTAGCACAAAATTTTGGGAGATGTTAGTCCTATGTATTAACAATAAAAACTTCTAAAGAACTTACCCAAAATATTATCTCCTTACCTTAGTTCCACACGAGCCAAATGTAAGGGTCACGCAGGTCAAAACTAGGTCTTATTTATAGGGTTTTGCTAGGGTTTGAGGATTAGATCGATTCTAGAGTCCTTATTAAACCTTAGATTGACTTCTGAGAGTCCTCTAGATGTTTACTAGTCCTCCCATCTCGATCTCTAAGAGATAGAGTCTTAAAAATATAATCTTTTCGCTCGTTCTTCAACTCACGGAACTGACAGAATGTTGCGGTCGAAGAATGGTCCGCCACACGTGCCTTAGCGATTTTACGATAGACCGCTACAGATCCTGAGTGCCGAATTTGAAACTAGTTCAAACTCTAATTTCGGTTTATCCATTTAATTATCTTCATAAGGAGTATTTATCCTTAAATTTCGTGAATAAATTAGTTAACCTTCTAGAATATGGGCCAAACTTCATGGGCTTGATCCTTAAAATCCTTTGGGCTTAATTAAAATAGGCTAGGTTAATTGTTTATCATAATTGGGCTTTAATAATAATTTATTTACCCCAATATGCATTTATTAATTCATCTGAGCTTTTGATAATTCTAGAAAATTACTAAATATATCAGAAATAATTTATAAAAATTCTGGGGCTTTACACTCTCCCTCACTTAAGAGAATTTGGTCTCCAAATTCACATCATGGATTTACGGAGAGTGTACTTACAGTTAAATAATTCTAGAAATCTTTTGCGCATAGCTTCTTCGGTTTCCCATGTCTCTCCTGACTTTGTCCACTAGATTTTGACCACAGGAATAGTCTTATTCCGAAGTTGACGTACCTCCCGATCAATGACCTTGACTGGTTTTTGTTCGTATGTCAAATCCTTCTTAATCTCCAGATTATCATAAGTGATGACATGGAAAGGATCAGGTACATACTTCTTGAGCATTGAGACTTGAAATACATCATGAACTTCAGATAATTGCGAAGGTAGAGCAATCCGATAAGCTACTTTACCAATTTTTTTCAGAATTTCAAAAGGACCAATGAATCTTGGAGTAAGCTTGCCCTTAATACCAAACCTTCGAATACCTCGACCTGGAGAAACCTTAAGAAATACATGATCTCCTACTTGAAACTCCAAGTCGTGCCTTCGATTATCTGCATAGGATTTCTGTATGTCTTGGGCCATTTGAAGTCTTTCTCTAATAAGTTTTATCTTCTCGGTTGTATCCCTAATAATGTCGGGATCGAGAAATTATCTTTCTCCCACTTCATTCCAACAAATAGGCGAACGACAGCTTCTTCCATATAGAGCTTCAAACGGTGCCATTTGAATACTAGCTTGGTAGCTATTGTTGTATGCGAACTCTACCAGAGGCAAGTGATCATGCCAACTTCCTCCAAAGTCAATAGCACAAGCCCTGAGCATATCTTCCACCACTTGATTGGTCCTTTATGTTTGACCATCTGTTTGTGGATGGAATGCCGTGCTAAAGTTCAGTCGGGTCCCTAAAGAATGTTGTAGACCCTTCCAGAATTATGATCTAAACCGAGGATCTCGGTCAGAAATAATGGTGACAAGGACACCATGTAGTTTGACAACTTCCTTCATGTATAAGGCTGCTAGTACATCCACAGACCATCGACTTTTGATCAGTAGAAAATGCGCCGATTTAGTCAATCGGTCTATGATCACTCAGATACCATCGTGTCCTCTTGTCTTGGGTAAACCCATAATGAAATCCATCCCTATACCTTCCCACTTCCACTCGGGAATATTCAAGGGGTGTAGTTTACCTGTGGGTTTTAAATGTTCCGCCTTAACCTGTTGACAAGCGAGGCAGCGAGACATGAATTCTGCCACTTCTCTCTTCATATTGGGCCACCAAAAGTTCCTTTTCAAGTCTTGATACATCTTGCTAGCAGCAGGGTGAAAAGCATACCTTGATTTATGTGCCTCCTCCATGATCAAGTTCTTAGCATCACTTTGATTTGGCACACAAATCCTACCTTTAAATAATAGTCTTCCATCATGTGAGATAGAAAATTCCGGTCTCTTATCAATACTATCCTTGATTTCCATCAATGCCAGGTCGTTTTCTTGCAACTTGACTATATCCTCAATCAATGTAGGTTGAGACCGTATATTGGCAATTATACATCCATCTTATCCCCTGTCAATATCAAGATTTAATTGACAGAAATCTTTGATAAGACAAGTCATACCTTTTCAGAGGCTTGCTAGTGTTGCCATCGGTCTTCTGCTAAGAGCATCTGCTACAACATTTGCTTTCCCTGGATGATATTGAATTATAAAGTTGAAGTCCTTAAGATACTCCAACCATCTGCGTTGTCGCATATTCAACTCCTTCTGGGTGAAAAGATATTTCAGACTCTTATGATCTGAGAATATAGTGAACTTCTCCCCATAAAGGTAATGTCGCCAAATCTTCAAAGAGAAAATGACCGCAGCCAATTCTAGATCATGCACAGGGTAGTTCTCTTCGTGATGCTTTAGCTGTCTTAAGGAATAACAAATCACCTTCCCATTTTGCATAAGAACGCATCCTAGGCCAATGCCAGATGCATCTGTATATACTTCAAATCCACCACCCTCCATCGGTAGTGTTAAAATTGGTGCAGTAGTGAGGTGATCTTTAAGAGTTAGGAAACTTTCCTCGCAGTCCTTCGACCATACAAAAGGATTTTCTTTTCTTGTAAGTCTAGTCAAAGGAACAGCGATCTTAGAGAAATCCTTAATAAATTGCCTATAATAACCAGCCAGACCCAGAAAACTTTTAACTTCTGACACGGTCGTTGGCCGGCTCCAGTTCTTGACAGCTTCCACTTTAGAAGGATCCACAGTGATACCTTCCTTTGAAATAGTTTGGCCAAGGAAAGAGACCTCCTTGAGCCAAAACTCGCACTTACTAAGCTTTGCATAGAGTTTATGTTCTCTCAGTGTCTGCAAGGCTATCCTTAAGTGTTCTTCATGTTCTTCCTTAGTCTTGGAATATATGAGAATACCATCAATGAATACGACCACAAACTCGTCGAGATAAGGCCTGAAGACGTTGTTCATAAGTTGCATAAATGCGACCGGGGCATTAGTTAACCCAAACGGTATTATCACAAATTCATAGTGGCCATAACGGCTTCGGAAAGCTGTCTTATGAATGTCTTCATCTTTGATCCTGAGTTGATGGTACCCTGACCTTAGGTCGATCTTGGAGAAATATTCTGCTCTCGAAATCTGATCAAAGAGCTCATCGATACGCGGCAACAGATACTTGTTCTTGATAGTAAGATGATTTAGTCGTCGGTAGTCGATACATAACCTGAGAGATCCATCCTTCTTCTTGACAAATAGAACCAGCGCATCCCAAGAGGATGTGCTAGGTCGAATGAATCTCTTGTCTAGTAACTCTTGAAGTTGTCTCTTTAATTCCTTGAGTTCTGTGGGGGACATCCTGTAGGGAGCTATTGAAACAGGTGCTGCTCCGGGAATAAGTTCAATGGAGAAGTTTACTTCTCTTTCTGGTGGTAAACCGAGTAAATCTGATGGAAACACATCCTAAAATTCATTGACAATTGGGATATTTTCTAAGATAATCTCCTTGGATTCGGTGAAGGTTACGAAAGCAAGAAAAGCTACACATCCTTGCGAAATTAATTTGCAAGCACGTAGAGATGAAATAATGGCAGGATGCTTCCTATATTTGACACTAAGGAAGGAAAACCTTGGAAGACCAGGTTTTCGAAAAGAGATAATCTGATTGCGGCAATTGATGTAAGCATCATGGTCTACAAGCCAATATATACCTAGAATAGCATCGTAGCCCTCTATATCAAGGCATATGAGATTTGTAGGAAGAGTGTGTCCTTCTACCCTCACCTCACTATTTGGATAATAGTTTGTAAGTTTGGTTTTGGGACCTAAAGGTGTAGTAATAGCAAGGTCCGATGGTAAAGGAACTGATGAAATAGGCAAAGTTTTGGCAAAGGAAGTAGATATAAAAGAATGAGAAGCACCAGTATCGAATAGTACAAAAGTAGGATGGGAACAAATGTGAATTGTACCTTCCATAACCCCATCATCCCTGGGCGCTTCATCATTGTTCATAACGGCATTAAGACGAGCCTACCGTTTACGTCCACTTCCCGAAGATAAGTCCTTCATGAGGGGGCAATCCGGCATATGGTGCTCCCTGCTGCCACAACGGAGATAAGCGCCAAGGCGCTTCCAGCATTCTTCGGCTGAATGACCGAACTTCTCACAGAAGGTACAGGCCGTAGCGACTTGCTTGTCTTCTTCCTTGACTTTCTTGTTCTTGTACGTGGTAGCCACTACCACTCCCATTTTGGGATCTTTTCTTGCTATCATGGGATTTCTAGGGTTCTGTGATGCTGAACTTCCTCTTCTTATCATGTCGATCAGACCTTCGGCATGGCTCCTCTCCCTTTCCTTTTAATTTCTCGACCTTTTCTAAGGTCCTTTCGCACAGATGCGCCTGTTGGACCATCTCTATATAAGTACGGATATTCTGGGTCCCTAGTTGTTGAATATAGCTGGGCCTTAATCCATCCATAAACCGATTAGCTTTTAACAAATCAGTGCTTATTAAGTGAGGAGCATACGGCGCCAGCCTGGAAAATTAAAGTTCATATTCTGCCACTGACATCATGCCCTGGCGAAGAGAGGCAAATTCCATAGCCTTCCACTCTTTGACGTGCTCAGAAAAGTACTTGGCTCGAAAGAGCATAAGGAAGCCTTCCCATGTATATGGTGCATCAACTGGTGGTGTCAGAACCGACTTCCACCACGTACGTGCATCTTTGTTTAGTTGAAAGGTAGCAAGGTGAACCTTTTCTTGATCCTTACATTGCATAATTTCAAAGATACGGTTCATCTCGTTTATCCAGTTTTCAGCTTCATCTGGATTTGAGGAACCAGAAAATCTTGGAGGATTTAAGCTCCGAAAATTACGGTGTAGGTCTCCAGCTCTCGCTCCTGCGCTAGCTTGCGCCATGGTTTGCAGTGCTTGTGTCAGACCAGCGACGGTCTCTTGCATACCGTTCCAGTCTACGCGATGAGCCATTATAATTGGAATAAGGTACCTGAGAAGAAAAAATGAATTTTGTTAATTCTAAGGGAATGAGTAAGGTTAATCTTAGAAATAATTCTAATAACTATCTCATCCCGAGTTCTACCCAATTCCTATCATAGGTTGGGAATTTCTTTCCTAGTTTTATAGGTATGGGTCCTTAAACCTTGGACTTAGCCTATGACAAGACATTTTCCTAGGACTTCTAGTCCTAGCGCTCTGACACCACCTTAACTGTCACGCCCCGAGCTGTTATTACAGCAGAAGATGATCTCAGGAAACGTAAATAGCCAGCATGGTAAGCCTCGAGCAAGAAATATAACCAGAGCACGATAACAATCACACATAAGATGTAATTGCACAATAATTTACTCAAACTCCAACTTTATTTCATAATAATCACGATAAGAATCCAAGTACATGAATTTCATTTAATCCACTAGACTCAATAAAAAGGAAAATTACATGAACTCGATCTAGACACTTATTGACTTCTTAAGTCTTCTCTCAATCTTTTGTGACTTTCATTCGCTCTCGGACCCATCACTTGAATAACTCGAATCCGAATCTGAACTACTTGCATCCCCTGAAAAAGGATTGGAAATAGGTAATGAGCACACTTGCCCAGTAGGTATCTTCGCATCATCATGTAGGCAATGTTAAAGTAATTAATGTCTTTAGCTATAAGGAATAAGGTAAAATCATGCGAATGCGATCAAACATGCGATTAAAACTAAGGTAACAGGATATAATCAAGTTTGAGATATGAGAACATGAATTGATCAAGTATAATCAAGTAAGAATATAGTAATGACCTTTCATGAACAAGAATGTACTAGAAAGTCATGTAACAAGCAAGCAAGTATTTCATGAATTTTTGTGGAATACCACTTTGTGGATAATTCCGTGAATTCCGTGATGCCGTGGATTTTCACTTATTTATAAAGAAAGTACTCCCAGCGTAATGCGACGCCAGTAGTATCATACCCCATGGTTTATAATAGTATGTTTCCGACAATCAGACGAGGGGACTAGCATAGAGCCCTTGAACACAATCAGTGCTCAAACTGTATCTTCAAGTATAAATCAAGCTACTTCCATGCATGTAATAAATGTGGCCCAGAATGTTCAATTCCAATGATAGTTTCATGATAAAGTAATCAACAATAAGAATGCTTCTATTTAGAATAAGGAATTTCAATAAATACCTTAATAACTAGGTTATGCCATGGAAATAAATCGGCAGCATAACGGTATATTTCTTAACTGTTTAGTTAAATCATTTTGATTAAGGTGACATGTCCCAAAAATTCAATAGTCATTCTAGGATCACATAGAAATATTAACCCTTGGGTTAAGCCTTAGGTTAACTGGACTTAGGAATTTAGCGGTCACTTACTGGGCCGTTACACGAATATAGCGGTCTAGTTTTGGACCGTTATGTATAAGACTCTTCGTCATTTGAAAATAGGTTCTTTGGAGTCTTTAGCGGTCAAAGGTAGATCCATCAAGGTTCCTTTAGCGGTCTAAACAAGACCCGCTAGAAGATTATGGCTGTCAATTATTGGTCCGCTAAGGTCCAGAAATAAAACACCAGTATAAGTGCATTCTAGACAATTGGGTTTTAATGGTACAACCAACTCGGCGTCCTAGTGGGAATCCCAGGCTCGTGGAGAATTACGGAGGCCTTGAAACAAGATTTCCTAGTCCATTGGAAGGAATATCCAAAGGAGAGGTTATCATGTCCAAGATTGTGTCCCTATAAGTGCAAAGTGTAACTAATGACATCATACCGGGATATGTGTCATGTACTTAAGAAAATGACTTGTAGAAGAGAAAGAAATAGTAATTAAAACTTGCCAAGTCAATGAAACCATATAGAGTCATTTTCATTTAGATACAAGAGTATATAGTTTTGGCACAAAATAACTTATGCTTAAAATAATCCTAAAAACATGAAACCACTGTTATAAATCAGGAATTTAAAACTCAGAGTAGTAAATAACATTAAGATAGGTTAATCATAGTTAACTAGGCTTAATAATAAGCTAAATGGGCTGTACTTAAATCCATCTCGGTTGACAGGAAACAGAGCACTGGCGGTCTATTATAGGCCCGTTACAAGACGTTGGTGGTTTATCGTAAGGTCGCCAGAGGAACTTTAATGGTCTATTTCTGGTCCATCAGAGGTTTCATAAAAATGAGATTTGCAAAGTGTCTAGCGGTTTATCGTAGGGCCGTTACATAAAGTTGGCGGTCAGATATTAAGCCGCTAGAGCACGACTGACAATAACTTAAAATAAGAAGGATCTAAGGTTTTTAACTCGCATCATATCTGGAAATCATATATAAACTTACCGATCATGATGGAACGAAGGTTAAGCTAACAATATGCATGGGTTTTCTATGAATTGACAAGAAAGTTTCCTCTTAACTTAGTTAGGGCTAAGAATACGCATGCATGTATGCATGGGTCCTACTAAAACATGAAATTCTCCACACATAAAGCATGAAATCGAGCAAAACAAGAGGGCTTTTAATCCTAATATGATATTTCTTCCGTGCATGAGATGACCTACCTTTGCTAAGGCTTTGAAACTCCGAATTTGATGTTAGAAGTGAGCCCTAGTTTCTGCCCCTTCGAATGACAAATCAGCAAGTTCACGCCCTAATATCCCTTGATCCACTTGTCCTAATGACGTGAAATTTGGAGGGTAAGAAGTAGATACTAAGGGGAACGAAAAGTTCTAAAGGCACTAATGCTAAATACCTTGATTTGGTTCCCTAATTCCTTGATCTTCACCGGACTTTTGCACAGTTTCCTGGGTCGCTAATATGGAACCGGCAACTTTGTAGGCTTCTATCTCCTTGTGTGCTTGATCTCCTAGCACAAAATTTTGGGAGATGTTAGTCCTATGTATTAACAATAAAAACTTCTAAAGAACTTACCCAAAATAATGTCTCCTTACCTTAGTTCCACGCGAGCCAAATGTATGGGTCGCGTAGGTCAAAACTAGGTCTTATTTATAGGGTTTTGCTAGGGTTTGAGGATTAGATCAGTTCTAGAGTCCTTATTAAACCTTAGATCAAGTTCTGAGAGTCCTCTAGATATTTACTAGTCCTCCCATCTCGGTCCATAAGAGATAGAGTCTTAAAAATCTAATCTTTTAGCTCGTTCTTCAACTCACGGAACTGACAGAATGTAGCGGTCGAAGAATGGTCCACCACACGTGCCTTAGCGGTTTTACGATAGACCGCTACAGATCCTGAGCACCGAATTTGAAACTAGTTCAAACTCTAATTTTGGTTTATCCATTTAATTATCTTCATAAGGAGTATTTATCCTTAAATTCCATGAATAAATTAGTTAACCTTCCCCGAGATCTTGAAAAAGCTCGTTCTATCCTTTTGGCTGGTATGCGAAAAATTGTCTTCAATGGTGCAGCTACCAATTTCATTAAAGATAGTTGGTACAAGGGAATATCACTACTAGACTATATACCTCAACAGTTTATATCCCAAACTGAGAATTATTCGGTGCAAGATGTATTGGCTAATCAACAACACCCAGTTTGGCAAATGATTGTTGATGTCAACTTGAAATCTGAAATCTGCAACTTTGTCACTCAAGAAGGTGATGATATCCCCATATGGTCTTTCACCAATTCGGGCAGATTTGAGTTTAAGTCCACATATAACTACATTAAGGGACATAACTCAGGTGCACATACAGCCAAGCTCTGGTGTCATAAATTTCCGCCTCGAGCCTCTATGTTCTATTGGAAAATGTTGAATCATGCTGTTCCTGTTGATGATCAATTTCAGAAATGCGGTATTCATTTAGCCTCCTGTTGTAACTATTGTAATGATTCACCTTCTACTGAAAGCTTAGACCATCTCTTTATAAACAGCGAATTAGCCTCTCCTCTGTGGAACAAATTTAGGTCTATTATTGATAGTTCTTACATGGGAAACACTTCTATTATCAGCAGGCTCCAGATGATTATAAGTGAATCTGTTATATCTAGCCCCAAGGGATTCATTAATATGCTAATGACAATGCTGATCATACGGGAAATCTGGAAACAGAGATGTAGAAACAGATTTTAGGGAGTTAAACCTAATTCCTTTCGAATAGCTTTACAGATTCAAGAAGATGCCATACAGATGATTAAGCAGATCACATTCAAGCAAGGCATTAATCGCTCCTTCATGCAGAATTTACAAGATATGGGTTTTACCATCAAACACAAGGTTCTTCATTTACAACCTGTTTGTTGGCAGGCCCCTAATGTGGCTTTCTCACTTAATGTAGATGGATCTAGCAAAGGCAATCCTGGGATTTCTGGAGGAGGTGGTTGCTTTAGAGATTCTAGAGGTAAATCACTATTGGGTTTTTCTCACTACTATGGCTATGGCTCTTGCATGGTGGCAGAAGGGAGAGCCTTACTGGATGGTCTTCGATTGGCCTGCCTTCATAGCATTCCCCTTGCAGTCATATACACGGATTCTATGGCACTGACTGAGTTGTTAAAAGGCAAAAGAAGTCCTCCGTGGTCTCTTCTCCCTTGGTGGAGGCATATTCGAGAACTCTATTTCATAGTTCAATGGCCTCTCATCCACATATTCAGGGAAGCTAATCAACTAGCAGATTCTCTAGCAAAGCATGCAACAATCATTGGTCATAACTCTTAGTTTCGATCTATAAGGGAGTTGCCTCTATTATCCAAAGGATATGTTATGGCTGATGCCTCCCGCCTTCCGAATATTCAAATTCAGCGAGTGTAGCTATTATCTTCTTTGTTTTCTCTCTTATTGACTTAGGGGCTTGCCCCCCATGTATTCTTTCCCAATTTCATAATCAATAAAAATTCATCTAGTGGTGAGATGGTGGAGTGAGAACATTCCTTTCCTCTGGAAAGGGGTGCACTCTCCCTTTTTCCCATTAGATGCTTTGTGCCAAAAAAAAAAAGTTAACCTTCCAGAATGTGGGCCAAACTTCATGGGCTTGGCCCTTAAAATCCTTTGGGCTTAATTAAAATAGGCTAGGTTAATTGTTTATCATAATTGGGCTTTAATAATGATTTATTTACCCCAATATTCATTTATTAATTCATCTGAGCTTTTGATAATTCCAGAAAATTACTAAATATATCTAAAATAATTTATAAAAATTCTGGGGCATTACAAGCTGTGTGGATCTAGGCGAAAGTTTTTTGATCCGAATCGGGTCATCGGGGCGCCATAAAGTGTTTCCATTAGGGGTGAGCAACCCCATCGGGCCATCGCCACGACGCCATCCCATTCGTGGCCTCCCTCAGCCCCTCTAGGGTTTGCTCTCGTTCCACATCGCTGTGGTGATCGGCCACCGGCGGCTTCTCACGACGGTGATCGACCACCTACGGCGGTGACAGCTCCTGTGGCGGCGACAACATCTCGCTCTCCTTCGGCTGCTCACGATGGCAATGACATCTCCTACGACTGTCACCCGCGACGACGACGATGACAGCACCTGTGGTGGCCACCCACGATGACGACGACGATGACGTTCTTTACGACCAACCTTCTCGGAACCCCTCTGATGTGACACCACCTTGGGTGGTAATCACAAGGCCAATACACCTTGGACCTATGACTCGCAAGCAAGCAACTTTGATGATGAAATTACTCGGGCGAGCTCACTCGCTTAGCGGACACTATTGCCCGTGGGCAAATTGGCAATGGTGGGGAGGGTCCAAAGTGGGACCATGACGTTCCGAGGCTAGGCTTCACTATGGCTGACCCCCTAAGGGGCTGGGATACCCAATTTAGTGGGCGGTCAGCATGCCAAAGGCATGGGTTGTAGGGTCGCTCACACCTCACTCCGCGGTGGCCACTCAATTGGAGGGAAATTTGGATCAAGCACTCACTTTCCGTCCGACGAGCAAAAGATAATACTAAATAAGCACGAATAAAGCAGTGAGGGAAGTGTCCCGGAGCTCACCTGATCGGTGTGAGAACACCGATCCCGGCCGAAAGACGAGGGCGAGCGGGGAGGTGTGGATACGCACCCACACGCCGCGCCGATGCCGCTTGACCCTGATTAAGTGATTACAACACTACGCCTCTCGCAGGAAGGGGATCTTGGGGTGGGGGTTAACTGTTAATACACCCAAAACTACCTCCACACAGGGAGGGGCCTTCAGCCGGCCAAGCAAAAGGGGGAAAATCGAGCTAGAAGCAAAGAATGGTAGCCGATGCCGATTCTGACCACTCTCTGCGCTTCAGGATAGGCAGTTGGTTTTCTTAACGTTGCGGCCACTCCAGAATTTTGTTGATGACGAAACCTATTGGAAATTCTTCGTAGCTGGATCAGAATGACGCCGAATTTTTCTTGGAATTTCGTGTCACTGTCGCTGGTTGGGGCAGAGCCGAGAACATGGGTTGTCTTCCCTGGCTCTGGGTACTCTCAGGGTGTTATTGCTGGAAGACGGGGATGCTACGAGATGATCCGAACTTTGTTGGAGGCGTGGCAGGAACCGATGCGATCGTGCTCAAGTTCTCTTTCCGTCAGTACCAGCAGCATTCCTGGCAGATGTCGGAGATGATCGTGAAGTCCCGAACAGTAGAGATGTATCAGTTCTGGCTCTCAAAAACTGACCTGACACACTTGGAGTAGAAAATTTGTAACTCTTTATGTCGATGTCCAAACTTAGCTCTGCTTCTTGGGGATGAAAGAGGACTTGAGAGGGAAGCTCTCAGCCAAGTCTTGCGCCAAGATCTGCAAGGGAGATGCTGTGGTCAAACCAGATCTGCAGCTCTGGTCCTCTGCCTGAGTGGTTCTGCGCAGTCGAGGAAGAAATACTCCCACGGGCAGCTCGGTGCTCGGACGATGACGAAACCACCTCGCCTGGGAAGCTCTCTGGACGACCTTTCCAGAGGTATATACCTTGCCACCAGAAGAATCATGGAAGGGCTGGAGACGGTGCAGCTTCTAGGACCAATGCTTGCGGCCTGTGACCTGCTACCGAGCTGCAACCTTGTGATGGCAAATGGAGTAGGAGGGGGGGTAACACAGCAAGGGGATGATGGCTGATGGATATGGGAGAGGGGAGGACATGGCTGGGGTCTCCAAGGAGGCTGGGGTGATAGGGATGGGGTTGAGGGGGGGGGGCTGGAGCTGCTGCTGGTGGTGATAGGGGTGGATGTGCACTAGAGAGGGGGTGGGATGGAGAGGAGGTAGAGGGGGGCGACCAGACCTAAGGGGATCTCCTTGAGTCGACCTAGGGTGTGGGGAGGATGGGAGAGGGGAGGGAATTTCGAATTTTGGCCTTGGGAGGAGTTATTTCAGCCTTGGGAAGGTGGTGGGATGCTTGGGGAAAGAGAAAGGGGTAGTGGGGGGTTGGGAAGTGGGGTGAGGAGTGGAGGAGAGCTCTTGGGGTTGGGGTGAGTTAATGGAAGGGTGTGGGGACTAGGGAGAGAGTTATTAGGGGAGGGGAAGTGAGAGAAAGTGGTTGGAGGGGGAGGAGAGAGAGAATGGGGCGAACCCCTTAGAGAGAGAGAGATAATGAGAGAGAGAGAGAGAGAGAGAGTAGAGTGAAATTTGGTGGAGGAGAAAGAGACTAGAAGGTTTCTTCTATTCAAATGATTCATCAAAAGTTCTTCCATATGAGGGGAGTGGGGGCCTATTTATAGGCTTACATAATTCCATATGACCAAACTAACCTTGACTAAGTGCACTAATGACAAGCAAGTCCAAGGGAGGGGCGCCCCTGGGCCTAGCCCACTAGTTTGGCCCAAATGACTATCGAACTGACCCATTAACCTATTAACTGACTCAAATAAAGAAAGATTACACATCTATGACTCAAATAAAATAAAAATTACATGCTATTGCTCAAAATTAAGTGATGGAGATGATGATGCGCCGATGGCAAGCAACCGAAGTCTCGAAAAAAGATGGAGTGACTGGGGATGTCCCCATCATACCCCCGGGGTGGGGAGAACTCGACCCCGTCGAGTGTGGGTCCACCGGGGTAGCACCACACCAAAGCGGATCCGGGTGCAGAATGTCTTCCCAACTCAACCCTACCTTCATAGCCAAGGGATGGCTCTTCCACGTCTCAGGATAGCGCGGGCACACCCTCTTCCTGACGATGGTACCTTGCTTATCTAGTATTGCCTCCATGTGCTCATGTCGGGCTCTCGGGCTGATATGTGGAGACTCTCCGGTGGTGTCACTCACAAAGGTAAGTGTAGGCTCAAGATGCTTACTAGGTTCCACCGCGGGGCCCTTATAGGGTGCTGGATCTGCCACATAAAAAGTCGGGTGTGTCCCAGAATCCTTTGTAAAGTTCAGACCAAAAGCATGTTTGCCAATGCCACTTAGAATTCGAGAAGGTCCAAGTCCTTGTGCCCTCGGTTTGGAGTTAGCCCTAGGGTAGAGCACCTTCAATGTCACCATTACCAAGTTGCCTACTTGGAATCCCAAGTGCCACTTACGAGCTGTTGCCCGCTCTTTGTGATCCTCACCGCCCGTTGCTAGATGCTTGCGAGAATGCGTATGCCATGCACTACGATGCGATGTTGGTGTGAAAAGTATGGTGTGCAAAGGTGGACCGGGGCAGCCAAATGTAGACTGATCATACTTTGATGCCATGAAGACTGTGACAGACTTAGGAGGGGCGGGACATCCATAGATGAATCTTTTATGCATGGATGTGACAAATGTCGGGGGACCCGGACATCCATGTATGCTCCTTTCATGCTTAAGACTCATGATGAATGGAGGTGGACCAATACATCCGAATACGGTCCACTTATGCTTCCTACTTGACATGTAGGTGATGTGAATGAATGTACCCGACTCATGAATCATGCCAAGTGGTGTGGTAAGTCTAGACACATGCATGTTTATCCCAATGGTGACTTCCATGTGCATAGATGTGGGATGGCTTTCGAACTTCCATGTGAATGGGTCGCAGGGATCTAGGAAGGTGGTTATGGGGTGGGGCATTTCATCAATCCCAAGGTGTATGTTGCCTAAGGTCAAGGCTCTCATGGTGTAACCCGATTCTAGGAAGGGAGAGGTTTGGGTCAACATGGGCGATATGGGTAGGGTAAGGTGGGTGGGGGTGAATAGGGTGAGTGGGTTACATGGAGATCTAGGCTCCCATAGGAAGGGGTTGAAGGGATCATGGTAAGGGTCACCTAGATAGGGGTACTCCATATTCTCAAGGTCCTCAAATGGTGAGTCATCCTCCTCCAAAATAATTGGGCCAAGGTCGCTAATGGGTTGGTCGATCAAAGCACTTGGGATCTCAATGGTTGGGGAGTAGACTAGGATGGGTTCCTCCTCCATGGGAAGAAAGATGATGATCTCACTCATAAATTGGCCATTAGTGTAGATGGAAGTGATGGAGCCAACAGCAGGGTAAGCTAGGCTAATGGTGCTAGGCTCCGATGGCCTCATGGCTAGCATATCGGTCAAGTGGACTTGCCAATGTAGGTAGTCCACTAAGTCTCCCAAATCTTCCACACAATAGGAGGTTTGATAAGTGACACGAGGCTGAGTGGGAATGATTTGGGATTGATGTCCCATGGGTAGGTGGCATGGTTGTGAACTAGGAAGGGTGAAGCCTCGCTTGAGCCATTGGAGTACGGACTCATCTATGGTGACGGTGTCATGGGGAAGGGTGTGTGGCTCTTGAGGAGCTAGGTTAGGAGAGGTGGGTGAGTTGTGTGGCCCTTGGATTTCCTCTATTTTGGGAGGTGGATCCGGATGGGTATCCCTCTCCACTTGGGTGGGTTTGTGGGTTGCAACTCCTAAGGACAATGGGGTAGGGAGGTCTATGGTGGGCGGGTTGGTGATAGTTGACGCATGGCGCACCCGAGGAGGTGAGCAAGGTCGGACGTGGGTTGAAATTGGGAGTGGAAGTAGTGGAGGCCTAAGTTGGGGTAGGATTGGGGTTGGAAGTGGATGGTGGGTTGGGTGAGGAGATTTGGGTTGATTGGTTTTGGGAGATGTGTCCCTTTTTGGGGACGACGGTGAGGTTGCGGTGGTGGTCAAGGGGGCTTGTGGGGTACGGATTTGGTGAGGGGATTTGGGTTTGGGGTTGGTGGCCATTATGGGCCCAGGTGGAGGGGTGGACATGGGGTCCAATTGGGTATGTGGACATATGGTTGTGGTGAGGACTTGGTGGTAGGATGTAGATGTGGTGGTTGGGGTAGGAGAGGTGGGAAATGGTGGGGAATGCGTGATTAGGGTCTTGGGTTGGCCAAGGGGAAATGAAGGAGTTGAAATGCTCTTTGGGCTTCGGTGTTCGGAATGGGAGGGGAAAATATATCTAGCCATAAGTTGTTCCTTCATGTCCTCCCAAGTAGTGATGGGAGTTTCCCTTCTAAGTATCCTTAACCCGACAATTTGCAACCAATGAGTTTCTGTCCATTTGGTAAGTTGCATTTTGGCAACCCAAGCCTTTTCATCCTTGGACATGGGATACCAAGTGAAGTACTGGTCCATTGTAGCTTCCCAATCTAAATAATCTTTAGGAGAGGTTCCATCAAAGGTGGGAAGTGGGAGGGGGACCATTCTATCGTCCACCCTTGGGGTGGGTCCATTGTCACCTAATTGGGTAAGTTTACCTTTTATGCTATCTAGGCAATTAAAGGCATTAGTCATGGCCCCCATGAGGTAGTCAACACAGCCAGGGATGTCATGTGTGTTGGTGGTGAGTTTCCCTTGGGGTTTGGGACTCATGGGGAGAGTCGATGGGTTAGGTTGGTATGAGGCGGCCATGCTAGTGGTCAAAAGAGATGCAACCGAGGACTCTAAATGCATAAACATGCCCTAGGACCAACTTGTGGAGAGACAAGTTGTGAACTTGCTCTGATACCACTTGATGTGACACCACCTTGGGTGGTAATCACAAGGCCAATACACCTTGGACCTATGACTCGTAAGCAAGCAACTTTGATGATGAAATTACTCGGGCGAGCTCACTCGCTTAGCGGACACTATTGCCCGTGGGCAAATTGGCAATGGTGGGGAGGGTCCAAAGTGGGACCTTGACGTTCCGAGGCTAGGCTTCACTATGGCTGACCCCCTAAGGGGCTGGAATACCCAATTTAGTGGGCGGTCAGCATGCCAAAGGCATGGGTTGTAGGGTCGCTCACACCTCACTCCGCGGTGGCCACTCAATTGGAGGGAAATTTGGATCAAGCACTCACTTACCGTCCGATGGAGCTAAAGACAATACTAAATAAGCATGAATAAACCAGCGAGGGAAGTGTCCCGGAGCTCACCTGATCGGTGTGAGAACACCGATCCCGGCCGAAAGACGAGGGCGAGCGGGGAGGCGTGGATACGCACCCGCACGCCGCGCCGATGCCGCTTGACCCTGTTTAAGTGATTACAACACTACGCCTCTCGCAGGAGGGGGATCTTGGGATGGGGGTTAACTGTTAATACACCAAAAACTACCTCCACACAGGGAGGGGCCTTCAGCCGGCCAAGCAAAAGGGGGAAAATCGAGCTAGAAGCAAAGAATGGTAGCCGATGCCGATTCTGACCACTCTCTGCGCTTCAGGACAGGCAGTTGGTTTTCTTGACGCTGCGGCCACTCCAGAATTTTGTTGATGATGAAACCTGTTGGAAATTCTTCGTAGCTGGATCAGAATGACGCCGTATTTTTTTTGGAATTTTGTGTCACTGTCGCTGGTTGGGGCAGAGCCGAGAACAGGGGTGGTCTTCTCTGGCTCTGGGTACTCTCAGGGTGTTACTGCTGGAAGACGGGGACGCTACGAGACGATCCAAACTCTGTTGGAGGCGTGGCAGGAATCGATGCGATTGTGCCCGAGTCCTCTTTCCGTCAGTACCAGCAGCAGTGTCGGCAGATGTCGGAGATGATCGTGAAGTTCTGAACAATAGAGATGTATCAGTTCTGGCTCCCAAAAATTGACCTGACACACTTGGAGTAGAAAATTTGTAACTCTTTATGCCGATGTCCAAACTTAGCTCTGCTTCTTGGGGATGAAAGAGGACTTGAGAGGGAATCTCTCAACCAAGTCTTGTGCCAAGATCTGCAAGGGAGAGGCCGTGGTTGAACCAAATCTACTGCTCTGGTCCTCTGCCTGAGTGGTTCTGCGCAGTCGAGGAAGAAATACTCCCACGGGCAGCTCGGCGCTCGGACGATGACGAAACCACATCGCCTGGGAAGCTCTTTGGACGACCTTTCTAGAGGTATATGCCTTGCCACCAGAAGAATCAAGGAAAAGCCGGAGACGATGCAGCTTCTAGGACCAATGCTTACGGCCTGTGACCTGCTACCGGAGCTGCAACCTTGTGATGGCAAATGGAGTAGGAGGGGGGATAACACAGCAAGGGGATGATGGCTGATGGATATGGGAGAGGGGAGGACGTGGCTGGGGTCTCCAAGGAGGCTGGGGTGATAGGGATGGGGTTGAGGGGGGGGGGCTGGAGCTACTGCTGGTGGTGATAGGGGTGGATGTGCACTAGAGAGGGGGTGGGATGGAGAGGAGGTGGAGGGGGGCGACCATACCTAAGGGTATCTCCTTGGGTTGACCTAGGATGTGGGGAGGATGGGAGAGGGGAGGGAATTTCGAATTTGGGCCTTGGGAGGAGTTATTTCAGCCTTGGGAAGGTGGTGGGATGCTTGGGGAAGGAGGAAAGGGGTAGTTGGGGGTTGGGAGGTGGGAGGTGGGGTGTGGAGTGAAGGAGAGCTCTTGGGGTTGGGGTGAGTTAATGGAAGGGTGTGGGGACTAGGGAGAGAGTTATTATGGGAGGGGAAGTGAGAGAAAGTGGTTGGAGGGGGAGGAGAGAGAGAATGGGGTGAACCCCTTAGAGAGAGAGAGAGATAATGAGAGGGAGAGAGTAGAGTGAAATTTGGTGGAGGAGAAAGAGACTAGAAGGTTTCTTCTATTCAAATGATTCATCAAAAGTTCTTCCATATGAGGGGAGTGGGGGTCTATTTATAGGCTTACATAATTCCATATGACCAAACTAACCTTGACTAAGTGCACTAATGACAAGCAAGTCCAAGGGAGGGGCGCCCCTGGGCCTAGCCCACTAGTTGGGCCCAAATGATTATCAAACTGACCCATTAACCTATTAACTGACTCAAATAAAGAAAGATTACACATCTATGACTCAAATAAAATGAAAATTACATGCTATTGCTCAAAATTAAGTGATGGAGATGATGATGCGCCGATGGCAAGCAACCGAAGTCTCGAAAAAAGATGGAGTGACTAGGGATGTCCCCATCACCCTCTTTGCGTCTCTACGGTATGTCGTATGTTGATCCCTCTCTAGCTCTCACTCCTGCTCGATCATGCTCTCTCTCTCTCTGTCTCTCTGTTTTGGGTGGCATCGAGCAATGGGGTTTGTAGCATATCACTATTGGGTCGTCCTCTTTTTACGGTTCTCTTTACCAGATTTTGATTCTCAGTTGTTTTCTCTTCTGGGTTCTTTTTTGTTTTGTGTTTTTCCCCCCTTCCCTTGAATGTTTGTAAATATGGAAAGATTTATTTCTTTCTTCTCGACTTTGGTCAAGAACATATGGTCGGGGATCTGAATTGAATCTTCAGATTTTGGGAACTTAGGGTTATTTTCTCTTCTAGGGTTTGAGTTCTTCACAGTACCGTAAGGTGTACGAGGTACACCAAGCATCACTCTTTTTATTTGTTTATTCTTTCTACTGTGCTTTCTCATTTCATTAGGTTAAAGTTTTATGCTAATTTCCAAAAGATCATCACAAGTCTATTCCCTACGTTCCTATTGCAGCAATCTCTGTAACTTTCTTGCATACTCTTCGTCCTGTTCAACAACCCCCCTCTCTCTTCCCCGGAAGACTTCTCCCTTAATTTGAGCCACTCCCTTTCACCCTCTCACTGTAGCAGAGTACGTAAAACCCTCAATGGAACAAACAGGAGGGCTTTAATGTGCTCTTTTATATGGTCATGAGTGCTATTCAGCTAGTTGATTTTCTTGGTATATATTAAGCTCATACATATTACCTTCTTCAGTTCCCCCAGTTATTGGGTTAATTTGTTTAAGTTGTGTACACCGCTGTTGTACCCGGATGTCTCCCCAGCAAAATACCAAGGAACAAGGGCTCGGGAATTTCCCTAAACACCTTTAAGGCTTGGGCTACTCGGCCCCTCCGACAACCCAGTGGGCCCGACCAATGGCCCCAACCCGCTAGCTGAGATATACGACAGCATTAGCAATCAATTGGGACCACTCCCGACCCCTCAGTTCCGGACCTTGTCCACGTTTTACCTAACCACCCGGGCGCCCCGACTACAAGCCACGCCACATGGCACCCAGTGAAAAGGCCAGGGGCCTCCCTAGAACGCTTTCTTTCAAACCTCCAAGGTCAAAGGGAGACCCAAATAAGTCAACCACAGGCTTTGGAGGTCTGCAGCACGTGTATACAGCTCGCATACGTGTGTTCGGCACTTTTCCGAACACCTTGTGGGCACGTATGTTCCAGCCCTTCTACACTAAACCATGGGCCACCCCGTGGTTCCAGCAGACTAATTGGGTCTTACAACGACCCCCCAGCAAGCCGGGGCCACCCCTGACCCTCAGACACGTGGCGATGAGCCACTTAACTTTAGCTCTCGAGTCAACTCGAGGCTACCCCGTCAACCCACCGTGCAACATGACACGTAGCCCGAGGCATAGCCCATGAGCCTAAAGTGCCTCTCCTTAGCTCCCATGAGCTCCCATTCTCAGCCCAAGGCCAAATCCAAGGCCCACCAGTCACCTACTTGGCCCGTTCGACAACCCGGGGTGTGTCGGGCATTTGCCCGAACACCTTGCGAGCGACTATTACGACTCAAAGAACAACAGCCCCCACGGGCCATCCCAGTATCCTGAAACCCCATGTCCTTCAAAGGACACCCTCAGACGATGAAAGAAGACCCCCGGGGGCCATTATGGATGCACTTTTCATTCACTTATTATGTTGTTCGGTTATTCGGAAATGGTCCATTCATCTATTAAGTGCGTGGGCGTGCCAGTCACAAAGTGACGATTCATTCGGGCTCCGAAGAGCCCATGGTGCGCTCGATCTGACTCGGTCGGACGATTGTGTGGTTCGTGTCGGGACCAAAACCCGTTGCGCCATAAAGGTTACGACGTCATTTACATCCCCCATACGAGGGAACACCCTTGATTAATCGCTGTGAATTAGGGCCTCGTGGCCAGGAGATTAATTACATGAAAGACCTATTAGAAAGTATTGAAATCCCCATACAGGGGTTAAAAGAAAGCATTCACGATCATGTCGGCCATGTGCTGACCATTTAATATTCGGACGAATGTCTGGCTCGAGGAAACCGCAACTGTCGCAGGGAAACCGGAATGCATGTATGCCGAGGTATGGCGGATTTATTGCTCAGAAGAATGGAAAGTGTTCAGCTAAACCTCGGTTGGAGCGGTCAAAAAACCAGTAAATCTGTTGGCCCGGTGCAAGAGCAAGCTGCGACCATATTGTAGTGGTCCCCCCGTGGTCGAAGTCAGGCTCGCATGAGCGTCATTAATATTTCCGGTGCCAAGGGGCAATGGGGGGATATCCCCTGAACCAGCTGGAAAGCCCTATGTCTTGGGGAGCGAACGTTCGAAGCGTATCGGTCGTTCGGGAGACCGTTTAATATTCAGACGGGTGTCTGGCTTGAGAATATCTTAATCGTTGCGGGAGGACCTGGAACATGTGTATGCCGGGATACGGCAAGTATATTATTTCGAGACACTGAAAACATTCGGTTAAATCTCGGTTAGTGTAGCAAGAAATTAATGAATTTATGGGTTCGGTGCGGGATCGAGTCAGGACCATACCAGGGGCGCCTCCCGTGGTCCAAACGAGACTTGCGCGGGCATCGTTAATATTTTCGGTGCCGAAGGATGGCGGGAAGGTGTCCCGGGACTAGATTCCAAAATAAAGACGTATTCAAAGATAGCGGGCTGTAGGCCTTAGATTTGGGTTAGGCGACGACCATGATTGGGACGAGCCCGAGGTCTGAGCGTGACTCATGAAGGTCTTATTGATATTCCCACGCGTAGGGTTCGGGGATGACGAGAGCCGCCTCATTTTATCAGGATTTTGTCGGTCATTCATGGACCACTTTATGTTCGGACCAACGTCCGTATTGAAGGTGCGACGTAAACGGAAACAAAACCCGTACAAATGTATGCCGAGTTTACGGTAATTTCAATGGAAGAGCGGAGACAAATCCCAATGTGAATGAGTCCGATTTGATGAACTATCGGCCCACGGCGATGTCGGGTTACGGCCATATTGGGATGGCTCCCGAGATCCAAACCTGACTTGGAGGGGCGGCGTTAGTGTTCCCTTCACATCGGGTCTTTGAGGAGAACGAGGCTGCGGAGCGAGTCTCATCATTTTATTATTGTTTGAGCTTTTATTATTATTTATCTATTTATTTATTTTCTATGTTGCTCATTAATTCTTCTTTTATTACTTGTGTGTTATATCCCCCCTTTTTTTATTTTTTATTATCATTCTTTTATATGTTTTTTATTAGTACTTACTATTATTATACTATTTTTTTATTACACTATTGCATCTCAGGGGTACATGATGAAGGCTGGAGAGTGTGCTGTTGAAGGCCAAGGGAGTGTGCCGCTGGAGGCTGGTGGAGAGTGTGCCATTGAAGGCTGGTGGAGAGTGTGCCGTTGAAGGCCAAGGGAGTGTGCCGCTGAAGGCTGGTGGAGAGTGTGCCGTTGAAGGTTGGTGGAGAGTGTGCCGTTGAAGGCCAAGGGAGTGTGCCGCTGAAGGCTGGTGGAGAGTGTGCCGTTGAAGGCTGGTGGAGAGTGTACCGCTGGAGGTTGGTGGAGAGTGTGCTGTTGAAGGCAAAGGGAGTGTGCCACTGGAGGCTGGTGGAGAGTGTGCCGTTGAAGGCTGGTGGAGAGTGTACTGCTGGAGGCTGGTGGAGAGTGTGCCGTTGAAGGCTGGTGGAGAGTGTACCGCTGGAGGCTGGTGGAGAGTGTACCGCTGGAGGCTGGTGGAGAGTGTGCCGTTGAAGGCCAAGGGAGAAGGATGGGCTGGTGTGAGGGCTGAAAAGGGGTCTCCTTTGGCATATGAAGTTCAGATGGAGGAGTTCTGGGTGGCCAGGTTCTCAATTCCTCATTGAGTGGTTAAGTCCGGGGCCATGTTCGGCAGCCCAATCCTCTAAGTCTCGTACGGTTCCATTGTTTTGATTAGGATGTCTTATCATTGTTTGTTCGTTCATTAGTTACTTCACTTTGTCTTTTATCATGGCATTGCTTTTAATAAAAAAAAATTTGGCAGCATCTCCCCTTGACTCGGGGCGTGAGGGAGATACAGGGAACGCGCCCACATGGAGTGACGGAACCCGACAACTGGAGGTGGGCGCCCGAGAGCGGCAACACCTTAACGAAACCAAAAACTCAGGGGAACGACGGACGGGAAACCTCTCCAAGGCTGGCCGGGGGCGCACCGGGCAAGAAGGAGGGGCCGGTGGCTAGCGCGCCGGCCAGGAAGCCTCGAAGGCGTGCCGGATTGGGAGGAGCCCGGGTATGCCACTGAAGGCACAATTAGGGTGTGCCGTTGTCAGGGTGTGCCGCTGGAGGCACAACTGGGTGTGCCGCTGAAGGGCACGAAGAAGGTGTTGTGCCGCTGGGGCACTTCAGGAGTGTGCCGCTGGGGCACCAAAAAGGGTGTGCCGCTGGAGGCTACCCTGGGTGTGTGCCACTGAAGGGCGTGAACGGCAAGCGAGGAAGGTGAAAACAAATGGTGAAGGCTAGAGGTCTCATGAAGAGAGCCAAGACAGAGGGGGAGGAGGGTTCAAACGCACGCATCCGGGTATAAATCAAGCACGGTAGTAAGACGCCCAAAAAGAGGGATTTTCATTCATGGAAAGAAAAGGCCATAACCGGCCGTGTACTTCAAAGCATACATTCCAACCCAGACGGGGGAGGAAGAAAGAGAGAAAGGAAAAAGAAGAAAAAGAAGAAAAGAAAGAAGAAAGAAAAAAATACAGTGGGGGAGGGGAACGGAGTATGAACTCCACCCCTTCTAGACCTCACTCTCTCTCTTCACTCACTCTTCTCCTTCTCTCTTCTCTCTTCTCTTTGCATGGATGGCGGTGGTGGAGCAGCAAGGGGGAGCAGGAGCCTCTCCCCTTCCTTCTTCTCTTCCTCTCTTCTTCTTCTTCTCTTCTTCTCTTTTCTCTGTTGCGTCTGCCTCTGCGTGTCTCTCTGTCTCTTTCTCTCTCATCTGTTCTTCTCCTCCTTTCTTGGTCGAAGAAGGGGGGCATTTTATACCCCAGCGGCGGGAGCGTTCAGGCGCGAACGACGGTGGCGGGAGGTGATGGGCATTGAATGGGGTTTGACCTCCCCGTCCTTGGTGGCAGAGGAGTAGCCTGCGTGGCCCAGCCTCCGGTTGACACCTCGGACAGCTCACTGTGTGCCAAGGATCTATAGGGCATGGGCGCAAGATCTCGTCTGCCGAAACGTGCCGTTGAAGAGCCTGGACAGTGTGTCGCTGGCGGGCTAAACAAGCGTGTCGCTGAGAGGGCCAAAAGGGCGTGCCGCTGGAAAACACGGCAAGCGTGTCGCTGAAGAGCCCAAAGGGCATGCTGCTGAAGGGGGAAAAGGGTGTGCCGCTGAAGGCTGCCAGGGCATGCTGCTGAAGCTTGCCAGGGGCATGCCGCTGAAGGCTGCCAGGGGTGTGCCGCTGAAGGCTGCCAGGGCGTGCCGCTGAAGGGCTAAATGGGCAGTTCTGAGCCCGTTGTGAGCGCGAGTTGTGGCCCATTTGATTTTCTTCGAGGCCCATGGATTGTGGGGCTCCCGGTGGTTGATTTCTCTTCACTATCGTGATTCCGGAGACAGCTTCACGGTAGTGTGTGTGCGTTCGGGGAGTCCGGATGGCCCCTCTTCCACGTAATTTCTTCAGTTTGGGGTTGCTGTTGATGCTGGGCTAGTTGGGACATACGGGCGTGCAATTTTGCACGTCCACAAATGCCCTCCACCCACGGGTAGCGCAGACGAAGGATGAGCCGGGCGGTGCCCGTGGGTGTGCTTGTCTCTTTTCTCTTCGTCGACACTGACGGGGTATTGGGAGCTGACGTGACATGCTTGTCTCTTCTCTTCTTCATCAGTGCCGACAGGGCGTCGGGAGCTGCCATGGTTTATTTGTCTTTTCTTCTCTTCGCCAGTGCCGACAGGGTGTCGGGAGCTGGCGTAGCATGTTGGTCTCTTCTTCTCTTCGTCAGTGCCGATGGGGTGTCGGGGACTGACGTAGCATGTTGGTCTCTTCTCCTCTTCGTCAGTGCTGACGGGGTGTCGTGCGCTGACGTGATATGTTGGTCTTTTCTTCTCTTCGTCAGTGCTGACAGGGCGTCGGGAGCTGACATGGTTTGTTGGTCTCTTTGTCTCTTCGTCAGTGCCGATAGGATGCCTGGCGCTGACATGATATGTTGGTCTCTTTGTCTCTTCGTCAGTGCCGATAGGGTGCCGGGCGCTTGTTGATTTGTTTTGCTTCTCTTCTTCTTTTTTGTTTTATGTGCAATAAAGATGATAAGCAAAAATCAAAGATCTCAATCAACCCAAGGACATGCGAAGCATGAACCTAGGCAACTGGAACAAGCTCTAGCATGGGCATGCTATCTCAATCATCAAACTAAACTAAGAAAATAAAGAAAAACACACGCCGGGGTGTGGAGCAAAAGAAAATAAAAACAAACCGCAAGGGTGGAGCAAGCAAAGAGGATAAGAGATATGAGATGGAGAGAAAGCTAATGCCCAATACCAAGAAAGAATGTGATCGCCACCAAAGTAGAAATAAGCCAAAGACTTGAAAATACCTTGGAAATAGGTGGATGAAGCACCCGCCCATGGGAGAGAGAAAATCAGGGAAATCTGCAGATCAACGGAATGTAATGGCCGAAAGCCAACGCGTCAGTGGGAAGTGACGGTCGCTCGATGAACCGCTATGTGAATCTGACGCGCCTGCACAAGACCGTCAAATAACCTGCAGTAATAGCTTGTGGATTCTTTTAACTCCAACTCCTCCAGCCGACCAGAAGACTTGGGCCTCGTGTGGTGAACCTGTAAACCTGCCAAAGGACGTGAAAACACAAGAAAACGGACCCAGATTAGCCCTTTAAACAATATAGCATCAATTCTTCAATAAACTCAATAGCATGCAAAAGGAAAGGAAAGTACCGGGGAGGTTTTGGTTTTTTAACCCCTCTGGGCGTTTTAAAAAGATAGGAGGATGTTTAGATGATGAAAAACCAGGGAGAACGTGGAAAAAGAAGAGGGACAATGCTTTTGATGAAAGGGAGATGAGGAGGAACACAATATGTAATGATGAACTTTGAAAACCAATGGAACGAATACTTCCTTCACCGTGAAGCAGATGAACGTGAAAGATAATTCTCCTTGGTCAGATGTGACTCCAGAATGCGGCAGCACTTCGACGCGAACTCCAGATCTTCCTCCTTCGGGCCATGAAGTTAAGGGTGCTATTTATAGACCCTCAAACTCTCCGGTCGAGCAGAGGATAATCCAGCAAGATAAAAGGATAACTCTTAGCAAATCCCTGAAGATAATATCACCAAGAGTCCATAGAAACAAATAGAAGGTTCTGAGGATCAGATTTGAAAGAGAAATCAACAATTCAAGCTCTTATCTCGACCACGGAGTAGCATAGAAAAGGCCTGAACTGCTAGGACTCTCTGTTGGATGTAACGACTGGTCGACAGACCGCCACATGAAAATAACACGCCATGGAACATCCGTTACATTCAACCTTATCTCAAAAGAGATAAGATCATCAGGAAGAAGATCAAACAAGTTGGACTCTCGAAGGAAAGTAACGGCCAAGGCTGGACGCGTTGGAATAAATAACGGCTGCACGACAGACCGTTACATTCAACGGATAAGCAAGAGGATAAGCTTTAGAACAAAGGCTTCAAACTTTAAGACTCTTCAATAAGTAACGGCCCAGGGATCATGCGTTATATGGAAGTAACGCCCCCAGGGAGGACCGTTATTAACAATGAGGATAAAAAAGGTGCAAAGCTTGCTAAGCTCATCAAATAAAAGGCCACAATAAACCACACTCCAACCAAGGAGAAGACCCAAGAAACAGGCTTCAAACTGATCAAGGAGACTCGATGAAGAGTGAACAACTCGTAGCATCATATGGATAAACAATGAGATGACCCAACTTATTGGTCATAAAACGGGTGTCAACAGATGCCCCTCCTTCACGCCCTCTTTGCAGGGGAGCGAGTGGAGGTGAAGAGGAAATGAAATGGAACATGGAGATGAAGCGGAAATGAAACGGAGTGAAGCGAAAAAGTGGGCGTTGAGGTAAACGACACCCGTTCTTTACCAACAAGTGATAGGAACTTCTGGAAAACTTCAAACTGATCACAAGGAAAAAGTCAACCAAAGGACACATGTCTGGAGGAACTAACAACTAAGGAAAGGAAACACGGCTAGCCGCCGGAGGCAATGAAAAGGAAAGAGAACTGACTAAACTCCAGACAGGAATCTTCAGCCAACCAAATCGAGCGACGAGATCAAAGGAAACCTTCTAATTCAGAGTGGAATACTTCTCCTCATTCGAGATCAAGAATACAGCTATTCACCAACATCGAGATATCTTGAACAGATGAAGCACATGAATGCTCAAAAGATGCGTATGATACATGCTGGGCGAAAGAAAAAGAAATCTTTAAAATGAATGCAAAGAAAGATAAAATATCAAGATACTCGAAAATAATATTGCTAAGCTGGAGAAACCAGGGTCAGGACACCATCTGCAACCACGGCGTGCAAGATAGAACCATCGTCCCCAAATTTTTCCAACCTAACGGCCTATCCAACGATTAAACATGTGAACTTAGATCATCATCATTTTTGTTTAAGGGGAACATCAGATCCTGGAACACACGAATGACCAGCCGGTTCTCGAGATAATATATCCTAGATATATAGTAATGCATTAAGGGATAAGGGAAAGAGATACAATACCTGACTTACCTGCCTGATGAATGACAAAGCGTGATGCTTCATTCATGAGAAAAGAGCTTAGCCAATAACAATATGAGTATAAATCAAGGCATAACCATTTGTACGTGTGATAATCATCAACAATGAACATTATGGCAGAAAATGCAATCATTTAAACATCAAATAGACTATTTCATTCATCAAGAAACTTGCAAGTTTGTAACGGTCTACTTAGAGGGCGTCACCTAAAGTAACGGCCAGGGAAGAGCCGTCATAAACTAAGCGGTTCACATTCTCCAATGAAACAGTTCAAATTCATGTAACGGTCAGCATAGTACGCATCAGAGAGTGTAACGGTCAGACGACAGACCGTCACATTTCCTGAGCGTTCAAAAAAAAAAAAACAAACTGAACGGCCCACGGCCTCATTTATTCCTCACATTCAATCCATCAAATGCCCAGAAGAAACCCCAATCGAGAGCCACCGGTGACCACCGTCTCCCGCCTAAAAAGGATGGCTGGCGACGAGGCCCCACAACCAATGAAGAAGAGGGAGAGAGGGAAGAAGAAGGCGATCCGGCGGTTCCACCGCCGTATAGAACGCGAAGTGGCACGACGGCCGGAGGAAGAAGAATCGAGGAGGAGACCTCCAAGGGTAGAAGAAGAGGCTCCAATGGCCGAGGAAGACCAAGGAGAAGCTCCCCTGGACGAGGGAGAACCCAAGGAACAGGAGAAAAAGAGGAAGAGAGGCCAAGACCATGAGGTAGGCCTCCGCCCTAAATTTTTCAAAATTTTAATTTTTTTGTGTTTTAGTATGAATGCATGTGGGAATGGGGGGTAGAAAATGGGTCCATGAACCCATTAGGATCATGTGTAGGCCTTTTGGCCAAAGTGGGAGAGCCACGGGATGCAAAGGGAAAAACACCGTCTAGCAGGGAATGTGACGGTCCTTCCAGTGACCGTCACAGGCCTAACGCATCACCATAGGTGCGTTAGAGCCATGTGACGCCCCATCCCAGGGCCGTTACATGCGCCAGAGGCCAGAACTATTTTTTAGGTATTTAATTATTCAATTTTTGTTTTGTTTTCATTTTATAAATGCTATGCAATAATTTTATGATGCATTTGACTGACTCATGCTCTAAATGAATGCAGGGAAAAAGACGGACGAGGATCTCCTGGCTTCAGATCCAGGCGGTGTACCAGGCACTGCCCGATTACCAGAGAGAGAGACTGGCCGGGATGGGATTTGCCGAGGTGCTGAGCATCGAGGTGACCAGAATGGACACGCCTCTGCTGTACGCCTTGTACGAGAGATGGGATCCGATCAGCAGGGCGTTCATCTTCCCGGGGGGTCACATGATCCCCACGCTGGAAGACATGGCGAGGATTGCTGGGCTGCGAGTCCACGGAGCTGCAGTGACAGGATGGACTTACAGGAACTACCGGGAGATGGGCCAGGAGCTGCTGGGGCTGGATTTGATCAGACCGGGGCAGACGTCATCCCAGCTCTCGAGATCAGTACTACAGGAGATCCTAGGACTGAGAGGAGCAGCGATAGCTGTGGGAGAGTTACCAGAGGAACATCTGGGTAGAGTGATCGACCAGGTGCGCCCACGAGTGGCGGCAGAGGCGGGACCGGAGGGAGATCGCACCCTGAGGCTGTTTCTGATGCTATTGTTCGGGAAGCTCTTGTTCGCGACTCGAGCAGATGTGATCAGCTGCAAGCTGCTGCCGATGATCGAGGATCTGGGTAGAGTTGGAAAGTACGCCTGGGGAGCGGCAGTGCTAGCCTTCCTGTTCGAGTCCCTCAGCACGACGGACCGACAGACGATGCTGGGCGGCTTCTCGCCTTTTCTACAGGTAAATGCAATTTAAATGCTTTCCACTATGATTTATGCAAATGTTTATGATTATGCAGTTGATTGACTTAACTAAATGCAGTTCTAGAGCTACATGTACCTCCCGGGCATCGGACGGGGCACACTACTCCACGCCAATCGCATCCCGATCGCCAGGCAATGGGTGGTCGCGAGGGACCCGGGGTCGATCATTAGATTTACCCGGGCGATCCAGGACGACTTGGATTCCTTCCCGCACACGGCGGTAAGCCCGAACTCAAAATGCTTTCTAAATGATTTAAATGCTTTTATATGCTTCTTAAATGATGATAACCGGACTAACATGCTGATGAATGGATTATCATGCTTCTAGGTGAGGTGGACCCCGTACAGAGGCGAGAGCTACGAGGGACAGCCATGGGTGGAGGCAGCCCTCTCGTACCGGGGATGAGACATATGGTTGCACTGCATCCATATCATCGAGCCTCTTCATTATCGGCTTATTTTGAGGACTCGGGGACTACACCAACCTGAGGTGACCTTCCCACGCCGTAGTGACAACCACCCGGGGAAATCAGGGAAGGGAATCAGCGGCGACATAGACTGGTGTGCCCGGAAAGCAAAGTACGTCCATGACTGGAATAAGGGGGGAGAGCAGTGAAAGAGCGGGATGAAAGTGAAAGAGCGGGATGAAAGCGATGAGGCGTATTTTAAGGCCTTCGCTCGATTGTACGGGGACCGGGTGTACCGAGGTACCCGACGACCGGTATGCAATTCTAAACTCAAAACTCTAAAATTTTTTTTATCCTATATGCACTGACTCACATTCCTCTAAAAATGCAGCTAGACCCTGAGGGAAGGATAGCCGAGCTCGAGGGGCTACTCCACTCCACTGTCCAGCAGCGGGACGAGTACCGGACTGCCTTGGAGCTCCTGGTAAGATTCCCAGAACCTTGGACTTAAAATAATTATGCTTTATGATGCTAATGATGCAAAATGCAATTGACTGACCATGACTTCTAAATGCAGCGGGCCGAGGGAGCCCAAAGAGCGGGACCGGATGCCCCATCGTCATCCTCACAGCCTGCCGGAGGCAGGGCTGAGCGAGATGCCGAGTTTGCTCAAGCAGTTGCTCGGGCCGAGGAGGCGGAGGCCACCCTCGCGGAGCGGGTAAGATGCTAAATGCTTATGCAAATTAAATGCTTATGCTTACATGCCTATGCTTATGAAAAATGAAATGCTCATGTGACTAACTATATGCAACGCAAACTACAGGCGAGAGAGCTAGCCGCAGCAGTGGCCGAGGCAAGGCTGGCTTGAACGGAGGCAGAGCGTCTCCAGGTAGAGATGGAGCGAGGACGATCGGAGGCGGAGCAACTCCGGACAGAGCTAGATCGGTCACAAGCTAAGGTGGAGAGACTCCGAGCCGGGACGGCCGACTTGGATTGTTACCAGACCAAGGCACATGACACGCGGCGTCAGATCTTCGAGCTGAAGATCGAGCTGCGGACGACGGTGAGAATGATGGGCCGGGGACCAGAGCGGAGTGCCTCCCAGAGTGGAGTACGGAGGAGTGCTGCCCCGAGCGACTCGATAGGGGATTTCCTTGCCAGCTCCTCTGGCCAGCGGAGGAATGAGAGGGCAGAGAGAGGACAGCAGGAGGAGAGCGCCTCCATAGCACCACCTGCGAGGAGACCTGAGGGAGGAGATGATGATGGCGGCCCGGCGGATAAGCCAGCCGAGTGATGCATTTTTTTTTGGTTTTCTTATTCTTATTACTTGTACATAACTTGTATGGGAGATGAAAAATGGAAATGCAAATCTTTTTTGTGTTTTGTTATGACTTTTATGTGAATGAATGGATGTGTATGCAAACAGGTGATCATGTGAAAATGAATGGGAATGAATGCAAGAAAATGTATTGTGAGAGTATGGTTGGAATGCAGGAAATGCTTGTGGATGTGTGAAAGAGTTGACGAAAAATGAATGCATGTGAAGGAATGGATGATTGCGTGGAGATGAAATGTGAACGATGGGGATGAGATAATGATGATGGCATCACACCACATACCCTCTGGCTTGGCACTTCTCTCCCTCCCGGAGGCAGCTAGGGAGCAGCCCTTCTTCAGTCGGATCATTGGTGCTTATCATCCTATTACATTTCCTATTTTCTTGAGTCATTTTGATGTATTTGCCTATGTTTGAGTCATGTTACTTAGTTATCATGTTATTTGCTTATGCTTGTATGTAGGCTAATGGGCTAATGGGGCTAGTAGTTCTTATTGGGCCATTTCTTTGGTCTGGCCCATGGGCGCCCCTCTCCCCACCCCTTGGTCTTTCGTCATTTGTCCATTTCATAAGGACTTTTTGTAAATTGGGTTTTTCTATATATAGGACCCCAAACCCCCTCTTTTGAAGTTAATGAAGATTTGAATATTGCAAGCATAAGTGCACTCCTCTCTCTCTCTCTAGCCTTCACTCTCCTTCTCTCTCTCTCACTAAGGGGGTCGACCCCCTCTCTCTCTCCTCCTCCTCCTCTCTCTCTCTCCTTGGGGCGAACCTGCCCTTTCACCTCCCCCCCCCTGCCACCTCAGCTGCCACCTCATCCCTCCACCCTTTCACCTTCCCAAGACTCATAACTTCCTTCATTACCTCCTCCACCCTAGGCAACTCTTCCCATTCCCCATACACCTCTTCATTCTCCAAGGCAGCCTTCCCTCTTCCCCAAGCAGCCCTCCCTCTTCCCCACACCCCCATTCATATCCCTAGGGCGGATTAACCCCCCCCCCCATATCCTGCTGGTTGCGCACCCACCACATTAGCCCACCCCCATTCCCTTGGCCGACCCCCACCACCCCTTGGATAGCTGCGGACCCTCCACCCCCTTGGACCTCCACCTTCCCCCCACCACCCCACTCATCATTCTCCCACATCCCATCCCCCATCTACCATCACCACCAGCCTTCCCCCATAGTTACAACACCATTCCCCTTAACCAAGCTCCACCACCACCCCTTTGCTTAGCCAAGTCTGCAGGTAGCAGAAGAAGGTTCGTCTTGCAGAAGCTGTCACGGAGTCCAACGGCGTCATCTGAAGACGTACCATACCATTCTGGAAAGGTCGTCCAGTCCACTCCGCAGGCGAGGTGGAATCGTCCCGTTCCGAGTTCGTGGCTGACCGGGAGAGCTGTTCTTCCCCAACTGCGCCAGACATCCTCTGCAGAGAGCCTGATCCCGGTTGGAAGCAACTGCACGACCAACGGCAAAGGAATCAGACTGAAGGCTCTTCATCAAAGTTCTTCCTCCCCCTGACCCCGACCAGGAGCAAGAGATGGAACCTCATTCGGCATCCGAGGGCCAGAGTTCCGAATTTTCTCCCTCAGTCGCACGGGTCTGCCTCCTGCAGTCTGTAGCGACCAGTTCCCGCTTGTTGGCCCCCCCTGTTCACCCCGACCTCAGAAGGAGTTGCCGTCAGTTTTTATGTGTAGAGGCTTCGTCCCCGGTTCTAGCGGCTCCGAAGGTTCATGATTCGGCGTCCAGGAGCGACCGGAGCAACTTCTGCAAGTTGCTGATAGAAACAGGGAGCCACCTGCCCAGAATCTGTTGCTCTACTCAGACCTCCACTGCAGCCATCGTCGATGACAGAACAAATTGATATAAATCAGAGGCATTTGGGTTCCTGTTACGAGAAGATCCCCCTGGGCTCGTCATCGGCAAAATTCCTGACCGAGATCTACAGGGACTACACCGACTGCCTATCAACATCCACAGCCAGCGGTCCACTTCGGAAGCGATCTCTCCTCGTGGATTACTAGCTTATTTTCCTCCTCTTGCCTGGCCGGCTTACCGCCCCTCCCTGCGGGAGGTAGTGTTTGTTGTAATCCCTCAATTTCCATCCCCGAGATCACCCTCCTGCGTGAGGTGTAGTGAGTGTACACTTAAACAGGTTCGAAGCTTCATCGGTGCAGTGTGCGGGGAACCCACACTTCCCCGCTCGCCCTCGTCTCCGACCGGGGTTGGTTTCCTCAAACCAACCAGGTGAGCCTCCTGCCCTTGCCTCCTTATACTTGTTTATTTAATATCTGGGAAACATATCTGCCGGTAGGAGAGCGAGTGCCCGATCCCGGCGCCACCTTTCAGTGTGGTCACCGTGGCTATAAGTGAGCGAGTGACCCCGTGGCCTTAAGGCACCCGGCCGCCCTTGTGTGTGGGCTTTCAAACCTTCGGGAGGGCTAACTAAAGTGGTGCTGGTCCTCTAACCAGTTAGGGGCTATCTCCATCACCTCGACTCGGCAACACCGGATCACCACGGGAATCGTGTGCGCACGGTGCGTTGGTAGCTTTAATGTATTCTCGGCGCCTTGTAATTGTGATTACGAATTAGGTCCAAGGAATCAAAGTCTCCGCTGCATTTGGTGTCACATCAGATAATGTGTGGATGCACAGGATGAACGGAATGGGAAGCCTGTAGGACCGCCAAGTCTACACAGAGGCAGATAGGAATAGCACAAGTCACAATAGCAGACAATGTAACGGTCTATACCCAAACCATCAGGATCAAGTAACGCATCGGGTGGAGGCCGTTAGAAAGGACAGAGCCTAACTTTGTAGAACTGAGAAGCAGGAAGAGTAACGGATCAGAGATGGTGCGTTATATACAAGTAACGGCCAAATGCTAGACCGTTAGAGATGGCAGAGCAATGTTGAACTACGAACGTACTGACTGTACTCAGTGTGTATAGACCTTGCCAAAGCGATGTGTAGACTTCGAGTGCAGACGTCCAGATGATGTATAGACTTCATGAACATAGCAGCAAGGATGTATGGACTTGGACAAGAGATGTACAGACTTGGGGCTTGTGCTCACGTTGGGCAATGTATAGACTTGACTCAAGAATGTACAGACTTGAAGCGGTGTGGACGTATAGACTTGGGATGAAGACTGTACAGACTTGGAGAATGTATGGACTTTGAATGAAGACTGTACAGACTTGGGGAGACATGGAATGTGTAGACTTAGGGAACGTACACACTTGGATGAAGAATGTACAGACTTGGGGAATGTACACACTTGGATGAAGAATGTACAGACTTGAACGACGTGTAGACTTTGGACGAAGGCTGTACAGACTTGGGGGAAGGTATGGGAATGTATAGACTTCAACAAATGTATGGACTTCAACGAATGTATAGACTTGCACCTGATGTATGGACTTCAAAGTGAATGGGATGTATAGACTTCAACAAATGTGACGTATAGACTTCAACAAATGGGATGTATAGACTTTAAAGAATGGGATGTATAGACTTCAAAGAATGTGGGATGTATAGACTTGGGTGAAGATGTGGAATGTATAGACTTGGGTGAAGATGTAGAATGTATAGACTTCGAAAATGATGTATGAACTTGAAGCTGATGTACAAACTTGAAGCTGATGTATGGACTTGAAGCTGATGTACAGACTTCAACAAATGTACAGACTTCATCAATGGTGTATGGACTTCAAAAATGCATGGACTTGAACGAATGTACAGACTTCAACATGATAGATGCATGCAGACTGGGATGATGAAGGGGATGTATAGACTTAACCAAATATGCAGGAAATGTGACGGTTCAGGCGCAGTGCGTCAGAGGCAGATAACGGCCATGAGCAAGACCGTTGAGAATGATTTACCAAGCAGAGGCCAAAACTGATCAGCAGAGAATGTAACGGCTCAGAGAGAACGCGTCACAAGAATATAACGGTCTAATGATAGACCGTTAAGCTTGACAGAACATGTTTGATCAAATTAAACCCACAGAAAATGTGACGGCCCAGCTCCGGCGCGTCAGAGGAAAGTGACGGTCTAGCGACAGACCGTTAGATAATGAATTGTACTCCGAGACGGATTGAGCCGCAAGGGGCCAAACCCAAGATAGGAAGCCTCAAATCCATTCTAGACTCCTCCCAGACTTAAGATAAAGCCTTCCAATCCGAATCTTATCTCTTTAAAGCCAAAACCAAACCTTTAAAACTTGGAAACTTAGCCAAAATCGTATCTGTCCGAATTCTCTGCTAGAAGGCTGAAAAACCTCTCTTAAGGGCAGGAAATAAGATGAAGAGAAGCTTCGAGGTGATAGCTATGGAGGAGAAAGTCTACACCAGACCCAAAGCTGCAAAAAAGGAGTACAGAGAGCTACAAAGGCTGACCTCAATTCCCAAGCACCTAAGCACCAATGCTCAAAGAGTGGTAACCTTCCATGACCTAACCAAGTTCAGAAATTCCTGCACTTCATCTTCTTCCTCATGATCTTCTTCTTTTCTTAGCCCCTCCCCGGTCCAAGA
This sequence comes from Amorphophallus konjac, assembly GCA_022559845.1. Taxonomy (NCBI): domain Eukaryota; kingdom Viridiplantae; phylum Streptophyta; class Magnoliopsida; order Alismatales; family Araceae; genus Amorphophallus; species Amorphophallus konjac. The sequence goes on along the minus strand of CM040122.1, from coordinate 331,506,690 downwards.
TGCTATTCTAATCTGAAGTGGGTGGCTCCCATGGTAAAGGCACTCCCTTTAGAGGCTACATCGATTCTCAAAGCATGGCACCTCCAACCTCTCTTGGTTTTAGGCAAGAATTTCCAGAAATTGACATTAGATTGGCCTAGTATTTTAGCCCTCATAGAGTTGTGGCATCCACAAACACACACCTTCAACTTCCCTTCCTTCGAAGCAACAGTCCTATTGGAGGAGGTAGAAACCTATCTAGCCCTTCCTAAGACTAAGGTGGGGGATGAAGACTGAGTTTGCTACACGATTGAGCCTATCGACCCGTCCTTGATCTTGAGTGACTTCATCCATAATCCAAAGGACGTGAGGACCATGATCAGCCCACACCACATACACTTGATACCCTTGGCACAATGGATAGTCTCTCATTGTAAAAACAAGTGGGAGCGACATGAAGCAATAGCCAAGGCGGTGGCGGTTTGCTTATGTGGAGTCTTTCTTTTCACTACAACCGACCACCTTTTAGATACCCAAAATCTCAGCATTATTAGTGGGTTGTGGCGGGGAATGTCCATCTCTCAAGCGATCCTCTCATACCTCTATGAAGGACTCAGCTCGGCTTGCTTAGGAGGACCTTTGTTCGCTCCATGATACTCCTTGAGTGTTGGATGGGAGTGAGAATCAAGTTCCAACCAAAGGAAGATATTAGTTCTGCTAGCCGGATCTTCGGGAGCCACCCTCTCTTCTTCATTGGAGGGGCATCTGGATTTTCTTCACAGGTTGAATGTGAGATGGCGGACAAGAAAAATCGGGATGAATGGCGCCTCTTCTTCAACACCCTTCCAATGGAGAAATTCATCATGCGACCAAGGATCCTTCGGAGCGCTCTTCTTAGAATACCGCGGTGTCACGGCCTGGACCTCCAGCTAGTGGGAAATACTACCATGGCGATCTACAACCCACACCGGTGCCATCTTCAGATCGGGCTTCCTCGAACCAAAGTTTCTGCATTATCACACTACCCTCCCCTTCTACCTAGGAAGATGGGGACCGAGGAAGATGAAAGAGTAGTCCGGAACGTGCTGACCATGTGGGAGATCAGCAAGGTGCGCCCGTGGCAAGAAGAAGTAGAAGAGAATGACGAAGCACGCCGTGGCTAGCTGAAAGAGTTGAGGAAGATCCGCCCTTTTGCGGATAAGAGGCTGAATGTAGTTTGATTTTCTTTTTATGAATGATGTGATTTGACAATCAGAGTTGGAATTTTTATCAATCTCATGTTGCATTAAATTCATGTGAATAAGATAAGATTGCCTTAATTGAATGGACATGAATTTGTGGCTTGATTTGGTTAGAACGACCAGCAGAACCGGGCTTCTGGAGAATGTAACGGATCTAAGCAGGGCCGTTACAAGGAGATAACGGTGGGGAGATAGGCCGTTATAGTGTATGCTCTGAGAACTAAATCCTCTGGAGGAAGTAACGGTCCAAGGATGGACCGTTAGGAGTAGTAACGGTCGTGCCCCAGGCCGTTAGAGAGACAGCTGCTGAGAGAGTCAAAGTGAAGGCCTGAAGAGATGTAACGAGCTAGCATTGACCGTTAAACGAATGTGACGGCCTGTACCTGGCGCGTCACAGCCTTGAACCTGCATGGTTGTGAGATTTCAGCTTTGTTCTTGGTCCTGCGTTCTGCACATACTAAAATATGGAGCAAGTTAGATCTGTTCTTAGACTCAACCCCTTGCCTCGAAGCGAGTTAGATAATGACCGTTTCTTGATATTTGGTCAAGGGGTGGAGCCTTATTAAATAGGCGGGAAAAACATAATAGAAATAATGCGATGCATGCGATGCATATGATGGTATTTTTGGATTTTGGAAAATATATTCGAATTTTTTGTGTGTTTTGGAAATATTTGATGTTTTTGGATTTTTGAAATATGTGGTTTTTTAGATTTTTGAAATATATATGATGTTTTTGGATTTTGAAATATATGTTGTTTTTGGATTTTGAAATATATGATGTTTTTGGATTTTTAAATATATGTTGTTTTTGGATTTTGAAATATATGTTATTTTTGGATTTTGAAATATATGTTGTTTTTGGATTTTGAAATATATGATGTTTTTGGATTTTGAAAACCAGGGCTTTCCCTTAGCAACGCGAGCCCTCCGCATCGTATTGAGAGTCCCGAGGTTGGCGTGCAATGAGGTGATAACCCCTGACCAAGGCCCAGATTTTCATGACGGTGTTTCTACCAGGGCCATACCAAGGGTACTAGTTTCAATCCTGAAAAAGGAAAATAGAACATGGGGGAAAGCTTAGGCCAGACTTAGAAGTTTTTAGGACTTGAGTTCCTCTCCAGACAATCCATTAGAAATTTGGTCTGTTGCACCGGGGCTTTGTGTCCGTCATCGAACCTTAGTCCACTCTAGGCATGCGTGCGACCGAGCTCATTCGTCCCGCGGGGAACTGTACTGCCACTCTTGTCATGCCTAGATTTCTTTTTCATTCTTGCTTTTTGGAGCTTTGGAATCATATTCAATAGACCTTCGGGATGATACTTTTGATTTTTTGTCGTAGAGATTAACCCTTTGCTTTCTTTTTCTTGCTCTTTTGCTTGTGGCGTTAGGTCATAACAGACTGCCCCTATTTGAGACCTCCTCTCGTCAGGGTGCCTGGATTGGTTATCGCCTCCTTATTCACTTCCTACCCCTGGATTCAGCCGATGGAAGGAATGAACATGGACTTCAACTTTCCTCCAAAGCATGGCCAAGGATAAACGGTGTCTTTTAAAGCGGGAAACCTGACCAGGGATGTCGTGTAGTGTGTGATTGCCTTTACTCGGGACCCTTTTTAGAGAAATAGGAGGAACATCTTGTTGCCCAGGGCGGCACTGATTAGACTCTAAGGAAAGAATCGCTTAAGGTACAACCCATTCTACGGGTGAGAGAGCTCCTCACCTTCCGCATTTACTAAGCGATAAGCATTCCCTGGATAAGCTTCTTTCACGACAAACGGCCCTTCCCAGTTAGGTTGTAATTTAGACCTAGAACCTGCAGACCGAATGAATTTACGTTTCAAAACCATATCACATGTTTAAAATTTACGTTCGATTACCTTCTTTTGAAAATAACGCAAAACTCTCTTTTGATAAACGGATACATGATCAGCCGCGCTCATCCTCTTCTCATCTAAGAGTTCCAACTGGACAAGCAACGCCTCTCAACGTTCATCGAGATTAAGTTCTTTATCGAGCTGCACTCTAAGGGAAGGGATCAAGATCTCATATGGGAGCACCGCCTCCATCCCGTAGGTAAGAGCATAGGGAGTTTGTCCTGTGGGAGTACCGACGGAGGTGCGGTAAGCCCACAGAGCTTCCACTAATTTTTCTGGCCAATCGAAAAACTTATGAGATTCGCATGTTTTCTTTATGATTTTAAGAAGGGTTTTATTAGTGGCCTCGGCTTGACCGTTGCCTTGAGGATAATATGGAGATGAATGATGCAATGCAATATTGAACTTCTTACATAGGTCCTTGAGCTCTTGAGATACAAACTGGGGTCCGTTGTCGGTGATGATGCTGCTTGGCACTCTGAACCGCGAGATGATATTCTTCATGATAAAGCGGCACACCGTTGAAGCTTTGATCTCTGCGTACGCCTCGGCTTCGGCCCATTTGGTGAAGTACTCAGTGGCGGTAGGGATAAAGGATTTCTGCTTGGTCTAAGAATTAGGATCACCGAGCGGGCCGACAACGTCGAAAGCCCACATAGAGAATGGCCAAGAAGCAGAGAGAGGGTGGAGAGATGAAGCTGGACCATGGATTTTATCAGCATGGAGTTGGCACTTAAGACACCTCCGGACATAGAGAGAGCAATCTTCCTCTAGAGTGGGCCAGTAGTAGCCCTGCCTAAGGATTTTCTTCGCTAGAGCCTGGCCATTGACATGACCTCCACACTCACTAGAATGGGCTGCTTCAGCCACTTTCCAAGCCTCATTATCATCCAAGCATCTCATGAGCATTCCATTAGTAGCGCGCCTGTATAGTTCTCCTGCAACAATAGTATAGCTTGAGGCGGCTCTCCTTATTGACTTGCGCTGCTCGGCGTTTGCCCCTTCTGGGAATGATCCTTCTTTGCAAAACAACTCGATTTCGTGATACCAAGGTAATTCTTTTTCATCCAGAATCTCTTCTAACAAAATTAGAGATACTTCCTTGAGATATTCCTTCTCAGCCCTCGCCTCTACAGCTTTCCTAAGGTTGATGAACCAAGGGTCCTGAAGAGAGGGTGCATCCAATCTCTGAACGACGATAGTCTCAGTGTTCCGACTGAGAGGAAAAGATAGAGAGGAAGCAAGAGATGCTAGAGCGTCAGCTAGGATGTTCTGAGAATGGGGAGTATGGATGTAGATTAGCTTACGGAATTGCCTAGCAAGAAGCGTGACCAAATCTTGATATGGCTTGAGTTTGGGGTTGCGAGTACGGTAAGTAGACAGAACTTACCGTAACACGAGCTGAGAGTCTCCGATGATGTTTAAATAACGCGCACCTAGGAGATAGGCGTGCTTCAGTCCAGCCAGGAGAGCTTCGTTGATGCGGGACAGAAGTGGGGGGTGTTCTTCTTCCTTCTGATCATAGTCGCGCTATACCCTTTACGCGCGTTCTGAAGAACGTGCTATATCGTTTACGCGCGTTCTCAGACAGTAGCAGAACGAAGAACCTCAACGTTGGGGCTCCTGTGGATGACTCTGGGGGTTCAAAACACAAGGGGAAACACATAGGATGACGGAGAACACATGGGGAATGCTGAAATTGAAATCAAACCAACCTAATACTAGCTAGGATAACTTTTGGGAAGGTGGATGTGGGGTGAGCGGCAAGGGAAGAAAGGTGGACGTAGATGTTGTTAGGCCGTGAGGAAGCTTGGATGGGGCCTCTCACCCGAACCCTTCGCAGGTACGGTGCAGCTGAGCTCCATCCTGATCGTAACAGCATCTTTGGCGGAGGTGGGGGAAGTGGAATCGTTGGTTGGAAGAAGAACGAAGCTCTGAATGGAGCCTCACACTCGACCCCGTCTCAGAGCCGGTGCATCCGAGGCTTCGATCGTCCTCCATTGAAGGGGAAAGGGAGAGGATAAGGGGAATAGAATTGGGCCTCGCACCCATAGAGGGGCGAATGAAGGGGGTTTCCAAAGATTGGGGAAGATAGCCATGGGGCTACACTCAAGAACACTCATAGATTCATGCTTCAATTTTTTGCTTAATCAAACGAGATGGGATACATATATAGGGAAAGGGGAAGACAAAATGACGCTAACATGTCGATTTACAACCATGGAAGACAGCAGACATCGAAGACTTTGAAGAGTTAGGCGCCGGGAAGTTGGACCTTCTGCAGCCGAGTTTCTGTCTGAGATCGCGCTAGGGTTGACTGGCGCGTTCTGCATGTCTCGCTAGGGGACCCTAGCGCCTTCTGCCAGGTCGCGCTAGGGACCTATATCGCCTTCATCTTTGGCCTGGCAACGTACACGATCCGCTTCGGCCTGGCAGCTGGCTTGATTCCCATCAAAACCCCCCCACTTGATTGGGAAGGTTCGTCCTCGAACCTCGTAGCTCAAGATCCCAGTCTGTGAGAACAGCCTGGTTCCCTAAGCTCTGATACCAATTTGATGCGGGACAGAAGTGGGGGGTGTTCTTCTTCTTTCTGATCATAGTTGCGCTATACCCTTTACGCGCATTCTGAAGAACGCGATATATCGTTTACGCGCGTTCTCAGACAGCAGCAGAACGAAGAACCTCGACGTTGGGGCTCCCGTGGATGACTCTGGGGGTTCAAAACACAAGGGGAAACACATAGGATGACGGAGAACACATGGGGAATGCTGAAATTGAAATCAAACCAACCTAATACTAGCTAGGATAACTTTTGGGAAGGTGGATGTGGGGTGAGCGGCAAGGGAAGAAAGGTGGACGTAGATGTTGTTAGGCCGTGAGGAAGCTTGGCTGGGGCCTCTCACCCGAACCCTTCGCAGGTACGGTGCAGCTGAGCTCCATCCTGATCGTAACAGCATCTTTGGCGGAGGTGGGGGAAGTGGAATCGTTGGTTGGAAGAAGAACGAAGCTCCGAATGGAGCCTCACACTCGACCCCGTCTCAGAGCCGGTGCATCCGAGGCTTCGATCGTCCTCCATTGAAGGGGAAAGGGAGAGGATCAGGGGAATAGAATTGGGCCTCGCACCCATAGAGGGGCGGATGAAGGGGGTTTCCAAAGATTGGAGAAGATAGCCATGGGGCTACACTCAAGAACACTCATAGATTCATGCTTCGATTTTTTGCTTAATCAAACGAGATGGGATACATATATAGGGAAAGGGGAAGACAAAATGACGCTAACATGTCGATTTACAACCATGGAAGACAGCAGACATCGAAGACTTTGAAGAGTTAGGCGCCGGGAAGTTAGACCTTCTGCAGCGGAGTTTCTGTCTGAGATCGCGCTAGGGTTGACTGGCGCGTTCTTCATGTTGCGCTAGGGGACCCTAGCGCCTTCTGCCAGGTCGCGCTAGGGACCTATATCGCCTTCATCTTTGGCCTGGCAACGTACACGATCCGCTTCGGTCTGGCAGCTGGCTTGATTCCCATCAAAACCCCCCCACTTGGGAAGGTTCATCCTCGAACCTCGTAGCTCAAGATCCCAGTCTGTGAGAATAGCCTGGTTCCCTAAGCTCTGATACCAATTTGATGCGGGACAGAAGTGGGGGGTGTTCTTCTTCCTTCTGATCATAGTCGCGCTATACCCTTTACGCGCGTTCTGAAGAACGCGATATATCATTTACGCGCGTTCTCAGACAGTAGCAGAACGAAGAACCTCGACGTTGGGGCTCCCGTGGATGACTCTGGGGGTTCAAAACACAAGGGGAAACACATAGGATGACGGAGAACACATGGGGAATGCTGAAATTGAAATCAAACCAACCTAATACTAGCTAGCATAACTTTTGGGAAGGTGGATGTGGGGTGAGCGACAAGGGAAGAAAGGTGGACGTAGATGTTGTTAGGCCGTGAGGAAGCTTGGCTGGGGCCTCTCACCCGAACCCTTCGCAGGTATGGTGCAGCCGAGCTCCATCCTGATCGTAACAGCATCTTTGGCAGAGGTGGGGGAAGTGGAATCGTTGGTTGGAAGAAGAACGAAGCTCCGAATGGAGCCTCACACTCGACCCCGTCTCAGAGCCGGTGCATCCGAGGCTTCGATCGTCCTCCATTGAAGGGGAAAGGGAGAGGATCAGGGGAATAGAATTGGGCCTCGCACCCATAGAGGGGCGGATGAAGGGGGTTTCCAAAGATTGGGGAAGATAGCCATGGGGCTACACTCAAGAACACTCATAGATTCATGCTTCGATTTTTTGCTTAATCAAACGAGATGGGATACATATATAGGGAAAGGGGAAGACAAAATGACGCTAACACGTCGATTTACAACCATGGAAGACAGCAGACATCGAAGACTTTGAAGAGTTAGGCGCCGGGAAGTTGGACCTTCTGCAGCCGAGTTTCTGTCTGAGATCGCGCTAGGGTTGACTGGCGCGTTCTTCATGTCGCGCTAGGGGACCCTAGCGCCTTCTGCCAGGTCACGCTAGGGACCTATAGCGCCTTCATCTTTGGCCTGGCAACGTACACGATCCGCTTCGGCCTGGCAGCTGGCTTGATTCCCATCAAAACCCCCCCACTTGGGAAGGTTCGTCCTCGAACCTCGTAGCTCAAGATCCCAGTCTGTGAGAACAGCCTGGTTCCCTAAGCTCTGATACCAATTTGATGCGGGACAGAAGTGGGGGGTGTTCTTCTTCCTTCTAATCATAGTCGCGCTATACCCTTTACGCGCGTTCTGAAGAACGCGATATATCGTTTACGCGCGTTCTCAGACAGCAGCAGAACGAAGAACCTCGACGTTGGGGCTCCCGTGGATGACTCTGGGGGTTCAAAACACAAGGGGAAACACATAAGATGACAGAGAACACATGGGGAATGCTGAAATTGAAATCAAACCAACCTAATACTAGCTAGGATAACTTTTGGGAAGGTGGATGTGGGGTGAGCGGCAAGGGAAGAAAGGTGGACGTAGATGTTGTTAGGCCGTGAGGAAGCTTGGCTGGGGCCTCTCACCCGAACCCTTCGCAGGTATGGTGCAGCTGAGCTCCATCCTGATCGTAACAGCATCTTTGGCGGAGGTGGGGGAAGTGGAATCGTTGGTTGGAAGAAGAACGAAGCTCCGAATGGAGCCTCACACTCGACCCCGTCTTAGAGCCGGTGCATCCGAGGCTTCGATCGTCCTCCATTGAAGGGGAAAGGGAGAGGATCAGGGGAATAGAATTGGGCCTCGCACCCATAGAGGGGCGGATGAAGGGGGTTTCCAAAGATTGGGGAAGATAGCCATGGGGCTACACTCAAGAACACTCATAGATTCATGCTTCGATTTTTTGCTTAATCAAACGAGATGGGATACATATATAGGGAAAGGGGAAGACAAAACGACGCTAACACGTCGATTTACAACCATGGAAGACAGCAGACATCGAAGACTTTGAAGAGTTAGGCGCCGGGAAGTTGGACCTTCTGCAGCCGAGTTTCTGTCTGAGATCGCACTAGGGTTGACTGGCGCGTTCTTCATGTCGCGCTAGGGGACCCTAGCGCCTTCTGCCAGGTCGCGCTAGGGACCTATAGCGCCTTCATCTTTGGCCTGGCAATGTACACGATCCGCTTCGGCCTAGCAACTGGCTTGATTCCCATCAAAACCCCCCCACTTGGGATGGTTTGTCCTCGAACCTCGTAGCTCAAGATCCCAATCTATGAGAATAGCCTAGTTCCCTAAGCTCTGATACCAATTTGATGCGGGACAGAAGTGGGGGGTGTTCTTCTTCCTTCTGATCATAGTCGCGCTATACCCTTTACGTGCGTTCTGAAGAACGCGCTATATCGTTTACGCGCGTTCTCAGACAGCAGCAGAATGAAGAACCTCAACGTTGGGGCTCCCGGGGATGACTCTGGGGGTTCAAAACACAAGGGGAAACACATAGGATGACGGAGAACACATGGGGAATGCTGAAATTGAAATCAAACCAACCTAATACTAGCTAGGATAACTTTTGGGAAGGTGGATGTGGGGTGAGCGGCAAGGGAAGAAAGGTGGACGTAGATGTTGTTAGGCCATGAGGAAGCTTGGCTGGGTCCTCTCACCCGAACCCTTCGCAGGTACGGTGCAGCCGAGCTCCATCCTGATTGTAACAGCATCTTTGGCGGAGGTGGGGGAAGTGGAATCGTTGGTTGGAAGAAGAATGAAGCTTCGAATGGAGCCTCACACTCGACCCCGTCTCAGAGCCGGTGCATCCGAGGCTTCGATCGTCCTCCATTGAAGGGGAAAGGGAGAGGATTAGGGGAATAGAATTGGGCCTCGCACCCATAGAGGGGCGGATGAAGGGGGTTTCCAAAGATTGGGGAAGATAGCCATGGGGCTACACTCAAGAACACTCATAGATTCATGCTTCGATTTTTGCTTAATCAAACGAGATGGGATACATATATAGGGAAAGGGGAAGACAAAACGATGCTAACACGTCGATTTACAACCATGGAAGATAGCAGACATCGAAGACTTTGAAGAGTTAGGCACCGGGAAGTTGGACCTTCTGCAGCCGAGTTTCTGTCTGAGATCGCGCTAGGGTTGACTGGCGTGTTCTTCATGTCGCGCTAGGGGACCCTAGCGCCTTCTGCCAGGTCGCGCTAGGGACCTATAGCGCCTTCATCTTTGGCCTGGCAACGTACACGATCCGCTTCGGCCTGGCAGCTGGCTTGATTCCCATCATTCGTACTCAACGATGTTGTTGGTAGCAAGAAATCGAAGTTGATAAGCAAAGGGAATAGTTACTCCTTCGGGAGTAAGCAGAACAGCGCCGATCCCTCGGCCTTGAGAATTAAGTGCACCATCGAAGTGCAGAGACCAGAAGGGATGGTGAGAGAGAACTGAGAGATGCTCATCAGGGAAATCATCCTGAATAGAATCAGTGTGAGGAATAGAAAGATGGGCAAGATGCTCAGCGATGGCGTATCCTTTGACCGCCTTCTGAACGATAAATGTGATCTCGAATTGAGAGAGGAAGCTCTGCCAGCGAGCTAACCTACTAGAAAGGACGGGCTTTTCTAAGAGATAGCGAATCGGGTCCATTCTAGAGATCAACCTAACTGGGTGGCAAGGAAATAGTGTTTAAGCTTCTGAGCTACCCACACTAAGGCAGCACAAGTCTTCTCCATAGCGGTGTATCTGGACTCAGCTGGGTTAAACAACCGAGAGAGGTAATAAGCAGCCCGCTCTTTCCCTTCATCATCTACTTGTGCTAATACCGCCCCTAGGGAGTCTTTAATAACCGAGATGTATAGGATTAGGGGTTTCCCAGGGACAGGAGGTTGCAAAACCGGGGGATTGGATAGATATTCCTTTAAGTCCTCGTAGGCCTTTTGACAATCTTCATTCCATTCAAACCTAACCCCTGCCTTAAGCAATTCATAAAATGGACGGCACCTTTGAGAATGTTGGGATATGAATCTTCTAATGAATTGTAATCGACCGATCAATCCTCGAAGTTTCGTAATGTTCTTAGGCGGAGGCATGTCCATGACGGCCTGTGCTTTGTTAGGATCAATCTGGATCCCCCGTTTGCTCAATATGAAACCTAATAGCTTCCCTGAAGAGACTCCGAATACACACTTCTTCAGATTCATCTTAAGCTTGTACTCCCTGGCTCTTTGCAGCACCTTAGCCAAAATAGAGGGGTGTTCTTCTTTGGTTCTTGACTTCACCAAAATGTCATCCACGTAAGCTTCCATATAGATATGCATCATGTCGTGGAAGATGGCCATCATCGCCCTTTGATAGGTGGCACCTGCATTCTTCAGACCGAACGGCATAACCACATAACAATATGTGCCCCAGGGCGTGGTGAAGGAGGTTTTCTCTTGATCTTCTGGAGCGAGACGGATTTGATTGTATCCTGAGTAACCATCCATGAATTACAACGATTCGTACCCGACGGTACTATCGACCAAGACATCAATGTGAGGCAGCGGGAAATCATCCTTGGGACATGCTTTATTGAGATCCCTGAAATTGATGCAAATACGCACCTTTCCATCCTTCTTGATGACAGGGACTATGTTTGCCACCCACTGAGGATATAGAGCAACTCTAATGAATCTGGCCTTATATAACTTGTTAACTTCTTCTTTAATCCTTAAGGTCATGTGGGGGTGAAATCTTCTTGATCGTTGTTTCACAGGTGTTGCCCCTGGTTTAAGCACGAGTCGATGTTCCACTAAAGGGGGGTCAAGACCTAGCATGTCCTCATAAGACCAGGCGAAGGAATCGCTATACTTCCTTAGAACCTTGATCAGATCTTCTTCTACTTGTGGAGGGAGATTAGCGGCAATAACGATGGGCCTTGGGTCTTCTTCAGTTCCCAAATTGATTTCCTTCATAGGCTCATCCATGGCTGACGACGGCTCGTCGAATTTCTTAAGTCCTTGTGCGTACAGATCAGCAGTGTCATCTACGTCGCTGTCCTCATTAACCGGATCTTTTTCATCCAGGATTTCATAGACGCCGAGTCCGTCATCGCTCCACACCCCTTCTATTTCTTCTTCCTCTTCAATCATAATTACCGTAGCAACAAATTCTGGACATTTCAAAAGGGCATGACAATGCTGAGCTAGGTCTTGCAAGAACCTATCAGGAACAGATTTGGGAGGACGCGCAAGCGGGCGCGGCTCAGAGGAGGAAGGGTTGGACGACCTAGAATAAGACCCTACTTCTTTAGACCTAACTAATTCTACTTCCCTAGACTCGATAGACCCTAATCCTAACCTAGGAGAAAAAAGACCTAGTGGAAGGGAAGGAGGAGGGGACTCGTGCCCTTGGGATGAGGATGGAGACAGGGTAGCATAATCTTCCACTGAAATCTCCGTTTCGAATTTGACATTTTTTTTGGAGATCAGCAGGGACTACACAGCAAGATGGAGGAGGCGGGAGCTGTTGTGCCCCTATGGTCACTTGAGTTCATATGGTCACTTGGGTCATTCGACATCATCTATGGTCATATGAGTTCTAATGTATTCTTGGTTTTGATAATGGCTTAACACTATGAGTCATTGTTGTTTATCACTCTCCATGTATTTGGTTTCATGATGCCCATTCACAACTTGCATTATATGTTCTCACATTGCATTAATACCAAGGAACATGTGGTTCTTGAATGCTCACATCAATCTTGAAACTTTGGGTTACATGATGATCATCCATTTGTTTAAATTCATTGTCATATGAACTTGATCTTTTGATATGGATGGTTAATTTGAGAATGAGCTTTTCTATCCTTCTTGTTATTGAGATTCCATGAGTGTGTTTCATGGATATTTTACTTGGGGTGGTTGAGCTCTTATCTCTTGATCTTTAGCCCAGAACACTTGTGATTCAAAGTGTTCACATATAACTAATTCATGAGATTTCATATGTGTATTTCATACATTTATTATATGGATTATTGAGCTAAAGTTCTAATCCTTTTTATATGATTTTGCAGGCCAAAACACTCAATAAATATTCCCCAAGATCAAAGGAGTTTGATGCCAGAGAGTTCGGAAGGGTTACAATGGCATTTGGGGCTGAATTGTGTTAATCTAGAATTTACTGTAGCTAGGTCGACCGGCGGCACTGTAGCTAGGTCGACCGATTTTCCCAGAACCAAAAGGTTCGAGGTCTGTGACATTTAGGTCGACCGACCCATGAATTCCGGTCGACCGGTTTTGCCAGAACCGAAAAGTTCTAGCTGCAGCAGGTTCCGGTTGACCGGCCCATGAATTCCGGTCGACCGCCAGCCCCGAGCCAACCAAGTTTGACCTCGAAATCCACCTCGTGGCCAGCCCCTTTCCATGGATTTGTTTAATCAAACCCTACCTAATCTTCCATGATTTATGGATCTGGTCTGGAGGGTGTCCAAGGACCATTCCAAGGGTTATAAAACCAACATGAGAGGGTTAGAAACCCTAGTTGATGGAGTTGATGAAGTGAATCAAGAGAGGCCATTTCGAGAGCACTGTAGCACCTCCGTGAACAGTGTTTCGGGCAGGAGTTCTTCATCCTTCCAAGGTGCTTCAAGGTGAGATCTGAAGCCAAGCAACCTCTAACCAAGCAAGAAGTATTCAAGGCTATTAAAGGTGATCAAAGCTACATCCATACACCTCTTCATCAACTCAAGGAGATTCAAAGAAGATCAAAGCTACATCCAACAATCTCTCCATCAACTCAAGGTGATTCAAGCTCATATCTCAATCCAGCATCCTCCAAGAAAGAGTAGAAGCAAGTAAGGCTAAGAGGGAAGATCAAAGGAGGCTTCAAAGGGGTGTTCAAAGTAAGAGGAGTTCGAGTTACTGTTCACGTGAACAGTACTCCGTGAAGAACATCTTCATCCAATCCAAGGTATTCAAGCTCATATCAAAGAAATCATCTTCCAAGATCTGTGAAGAAGGAAGCAAGGATCAAGGTAGCATCTATTCATTTCTTCATCCAATCAAAGAGATCAAAGAGAGAAGATCAAGAGAGGAGATTGGAAGAACAGTTACTGTTCACATGAACAGTACTCCGTGAAGAACAATCATCCATTCAAGGGTGATTACAAGAAGATTGATTTGCAAGAAGAAGAGATCCCTGCTGCTGATCAACAAAGCATATCGATACAAGGGCCAATTCCTTCTTACTCAATCTCTTGTTTTAATTCCTTCACATCTGTTTTACTTTCAATATTGCTAAACATTGAAGTTGTGATTCGTCCCTACTAGGTGGTTAGTAGGAAGGCAATTGGAGGGTGTTCCAATTTGCGGTTGACGTCCCTACCGGTGGTTAGTAGGAAGGCAATCGGGAGTTCTCCGATCTGCGGTGTAGCCGTCCCTGCCGGCTTTGTGTGTAGGAAGACAGAAAGAGAGTTTTCTCTGTTCTGTGGTTTGGGGCGTGTCCCCGGGTCAAGCTGTGAGTCAGCAAGGAAGCCTCACCGGGTTTTGGTGAGGGGTGGACGTAGGTTGCGGGGTTGCAACCGAACCACCTTAAAAATCCCTGTGTTGTGGGTTGTTTATTATGTGTGATTGATCTATATCTTCTAACCCCATTCGCAGGTTCGTGTGCTTCCACACTTGGTTATATTGCTCACACACATATGCACTTTGAGTGATCAACATAGCATACACACACACACACGGTTGTTGCAAGCTATTGCATGTTCATCTATGTGTTATGCTTTGTAATTCACTTAAAGAAGTGTGGACGTTTCATAGCTTGTAATTCAAGTCTTTTCATTTGAGCCACTCTACTTAATTCCGCTGTGCATTGTGCCTAAGTGATTCATTCACTTTATAAGAGTGGTTTAAGCTTCCGCTAGCTAAGAGTTTTTAAATAGGCCAAAACTTGTGAAAGGATCTATTCAACCCCCCCTTCTAGATCCGTTTACACCTCACGGGACCCAACAAGTGGTATCAGAGCGAGGCTCTGTCATTCCCAGATCCAACGATCTGCAGGGAAAGATCCCGGTGTTTTTTATTTAGATGGATTCACATGCTACACTTGCTTCGATGGCTTCTCCACCCATTTATGATGGTTCAGATTTTTCTACATGGGTTGGAAGAATGTTCATTTATGTTAGCTCCATAGATCCACAATTGTGGACTCTTATATACAATGGTCCTCATGAGCTTCCATCAAATTCTATTGATTGGTTAGCCGAACATGAGGCCAAACATAATGATAATCTTCTTGCATATAACTTAATTACAGCTACAGTTGATCTAAGACTAACTCATCTTATGTCCTCTTGCAGCACAGCCAAGCAAGTATTGGACAAGTTGGTTAAAATCCATGAAGGGAAGGAACAAGAACAAGAATGCTTCATGGCCGACCGTATAGAACAGTCTAGCAATGCATCTTCATCACAGGTAAACTCTGACTCTGAGGAATTCACTTTTGAAGAGCTTATGGAAGCCTATGGTGAGTTGATTACTCAATACAAAAAGGTCAAATCAGAAAATAAAAATTTGAAAAAGGATCTCAAGAAAATCAACCAAAATGAAAGCTTGTTTTGTAAAAAGTGTTCTATTGTTAAAGAACTTAACAATACTCTCTCAGTTGATCTAGATACGCATAAACAAAGCATTGCATGTCTAAGGGAAGAAAATGAAAATCTTCATGATGAAATCACTAGGTTGGAAGAAATTGTAATAAAACTTCAAAATCAACCTAAGTCAATCTCTAATGATCAAACTATGGCCGATGGGCTAATCCATGATGAGAGGTTGATTGAAGAAAATAAAAATTCTGTTTCATGCTCTGCTAATTTTGTATGTGAAAAATGTTCATTCTTGAGAAACATAAATGTTGGTCTTCATGATGATCTTGAATGGCAACAAAATCTGATTGGTTCTCTGAAAGAAGAGAATAGAGAGTTGTTGGAAAAGAAAATTGAACTTGAACAAACTGAAGAAGAGTTGCATGAAAAACTAGCTGCACATGAAAAAGGCAAATCTGTCATTGATGATCACTCTGAAACTTTGCATGCTTTAGAACAACAAAATCAAAATCTTAAAGCAGTAAATGCCATGCTCAATGAGCAATTGACAGCATGCGAAGAGGGCCTTGTTGAATCTAAACAGCACATTTTCTCACTTGAAAATGAAATTCAAGGTTTGAATGATTTCCTGTCAATGTTTACCCAAATCCAAGATTCTGGATCACCGGAAGCCACCACTTCCTATGGTCACCAAAAGGGGCATACTGCTCGAAAGAAAAGCAAAATTCAGCATGCTCATGCCAAATACCATGCCTTCCACAAAATGAATGTCAATTATTATTATTGTGGTAAACATGGTCACACTATGCATGATTGTTTGATATTGAGAAATGATGAGCTTAGAGCAGGACAACAAGTGAAAGGGCAAGGAAAGAAATAGGTCAACACTGGCAGAGGGCTTGCTCAACAAAATTCTGTACGGAACCACATGGAGAATCAGAAGTGTCGACATTCCTATCCAGACAGGTCGACACTCCCCATGGCCTTTAATAGAAATGCTTCTCTTTGCTGCTCTCATTGTGGTAAGTCTGGCCATACTATCCAAGAGTGCTGGCATTTGAAGGGAAAGCATCACCTTCATGCCATGAAAGGTAAATCCCATGCTCACCCACAAAAGCATAATCCACATGCACACGCACATGAACATAAAAATAAAAATCAATCTTTTGTGTGTTGTTTCTATTGTGGAAAAAATGGGCATGAGATATATGATTGCCTCACAATGAAGGAGGATGATGTGATTGCCCTGAAAAAGGTGGGTCAAGATGCTAAACATGTTGCTAACCCACAAGGACCCAAGCAATCTTGGGTACCTAAAAATTCCAAATGAGAATTTTGGGTGCAGGATGCCTTGGAGCTGAACAAAGGATCATAAGGTAAATAAAAGCTCAAGGCACAGGTATGTACATAAACCTCTTAAGTTTAGTCATCTTGCATGTTTACTCTTGACATGTAGATAGTACATCATACGTCTGCCCAATGTCATTAGATTCTGCAAACTGAATTGCTCTTTGAAATACAAAACCCCCAAGGTGTGAGATGAACTTTTGAGCTTGATAACTTGTTTACACCATGCTTGATTTCAGCTATTTAATTCATGAAAAATTTGTTATGCTGATGAAGTTGATGTGATAATGAGTTGCACAAGTCTTGCTATCAGCCACATGAAATGCTTGGACTTTGGTTTTGATGATGCAAATCATGGTTGCATTTTCAACTCGTTATTCATATTAGCATTGTTCAAAGGGGGAGTCTAGCAATTGGCATCATCATGTTGCATTCAGTTCAAAATCAATTGTGAATGATTTGTGTTTGCATCATCTTATAATCACACATGCCTTAATGCACATCATGTTTAGAAGACAAATGATAATGCATAATCATTTTGCAGCATCTTAATTGTATTGTGCATTCATATAAATCTTAGGCTGCATAGTTCATTGCCAACCCTTGCATGTATTCAGGGGGAGTCAACATCAACCTAACTTGAATCATTTTACATCATATCATTCGTGCATGGCCAGGGTATATCAAATGTTGATGTATGGAAGGGCAGGTTATGCTTGCCTCGAAGCACTCAACATGCGTGAGGTTTCACCTCCGCCAAGTACCATGCGTCACTATCGCATATAGGCCATATAGCTAGGGGGAGTTGTCTTCTTAAGGCATTCATGCATATGTTTCATATTCATCATGTTGGTTCATGCATTTCATGTTTGATCAGGTCAACCTCTGCATGGTTCAAGTAAACCTCTCATTGACATTTGTCATTCTTTGTGACTACAAACATCACTCCTTGCGTGCTTTTATTGCATATTCTTAGGGGGAGTCGTGTTGTTCTTCTTGGTTCATTTGTCCTTTTTGCATCTAAACCTCAATGGCCTCTAGTGTGATAATAAGTTCAAGAGACAGACATCACTACAGTGTAAGAGCTTTCTATTATATGAACTGATGATTGTCCATTCAATGAAAATGGTTCAGATTTAATGATTTCCTTGAAGTTTTGATATATCTTTTGAAATCATCCATATTTTGTGGTTTTAATAGACCTTAACTAGAGATTGCATGTTGTGCCTTGAATAACTATTCTGAAATCTGAAAATCCAAATGTCTTGACAACTTTGGTGATACACTAGAGCTTAGTATTGTTTCTAAACATCTTGATGAGCTGAAATTCTTGAAAATCAATTTACAGAGCAATGATAGTATTGCACGGAGAAATATGTCCCGTCATCAAATCAAGTGACGAATGATATGTCATGATGTGCCTCTGTTATCTCTGTCTTAATTCATTTGGACTCTAGGTAGAGCAATGGCATAATTGCTGAGAAATATATCTTCTCATCAAAGAAATGAGTTTGGATATGTCATGACGTGATGTTGCTATCTCTGTTCATTCTGAAGCATAACAGTCAGTCTTGCCAAATACCTAGGGATACTAGCGTCTAAACAACGTGTATTCTTACGGCTAGGAGGCATGTACTAGACTTGATTGCTCGTAACATATGAGTCATGTGCCTTCAAATTCAAATGATATTGAAAATCAAATTTGTTAAACTCATAAAATTCCATGCTTTAGTCATGCTTGTTTAGCCTCAATACTAATTTTTATGTTATTCCCTTTGTGGTTATTGAATATGGATGTATAAGACAAGGGAAGGTTAAACACTGTCAAGATATGTGCTTCTGGTTCATTTCTATTAAACCATGGATGTCGATGCTTTTTAAACTCTATTGATGATCTTGGTTTTCATTAACTTTGAACCATATATATTGCTCCCGGCATGTTTCTAATTTCCATATAATGGCTTGCTCTTCCACTACCATTCCACTCTGATCTCTAGGACCTTTGTCAACCACTGTGCCGTATCCCTCCTTTTTGCTATTGGCAAAGGGGGAGAATGTCTTGTTGTGAGTCCTTGCTATGGACTTGGGAAAAAAGGGGAGATGTTGCCTTTTGTTGCCTTTGTGTATTGTCAAAGGGGGAGAGTGCATTGTGGATATGGAAGAATCCAAGGGGGAGAGAACCTTCATTTATCATGAGGGTTAATGCATAGCATTCATACACTTTACTTCTCCATGCATTTGTATATCCATGCATAAATATCTGCATTCACATGCTTCACTATCTTGGATCTTGAGCTACACATGTTACATAAACTTTGTTGTTTGCCTTCATCTGCCATATCTACATAAATCATTCAGGCTGCCATGATTACATCATCATACTAAATAAGTGGTATCATCTAACAAGTGGTATCATCTTGATGCACCTTTCAAGTCGCATCCAAAATCATTGGTGTCCTCTGTCAAGTGATATCACATTGCTTTCTCATTCATTGGCATGTGGCATAAGACCTAGCATCATTAGCATCATGCTCTCATGCTAATAGGGAGGCATGCGCATCTTAACTTCATACAATTGTAGCTTGCATTTGTCATTTCCATGCATTGCATAGAAAATCCAAAAAAAATCTGAAAACTAGAAAACCACTAAAAATCTGCAAATTTTGAAATAAAAATTTACTCCTTGGTTGCTCTATCCATCTCCTATTTGAGAAATTGAATCATGCTGCTGTGGCTCTACCTCTCACACTTACTTTGTCTTTGCCAAGTCACGGGACACCACCATGTTCGATGCCTCCATATCATTCATTGGTATCAGTCCTATAACTGGCTTTCCATAATTGGTTGTTCTCTCTAGTTATTTTGTCAATCTTACTAAGTGTACAACCATTGGCATGTATTTCCACATCATCTTCTGGAATGTTGCCTGCAATGACATGTTTCTCCACATTATGGTTTCTTGTAATGATGTCATAGGAGATCCCGAGCATTATGTAAGTCATTTTGTGTGCGTCATTAATGTGAGTATCTCTTTCTCTTTCCTGGCTCTTTTTGATGTTGTCAAAGGGGGAGAAGTATTCATGTGAGTCATTAATCAAAGTATGTGGTAAGATTGTGTGAGTCTTTAATCAGAATGCCATCTGTGTGTCAAAGGGGGTGAGAACCATGTGAGTGACTCATAGTTGTCATATGAATTTATAATGACTCATAGTTCAGAATGCATCAGTGTTTCCATCATCAAAAAGGGGGAGAATGTTGTGCCCCTATGGTCACTTGAGTTCATATGGTTACTTGGGTCATTCGACATCATTCTATGGTCATATGAGTTCTAATGTATTCTTGGTTTTGATAATGGCTTAACACTATGAGTCATTGTTGTTTATCACTCTCCATGTATTTGGTTTCATGATGCCCATTCACAACTTGCATTATATGTTCTCACATTGCATTAATACCAAGGAACATGTGGTTCTTGAATGCTCACATCAATCTTGAAACTTTGGGTTACATGATGATCATCCATTTGTTTAAATTCATTGTCATATGAACTTGATCTTTTGATATGGATGGTTAATTTGAGAATGAGCTTTTCTATCCTTCTTGTTATTGAGATTCCATGAGTGTGTTTCATGGATATTTTACTTGGGGTGGTTGAGCTCTTATCTCTTGATCTTTAGCCCAGAACACTTGTGATTCAAAGTGTTCACATATAACTAATTCATGAGATTTCATATGTGTATTTCATACATTTATTATATGGATTATTGAGCTAAAGTTCTAATCCTTTTTATATGATTTTGCAGGCCAAAACACTCAATAAATATTCCCCAAGATCAAAGGAGTTTGATGCCAGAGAGTTCGGAAGGGTTACAATGGCATTTGGGGCTGAATTGTGTTAATCTAGAATTTACTGTAGCTAGGTCGACCGGCGGCACTGTAGCTAGGTCGACCGATTTTCCCAGAACCAAAAGGTTCGAGGTCTGTGACATTTAGGTCGACCGGCCCATGAATTCCGGTCGACCGGTTTTGCCAGAACCGAAAAGTTCTAGCTGCAGCAGGTTCCGGTCGACCGGCCCATGAATTCCGGTCGACCGCCAGCCCCGAGCCAACCAAGTTTGACCTCGAAATCCACCTCGTGGCCAGCCCCTTTTCATGGATTTGTTTAATCAAACCCTACCTAATCTTCCATGATTTATGGATCTGGTCTGGAGGGTGTCCAAGGACCATTCCAAGGGTTATAAAACCAACATGAGAGGGTTAGAAACCCTAGTTGATGGAGTTGATGAAGTGAATCAAGAGAGGCCATTTCGAGAGCACTGTAGCACCTCCGTGAACAGTGTTTCGGGCAGGAGTTCTTCATCCTTCCAAGGTGCTTCAAGGTGAGATCTGAAGCCAAGCAACCTCTAACCAAGCAAGAAGTATTCAAGGCTATTAAAGGTGATCAAAGCTACATCCATACACCTCTTCATCAACTCAAGGAGATTCAAAGAAGATCAAAGCTACATCCAACAATCTCTCCATCAACTCAAGGTGATTCAAGCTCATATCTCAATCCAGCATCCTCCAAGAAAGAGTAGAAGCAAGTAAGGCTAAGAGGGAAGATCAAAGGAGGCTTCAAAGGGGTGTTCAAAGTAAGAGGAGTTCGAGTTACTGTTCACGTGAACAGTACTCCGTGAAGAACATCTTCATCCAATCCAAGGTATTCAAGCTCATATCAAAGAAATCATCTTCCAAGATCTGTGAAGAAGGAAGCAAGGATCAAGGTAGCATCTATTCATTTCTTCATCCAATCAAAGAGATCAAAGAGAGAAGATCAAGAGAGGAGATTGGAAGAACAGTTACTGTTCACATGAACAGTACTCCGTGAAGAACAATCATCCATGCAAGGGTGATTACAAGAAGATTGATTTGCAAGAAGAAGAGATCCCTGCTGCTGATCAACAAAGCATATCGATACAAGGGCCAATTCCTTCTTACTCAATCTCTTATTTTAATTCCTTCACATCTGTTTTACTTTCAATATTGCTAAACATTGAAGTTGTGATTCGTCCCTACCAGGTGGTTAGTAGGAAGGCAATTGGAGGGTGTTCCAATTTACGGTTGACGTCCCTACCGGTGGTTAGTAGGAAGGCAATCGGGAGTTCTCCGATCTGCGGTGTAGCCATCCCTGCCGGCTTTGTGTGTAGGAAGACAGAAAGAGAGTTTTCTCTGTTCTGTGGTTTGGGGCGTGTCCCCGGGTCAAGCTGTGAGTCAGCAAGGAAGCCTCACCGGGTTTTGGTGAGGGGTGGACGTAGGTTGCGGGGTTGCAACCGAACCACCTTAAAAATCCCTGTGTTGTGGGTTGTTTATTGTGTGTGATTGATCTATATCTTCTAACCCCATTCGCAGGTTCGTGTGCTTCGACACTTGGTTATATTGCTCACACACATATGCACTTTGAGTGATCAACATAGCATACACACACACACACGGTTGTTGCAAGCTATTGCATGTTCATCTATGTGTTATGCTTTGTAATTCACTTAAAGAAGTGTGGACATTTCATAGCTTGTAATTCAAGTCTTTTCATTTGAGCCACTCTACTTAATTCCGCTGTGCATTGTGCCTAAGTGATTCATTCACTTTATAAGAGTGGTTTAAGCTTCCGCTAGCTAAGAGTTTTTAAATAGGCCAAAACTTGTGAAAGGATCTATTCAACCCCCCCTTCTAGATCCGTTTACACCTCACGTGACCCAACAGGAGCTGCATAGGGAATAGCTCGGGGAAGATACAGTCAAAGAAGGGATCGGAAGATGAGAACCACATCTCGTGGAGTTGGGCGTTGGGAGGAGGAGGAGTGAATAGAGTGGATAGATCAATGGGCAGGCAATGCCCGCAAGCACAAGGAATAAATAGAATTTCGGGCGGATCAACGAAGGATGGATTTACCATGATAGGAGGAAGACGGGGTCAGAAATCCCATTGCTGGAGGAGAGATTGAAAGCGGGAGGGAGACCAAGAAAAGATAATCGGCGAGCTCCCCTCCTCCCGTGGATCATCGACTGGCCGCTTCTTCGGCCTCCATTGCACGAGCCGAGCCTCTTGCTTCTTCTGGTAGTCTTCTTCATGAAACAACCCCTGAAGGGCTTGACCATAATCAAGCATATCATCTTCTGGCCTCTTCAGTGCTGGCGGTGGACTGGCAATCGGACATACTGTATTTCTCCCTGACGGAGTTGGCTGCAGAGCTAATGTGCCGGGCTGGAGAGGCCCTCGAACAAAGTGTTGATGGTAGTCCCAGGTGAGTGGCCCAGAATCACCCATCATAGATAATGCCGTTTCTCGATAGTCAAGACCTCTCCTGCCCATCTTTCTTCCCTTGGGTATGGGCTTGGTCATTCCTTGTAATTGTGCACCGAGGCCTCTCCCCGGTTGGTAGCCCAGTTTCAGTATAATGTTCCAGCCTTTTGAGTCTCGGATCTGGGGCTTCATCTTGATGTTAACTGGAGTAGTGATGGGCCTAGGAGGTGTATAAGCCCAAGGGAAGTTCAAATCCAGCACTGATATGACGGGTCGACTGCTTGGCCAAAGTGTAGGAAGAATCTGTTCTGAAATGGCCTTAACCGATTGAACCGTGGACAAGCTCTTGACTTTGACGACCCTCCCTTGGAAAGGGAATTTGATGCACTGATGTGCGGTGGAGGGTACGGCACCGAGTGTATCAATCCATGGACGACCCAAGATAGCCTTAAACATGGGGTCAATGTCCAGCACATAGAACTCCACGGGCATAGTAAGGGGCCCGAGCTCCGCTTGAATAGTGACTACCCCGTGACATGCTCTCCTTGAGTTGTCATATGCTGCTATAGTGGTGGGGGTAGGTCGTAACAATTCTTCCGATATATTGCAAGCTCGAAGAGTACTAAGTGGGCATACATTAATTGAAGCCCCTGTGTCAACCAGTGCTGCCTCAATGCTGACCTTATTCAGAATAATTGTAATGCAGAGCGGCATCTGCCGAGCTTCTGGAGGTGCTAGCTCGGTTTCTGAGAATGTAATTGCCGGCCCTTTGGAAATAGTTGCTAGTGTTGTTGGTAAGCTATCAGCTGCCATGTCCTCGCTAACCATCACCTTTTGTAAGAAATCCCTGAGAGCATCTTGATGAAGGGTGGACCTCTTGATAAGCTCCAGAACTGATATTTTGGCGGGCACTCGGTCCAGATGATGTAGTAAGTCATACTGAGTTCCTGGTAGAGGTTCGGCTTCTTCTTGTTCGGCCGTTTGCTGAGAGGACTGGGGATTGGAGGTGGTGGGGCAATTCCGATGGAACAACTTCCCGCTTCTTAAGGCACAATTTGCCGCAGCGTCGGGAGATGATATTATTGGCCCGGTAGGGTGGATGAGTGGAATAGACTGCGTAGGAGAGGTGATTTGGTGGTAGGTAATGTTGGGGTTAACAAGAGATGGTGGCCGGATGAGTGGCGTGGGATGAGCGGAAGGTGGGGTGATGATGGGGGATGGTGCGGATGGTGGGAGGACGAGTGTAGGCAGGGTGACGGGCGGAGGATTGGATGAGGGGATGGTTATGACCGTAGCGGGAATAACTAATGGCGGGTATGATGGTGCTGTGGGTGGTGGTGGATTTGCTGGTGTGGGTGTGAATGGAAGGACAAGCGGAGAGGGTGTTGGGTGTGTAGGGAGGATAAATGAAGGAGTGAGGGGGTTGCGGTGGTTATGGTGGAGGGCCATTACTTGTGGTGTAGTACCATCATCATCAAAAGACCACTCGGTGTTAGGAGCCGGGGGTTGGACTACATTGACTTGCACCGGCACCGATGGCTGAGGTTGTGGAGTGGGCGGATGGTTTGGCATCAGATTTTGATGGATCCCCAGATCCTGAACCTACTGTGGTTGCTACTGTTGTGGTGGCTGCTGCGGCTGTGGTGCTTGATGCTGGTGCACTTGCTGTCTCTGCGGCTGCCTTCTCTTTTCTTTAATCTCAACAATGGCCCTGTGCATTTTGGCCCAATCTATCCTCTGTCCTTCATGAAGATCATATACTAGGTCCCGGAATTGAAAACATCCTTCAATGGTATGTCCCGGTTGCCTGTGGAACATACAATACTTCGTCTGATCAACGGCCGGATTCCAGTTGGGCCATTTCGGAGGAAGCTGTATAGCATTAACCGACATAAGAGCCGAGAAAATATCCGTGAGGGTTTCTGGCAGTGGAGGATATTGTGCCCTCTTGGGAGCCGGGCGTTTGTTGTTTGGGTTGTTGTTATAGCCATTGGGTGGAGGGACGTTGTGGTATTGCGGGGGTGGTGGTGGTTGCTGTGGTGCGGCAAAGGTGTTTTATGGGATGGTGAAGGTGGGCGGAGGGTTTTGCGGAGTGATTTGGAAGTTCTGTGGAGCGGGATTTTGTGGAGTGCGGGGGTTTTGAGGGAAGCGGAAAGGTGCATTTTGGAATGGAAAAGCAAAGGCTTGAACCTGCTCATTCGTTTGGACCCCTTCTGTAACCGACCCTTGTGGCTTCTTATGGTACTTGGGCTTTTGGTTTTCGAACAGAGAATGGATAGGGGAGTCCTTGAACTGAGTCTGAATAAAGCGCGCCCGGCTATATAGTTGGTGCATGTTGGCTATGTCGTTCATTGCCAGGATGTTTTGGAAGGTTGGAGTAGCATTTGAAATAAGTAGCTTGACCTTCTCTTCCTCCGAAATATGGCCGGGCACTCTAGCGGCCATCTGCCTCCACCTATCTGCATAAGTGGCAAACTCCTCATCTGTTTTCATCTTTTCGACCACCAGATCTGTAAAAGAATATTCCGGGCCGACCCGGTCTTGAAACCGCTGAATAAACTTGTCTTTTACTACCTTAAAGCTCTCAGCTTCTTCCAATGGCAGAGAATAAAACCATTCCAGTGCAACACCGTCCAATGATCGGCGGAATAAATATGCCATAAGATGATCATCATATTAGAATTGGGCCGACTCATATAAGAAATCCCTCACGTGAATAAAGGGATTGACGTTCCCGTCATATTTTATATAATTGGGGAGCTCGGACTGGGGAGGGAACCGGATGTTCTGGAAACTAGGAACAAGAATATCTGCCAAGGATTGTGGGCCAACCTGCTTCTGGAGGAAGTCGAGTTGTTGTTGCATGGTGGCCCATTTATCAAGTAATTCCTGCTCTCTGGATGGAGCAGGGGTAGCAAGAGATGATGCTTGAAGTTGAGGAGCAAAGGGGTGAATTGTAGTAGGAGGTGGGAGCCCATAAGAAGGAGCCGAAGGATAAGCGGCCGACATAGGGGGTCCATAAGAAAGATATTGGGCCCGAGATTGACCCAGATTGGAGTGGGCTTGGACCACCCCTGACTGAGGGTGCAGAAATCGGAGGGACCCAACAGGACTTGTGGAACCAGTGCGCTAGACAAGTGATGATCCATCTGAGTGAAAGAAGGGATAGGAGACTTCCCTTTGTCAAAAGTTTGCTGGGCCGAAGCGGAAGATTGGCCCATCTCCATGCCGGTGAATGTGATGGTCCGGGGTTGGACCGGAGTGAGATCAATTGGAGTGGGCTGGATGAGAGGATTGGATTGACCCTGCATAATCGTGGGAGGAGAGATATTGGATCCTTGCATGGCCTGATAGATAGTTTGGAGTTGGGCCGGATCCAATTGGGCCATCATCTGGAGAATGGAGCCCGCACAAGGAGTAGAGAAGGAAGGGGTAGCCTGACCACCTTCCATGGAGGTAGAGGGTGGAAGAGGGGCCGTCCCCTCTCCAGAAGAGAACGAGGTAACCCTAGTAGGGTTTTCAAGAAGCCCTTGAGGAAGAGAATCCTCTTGGGAATGGGGAGGATTGAAAGAAGCCATGGTGGATTCGAAGAGTGGATTTGAGTAGCACTTGGAGAATGAGTCGACCCTAGGAGGTGCTTCCAACTGACGAAAACAACTCCACATGCAACGAACAACCTTAACAAGATGCAAACAACACAACACAAACACACAATGAGCAACCAAACTTAGATGATTTATCACAAAGATGTAAGTAGCAAGAGATGAAGACACTCAAAGTCAACCAAGTTGTTTAATATGATGCTTCAAGATTCTTATGATTTCTCCTTTGGAACTTTAGTGGATGGATTAATATGAGCTCTCAACAATAGGTTCCTGACGGGAGATGGATGTAAAGCTTGGTTTGACTCTAAGGGTGACCACTCCTTCACTTATGCAACCCTAGACACGGGGTGGAAAAGGTACAACCGGCCCGGCGTCCATGTGGGAATCCACGGCTCGCGGGGACTTATGGAGGTCCCTGGTGTGATTTCCTAGTCGGCCCCAAGGAATATGGAGACGAGAGGTCCGCACACCAAGGTAGGAAAATGCAATCTAATGTATGAAAGTATGAATGAACCTATGTGCACCGGAGTGCATGCAAAATCTAGCCTAGAATCTAGCAAACAACTATGCACACAATGATGTAAGTATGTAGAACAATCAGGGAGGAAGTCAGATATCACCCAAGCAAGGAAATCACAGTAGAAACTGTGGAAAGTAATGCACCTCGGGATGCATACCTATATGGAGTATAACGGTCTATAGACCCTGCGTCAGAAGATAATAACGGTCGAAGGCTAGACCGTCAAAAGTAATATAACGTAGAGCACCAGGACCGTCGGATGAGCCAGAGAGCCAAAAACAACCAAAAATAAAAGGGAAATCCGTGAAAAGCCCGCACACAGGATCAGGCGTATAACGGTCCAATACCCCTGCGTCAGAGTGGAGTAACGCAGGGATAGAGGGCCGTCAGAACACCCAGAGGACCAGAAATAAGTAGAAGTAAGAAGGAGATTCGAGGACAATCAAACAAGGGAATGATGGCAGGTTTAAACAGAGATCAAGACACGATTGGCACAAGTTGTCCCACCGTGATCGCCAAAAAAACATATGTTGATTTGTTTGGCTTCTCTTCTTCATTTTTGTTTTATGTGCAATAAAGATGATAAGTAAAAATCAAAGATCTCAATCAACCCAAGGACATGCGAAGCATGAACCTAGGTAACTGGAACAAGCTCTAGCATGGGCATGCTATCTCAATCATCAAACTAAACTAAGGAAATAAAGAAAAACACACGCCGGGGCGTGGAGCAAAAGCAAATAAAAACACACCGCAAGGGTGGAGCAAGCAAAGAGGATAAGAGATATGAGATGGAGAGAAAGCTAATGCCCAATACCAAGAAAGAATGTGATCGCCACCAAAGTAGAAACAAGCCAAAGACTTGAAAATACCTTGAAAATAGGTGGATGAAGCACCCGCCCATGGGAGAGAGAAAATCAGGGAAATCTGCAGATCAACGGAATGTAACGGCCGAAAGCCAACGCGTCACTGGGAAGTGACGGTCGCTCGATGAACCGTTATATGAATCTGACGCGCCTGCACAAGACCGTCAAATAACCTGCAGTAATAGCTTGTGGATTCTTTTAACTCCAACTCCTCCAGCCGGCCAGAAGACTTGGGCCTCGTGTGGTGAACCTGTAAACCTGCCAAAGAACGTGAAAACACAAGAAAACAGACCCAGATTAGCCCTTTAAACAATATAGCATCAATTCTTCAATAAACTCAATAGCATGCAAAAGGAAAGGAAAGTACCGGGGAGGTTTTGGTTTTTTAACCCCTCTGGGCATTTTAAAAAGATAGGAGGATGTTTAGATGATGAAAAACCAGGGAGAACGTGGAAAAAGAAGAGGGACAATGCTTTTGATGAAAGGGAGATGAGGAGGAACACAATATGTAATGATGAACTTTGAAAACCAATGGAACGAATACTCCCTCACCGTGAAGCAGATGAACGTGAAAGATAATTCTCCTTGGTCAGATGTGACTCCAGAATGCGGCAGCACTTCGACGTAAACTCCAGATCTTCCTCCTTCGGGCCATGAAGTTAAGGGTGCTATTTATAGACCCTCAAACTCTCCGGTCGAGCAGAGGATAATCCAGCAAGATAAAAGGATAACTCTTAGAAAATCCCTGAAGATAATATCACCAAGAGTCCATAGAAACAAATAGAAGGTTATGAGGATCAGATTTGAAAGAGAAATCAACAATTCAAGCTCTTATCTCGACCACGGAGTAGCATAGAAAAGGCTTGAACTGCCATGACTCTCTGTTGGATGTAACGGCTGGTCGACAGACCGCCACATGAAAATAACGCGCCATGGAACGTCCATTACATTCAACCTTATCTCAAAAGAGATAAGATCAATAGGAGGAAGATCAAACAAGTTGGACTCTCGAAGGAAAGTAACGGCCAAGGCTAGACGCGTTGGAATAAATAACGGCTGCACGACAGACCGTTACATTCAATGGATAAGCAAGAGGATAAGCTTTAGAACAAAGGCTTCAAACTTTAGGACTCTTCAATAAGTAACGGCCCAGGGATCATGCGTTATATGGAAGTAACGCCCCCAGGGAGGACCGTTATTAACAATGAGGATAAAAAAAGGTGCAAAGCTTGCTAAGCTCATCAAATAAAAGGCCACAATAAACCACACTCCAACCAAGGAGAAGACCCAAGAAACAGGCTTCAAACTGATCAAGAAGACTCGATGAAGAGTGAACAACTCAGAGCATCATAAGGATAAACAAGGAGATGACCCAACTTATTGGTCATAAAACGGGCGTCAACAGTGCTGACATGATATGTTGGTCTCTTTGTCTCTTTTCTTTCTTTTCTTCTCTCTTTTCTCTTCTTCTTCTTCTCTTCTCTTTTTGTTATCTTTTTTCTTTTTATCTTCTCTCCTTTTTGTTGTTTTTTTTCTCTCTCTTTCCTTCTTCTTCTCTTCTTCCCTTCTTTTTTCCCTCTTTTTTTTGAAGAACTCCGGGTGGCTGCTGGCGTGGATGCTAATGATATAACAGCTGTCGGCGCAGCGGTCGATAAATGAAAGCTGTTGGCATGGGAGCCAACAATTGAAAAGTTGTCGACCCGGAGGCCGATAATTAAAAAGCTGTCGGCTCAGGGGCCGATAGGGGAGGTGTAGCAACCCTAATAAATGAATAATTGAAATGAATTAAAACATATATATTACAGAAGTAATATATATAAAAGGAATAGGGTTAATTGGACGAAATAAAACAAATTAAAAATAACGCCTCTTATTAGGGCGTTAATTAAAAAAGAAACGCCTCTATCAAAGGCGTGACTCAAGAAAGGACGCCCACACGTGCGGTCGTCAATTCTCACGACCAAATAGGCAAGTAAAAGAAACGCCTCTATCTTGGGCGTGTTTTAAAAAAAAGAAAAAAACGAAACGCCCTTTTTCAAGGCGCTTTTTAAGAAACGCCCTTATGCAAGGCGTTAATTCAAGAATACACGCCCTGACCAAAGGCGTTAATTCAGTTCGTGACTCGTTCGAACCCAGAACTTATCCAGGGTAAGTGATAAGCATTAGAAAGAGTTCAAACGTGGTAATGACTCTATCATAGAAGTATTACTTCCACACAATCACCAACCCTACTAGGACATCCAAAATCCTATAAAAACTCTCGTTCATTTAAACCCTAAACCTATTTGATTCGTTCGTCTGCAGAGGTACGTAAGAGGAGCATTCCTTCTTATTTTCCTTAAAATCCCTACGTCTGTTACATGAAGAACTAACAGTTCTTCATCTTCTTCTGTTACAGGTTAAGAAGCCCTACGTTTTGAAGAAGCATAGTTCTTCATCCGGGTAAAAAGAATTATTTACCTTCGTATGATGTTCATATCACAAAGAAACTGATACAGTTTCTTTATTTTCTTATAGGATAACTGCAGTTCTTCTTCTACAATCAAAGCCATCGTCTTCTTCCATCAACCAATAGCCGTGGTCTTCAGGAGCCTAACCGAGCATCATCCTCTGCTAGTCAAACCCCTCACGGTCATCTTCAAATCCATTATTAAGGTAGGTTTTCTCAAGTCACTGTAGCCCAAACTAAATTGATACAGTACAATAATTATCATGCATATACATGGTTTGGTTTACTATAGTTTTTCAACGGCTTTCTGTTAATTTCTTGAAAAACACGTCCTTAGCAAGGGCGTGATTATGAAATACACGCCCCAGATTAGGGCGCTACTTTACAAATCACGACCCTGCCAAGGTCGTCAATTTTGGATTGACGCCCTGCACTCAGGCGTTAATTTCATTAATCGTTACTCACCCATGCTAAGAACTGATTACATATGAAAACCTGATTCTACACTAATAATGCATGATCCTATGTCTTCGAACATGTTGATATTATTGTCATGACCATATATTCGTTTTCCCATGAGTTCTATTATCCTGTAACCTGAAATTAGTACTGCCCATGAAAAATCATGGTATTTCTTGAATTCACGACCTAGACAAGGTCGTCTCTCACTGGACTAACGTCTGTATATAAGGCGTAAATTTAAAGGTAACGCCCCTTCATTGGGCGTGTAATTGTTAAAACCCTGAAATTTACATTATCTGTATAAAGGAATTAGAAGTAACGCCCCTTCCAAGGGCGCGTTTTTGATAAATTTCTGAGAATAATTATATCCTGTCGAATATGTAAATGATGAGACGCCTGCCCCTGCAGTCGTCAACTTTGAAGAAACGCCCCTAGGAAAGGCGTGTTTTTGATAAATTAATGAAATAAATGGAAATTCTGCAAATTGGCAATACATGTAAACGCCCTTCTGTTAGGCGTTAATTATTCAATACACGACTTGACCTAAGTCGTTATTTTACTGTAAACTGATTTTTCCTCTGATTTGCCAACCGATGGTTTATATATTATACATATATATATATCGGCACTATTCTCCACTCCGTGAGTATAGTCCCATGTTTTCATGTTGATTTACCGACCACACTCAACTCTCATTGACATACAAGCTCTCCATTGGACATTCCGTTCCTTTGGACTAGCGAGTTAGTCATAGAGACC
Source organism: Amorphophallus konjac (assembly GCA_022559845.1). Lineage (NCBI taxonomy): Eukaryota > Viridiplantae > Streptophyta > Magnoliopsida > Alismatales > Araceae > Amorphophallus > Amorphophallus konjac. The sequence goes on along the minus strand of CM040122.1, from coordinate 331,475,274 downwards.
TCCGTAAGACTCCTCGTAGCCTTGGATTCCCTCAAGGCCGACTGAGCTGGTTGTACCCTAAAAACCCATTACACAGTTCTTGCCATGTCAATCTAAAGAAAACATGGTATACCGGCCCTTATGATTATACAAAGAGTATATCATAAGAAATTCTTGATGGGATGATGATATCATGCCATATCGTGTCATTCTTGTAAACCCCAATTCTATGATAAGAATGAGGATATCTTGCTTGATCTAATATTCATGTGGACCTCAATTCTATATAAAGAATGTCCATATTGATTTGTCATGGTACCTAAGTTAAGGAACCATAATCTACCTAGTTTTATCGACATCGTGATTATACCGTTATTATCGCCATTCTATCTCCTTTGTCATATTTTGAACTCTATTCTATCAAAGTTGTCATACGTGTCTACAAGCTTGATTATTGAAATTCTATATTGGCTATATAAACAAGAGTGGATGTCAAAACACATGATAAATGCCTGCGCATATAGGGCCCGATCTGGTCCTGGGAGGAGCACCCGAAAGTACTTGTGCCCATGGGAGTTAAAATGATAAGGTATCTGGCATTATACCGAGTACTTGACTTGCTTGATTGGACATTCCACACACATCTTGTACTTGACTCGTACTTGACATGAAATGAAATGCGTGGCCCGAAAAAGGGTAATTTACTTGCTTGATACATGATAGCCAAAGTTCTTGACATGACTCGATAATGGTACTTGCTTGAATATCTTGAATAATTTGTATCTTGTTCATGAAAGTTCATCTTATTTCTTTGATATTACATTCTCTCTATCTTGTCGTTTCATGCGAGCATGCATAGCTTTATTGCATCCATGAAAATGTAATTACTTAAACCACTTGCTAGTACTTGAGATATAATTTCCTACTGAGCGTTCGCTCATTCCGTTTGTCCCTTTTTACTTTTCAGGTAAGTCCGACGACGATGGAAGTCAATCGGATGGGAATTGTCAAGAGTGAAGAGATAGAGATTCTCCAAGTGTCATCTAGTCTTTCCTATAGTTTCTTGAGTCAAATATGTATTCTTTTCCTTTTTATTAAACAGAGTATTGGATTTGTAATAGTCTATCCATTATGAAATAAAGGATTGGGTTATCTTGCTATTTTGCGCATCTCTGTCTTTGTGTCGAATACATGACCACTCTGATTGACATGATTGATATAGACACGTCGCGCATCTCCGGGTATCTTCCGCGCTCGGGGCGTGACAGTCTTTGTGGTATCAGAGCCTAAGGTATTCAATTCCTAGGAAACCCAAGTCCAAGGATAGGTTTCAAAACCTTTAACCAAGTGAGAGTGGGTAGAACCAAGGGTTAAATGATCAATGAGTCCTTTATAAGATCATAGTGATATAATACTAACATAGCTATTGTAATTGTAGGATAATGGCTGCCGAACGTGCTCAATGGCGCAACATGCAGCGTACCCTTCAAGGGATGACCCAAGTGCTACAACAGGTAGCACAAGGTGGTGCTCCACGAGCTGGAAGCTTACACCAAGCATTCAAGAATATGAATCCCCCGAAGTTCATGGGATCGACCGATCCAGACGATGCCGAGCATTGGGTTCGGGAGATTGAACGTATATTCCGTGTCATGCAATGCACGGATCAGGACAAAGTCTTATTAGCTACTTTCCAGTTAGAAAAGGATGCTAGATGCTGGTGGGAGTCGATTGAAGCCACAATTGACCCAACTCAAGTTACATGGGGAGAATTCGTTGAATATTTCAACGCCAAATATTTCTCTGATAGGGTCCAGGAAAAGAAGGCCGCCGAATTTGCCGCATTAAAGCAAAGATCTTTATCGGTGGCTGATTATGAAGCACAGTTCTCTAGACTGTCTAGATATGCTAAGCATTTAATTGGCACGGAAAAGATGAAAGCCCGTAGATTTCTTAATGGGCTTAGGCCCCACTACATTACTCAACTGGCGCCTATGGATATTCAAGTTTATACTGAAATAGTGCGCCGAGCTCAGTTGCTTGAAGATGCCACGGAACTATCTGATAGGATCCGTGGGAAAGACAAAAAGGAGCAAGTCACAAGTTCGGGTTCTTTTAAACCCAACTTTAAGAAGAGGCCCAATAATGGAGGTTTTTCCTCTCAAGATCAGAAGAACAAGAAATCCAAGCCTTTCTCTATCACCACTACACCTTCAAACATAGTATGCAAGCATTGTGACAAGGCTGGTCACAAAACAGAAGAATGCTGGAGGAAATTAGGAGCATGTCTCCGTTGTGGGAGTCGTGAACACCGGATTCCCGATTGTCCATTAATGAATGACCAAGACGGTGAGGGTAAACGCCCAGTGACAAGGAACGCGCGTCTTCATGCAATCCAAGAGACCGAACCAGAAGAAGAAGGCGGATTGGTGGAAGGTACATTAAAAATTTGTTCCAAATATGCACATGTCTTATTTGATACGGGTGCATCGCATTCTATTATTTCCAAGAAGTTTGCTGACCCATTACCTCTAGAACCAGAATGGATGAAAATAGTGTTGTCTACTCCTCTCGGAAACGAGACGGATATCACGCATCATTACCAAAACTGTGAGGTGTTGGTTCGAGGAAAGAATTTTCCTATTGATCTTATCTGCTTAGATCTAAAAGAATATGATGTTATACTAGGAGCAGATTGGTTATCCAAATACCAGGTAACGGTTGATTGCCGTGAAAGCAAGATTGTTTTCAAGGAATTTCCGGAACTGACTTATACTAGTCCTAAGAGTCGAAGCAAATCCCCTCTTATTTCGGCTCTTCGAGCAAGCAAGCTCGTCAGGAAAGGATGTGTATCCTTCCTTGCTTTTGTCACTAATAAAGAAGCTAAGGAAACCAAGATAGAAGACGTTCAAGTAGTACGAGAATTCCCAGACGTATTTCCGGAAGAATTGCCGGGATTACCCCCGCAAAGAGATGTGGCCTTTACCATCGACTTAGTCCCTGGTGCTGGTCCGGTTTCAAAGGCACCATATAGAATGTCCCCTGCTGAACTCAAGGAGTTGAAGGAGCAGTTGATGGAACTAATCCGAAAAGGGTTTATTAGACCAAGTACTTCCCCGTGGGGAGCACCAGTCTTATTTGTAAAGAAGAAGGATGGATCCATGAGATTGTGTATTGACTATCGACAGTTGAATCATCTTACTATCAAGAACAAGTATCCACTGCCGAGAATCGATGAATTGTTTGATCAGATTTCAGGATCCAAATATTTCTCCAAGATTGATCTCCGGTCGGGATATCATCAACTAAGGATCAAGGATGATGACATTCACAAGACCGCATTCAGAAGCAGGTATGGCCATTACGAATTTGTTGTTATGCCTTTTGGACTAACAAATGCCCCTGCTGCCTTTATGCAGTTAATGAATAGCATATTCAGGCCTTACTTGGATCAATTCATAGTAGTCTTCATCGATGATATATTGATATATTCTAAGACTAAGGAAGAACATGAAGAGCATTTGAGGATTGCATTGCAAGTCTTGAGGACAAATCAATTATATGCTAAACTCAGCAAATGCGAGTTCTGGCTTGAAGAAGTGGCTTTTCTCGGACATGTCATATCCAAGGACGGTTTATCTGTGGATCCGTCAAAAGTTGAAGCTGTGAGAAACTGGGAGAGACCCACTAATGCAAGCGAGATCAGAAGTTTCTTGGGTCTTGCAGGCTATTATCGGCGATTTATCAAAGATTTCTCTAAGATCGCCGTACCACTTACAAGATTAACTCGTAAGGAGATCCGATATGAATGGAGTGAGGAATGTGAAAGCAGTTTCCAAACTCTCAAGGATCATCTCACCACAGCTCCGGTCTTAGCCCTACCAATTGAAGGAGAGGAATTCGAGGTCTACACTGATGCTTCTGGCATTGGCCTCGGATGCGTTCTAATGCAACATGGGAAGGTCATAGCATATTCTTCTCGTCAACTGAAGAAGCATGAGGAGAATTACCCCGTCCATGACTTGGAATTGGCCGCGGTAGTATTTGCCCTAAAGATATGGAGACACTATCTCTATGGGGTACAGTTTACTGTATACTCTGATCACAAAAGTCTCAAATATCTATTTTCGCAAAAGGAGCTGAACATGAGACAAAGACGTTGGCTAGAATATCTCAAGGATTTCGACTTCAATATACAATACCATCCCGGAAAGGGTAATTATGTTGCTGATGCCCTTAGTCGAAAGCCGAGAGCAATAATAGCAAATTGTATGATACAAGAATGGAGGCTACTTGAACAATTCTCTGAGCTCAATATAAGCTTGGACATGGAATCCAAATTTGTCACACTATCCCATGTAAGCATACAGTCAGATTTGTTATCTGAAATACAAACACTTCAGGATGATGATCCCATGTTAGTAGAAATCAAAGGCAGATTAGAAGGACAATCTGATTTTCAACTAACTTCTGATGGAAGGTTATCGTTCAAAGATAGAATTTGTATACCCGATTGTCCGGAATTAAAGAAGAAGATCTTAGATGAAGCTCACCGATCAAGGTACACTATTCATCCGGGATCAACCAAAATGTACCAAGATGTAAAGAGGAACTTTTGGTGGCCCAATATGAAAAGAGAAATAGCGGACTATGTATCACGCTGTCTCACATGCCAACAGGTCAAGGCGGAACACCAAAAGCCTGCGGGAAAACTACATCCTCTAGATATTCCTAAGTGGAAATGGGAGGATATTGGTATGGACTTCATCATGGGTTTGTCTAAATCTAAAGGAGGACATGATGGAATCTGGGTTATCATTGATCGATTGACTAAATCGGCACATTTCTTGCCAATCAAAAGCCGATGGTCGATTGATGTACTAGCTGCACTATACATTAAAGAAATAGTCAGGATACATGGAATTCCTGTCTCAATCGTGTCTGATAGGGATCCCCGTTTTACTTCTCATTTTTGGAAGGGATTACAACATTCGTTGGGGACAAGGCTCAACTTTAGTACTGCTTTTCACCCACAAACGGATGGTCAGACCGAGCGAACTAATCAAGTTGTTGAAGATATGCTGAGAGCATGCATTATTGACTTTGGAGGAAGCTGGCATGACCACTTACCTTTAGTTGAATTTGCATATAATAATAGCTACCAAGCTAGTATCCAAATGGCACCTTTCGAAGCCTTATACGGAAGGAGTTGCCGATCTCCCATATGTTGGAACGAAGTTGGAGAAAAACAACTATTAGGTCCAGACATGGTAAGGGATACAACCGAGAAGATACAAGTAATCAGAGAAAGATTACAAGTTGCTCAGACAAGGCAAAAGGCTTATGCTGATACCAGGAGAAGAGATCTTGAATTCCAGGTTGGAGATCATGTATTTCTTAAAATATCCCCTGGACGTGGCATACGAAGATTTGGTGTTAAAGGCAAGCTTACGCCAAGATTTATCGGACCATTTGAGGTACTCGAAAGAGTTGGCGAGGTTGCTTATCGCATCGCGTTGCCTCCTCAGTTGTCCGAGGTACACAATGTATTTCACATATCTATGTTGAAGAAGTATGTACACGATCCGTCACATATTATTGAGCATGGAGATCTGGTGATCCAGAAAGATCTCACATATGAACAAAGGCCCTTGAAGATATTGGATCGAGAAATACGAGCTCTAAGGAATAAGGTTATTCCCATGATCAAGGTGCAATGGAATAAGAATCCTGAACGCGAAGCGACATGGGAGACCGAGGAATCTATGAAGAAACGATTTCCCGAGTTATTCTAAGAGGTATATGTCCTACACTCTCCGCATGTATAATTATATATATATTGAATTTGGGGACCAAATTCTTTTAAGTGGGGGAGGGTGTAGCAACCCTAATAAATGAATAATTGAAATGAATTAAAACATATATATTACAGAAGTAATATATATAAAAGGAATAGGGTTAATTGGACGAAATAAAACAAATTAAAAATAACGCCTCTTATTAGGGCGTTAATTAAAAAAGAAACGCCTCTATCAAAGGCGTGACTCAAGAAAGGACGCCCACACGTGCGGTCGTCAATTCTCACGACCAAATAGGCAAGTAAAAGAAACGCCTCTATCTTGGGCGTGTTTTAAAACATGAAACGCCCTTTTTCAAGGCGCTTTTTAAGAAACGCCCTTATGCAAGGCGTTAATTCAAGAATACACGCCCTGACCAAAGGCGTTAATTCAGTTCGTGACTCGTTCGAACCCAGAACTTATCCAGGGTAAGTGATAAGCATTAGAAAGAGTTCAAACGTGGTAATGACTCTATCATAGAAGTATTACTTCCACACAATCACCAACCCTACTAGGACATCCAAAATCCTATAAAAACTCTCGTTCATTTAAACCCTAAACCTATTTGATTCGTTCGTCTGCAGAGGTACGTAAGAGGAGCATTCCTTCTTATTTTCCTTAAAATCCCTACGTCTGTTACATGAAGAACTAACAGTTCTTCATCTTCTTCTGTTACAGGTTAAGAAGCCCTACGTTTTGAAGAAGCATAGTTCTTCATCCGGGTAAAAAGAATTATTTACCTTCGTATGATGTTCATATCACAAAGAAACTGATACAGTTTCTTTATTTTCTTATAGGATAACTGCAGTTCTTCTTCTACAATCAAAGCCATCGTCTTCTTCCATCAACCAATAGCCGTGGTCTTCAGGAGCCTAACCGAGCATCATCCTCTGCTAGTCAAACCCCTCACGGTCATCTTCAAATCCATTATTAAGGTAGGTTTTCTCAAGTCACTGTAGCCCAAACTAAATTGATACAGTACAATAATTATCATGCATATACATGGTTTGGTTTACTATAGTTTTTCAACGGCTTTCTGTTAATTTCTTGAAAAACACGTCCTTAGCAAGGGCGTGATTATGAAATACACGCCCCAGATTAGGGCGCTACTTTACAAATCACGACCCTGCCAAGGTCGTCAATTTTGGATTGACGCCCTGCACTCAGGCGTTAATTTCATTAATCGTTACTCACCCATGCTAAGAACTGATTACATATGAAAACCTGATTCTACACTAATAATGCATGATCCTATGTCTTCGAACATGTTGATATTATTGTCATGACCATATATTCGTTTTCCCATGAGTTCTATTATCCTGTAACCTGAAATTAGTACTGCCCATGAAAAATCATGGTATTTCTTGAATTCACGACCTAGACAAGGTCGTCTCTCACTGGACTAACGTCTGTATATAAGGCGTAAATTTAAAGGTAACGCCCCTTCATTGGGCGTGTAATTGTTAAAACCCTGAAATTTACATTATCTGTATAAAGGAATTAGAAGTAACGCCCCTTCCAAGGGCGCGTTTTTGATAAATTTCTGAGAATAATTATATCCTGTCGAATATGTAAATGATGAGACGCCTGCCCCTGCAGTCGTCAACTTTGAAGAAACGCCCCTAGGAAAGGCGTGTTTTTGATAAATTAATGAAATAAATGGAAATTCTGCAAATTGGCAATACATGTAAACGCCCTTCTGTTAGGCGTTAATTATTCAATACACGACTTGACCTAAGTCGTTATTTTACTGTAAACTGATTTTTCCTCTGATTTGCCAACCGATGGTTTATATATTATACATATATATATATATCGGCACTATTCTCCACTCCGTGAGTATAGTCCCATGTTTTCATGTTGATTTACCGACCACACTCAACTCTCATTGACATACAAGCTCTCCATTGGACATTCCGTTCCTTTGGACTAGCGAGTTAGTCATAGAGACCTCCGTAAGACTCCTCGTAGCCTTGGATTCCCTCAAGGCCGACTGAGCTGGTTGTACCCTAAAAACCCATTACACAGTTCTTGCCATGTCAATCTAAAGAAAACATGGTATACCGGCCCTTATGATTATACAAAGAGTATATCATAAGAAATTCTTGATGGGATGATGATATCATGCCATATCGTGTCATTCTTGTAAACCCCAATTCTATGATAAGAATGAGGATATCTTGCTTGATCTAATATTCATGTGGACCTCAATTCTATATAAAGAATGTCCATATTGATTGGTCATGGTACCTAAGTTAAGGAACCATAATCTACCTAGTTTTACCGACATCGTGATTATACCGTTATTATCGCCATTCTATCTCCTTTGTCATATTTTGAACTCTATTCTATCAAAGTTGTCATACGTGTCTACAAGCTTGATTATTGAAATTCTATATTGGCTATATAAACAAGAGTGGATGTCAAAACACATGATAAATGCCTGCGCATATAGGGCCCGATCTGGTCCTGGGAGGAGCACCCGAAAGTACTTGTGCCCATGGGAGTTAAAATGATAAGGTATCTGGCATTATACCGAGTACTTGACTTGCTTGATTGGACATTCCACACACATCTTGTACTTGACTCGTACTTGACATGAAATGAAATGCGTGGCCCGAAAAAGGGTAATTTACTTGCTTGATACATGATAGCCAAAGTTCTTGACATGACTCGATAATGGTACTTGCTTGAATATCTTGAATAATTTGTATCTTGTTCATGAAAGTTCATCTTATTTCTTTGATATTACATTCTCTCTATCTTGTCGTTTCATGCGAGCATGCATAGCTTTATTGCATCCATGAAAATGTAATTACTTAAACCACTTGCTAGTACTTGAGATATAATTTCCTACTGAGCGTTCGCTCATTCCGTTTGTCCCTTTTTACTTTTCAGGTAAGTCCGACGACGATGGAAGTCAATCGGATGGGAATTGTCAAGAGTGAAGAGATAGAGATTCTCCAAGTGTCATCTAGTCTTTCCTATAGTTTCTTGAGTCAAATATGTATTCTTTTCCTTTTTATTAAACAGAGTATTGGATTTGTAATAGTCTATCCATTATGAAATAAAGGATTGGGTTATCTTGCTATTTTGCGCATCTCTGTCTTTGTGTCGAATACATGACCACTCTGATTGACATGATTGATATAGACACGTCGCGCATCTCCGGGTATCTTCCGCGCTCGGGGCGTGACAGGAGGCCAGAACAGCCAAGACTGGAAGCGGGCTTCAAGAGCCGGAGTTGGGAGATTAACGGGCCGCGAGGGCAAGAGGTAGGCCAGGGGGGCCGAGATTGGGCTCTACGAGCCAGAGCTGGGAAAGTGGGCTTCGATGGCTGAAATTGAGTTTATTGTATACACATATTCTTGTTATTTTATTTTTTTTATTTTTTTTATTTAATTTTTTTATTTTATATTTTTTATCATTTTTTTCTCTTCTATTTTTTTTTAAAACATGCAAGCATTCATTAGAAGGCATAACATAGATATAAGTAAGGTAGCTCCCTCTATAGGGGATAGGATAGGGACATCGCCATAATTCGTAGATGCGATGCGGGCCACGAGGCACAATTGAGGGGTGGTGCACCCGTCAAGAGGATATCGCATGTCTTGCCTACATAGCCTAAATTCACGTATTTCACCTGAGACAATTCTCTGTGGCATGACAGTGCAAATGTGTGAGCAAAGAGCCCTAACCATAGGGATATGCAGGTCTTCCTGGTGACACTCGAGGCTCACTCTAGCGCCTACACATTAGTTTCAGGCTTTCGACTTTCGGTAGCTTCACAAAGCCCCCATCTGTTTATTTTGGTAGCGGATTTCACCGTTCGGCGCGAGTCTCCTCATGTGTCTCAATGGGGATTCCCGACTACTAGGATTCGTCCTTATTGTGATTCGCTTCACCATTTCGCGCGAGTCTCCTCATTTGTTTCAGTGGGGATTCCCAGCTACTCGGATCCGCGTTTCTCTCTCTCTTCTCTTTCCCTTTTTTTTCTCTCTCTCTCTTTTTTTTTTTACAGTGGGGGTAGGCAGCTTTTTCCTCATGATTACCTTTCACGTGAGTGCAGGAATTCAAGTCTCCGTAGAGTGCTAAGAAGAAATTCGGGCAATCCCTATGGTCTAAGGCCATTGAACACATTAAGTGCAAAGTGTGGGAGCGTTGCCTCAGGTTTATTTTGTGAATTTGACTTAGCAGTTCAACCATGACTCTTCCCCTTGACGTGTGCACCTGCCATAGTTGGGTTCTTTTCGAGCGTATGTCGTGATGCACGCGCATCCGGAATCAGGGCATTATTATTTAGCAAGGAAACATGGTCCTAGAAAATTCCAAGGAATTGTATTATTCTATATTAAGCAAGCATGCAAGCAGGGTAGCCAAGCAATTCTTATTATTTTTTTCTCTTTTTTCTCTTTTTTCCTTTTTTTTGCGTAAGAACATGCTGTCGTTACGTATATGTATCTTATATGTGCATATAGAATCAAAGCAGCAGCCAAGGTGCTGAGGAAGGAGACCGCGAAGGGCCGAAAGGACATTGGGGAAGCGAGCTATAAAAGCCGAAGTTGATATTGGAAGTAGGCCACAATAGCCAAAATCGGGGAGAGTGGGCTGTGAGAGCCAAATTATGGGAAGCAGGCTGCATGAGCTGAAGTTGGGAAGCGGGCTGCAGGAGCCGAAGTTACGGGAAGCGGGCCGTGAAGGTCAAATTCTGGGAAGCAGGCCGTAGAGGCGGAATTCTGGGAGGCAGGCTGCAAGAGCCAAAGATATTAGGAAGTGGGCTGCAAGAGCTGAAATTATGGGAAGCAGGCTACGGAAGCCAAATCGGGGAAGCAGGCTACAAGAGCCAAAATTGGGAAGCAGACTGCAGGAGCCGAAGTTATGAGAAGTGGGCCGTGAAGGTCGAATTCTGGGAAGCAGGCTGCAAGATCTAAAGATATTGGGAAGCAGGCTGCGGAAGCCAAATCAAGGAAGAAGGCTACAAGAGCCAAAATTGGAAAGCGGGCTATAAAAGCCAAAGGGAAGCTGGCTGCAAGAGCCAAAGTTGGGAAGCAGGCCACGAGGGCCAAAGGTAAGCAGGTTGCAAGAGCCAAAGTTGGGAAGCAGGCTACAAAAGCCAAAGAGAACTGAAAAGTAGGCTAAAAAGCCAAGGGATATTGGGAGCAGGCTGACAAGCCGAGAGATGTTAGAAGTAGGCTATAAAGCCGAAAAATATCGGAGAGCATGGTGGGACAGGTGGATTAATCCTGATAGTGGGCCTTGGCCGGAATAACTGAGCCGAAGGGCGTCGAGTAGCAGGATGTGAGAGCCGAAGAGAGGGGTCTCCTTTTGTTCTCTGGTCGGGGTAAGGGTCCGAACTAAAGCCGAAGATTTATTCTTTTATTCTCTAGCCGGGGAAGGATCCGAACCAAAGTGGAAGGTCTATTATTATTTTTTAACTGGGAAGCTGTCGGCTGGGGTCCCAATGATGAGGTAGCTGTCAGCTAGGAGTCGATGATGAGGTAGCTGTCGGCTCGGGGGCCGATGATGAGGTAGCTGTGTTGTGCCCCTGTGGTTTTGATGATTGGCTTTGATGTGAGTTAATCATTTGATGATTGGTTTTTGTTGTGAGTTAATCACTGTGAGTCATCTTGCTGTATGAGTCATCTTTATATGTTCAGTCAGTCTGCTGTTCTGTTAGTTTATCAGGTCTAAAAGCATTGCATGTTTGATGTTCAGCCATGTTATCTGCTGCATGAAGTATTCACATACACTTACATAAGTCTGCACATCGGCATCACGCGGCAAGTATGTACATCGCCTTCAGTAGGCATGTCAAGTCCACACATTGCATAGCATGCATCGTTCTTCAACTGAAGTCTATACATCAGCTTGCATGAATTCAAAGTGTGTACATTGAATAGCATGCATTTCATGAAGTCTGTACATCATGTGTCTCTGTTAAGCTTCAAAGTCTGTACATGGCTCACCGTCTCATGCATAGTCTTCACATCGGTTTTTCAAGTGTGTACATTGGCACATGCATTTCTTGATCATGTCTACACACTGTTTGCATAGTCTGATGGGTCGACGCCCCCTTTACTTTTCAAGTCCATACAACGACACTGAAGCTTGCATCTGAAGTCCATACATCCTTTCAAGGGGTCATGTCTATACATTCTCCCGTTCATTTCAGAGTCTACACATCGCCTTCCATATTCCAAGTCTGTACATCCTCCGCCAAAGCCTTCAAAGTCTGTACAGCCATTCCTTGAAGATCAAGTCCATACAATGGCACTGTAGCTTGCTCAACTGAAGTCTATACATCCTTCAAGGTGCCAAGTCTGCACATCGCATCATTTCTTCAGAGTCTATACATCCTTCAAGGATCCCCAAGTCTGTACATCGCTTCCATCTTCAAAGTCCATACAGAGTCTTCTGTTGAATTTGAAGCCTATACATCCTGTGAACCTTCAAGTCTATACATCAGCCTTTGCCAATTGGTTTCCAAGTCTGTACATCGACTTCAAGCCTTCTGAGTATGTACAGCCCAAGTCTATACATCCGATTGCCTTAGCATTGCTCAAGCCTGTACAGCCCTCTCGTTGGCAAGTCTATACATCAGTCTGTTTGAGCAAGTCTGTACAGCGGTTGCATTCATTGGAAGTCTATACATTGGCAGCACTGTGCAAGTCTATACAATCCCAGCCTTTACCTACGTTCAGAACTTCAAGTCTATACAGTGGTAAAGTCTGCACATTCTGCTCTGAAGCTCACCAAGTCTATACATTGCTGAGCCATTCGTCAAGTCTCTACATTGGCTTCGGTTCTTCAAGTGTGTACACCCTTCAAGGGCCTCCAAGTGTATACATCATTCACAGCACACACGTTCAAGTTTGAAGTCTGTACAGCCAAGGCATGTGCTTCGCAAAGTCTATACAACGCTCATAGTCTGTACAGCGTGCTTCGTCGTTCAAGCTTTCAAAACTCTATACATCGCTGTTGAGCTAAAGTCTGTACAGCCGTTTCTTGTGCCAAAGTCTACACACTGTGAACTTCCAAGTCTGTACAGACTTTACCTTGTTCAAGTCTGTACATCGACCAGTTGTCTTTGGCATGTCTACACACTGGAAGTCCATACAGTCAACTGCTTTGCTTTGATCTAGTATGTACAGAGTTTCTTTTGGCAAGTCCATACATTGAATGTCTCTGCCTTTTATTCTGATGAGTTGACGCTGCAATAGCGTGGAGTCGACGCACTGACATTATCTCAGTGTTCTATATTGTTACCTCTTCAACTAATGAAATTGTCTGTACATCGAGTGAAGTCTGGTGAAGTCTATACATCGCTCATCTCTCTTAGAGTCTCATGCACATGTGAAGTCTGAACATTGCATTTGCATTCACAATGTCTTCACACTTGAAGTCCATACATCGTCAGTTGTCTATTAAGTCTTCATACTGCTTAAGTCTGTACAGCGGCTACTTCACATATGAAGTCTGTACACTGTGCATCACTTGAATTCAAGTCTGTACGTCATGCTTTCATTGAGTTGAAGCCTGCCTAAGTCCATACACTGGCTGCTGTTCTTCAGAGTCTGTACATTGTCTACCTGTCGATTGAAATGTCTATACATTGCTGCTTGCATTGTAAAGTCCATACATTGAACAATGTCTACACATTGCATTACACTTCAGCAACTCTATACACTGCTTCAGCTCTGATTCATGAAGTCTATACATCGCTACAGCTTTGTCTTCACATAGTCTGTACAACGCAATAGTCCATCTTCATAGTCTATACATTGCATCACTGTGCATGCATTGAATTTATTGAAGTCTATACACTCTCTCAGTGTACACACTTACTCATTTGCTGTTCTAAAGTATATACACTCGTTGTTATAAACCTGAACTAACTAATTCGTTTCATTTCGTCTTGTCTCTATTTGCAGATGACTCAGGCTAATGACTGGGTGCGTGAACCGAGGATGATTCCTGGCACGTGATCTGAGGTGCTCTCTGGGTGGGAACCTGAAGGACACACGCCCTAGCACCTGCTGAAGCTGATATAAATAGAAGCCTTCATCCACTAAAGAAAATAACAAGAATAGAAGAGGGCTGATCGAGACTGTGAGAAAGAAGCAGAAGAAGAAGAAAGAAGAAGAAGAAGAGTGAAGATAGAGAGTGAGAGCAGTAGAAGAAAAAGAGAAAGAGAGAGCTCGTAAGGATTGAAAGAAAAGAGAAAGATAGTGAGAGTGAAAAGGAGAGCAGAGAAGAGAAAGATTGCGTGAGCTGAGAAGAAGAAAGAAGAGGAAGAAAGGATGAGAGGAGAGAGTTCTATTGAAGATCTGTTCAGTCTATTCGTGGATCAAATCCAGAACGACCATGCTCATTGAGAGCTATATTTCTTGTGTTTCATTTCTAGCTTTTGTCGCTGTGCGTTTTATGTTTTCTTATTTCTCCTTTTGTTACTCAGGCTACTATTGTTCTTCCGATTCTCAGTAGTGAGGTCGAGTTCCTCCTATGGACTCAGGAGAAGGGAGATCTGATCTCCGGTTCTGGGCTTGTGGGTTGCAAGTCCAGGGGTCCCTCCTGGTCTGGAGGAAGAGAGGTCTGCGACCTCTAGTTTGTTGGTGACGGGAAGTCACTGGTGTGTTCCCTCCTGGTCTGGAGGAAGAGAGACTGTGTGACTCTGGTTTCCAAGTGGCTGGGAGTCACTTGGGGTGTCCCTCCAGTTGGGAGGAAGAGGGGAGGTTGTTCCCCTGGTCAAGCTGTATGGCAGCAACTTGTTTGCAGACTGAGTCTGCTTTCTAGCTTGTGCTAGTGGAAGCCTCACTCCGGTTGGGAGTGAGGGGTGGACGTAAGTCTTGGTGACCGAACCACCTAAAAAATCTCTTAAGCAGTGGTTTGTCTGTGTGTTTGCTTCCTCTAGATGATTGCTTAGGCGTGCTCCATGTGTTTGCTCATGAGTTTAATTGACTTAGTTTTATTCTGTGATTGCATCTTGCATCTGTGTTTTAATTTGGGCATTATTTCTGAAGGGGATACATTCACCCCCCTCTGTATCCTGGCATAGCACCCTATCATTTGGTATCAGAGCGGTGTCTGCATAGAAGGTCCAGCGACCTGCAGATCTGATCCTACAGTCTTAGGTGCTTATTTGCTTTTGGTGCATCAATATTCCTGTTGCATTATATCTGTTTGTTTCCATGGGTGAACCACCAGTTTTCAAGGGTTCTAATTTTAGTGTATGGTTTGCTAGTCTGAAAAATTATGCTAAATCTGTTAATCCAGACCTGTGGAAAGTGATTTCACACGGTCCTCATGAACTACCAAAGAAAAAGTCCAAATGGACTGACATTCATAAATCAATGCATGAAGAGAATCAAATAGCTATAAATCTAATGAAGGCAGCTACTGATAGAGCTTTTCATTCATGTTTCTTTGATTGCAGCTCTGCTAAAGATATTCTGGACATGCTGAAGCGAACTCAGAAGAGAAATGAGGACAGCTGCATGATGGCTGACAGAAGCAATCAAAGTGGCAGCCAAAATGAAGAAGATGATGATGATGAGGTAAATCTCTTTGAGAACTATACCTTAGATGACTGGGAGAATTCATATGCTGAATTATTAGAGTCTCATGAACAGTTAAGAAAACAATACAAAAAATTGAAGAAGAATAGTAGGTTAGACAGTTTCAATTCTCCATGTAAAAACTGTGCTGAACTGAAAAATGTTCATGATGCTTTTGTGTCTGATATTCAAATGTTGAAAAAGCAAATTTCGATACTGACGATTGAGAATCAAGATCATGTAAAAGAGATCTCTGAACTTGAGAAGAAGCTTAGCCTAACTTGTAATGATTCTGTTCAGAGTAAGAATTTGCTGGAAAAATTTGAATGTGTTAAGTCTGAACTAAGGAGGCTAGAATCTGAAAATGACTCTCTGAAACAATCTGTTAAAGATAATGAAGAAAAATTTGAGAAACTTGAGCAAGAGAAGAGTTTGGTTGCTGAAAAATTGAATGCCATAAAATCTGTAAACATAGAATTACAGAAAGATCTTGAAAAATAGCAAAAAGGTTTGAAGGAACTTGAGGCTGGAAGAAAGTATGAAGTCAATTCAGAAGATTAGCTTCTAATAAATGAATTGGTTCAAAATGATAAGCTTAAGGAAGAAAATGAGAAGTTAAAAATGTTGAACTCCACTATGTCTGAGAGACTGCTAGCCTTAGAAAGAGGAAAAAGTGTTTGTGTTGAAAACCCTGAAAAACTGAGCAATCTGGAACAAGAAATTGAAAAATACAAAATAGCCAATAAAGTTTTGAATGAAGCTATGAATTGCAGTGAGCAAGAGATTGCTAGTTATGAGTTACACATTTCCTCTCAAGAAAAAGAAATTCAAGATTTAAAAAACTTCTTGTCTAAATTTCTTAGTGGGCAAGATAATCTGAACAAACTGCTGGGAGTAAAAGTCAATTTTCAGAAGGAGGGGTTGGGCTATAACCCTGTAAATAAAAAGAATTTTGAAGATAAAATTTATACATCCTTTGTTCCTAGCTCTACCTCTCACACTTCTCAGAAGCCACATGTTTCTCAGTCTACTGTTTAGAGAACCGAAAAATAAATTGAAAAGTCGAAAATGGTTGATGGATACAAGCTGAAAACTATTTTCGTTAAATCATCTGAACAGGAAAAGCCTTCTACTTCATCACCACCTCAGTACAAGGCTAAGAAAATAGAAAAATAAAATAAAAATTATGAAACATCAAAAACTCAAAGGAACAGTCTACATGCTAAAAACTTATCTGATAAATGCCATGTTTTAAAGAAATCAAATGGCTCCTGTCATTATTGTGGTAGGCATGGACACTTTATGAGTAACTGTTTTGTGATGAAACAAGATGACAGAAAGCATGCTAGAAAATCTGTGTCTGGTCAGAAAAAGAATGTCACATGCTCTAATTGTGATAAAGTAGGACACACTACTGCTCATTGCTGGTTTGCAAGTGGTAAGAAAAAATCATGTTCAAATCATACAAAATATTTTTCAAATCAGCATGTTTTTAATATGAACAAATCTGTTTCAAAGAACCAGCACCTCATCTGTTTTAACTGCAACAAAAGGGGTCACAGGGCCTCTGAATGCTGGTCAGGTTCTTATAGAAGAAATTCTCTCAATTGCTCTCACTGTGGAAAGCATGGCCACACAGTCAAGGACTGTTGGCATGCTCAAGGGAAAAATTTCATCTCTGAAAGGTTCAAATTCCCTGCAAGTACAAATGCTCTCAGAAAGAGCAAAGTTATTTTTAAAAGGAAAAACTTTGAATGTTTTGATTATGGAAAACAGTTTGGTCATGCAAATAACAGAAATCTCCATGCATATGCACATAGAATTCATGTTAATAAGAGTGTGCATAAATCAGATCTGAAAACTGCTGCTTCTTGCCATCATTATGGCAAATCTGGACATTTGATGGATGGTTATCCTCTGATAAAATTCAATGATCATCAAGTTAAAAATATGCTGAGAAAACCTGCTAGAAGTGATACTGCCATGTCAGGACCCAAGACTTCTTGGGTGCCTGTTTGTGCAAAATAAGCTTTATGTTACAGGTATGCCTTGGAAGCTGAAGAATAAAGAGGGGTAACAATCCAAGGCACTCAAGAAGAAAACCCCTCCTGAATCTTTCAGGTAAATTTCTTACACTTCCTGTTCTTAGTCTTATTGCATAGCACATTAGATCTGATTTTACATTTTCATTCATCATCTGCCATTTGCATCATTTTCAGATCATACACTTGATAAGTGTTCTGTGCAAATATTAGATTAAAAAAGGTTGTCTGCATCTGATGCATACATATACCAATTGTAATTGTTTGATAATTGTTGTTATGTATAATCTCTGAAAATAAATTGCATTTTGAAATTTCTAAAAAATCTGAACTGCATATGATTATGGTTTGAAATTTGTCTGTTGCATAGCTCACTGAAAATCTGGATTGCATATAGGATTGCATGTTGAATTATCATGATTGACCTCTATGGTATATAAATGGTAAGCTACCAAAAGACAGGGAAATCTGTCTGGAGGTTCTTGCTATGTGTGAGGTGGTCTTTTAGACCAAGTGCTCCGCCTGGTACCATGGGTCACTTTGCTTAATAAGGCAGTCTGTTTGAGCATAAGTCACATTGTCATATGTTCAGTCTTCAATGCAAAACATTGCATATTTTCAGGGGGAATTAATTGCATGTCTTTGCATAGCAATCAATGTTGAGTCTTTGCATGTCTTTGCATACATGTAGTTAATTGCATTGCATTGTATTGAAAAATACCAAAAAGAGTAATTGAATGCAAAGTGTCAGGGGGAGTCAATGCATTGCATACAGATTGTCAAATGCATACATTTGTGAGAATTCATTGCATATCCTTTCTTATTGACTTTGTTGACAAAACTTGATCATAATTTGAAAACAATGGGTTTCAAAATCTCCTCTATCATTTGATTCCTAAATTCTATCAATCTCTCATGAAGATTTCAATGGGACTATCTCAATCATAAATCTGAAAACTTTTGAACTAGGAATCTTCTATTATACAATTTTATGAATGACTGAAATAACTCAGCTGGTTTAAGTTTATGTATTCATTGAGGTTGACTTTACAATTTCTTTAAAAAAAAATATCTGAAGCATGTTTAATAAACTTTAACCAACTGTTTCATGATGTGTCTTGTAAAAACTTCTGAAATCTGCACTATTGAATACATGGCTTTAATTGATTAAGTACATGAAGTTAGTATTGTTTTGAAGCAAATGAATTTCTCTGAAATGTCTAAAGGATAATATCTGTCAGAGCAATGACTTTGGTCACTGAGAAACACATGTCCAAAGGACTGTGTCATGAGGTGCCATAGTTAACTCTGCTTAAGATGAGTGTTAATCAGGCAGAGCAATGGCATGCACACTGAGAAATACAACTCACTCATCAAGAAATGATTTGAAGTGTGTCATGATGTGTAAATGCTATCTCTGTTTATATAAAGCATGACTGTGAGTCACACTAAGTGCTTAAGGATATTGGCCTCTGATCAAGGTATATCCTCTAGTTACAAGGTGTGCACTGAACTAGAGTACTCGTAAAATTAGTAGCATGAGAATTGTTGAACAAATTGAAATATCTGAATATTGATGCTAAAATCAAATTGCTACAACCCTAGATAAATTCACATGACTTCATAAATGCTTGATCTCAATTCTAGCGCATGTAATTCCGATTGAAGTCAATAAATTTGATTGTGTAAGAGAAAGGGAGGTTAATCAAGATAAAAATGAGGGCTTGGTTCATTTTTATTAAACCATGGTTTTAGATATCAATACATAATTTTATTGATAAACTCGGCACACATCATGTTTAAACCATGCTGATCAATAAACTTCATTCATAAGCCCTTATAATGGAAGACTTTGAAAAATTATGTTTTGGATTTATGAGATTGATATCTCCTTGAAAATCTTGTTGAACTTCTTCTGCTTGGAGCCTCTTTGAAAATCTGTTATTTGAAACTCTTCTGCTCACTGTCCTTTGAATTCCACTGTGGCCTCCCTCTCACCCATATCAATTGGGAGAAATGCAACAGATGCATATTAATTGAATCATGTTCATCTACTCAGGGGGAGCTTCCTTGTAATATCGAATCATGTTCATCTCAATTGGTAACAATTGTGTCTTTGCATTCATATATTTAGGGGGAGGTATTGCACTTCTTCTTGCATCTGCGATTCTACATTCATACCTCTCCATGGTTCATCTTGTTTATTGCAAGGAGGAGACATTGACTGTATTTTAAACATGCTTTAACTTCTCAAACTATTTTCTTTTTGATGAAGTCAAAGGGGGAGAATAGTTTGTGTCATCAGAATTACTCAGAGTGTAGTGTTGCCATCATCAAAAAGGGGGAGATTGTTGTGCCCCTGTGGTTTTGATGATTGGCTTTGATGTGAGTTAATCATTTGATGATTGATTTTTGTTGTGAGTTAATCACTGTGAGTCATCTTGCTGTATGAGTCATCTTCATATGTTCAGTCAGTCTGCTGTTCTGTTAGTTTATCAGGTCTAAAAGCATTGCATGTTCGATGTTCAGCCACGTTATCTGCTGCATGAAGCATTCACATACACTTACATAAGTCTGCACATCGGCATCACGCGGCAAGTATGTACATCGCCTTCAGTAGGCATGTCAAGTCCACACATTGCATAGCATGCATCGTTCTTCAACTGAAGTCTATACATCAGCTTGCATAAATTCAAAGTGTGTACATTGAATAGCATGCATTTCATGAAGTCTGTACATCCTGTGTCTCTGTTAAGCTTCAAAGTCTGTACATGGCTCACCGTCTCATGCATAGTCTTCACATCAGTTTTTCAAGTGTGTACATTGGCACATGCATTTCTTGATCATGTCTACACACTGTCTGCATAGTCTGAACAGTGATGGGTCGACGCCCCCCTTCTGATGGGTCGACGCCCCCTTTGCTTTTCAAGTCCATACAACGACACTGAAGCTTGCATCTGAAGTCCATACATCCTTTCAAGGGGTCATGTCTATACATTCTCCCGTTCATTTCAGAGTCTACACATCGCCTTCCATATTCCAAGTCTGTACATCCTCCGCCAAAGCCTTCAAAGTCTGTACAGCCATTCCTTGAAGATCAAGTCCATACAACGGCACTGCAGCTTGCTCAACTGAAGTCTATACATCCTTCAAGGCGCCAAGTCAGCACATCGCCTCATTTCTTCAGAGTCTATACATCCTTCAAGGATCCCCAAGTCTGTACATCGCTTCCATCTTCAAAGTCCATACAGAGTCTTCTGTTGAATTTGAAGTCTATACATCCTGTGAACCTTCAAGTCTATACATCAGCCTTTGCCAATCGGTTTCCAAGTCTGTACATCGACTTTAAGCCTTCCGAGTATGTACAGCCCAAGTCTATACATCCGATTGCCTTTGCATTGCTCAAGCCTGTACAGCCCTCTCGTTGGCAAGTCTATACATCGGTCTGTTTGAGCAAGTCTGTACAGCGGTTGCATTCATTGGAAGTCTATACATTGGCAGTACTGTGCAAGTCTATACAATCCTAGCCTTTACCTACGTTCAGAACTTCAAGTCTATACAGTGGTAAAGTCTGCACATTCTGCTCTGAAGCTCACCAAGTCTATACATTGCTGAGCCATTCGTCAAGTCTCTACATTGGCTTCAGTTCTTCAAGTGTGTACACCCTTCAAGGGCCTCCAAGTGTATACATCGTTCACAGCACACACGTTCAAGTTTGAAGTCTGTACAGCCAAGGCATGTGCTTCGCAAAGTCTATACAACGCTCATAGTCTGTATAGCGTGCTTCGTCGTTCAAGCTTTCAAAACTCTATACATCGCTGTTGAGCTAAAGTCTGTACAACCGTTTCTTGTGCCAAAGTCTACACACTGTGAACTTCCAAGTCTGTACAGACTTTACCTTGTTCAAGTCTGTACATCGACCAGTTGTCTTTGGCATGTCTACACACTGGAAGTCCATACAGTCAACTGCTTTGCTTTGATCTAGTATGTACAGAGTTTCTTTTGGCAAGTCCATACATTGAATGTCTCTGCCTTTTATTCTGATGAGTTGACACTGCAATAGCGTGGAGTCGACGCACTGACATTATCTCAGTGTTCTATATTGTTGCCTCTTCAACTGATGAAATTGTCTGTACATCGAGTGAAGTCTGGTGAAGTCTATACAGCGCCCATCTCTCTTAGAGTCTCATGCATATGTGAAGTCTGAACATTGCATTTGCATTCACAACGTCTTCACACTTGAAGTCCATACATCGTCAGTTGTCTGTCAAGTCTTCATACTGCTTAAGTCTGTACAGCGGCTGCTTCACATATGAAGTTTGTACACTGTGCATCACTTGAATTCAAGTCTGTACATTGTGCTTTCATTGAGTTGAAGCCTGCCTAAGTCCATACACTGGCTGCTGTTCTTCAGAGTCTGTACATTATCTGCCTGTCGATTGAAATGTCTATACATTGCTGTTTGCATTGTAAAGTCCATACATTGAACAATGTCTACACATTGCATTACACTTCAGCAACTCTATACACTGCTTCAGCTCTGATTCATGAAGTCTATACATCGCTACAGCTTTGTCTTTACATAGTCTGTACAACGCAATAGTCCATCTTCATAGTCTATACATTGCATCACTGTGCATGCATTGAATTGATTGAAGTCTATACACTCTCTCAGTGTACACACTTACTCATTTGCTGTTCTAAAGTATATACACTCGTTGTTATAAACCTGAACTAACTAATTCGTTTCATTACGTTTTGTCTCTGTCTGCAGATGACTCAGGTTAATGATTGGGCGCATGATCCAAGGATGATTCCTGGCACGTGATCCGAGGTGCTCTCTGGGCGGGAACCTGAAGGACACACGCCCTAGCACCTGCTGAAGCTGATATAAATAGAAGCCTTCGTCCATTGAAGTGATATAACAAGAATAGAAGAGGGGCTGATCGAGACTATGAGAAGAGAAGTAGAAGAAGAAGAAAGAAGAAGAAGAAGAAGAGTGAAGATAGAGAGTGAGAGCAGCAGAAGAAAAAGAGAAAGAGAGAGCTCGTAAGGATTGAAAGAAAAGAGAAAGACAGTGAGAGTGAAAAGGAGAGCAGAGAAGAGAAAGATTACATGAGCTGAGAAGAAGAAAGAAGAGGAAGAAAGGAAGAGAGGAGAGAGTTCTATTGAAGATCTGTTCAGTCTGTTCATGGATCAAATCCAGAACGACCATGCTCATTGAGAGCTATATTTCTTGTGTTTCATTTCCAGCTTTTGTCGCTGTGCTTTTTATGTTTTCTTATTTCTCCTTTTGTTACTCAGGCTACTATTGTTCTTCCGATTCTCAGTAGTGAGGTCGGGTTCCTCCTGTGGACTCAGGAGAAGGGAGATCTGATCTCCGGTTCTGGGCTTGTGGGTTGCAAGTCCAGGGGTCCCTCCTGGTCTGGAGGAAGAGAGGTCTGCGACCTCTAGTTTGTTGGTGACGGGAAGTCACTGGTGTGTTCCCTCCTGGTCTGGAGGAAGAGAGACTGTGTGTCTCTGGTTTCCAAGTGGCTGAGAGTCACTTGAGGTGTCCCTCCGGTTGGGAGGAAGAGGGGAGGTTGTTCCCCTGGTCAAGCTGTGTGGCAGCAACTTGTTTGCAGACTGAGTCTACTTTCTAGCTTATGCTAGTGGAAGCCTCACTCCGGTTGGGAGTGAGGGGTGGACGTAGGTCTTGGTGACCGAACCACCTAAAAAATCTCTTGAGCAGTGGTTTGTCTGTGTGTTTGCTTCCGCTAGATGATTGCTTAGGCGCGCTCCATGTGTTTGCTCATGAGTTTAATTGACTTAGTTTTATTCTGTGATTGTGTCTAGCATCTGTGTTTTAATTTGGGCATTATTTCTGAAGGGGATACATTCACCCCCCTCTATATCCTGGCATAGCACCCTATCAAGCTGTCGGCTAGGGGGCCGATGGTTATATAGCTGTCGGCCCGAAGGCCGATGAAGGGGTAGCTGTCGGCTTGAAGTCTCGATGGCTGAAAGTTGGTCGGTATAGCGCCCCGTCGACGGAAGGTCTAGTCAGTTTAACGCCCCGTCGACGGAAGGTTCAGTCGGTTTAACGCCCCGTCGGCGAAAGGTTTAGTCGGTTTAACGCCCCGTCGGTGGAAGGTTTTGTCGGTTTAACGCCCCGATGGCTGAATATCTGTCGGATTGAAGTCCCGATGGCTGAATATCTGTTGGCTTGAAGCCCCGATGGCTGAGTATCTGTCGGCTTGAAGCGCCGATGACTGGAATCTATCGGCTTGAAGCCCCGATGGCTGGATATCTCTTGACTTGAAGCCCCGATGCTGGATATTTCTCAGCTTGAAGCCCCAATGGCTGGATATTTTCCGGTTTAACGCCCTATCGGCGGAAGGTTTATTGGTTTCTATTTGTTGGATGGCTGGAGGTCAGAGGTAAAAGTTTACCTCATAAAGATTTTTTCTCTTCTTTTTTTTTTGTGTGGAGAGACGGGTGCAAAGACCATGCTTGCCTCGTGACTATTCTTTGTTCTGCACTCCCTTTCTCATTGATGCCCCCGGACTAGGGTGTTTTTTTTCTCTTAACATGCCCCCGGGTTGGGGTGTAGCTTTTATTCTGTGCCCCCAGGCGGGGTGTGTTTCTCATGGCTTCCCCCTAGATGGGGTGTAAATTCCTTGCTTTTTATGCCCCCGAGCGGGGTATGTTTCTCTTCGAGTGCCCCTAAGTCGGGGTGTGCTTCACGCCCCCCAGGCCTGAGGGATATTTCTCTTCACATGCCCCTAACCCGGGGTATAGCTTTCTTTATACGCCCCCTGGGTCGGGGTGTATTCTCTTCATGTGCCCTCAGAGCGGGATGTACTCTTTACGGATTCAATGCCCCCAGGCGGGGTGTACGTTTCTTCTTCATATTCTCCTAAGCCGGGGTGTATTCTTGATGGCTTCTATGCCCCTAGATGGGGTGTGTCTTCTACTTTTTATACCCCCATGCAGGGCAGATTTGCACGGGGTAGAGTCTTTGCCTCTTACGCCCCCACGGCAGGGTGGAGTCTTGGCTCTTAATGCCTCCATGGCGGAGGTGGGTTCTGCTGCTTCTTATGCCCCTAAGCCGGGGTAAACTTCTCTTCATATGTTCTCGGCACGGGATGTATGTCGTCCCTTTACGGGTTCTGTGCCCCCGGAGCAGGGTATGTTGTCTCTTCAAATGCTGCTCGAGAGGAGTATACCTCTCTTCATGTGCTCCCAGATCGGGATGTATGCCTCTTCACTTTTGTGCCCCCGGGCGGGGGTAGATGCTTCTGCTTCTTATGCGCCAAGGGCGGAGTGTATCTCTTTTTTGTGCCCCCGGAGCGGGGTAGATGCTTTTCATGTGTCCCCAGATCAGGGTGTATTCTTTTGCTTCTTATGACCCCGTGGCGGGGTGCTCTCTCTTCAGATACCCCTGAGTCGAGGTGCAGCTTTGTCTCCCATGGAGGGGGTGTGTTTCTTCTTTAAAGCCCCCACGCCAAGGTGTATTCTTCCCTTTCTTGCGCTCCCGAGGCGGGATGGGTTCTCCTCATGCGCCCCCGTGGCGGGGGTATATCCTTCATGGTTTCTATGCCCCCAGGCAGGGTGTAAATTCTTATTTTCATACCCCTCATGCGGGGCGTGTTTCTTTTGCTTCATACGGCCCCATGGCGGGGTACATTTCTTCTTCGAATGCCCCTAAGTCGGGGTGTATCCTTTGTCTCACATGTCCCCCCGAGTCGGGGTGCAACTCTATTTCTTCTTATGCCCCCTAGATCGAGGTGGATTCTTTTGCTTCTTATGCCCCTGGATCGGGGTGTATGTTTCTTCTTTAAGCGCCCCTTGAGCGGGTGTGTATTCTCTTATGGCTTCTATGTCCCGGACGGGACATGTTTCACTTCTTGTGCCCCTAAGCCGGGGTGGACTCCTCTTCGAGTGCCCGTGAGTCGAGGCGTAGCTGTGCCCTACATGCCCCCCATGCGGGGCGAGCTTAGCCTCTCGTGCACCCGAGGTGGGGTGTGCTGTTACTTCAGATGCCCCCACACGGGGTGAGTCCTTCTGCTTCTTGCGCCCCTCAAGACGGGGTGTGTTTCTCTTCATATGCCCCCGGCACGGGGTATACCTTTTGTTTCTTACGCTCTCGAGCCGGGGCATGCTTCTTGGCCTCATATGCTGCCGAGGCGAGGTGTATGTTGCTTCATATGCCCCTGGGGCGGGGATGCATTCTGCTTCTAATGCCCCCATGGCGGGGTATGTCCTCGACTTCTTACACCCCCAAGGTGGGGTGTGTTTTACTTCTTGTGCCCCCAGGGTGGGGTATATCTTTCGCTTCTTACGCCCTCTGAGGTGGGGTGG
The DNA here is from genome assembly GCA_022559845.1 of Amorphophallus konjac. Taxonomy (NCBI): domain Eukaryota; kingdom Viridiplantae; phylum Streptophyta; class Magnoliopsida; order Alismatales; family Araceae; genus Amorphophallus; species Amorphophallus konjac. The sequence continues at coordinate 331,449,519 of CM040122.1, read as the reverse complement.
GGTCCTTGCTTCTGATGCCCCCATAAGGCGGGGGTGTGTTCTTTCTCTGTGTGCCCCCAGGCGGGGTATAGTCTTTGCTCCTCATGCCCCCATGACGGGGTATATTCCTTCTTCAAATGCCCCTAAACTAGGGTATAGTTTTGTCTTATATGCCCCCAGAGCGGGGGTGGGTTTCTTCCTTTGTGTGCCCCCAAGCGGGGTGTGTTTTTTTGCCTCTTATGCCCCTGGGCCGGGGTAGGTTCTGCTTTTTCTATCCCGCAAGGTTGGGCACATTTCTCTTCACATACCCCCTAGAGCGGGATGTCTGTCTCTTTGCTTCTGTGCCCCCACAAGGCGGCGTGCATTCTTCACGACTTCTATGCCCCCGGACAGGGTGTGTCTCTTCTTCAAATATCCCCAAGTCGGGGTGTATTCTTTTGCTCTTTATGCCCCCAACGCGGGGTGAATTCTTTGTCAAATGCCCCGAAGCCGGGGTGTATTCTCTTCATGTGCCCCTGAGCGGGGGTGTATCTTTTGCTTCTTATGCCCTAAAGCGGGGGGAATTCTTCTTCTTCCGCCCCGACACAATGGGGGATGTTTGCTTCTTGTGCACCCAAGGTGGGGTGTAATTGTTGCTTTTTGGTGCCCCAGAGCAAGGTATCTTCCCCTTCACATGGCCCCGGTACGGGGTGTATTCTGCTTCTAGTGCCCCCAGAGTGGAGTGTATTGCTGCCCCCGAGGCGGGGTATGACTCTTGCTTCTTATGCCCCCGAGGCGGGGTGAATTCTTCTTCTTTGCTTATATGCCCCCCATATCGAGGTGTATTCCTTTCTTCATACCCCCCCTAAACAGGGGGATGTTGTTTGTTCTGCTTCAAATGCCCCCCCGAGGGGGTGCATGTTGCTTCATGGATTCCGAGCCTGGGGTATACTCCTTCAAATGCCCCTAAGCCGGGGTGGATTCTCTTTTCTTCTTATGCTCCCAAGACGGGATGTAGCTTCTTCAAATACCCCTAAGCCAGAGCGTATTCTTTATGGCGTCTATGCCCCCGGGCGGGGTATGTTTCTTCTTCAAATACCCCTAGGCCGGGGTGGACTTCTCTTCATGTGCCCCTGAGTCGGGGCGTGTTCTTTATAGCTTCTAGGCCCTCGAGGCGAGGTATGCTTCTTCTTCAAATGCCCCCAAGACGGGGGTGTGATTCTTGACTTCATATGCCCCCAAGGTGGGGTGTATTCTTCTGCTTCCTCTGCCCTAGAGTGGGGTGTATTTCTCTTTGTATTCCCCTAAGCCAGGGTGTATTCTTTGGTTTCATATGCCCCTATACAGGGTAGGATTTTTGCTTCTTTGCACCCAAGGTGGGGTGTGTCCTCCGCTTCTTATGCCCCCAGATAGGGGTGGATTCTCTTTTCTTCTTATGCCCCTGGGATGGAGTGTATTCTCTTCATATGCCCCCGGCACGAGGGTGTATCTTTGTTGCTTGTTGTGCCCCCAAAGGGAGGTGTCTTTCTCTCCATGTGCCCCGGGTATATCTTTGCTTTTTATGCCCCCGAGGGGGGGAATTCTTCCTCTTCTGCCCCGACACGCTGGGGGATGTTTGCTTCTTGTGCACCTAAAGTGGGGTGTGTTCTCGATGGCTCTTGTGCCCCCGTTGGTGGGATGTATGCTTCTTCTTCAGATTCCTCTAAGGTGAGGTGTATTCTTTGTTGCTTCATGTACCCCCGAGTCAGGATGGATCCTCTTCATGTGCCCCGATGGCGGGGTGTGGTTTGCTTCCTGTGCGCCCAAGCAGGGTGTATCGCTGCTTGCAATGTCCCCCGAGACGGGGTATCTTTCTTCTTCAAATACCCCTAAGCTGGGACGTATTCTTTATGACCTCTATGCCCCCAGGTGGGATATGTTTCTTCTTTAAATACCCCTAAGATGGGGTGGACTCTTTTCTTCTTATGCTCCCAAGGCAGGATGTAGCTTCTTCAAATGCCCCTGAGCCGAGGCGTGTTCTTTGCGGCTTCTATGCCCCCAGGCGGAGTGTGTTTCTTCTTTAAATATCCCTAAGCCGGGGTGGACTTCTCTTTACCTGCCCCTGAGCCGGGGTGCAGCTGTTGCTTCTTGTGCCCCCATGGCAGGGTGTAGCTTTTCTTGCATCTTATGCCCCCATGGCGGGGTATATTTCTTCTTCTTATTCCACGTGGCGGGGTATATTCAGGCTCTCTTAGGGAGTGGTGGCCATGCTTAGCCTCATTGCTATAAAGCCTTCCCTGCAGCAGGCAGCAATTCATCAAGCTACAGTCGCGGCTTGCTGGGTCTTTTAACAGCCACTCGAGGGGCCGTCTTATGCCAGATAGAGGCAGCAGGAAAGAGGAACGGGTCGGGTCATTGCACCGCGGACTTGGAGCCTCCTAGAGCCAGGCGGGATGCCGTCCTTCTTCTTGTTCTTTTGGCCGGCGATGCTTGCCAACTCTTCTTTTTGTCTTTTCTTTTCTTTTCTTCTCTTTTTTTTTGCATAATAGGCCAAGGTGGGAGCGCAGGAGAGCACTCACCCCCCCAAGGAGGGGTGAGTGGTTCGCTCCACCGCACCAATCCCACAGTGGTAATCTTTTTTTAGCACGGGTGTCGGCGGATATGGCCGTACAACCCTCTCTCGCTAATTCTCTCTCCTCTATTTTTGCTTCTCCCGTTTTTTATTTCCTTTCTTCTTTTCTTCTTTTCTTCTTAGGGAAAAGGGGTTTGACTTCCCCTCCCTTCTTTTCTCTTTCTCTTCTCCCTCTTTTTTTTATAACAGCCCCCATGATTCCTGGAAGCTGCATATGCTTCGAAGCAGCATCCTCTAGGCCACAAAGGCAGTTGCACCTAGTCCGGCTTTTCTCCCCATAGGGCTGGGGAAGACAGCACCTGTAATTCATCAAAGCAGGCAAACATCATTTATTAGGAGGCCATGAGGCCCTGAATCCCGGCGAAGAGATGAAGGGTGGTTTTTGTCCCACCGGGCGTGCCAGACTTGTGGACGCACTTTTCGTTCACATATTATGTTGTTCGATTATTCGTAAATGGTCGATTCGTCTATTAAGTGCGTGGGCGTGCCAGTCACGAAGTGACGATTCATTCGGGCTCCGAAGAGCCCATGGTGCGCTCGATCTGACTCGGTCGGACGATTGTGTGGTTCGTGTTGGGACCAAAACCCGTCGCACCATAAAGGTCACGACGTCATTTACATCCCCCATACGAGGGAACACCCTTGATTAATCGCCGGGAATCAGGGCCTCATGGCTAGGAGATTAATTGCATGAAAGACCTATTAGTAAGTATTGAAATCCCCGTACAGGGGTTAAAAGAAAGCATTCACGATCATACCGGCCATGTGCTGACCATTTAGTATTCAGACGAATGTCTGGCTCGAGAAAACCGCGACTGTCACAGGGAAACCGGAATGCATGTATGCCGAGGTACGGTGGATTTATTGCTCAGAAGAATGGAAAGCGTTCGGCTAAACCTCGGTTGGAGCGGTCAAAAAACCAGTAAATCTGTTGGCCTGGTGCAAGAGCAAGCTGCAACCATACTGCAGTGGGCCCCCCGCGGTCGAAGTCAGGCTCGCATGAGCGTCATTAATATTTTCGGTGCCAAGGGGCAACGGGGGGATATCCCCTGAACCAGTTGGAAAGCCCTATGTCTTGGGGAGCGAACGTTCGAAACGTATCGGTCGTTCGGGAGACCGTTTAATATTCGGACGGGTGTCCGGCTTGAGAATATCGTAATCATCGCGGGAGGACATGGAACATGTGTATGTCGGGATACGGCAAATATATTATTCCGAGACACTGAAAACATTCGGTTAAATCTCAGTTAGTGTAGCAAGAAACTAATGAATTTATGGGCCCGGTGCGGGATCGAGTCAGGACCATACCGGGGGCGCCTCCAGTGGTCCAAACGAGGCTTGCGCGGGCATCGTTAATATTTCCGGTGCCGAAGGACGGCGGGAAGGTGTCCCGGGACTAGATTCCAAAATAAAGACGTATTCAAAGATAGCGGGCTGTAGGCCTTAGATTTGGGTCAGGTGACGACCATGATTGGGACGAGCCCGAGGTCTGAGCGTGACTCATGAAGGTCTTATTGATATTCCCACGCGTAGGGTTTGGGGATGATGAGAGTCACCTCGTTTTATCCGGATTTTGTCGGTCATTAATGGACCACTTTATGTTCGGACCAACGTCCGTATTAAAGGTGCGACGCAAACGGAAACAAAACCCGTACAAATGTATGCCGAGTTTACGGTAATTTCAATGGAAGAGCGGAGACAAATCCCAATGGGAATGAGTCCGATTGGATGAACTATCGGCCCACGGTGATGTCGGGTTACGGCCATATTGGGATGGCTCCCGAGATCCAAACCCAACTTGGAGGGGTGGTGTTAGTGTTCCCTTCACACCGAGTCTTTGAGGAGAACGCGGCTGCGGAGCGGGTCTCATCGTTTTATTATTGTTTGAGTTATTATTATTATTTATCTATTTATTTATTTTCTATGTTGCTCATTAATTCTTCTTTTATTACCTGTGTCATATCCCCCCCTTTTTTTTATTTTTTATTTTTTATTATCATTCTTTTATATGTTTTTGTATTAGTACTTACTATTATTATACTATTTTTTTATTACACTATTGCATCTCAGGGGTACATGATGAAGGCTGGAGAGTGTGCCGTTGAAGGCCAAGGGAGTGCGCCACTGGAGGCTAGTGGAGAGTGTGCCATTGAAGGCTGGTGGAGAGTGTGCCGTTGAAGGCCAAGGGAGTGTGCCGCTGAAGGCTGGTGGAGAGTGTGCCGTTGAAGGCTGGTGGAGAGTGTACCGCTGGAGGTTGGTGGAGAGTGTTCTGTTGAAGGCCAAGGGAGTGTGCCGCTGGAGGCTGGTGGAGAGTGTGCCGTTGAAGGCTGGTGGAGAGTGTACCGCTGGAGGCTGGTGGAGAGTGTACCGCTGGAGGCTGGTGGAGAGTGTGCCGCTAAAGGCCAAGGGAGAAGGATGGGCTGGTGTGAGGGCTGAAAAGGGGTCCCCTTTGGCATATGAAGTTCAGATGGAGGAGTTCTGGGTGGCCAGGTTCTCAATTCCTCATTGAGTGGTCAAGTCCGGGGCCATGTTCGGCAGCCCAATCCTCTGAGTCTCGTACGGTTCCATTATTTTGATTAGGATGTCTTATCATTGTTTGTTCGTTCATTAGTTACTTCACTTTGTCTTTTATCATGGCATTACTTTTAATATATATAAAAATTCGGCAGCATCTCCCCTTGACCCGGGACATAAGGGAGATACAGGGAACGCGCCCACATGGAGTGACGGAACCCGACAACTGGAGGTGGGCACCCGAGAGCGGCAACACCTTAACGAAACCTCGGGAAACTCAGGGGAACGATGGATGGGAAACCTCTCCAAGGCTGGCCGGGGGTGCACCGGGCAAGAAGGAGGGGCTGGTGGCTAGCGCGCCGGCCAGGAAGCCTCGGAGGTGTGCCGGATAGGGAGGTGCCTGGGTATGCCACTGAAGGCACAATTAGGGTGTGCCGTTGTCAGGGTGTACCGCTGGAGGCACAACGGGGCGTGCCGCTGAAGGGCACGAAGAAGGTGTTGTGCCGCTGGGGCACTTCGGGAGTGTGCCGCTGGGGTACCAAAAAGGGTGTGCCGCTGGAGGCTACCCTGGGTGTGTGCCGCTGAAGGGCGTGAACGGCAGGCGAGGAAGGCGAAAACAAATGTTGAAGGCCAGGGGTCTCATGAAGAGGGCCAAGACAGAGGGGGAGGAGGGTTCAAACGCACGCATCCGGGTATAAATCAAGCACGGTAGTAAGACGCCCAAAAAGAGGGATTTTCATTCATGGAAAGAAAAGGCCATAACCGGTCGTGTACTTCAAAGCATACATTCCAACCCATACGGGGGAGGAAGAAAGAGAGAAAGGAAAAAGAAGAAAAAGAAGAAAAGAAAGAAGAAAGAAAGAAATACAGTGGGGGAGGGGAACGGAGTATGAACTCCACCCCTCCTAGACCTTACTCTCTCTCTCTTCACTCACTCTTCTCCTTCTCTCTTCTCCTTCTCTCTTCTCTTTGCATGGACGGCGGTGGTGGAGCAGTAAGGGGGAGCAGGAGCCTCTCCCCTTCCTTCTTCTCTTCCTCTCTTCTTCTTCTTCTCTTCTTCTCTTTTCTCTGTTGCGTCTGCCTCTGCGTGTCTCTCCGTCTCTTTCTCTCTCGTCTATTCTTCTCCTCCTTTCTTGGTCGAAGAAGGGGGGCATTTTATACCCAAGCGGCGGGAGCGTTCGGGCCTGAACGACGGTGGCGGGAGGTGATGGGCATTGAATGGGGTTTGACCTCCCCGTCCTTGGTGGCAGAGGAGTAGCCTGTGTGGCCCAGCCTCCGGTCGACACCTCGGATAGCTCACTGCGCGCCAAGGATCTATAGGGCATGGGCGCAAGATCTCGTCTGTCGGAACGTGTCGTTGAAGATCCTGGACAGCGTGCCGCTGGCGGGCTGAACAAGCGTGTCGCTGAGAGGGCCAAAAGGGCGTGCCGCTGGAAAACACGGCAAGCGTGCCGCTGAAGAACCCAAAGGGCGTGCCGCTGAAGGGGGCAAAGGGTGTGCCGCTGAAGGCTGCCAGGGCGTGCTGCTGAAGCGTGCCAGGGGCGTGCCGCTGAAGGCTGCCAGGGGCGTGCCACTGAAGGCTGCCAGGGCTTGCCGTTGAAGGGCTAAATGGGTAGTTCTGAGCCCATTGTGAGCACGAGTTGTGGCCCATTTGATTTTCTTCGAGGCCCATGGATTGTGGGGCTCCCGGTGGTTGATTTCTCTTCACTGTCGTGATTTCGGGGACAGCTTCATGGCAGTGTGTGTGCATTCGGGGAGTCCGGATGGCCCCTCTTCCACGCAGTTTCTTCAGTTTGGGGTTGCTGTTGATGCTGGGCTAGTTGGGATACGGGCGTGCAATTTTGCACGTCCACAGCCATCTCTCGGGGTTGCGGCTCGCCTGGGGCCAGTTCGCCCAAGGACGTGGCCATGACCCCGGGGAGGGCGAACTCCCCGGGGGGCCACGCCCTCTCCCCAGCCCGAAGGCCCGACGGTCCTCCCCAGTCCTAGTTTGTGCAAATTCCCAATCTCACGGCGCGAGGTTCGTGCAAGGATTTGTTCATCGTACCCATGCGTGGAAGAATTCGCGAAGACGAAGCCCCGGGATTACGTCAGTCACAACACCCACGTTCCTCGCACACACATGGCCGGTCAACTAGTATCCTTCTAGTATCCTTTTGTCCTTTTCTTCTTAGCCAAATAAGGAAGAAAAACACAAAAATTGGGATTTTATAGAGGGTGGGGCCGCCCCTCTCTCTCTCTCCACTCTAGCCCGCCTAAACCCCCCTTGGGTAGGGGTTTAGGCTGACCAGCCTGGCCCCCCAGCTGGTCCGCCTAAACCCTAATACAATAAAAAAAATTTTAAATTAAAAAAATGCCAAATTAGCCCTCCAAAACCCCATGGGGGAGGGTTTAGGCGGACCAGCCTGGCCCCCCAGGCTGGTCCGCCTAAACCCCCTGGGGGGAGGGGGTTTAGGCGGACCAGCCTGGCCCCCTAGGCTGGTCCGCCAAAACCCCACCAAAATTAAAAAAAAAAGGCTTTTTACCCTCCGAAGAGGGGTTTAGGCGGACCAGACCAGCCCATGGGGCTGGTCTGCCTGAACCCCCCTTGGGAGAGGGGTTTAGGCGGACCAGACCAGCCCCTTAGGCTGGTCCGCCTAAACCCCATCTCCCCCACTCCGTTACAAAAAAAAAAAAAATATTCCATAGGGTTTACTCGGACAAAGTTGAACCCTCAACTTGGTCCGCCTAAACCCTACCCCATGACCCTTCAACTTCCTATAAATTCCAGCCCTTAGAAGCACAAGGGGCAATGAATGAAGGCTTGCACCAGCAGACTCCCAGACGGACGGACAAACACCCCCGACCTAATTGCCGCACCCTCGGACTCCCGAGGCTTTCGGCAAGGGTCGGGAACGCGAGAAGCTAAGTGCGCGCGTGGTTGGCTTGCTAGTCGGCTCACACACGCCGAGGGTATGTCACGTGTACTTCCCTCACACAGCGTTTAGCCATCTCACACAAGTCCATCCTCATCGCATGTAAGGTGACTATGTCAACGGTGGGTACACCCACATCCCGGGTCCGCCCGTATACGCCAACTTATGGTGATGAAAGGCACTCCATGATGCCGCGCCTAATTCTGACACGGAATCACATGCCTACTACTCAACCCCCAGTCGGCCGTTGGCCACTTGGATTAACAACTCGAGTCTAGTTGGACCTCTAGATCGGGAATCATACTCCCGGGGCCGACCTCGACTCCCCAATACGACGACACTCGCCGCCCGAGACCCGAGCCCGACCGCTCACCTCGAGCCGTGTCCGACCTCTACCAGGCGCCAGTCCACGTCTACCCCAGCCACCAAGGCAGTCGGGATCACATCAATCCCTTTGTAAAGAGTTTCTATAAGAGACGCGGATATCCGCTTTATTACGCAATGACCCGGGGACCAACCCACGCGTCGGAGTTGTCCCGCGGCTTGCGCCAATTGTGCTTTGGCCCCCTCGGCCTATTTGTAAAGCCCACGTGGCCCTCATGTAGCATAAAACTAGTGGAATACAAGCACCCATATTTGGGCCCCCAACTTTCTACCTATACTACTCGGCATACGTGCCCAACACCCTGACTCCAATAAACACCCTACAGTCGAAAGCACACCCAAAGCTGCGGAATGCTCCCGGCCCTCTACCCACGGCTTCAGATATATATGTAGGCTTCTCTTTAGCACAGAACGAAGGTATTCGAATTCAATCCGATGTAAATAAACACCGGTTGCTTGTGACCAGTGGGGAAAGACGTCCAGTACACGATTCCCACAATCGCCTGCGCACTCGCACCCGTGGAACCCCTTCTCTCCACGTGTCGCCCGATAGCTCGAGCCCATGTGCCGCGTCCTGGTGACGCTTCCCCAGTCAACCCTTGGTTCCATGGGTGATTATCAAGAAATCGACTGGCATGCCCACACCCTGTCCGGTTAATCCATACCCTTACATTTCCGTGCCATTCGACCCTTTTCGACTGTCCATAAGAGGAGAGTGCTCGGTATCACCGTGAGAGGCATACAACCGTAAGGAGGATACCCGACATATATCAAACTCCCATGTCTTCCTTTGCTGCTGTATCCATTTCTTCATCCCGGTCATCGGCATAAAAAACCCACTACAATTGAGAGGATGGCACGCCCGGTGGGACGTCTCCTGCCTTCCTTCTTTTTGCCGAAGAAAAGCCTATGCCAGCCCTGAAGCCCTGGTGCCCTTTCCCTATCCTTGCAGGAGAGGCAAGGGAGGGTACTCGCGCGCGCATTTCCTAGCAGCTCTTGGTTCACGTTCTGACCGTCGGACCGCGCTCGACGACTGTCAGCAACTGTTTCCTCCACAGCACACAGCTCTCCAACAACCATGGCGGCCGTCACCTACGGTCCCAGTGTCATTGCCACCCATGCCCGAGTGGGCTACTTGGCGACGCCGATCGCTTTCGGCAGTTTCACCCCTGTCATCGAATCACCCTACTTTTTGGGCATCATCCCTATGGCTGCTCCTCAGTCAATCCCAACTTCTTCACCAGCTTCAGTGGCCAATGCGCCACGCGCACCTCCAACACCAGTGTCCCGCCTGAGCACCAGGCACCGGACCGCCACTACTGGCCCCTGTAAGGCCCCCAGATCAACACCCGCCTGGGTAAGCGTTAACTCCCGAGGCAAGCCTCGTCCGATCTCCGGCACGGGCCCCGCGCCCCGAACTTCGGTCACTACCTCAGCATCTTCCTCGGGTTTCCAACCCCGAGCCACAGCAAAGTCGGCACCCAACACGAGCTCCCATCCCGAGGTCCATGGCTTCTTAACATCTTCCTCGGCTTTCCAACCCCGAGCCCTAGCAAAGTCGGCACCCAACACGGGCTCCCAGCCCCGGATCCATGGCTTCTCATTATCTTCCTCGGGTTTCCAACCCCAAGCCCCAGCAAAGCTGGCACCCAACACGGGATCCCAACCACGGGTCCATGGCTTCTCAGCGTCTTCCTCGGGTTTCCAACCCCGAGCCTCAGCAAAGCCGGCACCCAATACAGGCTTCCAGCCCCGGGTCCATGGCTCCTCAGCACCTTCCTCGGGTCCACAGGCCTGAGTCCCGACAAAGCCGACCCTTGATATGGGCTCCCAGCCCCGAGTTCGCTGCTCTCCGGTATCGTACTCGGGACCCCGGTTCCGAGCTCCAGTTGAACCGGCTCTCCCCGCGGGTCTCCTACCCAGGGGGCAAGGTTCCTCAGCACCTTCCTCGGGCCTCCCCACCCGAACCCGGACTATGCCGACACTCACCGCGGGTCCTCCACCCAGGGTTGTCGGCACCTTAGCACTTCCGATGGCATTGCTTCCCGGTGCAAGAGTGTCATCTCGAGCGTCGGCAACACTTATATCTGCGCTGGTAAAGGCTTATACCCGAGTCGCCCAATCATCGACTCCCGGCGTGAGTTTCATACCTCGGGGGCTGATCCCAGTATCTCCGACTGACAGCTCCATGCTGCCGGTCACTCTAGGCCGGGTCTTCTCGGTCTACTATCTCGGGGCGAAGTCTTCCTCCACTCCTCAGAAGAAGCATCACCATGGCCACAAAGGCAGACGGCTCACCGCTACGACTAGAAACTCCAGTAGGACGATTCTTTTCGGTGACTTGTGGATCCATCTCGATGGGGGCGAACCAATCATACCCCAGGAACGGACCGTTCCCACCATCCCCACCTCTAACTGTTTGACCTCTTGCGACAAACACGAGATGATGGGGAGAAACTCAAAGGGGCGGGTTCCTCTGTAACAGCCCGGGGGCACCCACTGCAGCCGAACACACAGGCTCCCAAGACAACTCGTCGAAAAAATAGCGACAAGGGAGACCAGCAATCTGACTTGAGGAGAATCTGGGTCACCCCAGAAGAAGCTCAAGCCGTTCGAAGAGCGCGTATTAGAAACCCCCTGCGAGCACTCAGACGCGGTATCAGACAGAATGCAACTGGTCTCACGATAGCACCGTCTGACGATGCCCAGTCGTCCAATGTCCCCCGCACAAGCAAGCGGAGGCAAAGGTGATCCCGATCCCGGGCCCTCTAGCAGCCTGTCTCGGGCTCTCCTCTGACCGATATCAGGAATGAGCCTCCTCTGCAACGCACCTCGATCTTTGATAGACTAGTGGCGCCTGTCTGCCCCGAGCGACACCCGTGGAGGAAACGGACGGCTCGATTCATCAACGACAGGGTCTGAGTGTTCACGTGCTACACCACTGGACACCAACCAGACACCCAGTCTGATGACCTGAATCAGCCTTTGTCCTACTTCAGGAGGCCGCGCCATCAGGCTCCGCCGCCTCCCCCAACAGGTCACATCGGCACTTATGTCGGACCGCAATTGACGGAGCACGCAGAAGATGTCCCGGTGGAAGACTGCGACCCACCTATCAACACAGAGCCGGTCAACAACGACCCTCATACGAACAAGGCTCAAGAAGTGACCCTCGATACTCTCATGAAGGAGAACCAACATCTGAAGGCCCTCCTGCAAGACCTCCTCAAGGAACGGGGCCGTCATCCTCAGCAACCTGCTAGGCCCCAGGCCAAGGCACTGGCACTGCCAGTAGCCCACGATGCTGCCAACACCTCAGCGACAATCGCCCAAACCCCGTTGGCAACTGGGTTTGGCACACCCCCGGTTAAGGGCCAGCCACGAGCCTCCAATACGCCAATGCCAAAAAATCTCCTGGCGCAACGCCAAATGATCAAGCGTATTGTTGAGACAAAGCTCACCCAGTATGGTGAAGGGGTTGTCACAGTAGATCTCTACAGTGTACCCTACCCGCTTCACCACCAACTTAAAAAGCTTCCCCCAGAGTACGCCAAGCCCCGGAAGTTGCAAAAATTTGACGGGCAGGGGTCACCACTTGAACACTTGGCCTACTATATTACGGCCATGGGCAAGTTAGCAATGGATGAATCATATCTCCTCCGCTACTTCGCTACTTCACTCACGGGAACGGCCTTTCAATGGTATTCCCGCCTGAAGCCTAACTTAGTGATCGACTGGGCGGATCTCCAGAAGAAATTCCTCGATCGCTTTCAAATGGCCGAGCGAAAGATTTCCCTTGCCGAACTCTGCTCTCTTCAGCAGAAAAAGGGCGAGAGTGTCCTCGACTTCATCAAAAAGTGGCATGACCTCAGCATGAGGTGTGTCAATCCACCCGTTTAGGAGGATGCCATTACTATATGCCATCGAGGTCTGGCGGCCAAGGTCAGCGAAAAGCTTCTCGGCACTAATATCAAAGGCTTCGACCAGCTCGATTCGGCAGTCGCCAAAATAGAGATGTTATTCGCCTATAACCCGAGCTATACTGCAGCAAAGGGTAAGCAAGCGCGAGAACGCCGGCCCGGTAAGGAGGTGAATATCATAGAGTTCACCCCTGCCACCAAAGCCAGTAAGGAGGCCGAATCTAGCGGCTCTGACAATAAGCCAGCGGAAAAGCCGGCTATTCCCTCCTTCTTAGAGTGCATGAAGACACCCTTCTCCTTCAAGAAGGAACACACGAAGATCCTCTTCGACCTCTGCATGGCCCAGAAGATTGTCGAGCTGCCAGAAATCCGTAAGCCGTACAAGGCTCTAAAGACCGACGATCCCAGCTATTGCCTGTATCACCGCATGTTGGGTCACTCAATTGAAGATTGCTACGTCTTCAAGACTCAGGCACAGAAGTTGATCCGAGACGGCCTCGTCAAAATGAAGAGTGGTCTCGTCGATCCCCCGTAACCACATACGTGGACCAGGCCAGCTAAGGCAGCACGTATGGTTCACCACTCAGCCAATGTCATCCACATGATGGCCGCATTCTCTCTCTCCGATGTCGAGACAGAGGAGCCCAACACTAGCCAAGGAGAACATTTGCTCTGGCATCCGGGGTGGAGGCCCTGGCATGATCATGGACCCCTCTCCTTCCCCAGGGAGAGAACCCGGCGACTCTTCGATACCCTCGTCGAGAGGGGACAAATCATGCCCCGCGACCCACCGGTAGACTACACCCATTGGGACTTTAGTCACCCCCAATACTACTCCTTTTACGCTAGAATCTGCCACCCGATCGAGTCTTGTGAGGAAGTTCAACACCTCATCCAGGAACAAATCCAGTGGGAGCAGATCGATGCGGAGGGGAACTCCATGTCACTCGTCAGGCTTCGGCAAGCTGTCGAAGAGGCCCTAAGCATAGATAGGGATGCGCCAGAGCGGCCAGAATCCCCTCAAGAAAATGGGCACGGGTTGCCTTATCAGCATCCTCCAGAATGGATCGAGTTCTGGACTGACAACCAAGAAGCGCTCGAGCGATTGTGGAGGCGTAGAGAGCAGGATGCCAGTCAAAAGATGGACCCGACCAACTTATCGGTCAACGTCATCTATTCCCCTGCTCCTCCAGCCCTTGTGGTCTCCCAGACATCAGTACCTAGCCAGCCAACCCCAGCCACTTCAGCCGTGCTGTGACGGTCCTGGCGGGAGTTAAAGTCTCTCCCTTTCCCTGAAGATGATACCGCCAGGCTCCTCCGGGTCCTTCACCTTCCAGATACAACAAGCGGAAGGCGCCTGGATTGAAATTCGGGCGAAGAAGAGTCATCGGCCTCACTCGACCAAGGCACTAGCTCGGAGATACCCTCTTGGGAATTTATCAACTCCGGCCCCAGCACCTCTCCCTCCTACTCCCTTGGAGACTGCAATTGCCAAGAGACAGGAGAAAAATAGGAGGAAGAACCTCAGAAGGCGGCTCAAGAAACAAGCTGAACAAGCAGCCACCCTACAATCACCAGCCGAGCCAACGCCTCTCCGGTGGCTCATTGATGACCTGGAGGAATACGTTCCTCCCCGTCCTACCGGAGCTCTCCCACTCGACAGCTATATCCCAAGGGAAGAAATACAGAAATGAGCCCGCCTCAGGAATTGGGCCCAAGAGATGATCCAAAAGCTCAAGAACGGCGAAAGACTCGTGATCCCGGATGAGCTCTCCTTGTGCTATAAGGACGCAGAGATCACCACAGAGCAGCTGGAAGAAATGCTTCGGTGCTTGTTGGCACTCAAAATATATCCAATGGCGATCAAGCCTCAAAGATGAATGATGTAGCTTACTGAAGCACAGAAGCCGAAAGAGATCAATACGCTGAAGCATTCTCAAGCTACCAGACCCTCAGGTCACCCAGTATGAACGTCGGGTACTTCACCTCAGGAGGATCGGGAAGAATACACCACAAGCCCGCAGTGCCCTCAAGACTGCTCAATGAACCGATATCGACTGGGTCGTACCGCGTACACAATACCCGTCATTCGACCAAGGACGAGCATGCATCCGTCGTCCGACCAAGGACAAGGATGTACCCATCGTCTGACCAAGGATGAGCATGCATCTGTCATCCAACCAAGGATGAGAATGTACCCATCGTCTGACCAAGGACGAGAATGTATCTGTCGTCCGACCAAGGATGAAAACATATCCATCATCTGACCAAGGACGATAATGTACCCGGTGGCCCGCCACCTGAATGAAAGATCCTCCCGAGGTGATAGAACGCCCTTGGCCCTTCAAAATAGGGGACTGAAGGCTCTGTCAGTAGAAGATCTCGATGACCCGGCATGGGTGCGGTTACTCAGCATATTGGGTCTGTTAGTGACCAAATGATCGCCCATTCAAAGCAGAAGCACCCTGGATGGTATTCCGCCTCCCAAGAAAGCTTTGAGCACAAGTCTAACTGAGCCGGTAGCACGAACCATAGTGTCAAAAGCCGTGTCAGCGAAAAACCCACGTGTTCAAACTGAAGATGCACGAGGTTCTGAAGAAGGTTACACGTCGACCCGGGGGCTTAGTCAGGACTTCTCACCAAGGTTTTGCAAGACCACGGCGAGATGAATGGTCACGGTGACTCTCGAAACCAGCCCAGGACCTGCTGTCTAACCCGCGTTACGCAAACGAGGCTTATCCGGTGCGCCCTTTCACCGGCGCGCCCTCTATCCCGGTGCCCCGGCGCGCCAGATGCAAGGGAGGCTTCCCCGACGCGCATTCTCCACGTCGGGAGAGCCTTCACCTATATAATCTTACTTGGTTCGAACAAGTAGAGAGAGATGAGCGAAGAGAGACATCAAGGCATTAAGAGAGAAAAAAGGGGATTCGAGAGAACAATCCGAAGAGAGAGGGGTAGAGCCTGGAGAGCCAATCAGAGCCCTTTCGTCTGAGGGAGAGAGGTGCCTTGGGGGAGAAGCAGGGTTTCCACCGAGGGGGTCCTCGTCGCCGTCTTCCCCGTCCGCTCGTCTGAATAGCTTCGGAGCCGGAGAAGAGATGTCGGAATCTGATACTCTGTTTCTGGAGAAGAGTCTTAGGTGGGTTTCGCGGTTTTCTTCAGGTGATTCTCTCCAGTTCTACCTTTTGATATAATGTAAGTGAGGGGGGAGGGGTGATGACATGTGCCCATCTCCCCCCCTCACCATCTCTTCATTTCCTTCTCCTCTGTAACCCCATCTCTGTAATTAATGAAACAGCTACCGAGTGACAACACTGGCTGCGCCGAATGCTTATGATATTCTATGTCTTTCGCCCCCCCCCCCCCATTGATGGGATGGATGATATACTGATAGAATGAATGGTGTTTAATGTTGTGTATGCTTCTCCTATTCTTTTCTCAATTCGCATGTCCAATCATCTCCGGTGTGTCTGGTCTTCGGGTTTGATTTCGCGATATTGAATATGCCCTGGAGCTAACACGGGCCACAGAAATGATTTCCCCTCCCCGGGGTTCTTCCCTTCTAATGCAATGGCCATGCCTTGCTGTGTACGTACTGTAGGTTTTGTGGTTGGATGTGCATCTCTATCCATTCCGATTCGAGGTCGATCCCATCGACACCCCTCTTCACTTCCTCATAGTCCAGAGGGAACAGGGTCACCTCCATAACCTATGCATTCATTATGTGCTAATGATTCTAATGGCTACTCTCTAATCCTGATCGATGTAGTTAGTAATGCTAACCTAATAACCCCGTGAGCACTAACCTGCTAACTCTATGAGTGACGATTTGCCAACTCATCGGATGTTATGTTATGCTATTGCATTCCCTCCTTATTCTATATATAATTCATGATTGTCGAGCTTCGTTGTTCTTGAGAACACTAGCTTTAACACTCCGGGGAGGGGGACATACCCCATTGATATTTCAGAACCGCCCTTCGGCCAAAGGGGTCCATCTGTGAGTGATGAGCATCCCTATGGGCCATGAGGTGAACATTGATAGGGCTTTAGCCCGATATCAAATCCACTATCCTTAGGGATATGGTGGTGGCCATGGGTCGTATGCCCCTCGTAGGCTAGTCCTTGGGGCTCCCCTTCCCTATTGGTCGTCCCTTTTCGGATTGTGTTTGACCACGGGTTGTGTGCCCCTCGTAGGCTAGTCCTTGCGGCTTTCCTTCCCTTATTGGTCGTCTCATCCGATCGCTTTCAACCCACGGAACTATGGTGCCCCTAGTAGGCTAGTCCCCGGGATTTCCTATCCGTTTGGGGTCCGCTGGCCGCCGTTGTGCCATCCAGCTTGTTAGGGGCTTATTCCGCACGTGAGTATGACCCCGCTTCTCCCCTGCAATCCTTCAGGGATGGGGAGATGCTGCCCAATTTTCACCAGGTTCTAACTAATCAGTTACCTTCGTGACTTGGACTTAATAAAACATGTATTCTTAAACAATGAATCTCCGTGCTTGAGTATGAACCTCGCATGAGCATATGACTCTGCTCTGGAGAGCCTGGGGCTCTAATTCAATAAACAATTAACCCAATCAAACCCAAAATCCTCAAGAACATCTTAATAAATCAAATCGATTCAAAAATACCTAAAAAATCAACTTAAACGGCGCGGTCTTAACCAGGCGCGCCCTAATACGGCGCGGCACCCCCCCGCGCCGGAATAGCTTTAGACTCAAACTTACATGGTTTTATACGGTCCTTACCCGGCGCACCCTAATCCAGCTCGCTCCAAACCAGCCGCGCCGGGTAAACCCCCACCATGGCCACGCCGTATTAACCCCCTTTACCTACGTTTGGCCATGCTGGGGAACTCTTCTCCTACGCTTGGCCACGTCGGGTTTGAATAAATACTCTCTATTGCACTGTTTCAATCCCTCGCTCGTCTTCGGAGCAATCTTTGCCTCCCACGGTCGAGGTTAATAAACCCCAACCAATAATAAACCAAATAAAGGGGGGTTGTTCAAGTCCAAGCCATTTTCCTATTATGCTTGGTATTATCACGCTTTTGTTATCATGCCTCTGTCACCATTTTCGTCTCCCTTGGCGGAGATTAATAAACTTGATTAATCATTGTCTATCTTCATGATTCTGTTATCATGCTTTAGTAGAATCATGAGCATCGTGCATGCATGCTTGCATGGACCCCTGGTATATCAAATGGCACTGACGAAAGTCCGGGTTACGCCCGACCAGAAGTCTTTGCTATGCGCGATGGTGGTCTTCGGACCTGTGTCCTCCGCCACGTATCAAGGGTCTCCAACTCAATGAACCATGCCTCCCTTGCATGATAGACAAAAGCATTTCATGTGACCTCGTCGCATTCATCCTTTTGCATCCTATTTCGGCCTCAGACGGCCCACTATCTCGGCAATTAATCAAAGGTTTTCTCCCTTATGGGGGATGTAATTAACGTCATAGCTTTTATGGTATGACGGACTGCTGGTCCCAACCCGAATCTCACTCTCGTCCGACATGGGTCAGAATGAGCGCATAATAAATCTGTCACTTATGTGAGTGGCACGCCTGTGTAATCGACTAATCGATTGATTATTGATTAATTAATTGGTTGATCGATCCAAACAAAATGACCATAATAGAAGAATGAAAATCCTATCCCAACAAGTCTGGCACGCCCGGTGGGACCAGTGTCACATTTCATCTCTTTGTCGAGATATGTGGGCCCCGAGGCCCTCCCAAAGACTGCTAATCGTTTGTTCATTCTATGTCGCAGGCAGACAATGGCATCATCGGGACTTGCTGCTCTTACCTTCGGCCCCGTGATCGTCGCCGGCCATGCTGAACATGGGTACC
This sequence comes from Amorphophallus konjac, assembly GCA_022559845.1. Taxonomy (NCBI): domain Eukaryota; kingdom Viridiplantae; phylum Streptophyta; class Magnoliopsida; order Alismatales; family Araceae; genus Amorphophallus; species Amorphophallus konjac. The sequence goes on along the minus strand of CM040122.1, from coordinate 331,431,361 downwards.
TGGCGGTGCCCACCGTCCTCGGACGTTCCCTGCTGCTGTAAGCTTCCCCAACTTTTTGGGGCTGGCCTTCCCTGATCTACTTCAAGTGGAGACCTCGGGGCTTGCCAAGGAGACTGCAAAGAAAGTCAAGGCCTTGAAGGCTCGATGCGCTATGGGCTCGCTCAAGAGTCCGATTCAAGTCACCAGCTGCCTGGTGCACCACATCACCAATGGGGCCTGCCCCATTCCTGCCAAGAACTCTGGAGGATGCCAGCGCAGTGGCTTCTAGCGGAATACTGCTACTGTTACCGGACGTCTCTCAGTGTCCGGCAAATCCAAGTTGATCGGTGGAGTTTGCGTCTTCCTGGCCGGACACGACGCTCGGGTGGTCCCGGATCGGGTCATCCCCGCCATACCTATTTACAACTCTTACCAGGCCCTCTCCAGGAGGAGAGTTGAGAAAGAGGAAGCCGGTCGCCATGGCCATGAGAAGCTGGCCCGCAGGCTGAAGAAGTTCAAGCAGGTTTGGGTCCCTAAGAAGATCCAACCCGCTCGCCAGGATGCACCAATCCGTCACCGCCCTGCACGTGACAGAGGGGAAATGGAGAAGGAAAGGGGCCTAGCCCCAAGAAAGGAAGAGACGGTTGTGGACCCTCCACGCCGTGAAAGTTTCAGGGCCTGCGCCCGACAAGCTAATATCACCACAGTGGGAATAAGATTCCAACAACTCGCCGGATGAGCCCGGCTTGCTTACATCCCTCCCGTGGGAGGTCGAAAACTATCCCCAATCCTACATCAGGGACGGGGGCAGGAAGAAATGACCAACATGGTCAGAAGCTACTTCAGGGGTCTAGGCAACCCCTCGCTGGGCCAACAACGGCTACAACAAGCCGCCGTGGCTAAAGAAGACTACTGCCCACCAATCACAGTTGAAGAAGAAGAAGAAGAAAGAAGGATGGTGTTGTCGGTCGATGACAATGGCTATGAAGCCGATGAGACCGCCCCTCAATGGGAAGAAAGAAAAAGAATCTCTGTGTTTGAGAGGTTAACCTTCCCGGAGCATGCAAAAAGGAAGGTTCATAGATAGAGAAGAAGAATGCAGATCTTTACCTGCAACATGCCTAGCATATCTGGCAAATATGGAAGGCTTCTAGAGGATCCTCATGAGCTGGCTCGATTGGCCGGCAGGCCAGGGTCGAATACTCGAAGGATAGAAGCCGCAAGAGAACTATTGGCAGCAGCTAAAGGGAAGCAAGCCCTAGCCCACCACCAATGATGTGATGAAGCTACTGTTCTGACTGCCAATGTGGTGATGGCGAAAGAAGAAGAAGATGTCTTGCTCAACATCCTACCTGAGGGTGCATTCGGGGAGACGACAGAAGCTATCCCCATCACTGCTGCTATGGATCCGACAGTACTAATGATGCTGCAAAGGTACCGCCAGGAATCAGAGCTACTGAAGAAGCAATTGATGGAGAAGACAGAGCAGTCTTCAACATCTAAGCAACTCGAGATGCATGGCGAATCATCACGAGGAGCAGTCAATCGGAATGACCCCTTGCCACATTATGCCATGCCCCAGCCGGTAGAACCAAGCTTGGCGACAACTCAGCAACGCCCACCACAGTCGCTGATGCCACCGGTGCTACCACAGGTGCACCATACACCTCCACTACTGTGTCCTCCTCCACAGGCGACCACCCTGGTCACCCCCTACCTGCAGCCGACACATTTCTACCCAGAACCGGTTGATCCAACTGTCATGAGCAAAATGATGGTGGAGAGAATGATCGAGCTGAAGCTCGCTGAAAGAAGTGAAGGCCACTACGTCGCGTTCGATGCATATAGGATTCCATACCCGCCACATCATGCTGCCAAGCGGCTCCCTCCTGGGGTTAGCAAGCCACCAAATTTTGAGAATTTCAACGGGAAGGGATCCCCAAAAGAGCATGTCGCTTACTACATGACCGTCATGGGTGATCTAGCCACTAACGAGTCATATTTGCTGAAATTTTTCGGGTCTTCGCTGACGGGGCTAGCTTTTGAATGGTACTCCAGCCTCCCGGTCGGGTCGATCAGCAACTGGTCGGACATGCAGAGGAAGCTTCGAGAAAGATTTCATGTTACAGAGAGGGAGGTCACAGTAGCCAAACTCTACTCAACAAGGCAGAGGGCAGATGAGACAGCCCTTGATTATATCAAGAGGTGGAGGAACCTCGGAATGAGATGCAAGTGGCGCCCGCATCAGGAGGACGCTGTACAGATATGTAAACAGAACCTCAAGAGAGAGGTCCTGGAAAAGATGATAGGAATGGAAATCCGGTCGTTCGACCGATTAAACAACACTATGGCTGAGGTAGAAGCCTTCCTGGCCAGACCCGCCCCTGCATCAACTACTGCTACTACACAAAAGGGCAAGGCAGTAGAACGGTGCCAGACGCCTAAAGAAGCAAATGCCCTTGACATTAAAGCATTTGAACAACAGAAGGATAAAGGCAAGAAGGCGGATGCCCCACAGCCTGCTAAAGCCGGAGATGGCAAAGAAGGTCCCTCACTGCGGGATAAAATGAAGAAGGCCTACTCTTTTCCAAAGGAGAAGACTAGAATTCTGTTCGATTGGGTAACCCAATATGACAAGGTCACCCTGCCTGAGCCAAAGAGGCCGGAGGACCTGAAAAGAAAAGACAGTCCAAGATTCTGCCCCTATCACCAGATGCTGGGGCATCCAATTGAAGACTGTTATGTCCTCAAAGATATTATTGAAGGCATGGTGAAGAAAGATGAGATTGACTTGGGAGAGTACAGGGTCGACCCTCCACAGCCTCATGAAGCTCCTCTGAAGAGGGCTGTAGTTAATATGGTCTTTGCATACCAGGCATTGCCTGAGGAGATCTCTGAAGCCAGCACTCGGTGCACTTATGAAGTCTGTTTCCTGGCGCCCATAGAAGAACAACAGGGGTGGCTACAAGTCCCTGCAAAGAACAAGAAAAAGACGTCACCTCGCCCAACAGTGGGGGCACATATTCGTGGCATCACACCACGACCTACCCCTCCGATGGCAGCACCTGTGTGGACCAATCCACCTACAGTCATCAGAATACCTACACACAATCGGAGGAGATAGACTCCACTGCCGATGGTCAAGGAGATTAGTCCATAAGCCCAGCGGCTGCAAGAATATAAAAATGGGCTAGATGAATATGTACAACCCGAATTAGAACCCTTGCTGGTATGGGACCATGTCCCATGGCAAGAGCTAGAGCAGCTTTCACTCAAGCAGGAGCAGCAAGCTGACGCAGCGTCCGACAAGGATGGCAACCTATTCTGGGGGAAGGTGCTAGCTGAAGAAAAGAAGAAAAAGAAACAAAAGAAGAAAAGAAAGGCTGCCAAGGTCAACAAAGAACAGATTGTGGCCTGCAATACCCTCTCAGCTCTCCTCAACTTGCCCGATGAAGAGGACGAGGAAGAAATATGCTTTGCACCCGCCGCCGGGGCAAGCCAGGCTGAAGCAGCTACTGCAGCACAAGCAACCTGGTCAGGCCAGAAATGGGGGCGCCAGCTGCCTGCTAACCATAATATCATATTTAGGGGAGAGCAACTCTACAAGATACCTCCCCCGGAGGTCAAGGGAGTCCAAATCCCTCCTCCATCAGGCCTTTATAACCAGAATGGGGGCAGCACTACTACCCTTTCCTTCTTGGAATTCCTGAAGATGTCCAAGGGAAAGCAACCATGTCAGGATGCCGACCCTGCAATCGGGGATACCTACCCGCAGCCCCAATAGTCTTTCGAAGCTCTGGATGTAGATAAAGCTTGCCCGGCGGTAGCCAACGAAGGGCAACAAGAACATGGAACCAAGCAAAAGGGTGTAGAATCTGAGCCCGATGAGGTAGGACCATCAGGGACCGCAACCCAAGATTCCTCTAAGTCAAGATGGGCAGATGAAATGAAGCTGTCAAATGTCTGAGCTGGAAGCAGGATAATGAAGCTACTCAAGAAGCTCCCGGCAAGGTTTACAATCTAGGAGATCCTCTCTTTGAGTGAAGAGACCCAACAAGCTATCGTCACTGCTTTGCAGATGCCTGCTCAATATGAAACCTGCTTGGCTGAAGCACTGCCAGAGGCCAGCATGACCTTCACTCAGGAGGACATGTTGCTCCCTACTATCAGCCACAACATGCAGCTATACATGAATGGACACCTAAATGGACGGGAGCAAAACAGGATTCTGGTCGACCCTGGCGTAGCTGCCAACATTCTACCATACAGAATATATCAGAGGCACCACTTTAATGTGCACCTCGATAAAGTCAGAGAAATGCATATTGTCGGCTTCAACCAAAAGTGTGAAGTATCGCTGGGGGTAGCAGAATTCACACTCACTCTGGCGGACTTTACTACGAGGGTGCAGTTTCATGTCATCGACTCCCGCACCTAGTACAAGGCGCTGCTTGGCCGTCCCTAGCTACATGAAAATATGGTGGTGCCATCCACGCTCCACCAGTGCATTAAATATAGTCTCGAAGGGAAGGAGGAGAGGATATTTGCTGACCTCCACCCATTCGAAGTGTCCGAGTGTCACCTGGCAGACGCTCATCTATATGCAGATCGGCCTCAAAAGACCTCTGAAGCCAAGACCCCTGTAGGGGCCCCAAAAAGCACTTCTGGCGACGACTGGTTTCCACCACCGCCGCGCAGATATATCAAGCCTAAGGCAGTCTCTCATATCACCATCACCGGAGACGTGGGCAGGATAGCACCTCCCGCTATATACCCCGAAGCCAATGAAGCCAAGGTCGATCAGTAGCGCAACCACATAAGGGTCCCGGAAGGCCTTACCAAGCCAATCCCTAACCTCGATAATGCCACTGTCGAGCCTTTCAAAGCTTGGGAGGTAGCGCAGATAGATGGCCCCAGCAACTTGTTCTATACTGCTGAGGAGCACCCTACCCAGGAGGACACTGATTGTCACCTACTGTTGACACTTAAAATATACCAGGAGAGACCAAAGCAGACTCAGGGCTCTGAAGGCTGATCATAGGTGCGGCTCCTGTGTCATCCCTGGAAGTTCTGAGAATCAGAATAGAAGAGATCCACTGCCCCTAACACTTTGTCCGGCTAAAGCCATCTCTGGTTAGGCCGCTGCCCAGTACTGCTATCATTCAGATAGTCAGGCTGATAAAACTATAACAAAATCTAGGCAACCATCTGCCTACTGGAAAGGACCTTCAGATAATTCTAATGCTCGTAGAAAGGGATTCACATAGCCTCACAACTAGTCGTAAATGCGAGATGTTAAGCAAGCCTCGAATGAAATAGATATCTGCTCTGGAAGCCCACTAAACCGGTGAGGAAGGCCCTTTAGGCAAACCCTCACTTGGCGCCGGATGATGAAGAAATGGGCCAAGCCCAACACAAGCTGAGGCGCGCCGAGAAGCTTCTTGTTGGCGCGCCGGGGAGCTTGTGCCGAGAGGCTGAGGGCCATCCCTCTATAAAAGCTGCTGCCCTTCGAGACAGGAGAAGAGAGGAAGATAATAGAAATAAGAGACAGAAAAACAAAAGAGAGAAAAAATAGAGAGCAGTAGCCACTGAAATAAAAGGGAGCTCGAGAGCCCTCTAAGGAAGTTGAGGAGAAGAAAGAGTTGCAGCGATTCGAAGGAAGAGTCAAGGTGGGATCGATTTTAAGATGCCATAAGAGGCTACAGTTTCCCTTTCCCACGTCTTTTATTTGAGTATCCCTTTCTTCTTTTATGTCTGCTTTCGAGCATCTTTGCTTCAGTAGCATTGAATGCTAATGTAACCCTATTATCAGGGATAGAGTTTGCGTATATGTTTTTGGTTGGATTCTCTTCTGAGTTGAATTCGTGTACTCCGTTCAGATGAAATAGTTAATAAAAGCGGGCTGAGTTTCCCCTTTCATCTTTTTTCTTCCTCTGCATCTGAGGCTTAATATATGCAACGGATACCGCAAGCTACATATATCTCATAGTTTACTTTCCCAGATCTGCTGAAGTTTTCTCTGATGTGTTTCCTCGTAACCTCGTATCCACGTCGAGAGCCTGAGGCAGTCCATCTCATGGCTTCTCATCGGTGAAATGAAGAGGGATAAATTCAGAAGTGGCCGTCTGTGGTTCTGCCCCCAGTGAGGCCCCAGAGGGAAGGCTACCATCCCCTTGGATTATACCCTCTCCATAACCCCTTCAGTGGTAGTCAAACCCTTGAATAAACCTTCTCTGCAAATCCCTAAATAAACCCTCCTTTAAGACTCCCAGAGCCCCTTGAAGCCTTCACCTCAAAAATCCCTTCAAAACATTACTGAGACCCTCATTTCAGAAGCCTTCCCAGCCTCCCAGCGTGAACCCCTCTTGGCGCGAGTCTCACGTCGAGGACTACCCGCGCCAGCTGAGCTTCTTGTGTCGCGTCGAAACCTATTCTCTTTTTCGCGCCGAGACCTTCACACCTTTCATCTTGAAGATGGCCACCCTGATATGCTCGTGCCGATGCCTTCGAGCTATGCCATCCTTGGTCACGATACCCTGTCCTTCTAAGGAGAAATACTATCCTTCCCTCGATCCTCATGGGAGCTACATCAAAGGGGTCAATTCCCCCCTACATTATGTCACCCCATTAAGTCATGGAGGTTTGCCACTTTATGTTCTCCATTGACTATACAGGGGATATCAATAAATCCCACAATAGGTGGATAAAGTCCCATAAGATTCAGATCCTCCTGGATCTCGGGCTACGCCCGGCTCTTCTTTTGGTTTCCACTCCGACATTTTGTGAGCGGATGACCTATAATACCCTTTTGGCACACTCCAAAATAAGGGGAGGTGCTGTCAAAATTCATCCCCGAGCTTTGCTCCATCGTACAGTATAATGCTTCCATTGAAATGATGAATTTAACCCCAACTGTGTGGCAGAGAGCTGAGCTATACCATCTCAGGCCACCACCGAGAAAGCGGAATATAAACATCACAATCACATGTTCTCCTTAGGCTTCATGTGGATGAACCTACCCTCACTCTCTATCCCACTCAAATACCACCATGAATAAACTCATGAAACCCCTATTGAACACAAAGGACCCCTTTGAATTCATAAAACCCCTCATAATACTTGAAAACTCAGAAACACCCTTTTATCGGCGCCACACAACTCCCGGCGCAGCCTCCTCTCGGCGCCAATTTTGCGCCGGGTGATGGGCGCACCGGGGAGCTTGCAGCACCGACCTCCCTTCATTCCCAGCCGTGCCGGTTGGCCTTCGTGCCGAAACCTTAGCCGCGCCGGCTCCTTCCGTTGTTGGCCACCTGTCATATACCCAACTTCCAGAAGCCCTGCCAAGTCCACCATCAGCCTGGACTTAGGACCTTGACCCCCCCCCCCCCACAGGCCATTATACCAGTCCCCACCATATCACGAGGGTTTCATGGCTCTTCATCCATGTCTAAACGGAGCTATATTAATGGGGTCTTACCCCGATATGCTATGCCATTAACTGTCTGGTTTTTCTTCCAACCCTACTGACCTTGGGAGTCCTGCCGTTGCAAGTCCCCAATGGTCTCCGGAGGGAATATCAACAAGCACCATGGCAATGGACATTGACCTGTCACACTCAGATCCTTCCGGATCTCGGGCTACGCCCGGCTCTCCTTTCGGCTTCCATCCCGGCATTCCGTGGGTGGATGACCTATATTCCCCCTTTGGCATAGTACAAAATAAGGGGATATGATGGGGACATCGCTTACCACTTCCCACTTCTCCACGGGTCCGGATGATTGCCATTATGTTCAGCCTGATTTCTTAAGTTCAGCTATGTATTTTTATATCTTTCTTGAGTCATTTTGATGTAATCTCCCCTTTGTTTTGAGTCATGTCCCTAGGTCATCATGCTATTTACCTATGTTTGTTAGGCTAGGGGGTCATATGGGCCCAATTAAATGGGCCTGGCCCATGGGCGCCCTCTTCCTTCCCCACCCCCTTGCTTATTTGCTTTTAGCACTTTCTCCAGGGACTTTTTGTAAATGTTGGGATTCCTATAAATAGGACCCCAAATCCACTTGAGTTCAGTAATGAAAGTTTGAATGAATTTTGAGCATTAGTGCACCTCTCTCTCTCTCTAGCTCTCTCTCTCTCTCTCCTCTTCTCTCTTTCTCTAAAGGGGGAACCCCATTCTCTCTCCTCCCCACCCCAAATTCAAAATTCACTCTCTCTCCTCCCTATTCACCTCTAATTAAGACCCCTCCTCCTTCCCCATACCTCCCATTTAAGTTCCCTCCAACCCCTAGGTGGAATCCCTTTCTCCTAGGCACCTCTCCCTCCTCTCAAGCAACCTTTCCCCTTCCCCATACAACCTTTCATTTTCCCAAGGGAGAATCCCTTCTCCCAAGCACCCCTTCCTCTCCCCAACACAACCCTTCCCCTTCCCAAAGCAACATTAAACCCCATTAACCTCTCATTCAAACCAAAGGAGAGAGATCTCCCTCTCTCTCTATCCCAACCCAAATTCGCAGCTCCCCCTTCCTCCACCTGCTAGACCATCTTCCAGCCCCCATTCTGCCCCTCCCACACCTTAGATCACCCTATACCAGACCCCCACACAGCCCGGGGTCGCCCCCCACACACATCCACCGCATCTCCCACCCCATCTACCCCATTTTCTATATACTAGTGAGCAGCTGCAGTTCTGCAGAACCGCCCCCCCTGTTGCAGCGCCACCCTCGACCTCATCCCGGAGCTCCTGGGGTCGTGGTCTACATCGACGGAAAGGTCTGCGAGTCGTCTTCGTAAGCAAGGTGGAATCATCTCATTCTGACGTCGCTACAGTTCGTGGTGCCCCATTCTTCCCCGGCTACACTGGGCTCCCTCTGCAGAGTACCTGAACCCGGTTCGATGCTGCATCACGCCAAACAGAAGAAGATTCAGACCACGAGCCCTTCAACAAACTTCTTCCTCCTCCAGTCCTCTACCAGAAGCAAGAAGCAGAACTGCATTCAGCATCCAGAGGCTAGAGTTCTCTTTTTTCTCCCTCGGCTGGTCGGGTCTGCCTCCCACAGTCTGCAGCGACCAACCTCCACTCTTCAGAGTCTCCCCATCCACTCCGGCATCAGACGGCTTCCCCGTCAGTTTTTCTGCGAAGAGGGCTTGTCCACGGTTCCAGAAACTCTGGCGGTTCATGATTTGGAGTCCGGGAGCGGTCGGGGCAACCTCTGCAAGTTGCTGTCAGAAACAGGAAGCTACTGCATCCAGATTCAGTCACTCTGTTCGAAGCTCTTCCCGGACCAGCACCTTCTTCAGAAGAATTCAGAAAAATTCTGAGGCATCCCCGTTCCAGTTACAACGCGTTCGCCACTGGTCTCGTCATCAGCAAAATTCCAGAACGAGATCTGCGACCTTGACATCAACTGTCAGTCAGCCATCGCAGACAGCCGGCAGATTCGGCGTCGGCTTCTCCGCCCGCTTTTCGGCGAATCTCCCCTCCCCGCCTGGCCGGCTCACCGCCCCTCCCTGCGTGGAGGTAGTGTTTGCATGTAATACAAATCATCCCCACCCCAAGTCCACCCTCCTGCGTGAGGCGTAGTGAATGTTATTATTAAACAGGGATCAAGCTACACCGGCGCAATGTGCGGGGAACCCACACTTCCCCGCTCGCCCTCGTCTCCGAACGGGGTTGGTTTCTTCAAACCAACCAGGTGAGCTCTAACCTTTGCTCCATTTCCTTCTGGTGCTTGTTCATTTAATATCCGTAGAATCTGCTCCGTTGAGCAAGCGAGAGAGTGTCCGACCCCACGTGCTCCACTTACGAGCGGTCACCGTGGAGTGTGTGAGAGAGGGACCTAGTGCTCCAAGTGGCACCCGGCCAGCCCCTTAATTGTGGGCTTCGTACCTTCGGGAGGGCAACCCTAGCCTTGCTGGCACTCTACCAGCAAGGGTCTTGATCCATCACCTCCCCTTAGCATCATTTAGTCACCCCGGGCTCGTGTGTGTGCGACGGCGAATTGGCCCGATCTGCCAACTGAATTGCTATGTGGTTGTGATTGCGGAATAGGTCCTAAGTTTTTTTTTGCTTGCTGCATACCCCGTGGTCATTTCACATCAGGATATGCTGCCGAATTTGCGCCATAACATTGTTATCATGTCCCGCATAGCATGGTTTTCTATGCATGTTTCGCATTCCGCTAGCGGAGTTAGCGTAATAGTCTTATCTCGATTTGCCCCCCGAGACATCCTTTCTTGGCAACTAATCAAGGGTTGTCCTTCCTTGGAAGGACATAATTAATGTCATATCCTTTATGGTATGACGGACTCTGAGTCCTTGCACGAATATCACAATCGACTGATTGAGTCAGGTCGAGCGCATAATGAATTGTCGCTCCGGTGACTGGCACGCCTAATAAACCAACCAACAAGGAATTAGGAAAAAACCATTCCCACACCTACCCAAAGACATAGAGAATCCGCTACCTCCCGTTCAGGGTCTGGCATTCACGACAAGTCGGATAGCCAGGATGTATCCAGAAGCAGCACATCCCCTCCAACCAGTCGCGCAAGGACAAAGAAGCATTCCAGAAGATGTGGTATCCTGCAAGTCTGGACAAAGAGATGAGATGTGTTTCTCAGCATCTAGGGTTGGGCTTCACCCTTGAAGAATATTATTACAGTGGGCGCTATGAGGTGGACACCATCTCCACTTTCTATCCTGCTGAAAACAATCCGCTAGGGGTAACTTTCGATGAATACCCCGCAGAAGCGGAATATGCTTAACCGGCTTGATCAAGAGACTCGGAAACAGAGACCGTGACTCATTGCCGATGTTGGGAGCAAGTCTATCCTGAAGGAGCGGCCCTTCAAGCCAGATTTGACATGGCCAACAGTAGTGAAGCCGATGATGTTGAAGAAACAGGGACGTCTCCCTCTGGCGGGCCTCCGCTAATGATGATCTCAGCACCTCTCATGCCGATCGGGGAAGCTTCTGTCGAAATCGATCAAGAGATGTATGCCGCTGAAAAGAAAAAGGCCACCTCCACCAAGGACATGGTGATCCAAGAGGGTGAGGCCTTCTCACCTTCTGTCACAAAGCTGCAATGCTACCCCAGCCCAACAGTAAATAACCATCGGTCTTCCATGACCACAAACCTATCTGTAGGGGATGAAGCTGTCAACTCACCCCTCAAAGATGCAACGGCGATGGACTCACTGATGGAACAATTCGCACGACCGCTACTGGCCGGGGCAGAGGTCCCTACTGAAGTCCAGATAGAACCAAATGAAGAGATCAAGGTCCGTGACCTTTAATATGATATTCCATACTTTGTCGACCTTCAGCCAGCGCCCCGAAATAGAAGATGGAGGCCAAGACACAATCGATGAACTGATAGAAGTTAATCTGGGAGACGAGGACGACCATAGGCCGACCTTCCTCAGCGCCCAGCTTTCTGCTGAAGAACAGAAGTTGTACATCCAGCTACTGCAAGAATATCGGGATTGCTTTGCCTGGACCTATAAGGAAATGTCAGGACTGAGCCCCACAGTCTTACAACATGAGCTAGCAATAAGCCCTGAAGCCGAACCGGTGAAGCAACCACCGCTGCGCATGAGGCCAGAGCTCATCACTCAAAATGCAAAGAAGTTGACAAGCTCATTGATGTGGGTTTCGTCGAAGAAAATCAATATACCACGTGGCTGGCTAATATTGTGCCCGTGAAGAATAAGAATGTGCAGATCTAGATATGTGTTGACTTCCGAGATCTGAATAAATCCTGCCCCAAAGATGACTTTTCGGTGCCAATAACGGAGGTCATGATAGATGCAACAACCGGCCATGAGGCCCTGTCATTCATGGATGGGTCATCCGGCTATAACTAAATATGGATTGAGGAACATGATCGAGTCCACACTGCCTTCCGAACTCCCAAAGGTATTTATCACTACAAGAGGATGCCGTTCGGATTAAAGAACACTAGCGCAACTTATCAGCGGGCGATGACTAGAATATTCGATGAGCTGCTCTACCACAAGGTCGAGTGCTACATAGATGACCTGGTAGTCAAGACCAAAAAGAATGAAGACCATCTGCAGGACCTCCGAGTGATCTTTTAGAGGGTAAGGCATTATGAATTGAAGATGAATCCTATGAAGTGTGTGTTCGGAGTGTCGAGCGGAAAGTTCTTGGGTTTCATTATCAGATACCGGGGGATTGAAATAGACCCCGCAAGGATCAAAGCAATTCAAGAGTTACCCTCACCAAGGAACCTCTCCGAGCTGAGATCTCTGCAAGGCCGCCTGGCATACATCCGGCGATTTATATTTAATATGTCGGGGCGATGCCAGCCCTTTCACAAGCTAATGATGAAAGATGTTCCCTTTTACTGGGACGAAGATTGCCAGATAGCCTTTGACAAGCTCAAAGATTATCTGAAGACTCCTCCAGTGCTGGGCACACCGGTTAAAGGACGGCCGCTGGTTTTGTACATAGCAGCCACGTATAACTCCCTGGGGGCAATGCTAGCCCAAAACAATGAAGAAGGGAAAGAACAAGCCCTCTACTACCTCAGTCGAAGATTAGTCAGAACTGAGGAGAAATACACCTAAATTGAGAAGATCTGACTGGCACTGGTCTTCGCAGTCAAGAAGCTCCGACACTATATGCTGTCGCATGAGATTAAGCTGATCTCCAAGGCGGATCCGCTGAAATATATCATGTCCCAACCAGCACTCAAAGGTCGTTTGGGCAAATGGGTGGTGATCCTTATGGAGTTTGATATCTCCTACATACCGTAAAGGGCCGTCAAGGGCCAGGCCATCGTAGACTTCTTTGCTGAGCATCTAGTGCCTGAAGACTGCCCGCTGGAACCAGAACTTCCTGAAGATGAAACCCTAGTGGTCAGCCAGGTGCAGCCCTCTCTGTGGCAACTGTATTTTGACGGCGCTACCAAAATTGACACCTCAGCTACTGGATCAGCCAGAGTCAGAGCGGGGGCAGGCATAGTCCTGAAATCTCCAGAAGGGGAAGTCATATATACATCTTGTTCGATAAGCAAGCCATGCACAAACGATGAAGCAGAGTATGAAGCCCTCATAATCAGGTTGCATATTGCTCTGTCTATGGAGATCCAGATGTTGGAAGCATCCGAGGATTCCATGCTAGTTATAAAACAGCTGGAGGGAGAGTTCGATGTGCGGAAGCAAGAGCTCCTCCCTTACTATCAGTTGGCACTCCGCTTGGTGGCATGATTCCATTTCGTCACGATCAAGCATATTAACCAAGGATGAAATGCTCAGGTGGATGCCCTCGCGAAGCTGGCTAGTTCTTTGGCAATCCCGCCGGACACAAGCCTGAATATAGCAGTAATCAACCGTCGACAGGTCCCCAGTGTAACGGAGGTTCTGGCCGATGAACAAGAAAATGAAGCGGCCGCTGTAAAGGAAGTTCAGCAGCCCGATTAGCGGGAGCACCTTCTGCGTTGGTTCCAGCACCAATAGCTTCCAAAAGAAAAAGAACAAAGAATGGAGCTCCTGAGGGTCAAAGACTCTTACGAGATGAGAAGCGGAACCTTGTTCCAAATAATGGCCGATGCCCGAGGGAAAGTTCTGCTCCGTTGCTTGTCTTCAGTAGAAGCTGGGCAGGTAATGCAAGAAGTCCATGCCGGGTCAGCTGGAGCACACCAGGCCGGGCCGAAAATGAAAATTGAAATAAAATAATCGGGCTATTATTGGCCCTCCATGTTTGATGATTGCTACAAGTTTGCTAGAGCTTGCCAAAAATGTCAAGAGCATGCCAACGTGTCCAGGAGACCGCCGGTGCCACTACATCCCACCATACCAAGTTGGCCATTCGCCCAATGGGGCACGGACGTGGTGGGGCCACTGCCAGCATCTTCGTCAGCATACAGATATATCTTAGCAGCCACAGATTACTTCTCTATATGGGCGGAAGCAGTTGTGCTAAGAGATGTGACGGGAGAATTGGTCGCAAGATTCTTCCGACAGAATATAATATTCTGGTTCTGGGTTCCCAGCCGAATCATATCTGATAATGGCAGCCATTTCAGAAACCAGAAGGTTTATCGACTGGCTAATAAATACAAGATTGACTGGAGGACCTCGTCCCCCTACAACCCTCAAGCCAATGGACTTGCAGAAGACTTCAATAAAACACTATGAACGCTGCTAGCAAAGACTGTCAAGTCAAATAAAAATGACTGGGAATAAAAGATGTACGAAGCGCTTTGGGCCTATCATACGGTCTATAAAACCCCAACCGGTTGTTCGCCATTCTCCCTCGTATATGGGTCGGAGGCTGTGGTGCCGATCGAATTGGAGGTCCCCTCGCTGCGACTTGCCATTCAGCATGGGTTGGCTAGCGGTGAACAAACCAACATAGAAAGAAGACTGGAAGAGCTTGATGAGCTCGAAGGAAAGCGTCTCCGCGCATAACAAAATATTCAACCTTACCAAGCTCGCACAGCTCGTGCTTTCGATAAGCTGGTCAAAGGTCGAGAATTCAAGAAAGGTGACCTAGTAATGGTCAAAAGAAGAGAAGTGATGGCCTCCAACCCTAAAGGGAAGTTGGTTGAAAATTGGGCTGGACCATATGTCGTCCGTCGAGTATATGAGGGGGGTGCATACGTCCTTGTAGATCACAAATGAGTCGTCCAGTTCTCTCCCCTTAATAGAAAACATATGAAGCTGTATCACACCAGTCAATTGGCATTCCCAGAATGACCGAAGCCCACCCTGGCCTAGTGGCACTCCGCCCTAGCCGAGCTCTACCCACCTTGGTCTAGCGGCACTCCGCCCTGGCCGAGCTCCCAAAAAATGATGATAATAATATATAATACAATATCACCATTAAGGGCCTTACGCTCGAATCGGCATGAAATCTATCCTTTACGTTGGCATTACCTTCTTGTTAACGAATAAACCCCTTTTTTTTCGGCGTAAGACTTCGTGTCCTAACTGACTCTCATACAATATCGCCATTACGGGCCTTACGCCCGAATCGACATGAAATATATCCTTTGCGTTAGCATTACCTTCTTGCTAACGAATAAACCCTTTTTTTTCTGCGTAAGACTTCGTGTCTTAGCCGACTCTCATACAATATCGTCATTACGGGCCTTACGCCTGAATCGGCACAAAATCTATCCTTCACATTAGCATTACCTTCTTGCTAACGAATAAACTCCTTTTTTTTGGCACAAGACTTCGTGTCTTAGTCGACTCTCATACAATATCACCATTACGGGCCATATGCCCGAATCGACGTGAAATCTATCCTTTGCATTGGCATTACCTTCTTACTAACGAATAAACCCCTTTTTCGGTGCAAGACTTTGTGTCTTAACCGACTCTCATACCATATCGCCATTACGGGCCTTACGCCCGAATCGGCATGAAATCTATCCTTTGCGTTAGCATTACCTTCTTGCTAATGAATAAACCCCTTTTTCGGTGTAAGACTTCGTGTCCTAACCGACTCTCTTACGATATCACCATTACGGGCCCTATACCCGAATCGGCATGGAGTCTATCCTTTGCGTTAGCATTACCTTCTTGCTAACGAATAAACCCCTTTTTCGGTAAAAGACTTTGTGTCCTAGTCGACCCTCACACAATATCACCATTACGGGCCTTACGTCCGAATTGGCTGAAGCCCCTCCTTTGCGCTGGCATTCTTCCTCTACCAATGAATAAACTGCCTTTACTGGCGTAAGACCCTGTGTCTCAGTCAGTAACTATCTGCTGTCACCAAAGGTCAAATATCACATGTTGACCTCTCAACATTCTCCCGTTATATGAATTGAACAAAAAAAAGAGAGAAAGAAAAGAATGGGGCTTAAAATAGAGGTGTCCCGCCGGTCTTGTTCCTACATTAGGACAAGGGCAAAAATGGCTATAACCCGACTGTGGCGAAAACCCGAAAGGGCGCCGTAGGCAAAATCGGGTACCCCGCCACGTGAAAACCCGAAAGGGCGCGTGGGCAAAAGCAAGAGGGGGCTGGCTTCGGTGAAAACCCAAAAGGGCGCTTAAGTTAGTAATGTGGTAATTTAAAAGTTCCTCTTCACCCTCATCCCTATGAAACTCCGAAAAGGGTGATCATCACAGACCCCACCGGAGACCTGTTCCTCAATATCTTTTCGACCCTTGTCATCATCGGCAAGATCAGTCCACATCCTTTCAACCCTTGCCATCATCGGCAAGATCGGTCAACTTTTTCCCCTTAATTTGGACCTTCCGTCCTCATTAATGAATAAACCTATCTCTTGCTTCGGCACTTAACCAATGTCGATGAACAAACATCCTTTCAACCTTTGCCATCATCGGTAAGATCGGTCGACTTTTTTCCCTTAACTTGGACCTTCCGTCCTCGTTAATGAATAAGACCTATCTCTTGCTTCGGCATTTAACCAATGTCAGTGAACTAACATGTGTTCGACCCTTGTCATCATCGACAAGATCAGTCGACATTTTCCCTTAACTTGGACCTTACGTCCTCGTTAATAAATAAACCTATCCTTTGCTACGGCATTCATCCAATGCCAATGAATAAGCTACCGTCGACCCTTGCCGCCATCGGCAAGACCGGTCAGCATTCCCTTAACTTGGACCTTCCGTCCTTGTTAATAAATCTACTTTTGCTTCGACATTTAACCAGTGTCGATGAACAAACCTGTGTTCGACCCTTGCCATCATCAGCAAGGCTAGTCAGTTTGGCATTCAGCTCGCTCCAGTGTTATGGCCGTCAGTTGATCAGCTACTTCCCGGCCAAGAAATTCCCTTCTATTCACGTACTTTAGCAGCAATATCACCCATGGCGTCCAGTCATCCATAGGGCAACCAAAAGCCAGCAATGAGCGGGAAAGGTGCTCCACCAAGCCCCTCAGCTGTACATAAGTTAAGTCTCGGCTGGCTGTTATAGTCTACTGAAGGGTTCCCAAGAACTGCCATACCAGGTCGCTTGACGATTGTAGACCAAGGGGTGACGTCTCGGGAAGCTGGAAATCCACCCTGCTATCTACGGCAGCCCAGATATCGTCGCTCATCTCAGAAGACAACGACGGCATGATTTGCAAGGCACCTGCACTGGAACCAACTCCAGCAGCTGATGCAACGGGTAGAGTCTCGACGACAACAACCTCCCTGCCAACCTCTCGGGGAGGAGTTGCACTGGGAACATCAATAGCCGAGGACACTTGCTCCTCGCACCCGGCCTGGCTGACCTCCACAGGGCCAGTTTCAGTAACAAGAGCCAAGGCCCTGGAAGCCCCGGCCTCTCCTTCAACAATTTCTCCCGCTTCTATCTCGGGAGGGCCACTTTTCTCCGGGGATAACTCTTGTTCGACTTCAAGTGGCTGAGGTTCCATGACTACTGCCGATTCGTCAGTCCCCGCAATTACCCCAGGTCCATCCAGACCTACTGCTGCCGCATAATCTTTGGGATATCGCAAAGCAATAGGCCGCAAGACCGGCGGGAATGTCGGTTGACCCGCGCCTAAAGTCGGGAGAGGTATCTGCACCGTTATGGTTGGCAGTACCACCTCAGTCTGCACCATGAATATATGTATCAAACAGCTAATATAAAAGAAGGGAAGAGTGGTAGAGTGAAAATGGTAGAGGACTTTGCACCTCAACTGGCACTAAGCTCAAATTTCCAAGGGCGGCCTCCATGGCTCCAGCCCCTTCACCTACAAGTGAGCCCGACGGCCCAGAGCCGCTCCATACCAACCGGGGTGGGCTGAAGGTTGTGTAATCACTTTCATAGGCCGAAGACACCCTGGCATCCTCGGTCTCTGTATCAACAGGTGGAAACTCCTCGTCACTGGAGTCGCCACTATAATCAACCTGTTCGGAAGAGGAAGAGTCCTCTGCCCGTTCCTGTCGTTCCACCATCAGAGCGGATGTCTTGCTAATATGAACGCCACCCTCGGCAAGGACTTCCTCGGTCGGCTCTATACTGGGAGCGTCAGTTGAATGAATCTCGGGGGCAGGCTCGCCCCCTGAAATGGCTTGCTCCCCAACAACAGCTTCCCCCACAGCCCCGGCTTCAGGGAGTAATGTCGGTTGTATTTCAACTGAAATTTGAAGCAAGAAACAGTCAATCCGACTGAAGACATGATGGTTCGTGGAAGCCCCATGAACAAATTACAAATTACCTTCCATTTCCTGGCTGGGCGTCAGGGAGGGTAGATCTCTCTCCACGAGAGCTATGGGGACTTCCCCTGCCCTTTCTCCAGTCACGGCACCTACTACTGCCTCTAGTCCAACGACCGCAGCAACTGTGTCGGCAACTGTAAAGAAGAATTAGCCAAAGCGGCCAGAATAAGCAAATAAACCATGGAAGAATAAAGAGCTTACCTTCAGCTTCAGGCCCTTGCGTACGAGAAGCCTCAAACTCTTCAAAAGATACAACTGGAGGAAGGATGATTGTTGGTGCCTGTTCTGTAGCCTTCCTCCGGCGTGCCCGTGCCACCCAGGTCGCAACCTCTTTGGCTTTACCAACAGCCTCTCTCAACTGGGACCTGGTTCACTTTCGTGAGTCACCAGGAGGCAATGGTGTCGTGGTCGGGGCCGGCTCGGGGATCCCGAAATATGTCGACTTCTGAGCTTTTATTATTAGCTCCCTGAAGTGCCGAGTCTCCTCCAAGGTGAGTCGGACTGCATACGCACAAAGATGAGAATGATATGTAATGCAACAAAGAAAGGAAGCTGGCCGAAGGGCTGAAATGAAGAAATGAAAGATACATGCTGGCCCCATATAGAAATGATGTGACACCAAGCGGGGAGGGGAATTCGAGCTAGAAGTGATGAAAAGGCCGCCGATGCCGATGCTGTCCACTCTCTGTGCTTCAGGATAGACAGTCGGTTCTCTTGACACTACGGCCACTCCGAATTTTTTCTGAAGACGAAACCAGTGGAAAACTCTTCGTAGCTGGACCGGGAAGACACCAGAATTTTATTGATTTCTGTGGACGCCGATTCTGGTCGGGGCAGACGGTTGAACAGAGTGGCAGGTCTATTGCGCAGACTGTAACAGGTTCTCAGCAGTGGGAAGACGAGGATGCTGCGACCGCTCCCGAGCTCAGAATCAGGCACCGCTGAAGTCGTTGGTTTCGTTGACGAGTCGTCTTTGTAAAAAAGCTGACGGGGCTGCCAGATATGGTCGGAGATGGCCGGTAGAGCTTGAACACTGAAGGTGGTCGATGCCAACAGAGTGGAAGCAGAACTGCATGCCCGGTGGGAGAAAATTGATAACTTCTGGATCCGGATACCAAACGGAGCTCTTCTTTTTGGGGATGAAAGAAGACTCAGAGTAGAAGATTTTTAATGAAGAACTCCTGCTCAGATTCCAGGAGGTTGGCCGCTGAAGATCTTCCACTCCGGCTCTGATCTTCTGTCCGAGCAGTTTTGCGCAGTCGAGGGAGAATGGACCTTCTGATTAGCCCGGTGCTCGGATGGAGACGAAACCACCTCGCTTGGAAATCTCTCTGGACGACCTTTCCAGAGATGTATTCCTTGTCACCAGAAGATTCATGGAAATGCCAGAGAAGATGCAGCTTCTAGGACCAAATTTGCTGCCTGCGACCTGCAATGAAGTTGAAACCTTGTGGTGGCAAATGGTGGTGGAATAAGATGGAGGGAAGGGGAGGGCGACCTTGGCTGGGTTGGGTCTGGAGTTGGGCGACCTAGGGTGTGGGGGGAATGGGAGAGGGGAGGGAATTTCGAATTTGGGCCTTGGGAGGAGTTATTTTAGCCTTGGGAAGGTGGTGGGATGCATGGGGAAGGAGAGTGGGGTAGTTGGGGGTTGGGAGGTGAGGAGAGGATTGGAGGAGAGCTCTTGGGGTTTGGGTGAGTTAATGGAAGGGTGAGGGAACTAGGGAAAGAGTTATTAGGGGAGGGGAAGAGAGAGAAAGTGGTTGGGAGGGGGAGGAGAGAGAAAGGGGCGCACCCCTTAGAGAAAGAGAGAGATAATGAGAGAGAGAAAGAGAGAGAGAGAGGGGAATCCACCCCTTAGAGAGAGAGAGAGAGAGAAGTTAGAGAGAAAGCAAGAACCCAAGAGAATCCACTCCTAGAGAGAGAGATAATATTGGAGAATCCACTCCAAAGAGAGAGAGATAGAAGGAGGGTAAGGGACCTCATGTTGGAGATAGTTTTTCAAATATTTTTGATTCACTTCATTATTTTAAAAGAGAGGTTACATGACACTTATATAGACTCCACTAAGAAGACCAAAAGACAACTCACCTAACACCTAACACCTACTCATCATAACTCTCTTGGGAAGACTAAAAGACACAAAATAAAAAAAAAGACTCTTACATAATAGTTGGAAACATAATTACTACAAAACATAAAACATGACCCATTAGGCCCATACATATGGCCCAATTAACATGAGACAACTGAAACATAAACATGAGACAACTAAAACATGAATATCTATTTGATAATTTTGTTGAAGCCGCTTGCCGATCCCGTCAAGAAAGGGAAAAGAGGCCAATAAAACAGCGATGGCACTTTGTCTCTTGAAGCTGCCTCGCAAATGAGTTAACACACATCGCCTATCTTCTCGCTCTGTTCGGCCAGCAACGCCAAGTCTGTATGGCCGCGAGAAGACAAATGATAATATAAGCTCAGATGATCCAGTCCCCACACGTCAGCATATTTGAAGGAGATAAGAAGGGGATGATCCAGAATAGCTTCACTTGGGCCACCCACTGAGATCCCATGGGCGCGGAGAAGCGCAAACAGCCAAGGGGTGTTGCTATACAAGGCATCCCACCTATCTTCCCCTCTAATGAAGGTCCGATAAGGATGCAGTCTGTCAATCTCGGGACGCCAATCGGCCATGGACGCGATAGGCTCCTCCACCGACAGAGGGAGTTACTGAAGAACCACCCGTTCGCTGCTCACACGGCATAATCCCCGAAGCGTCTTCACATAGTCATCCCTGTCGATTGTAGGCAGCTTCGGATCGGCTCTGGATGAACGGCCCTTCATAGTCTTCCGGGCTTCCAGATAAGCCCTCACCTCTGTGTTAGTCCAAGACTTGAGCTTCTTCAGATAGGAGGGTTCGATGTCAAGGATCGGCTCCGGTTGGGAGCCCAAAAATCTGTGCTCTGCGACAACCCAGTAGTCTCGACGGGAGCTCCTGTAAAATCCCGTTCACGCATTCCACCACTTGATATATTCAGGGGTGATGCGGGGGAAACGAGCAGGGGTTGGCACCCTGAATGAAACATCCTCTCGGCGGTGGAAGTAATCCCACCATATTCGGGCATCATCAGTGGATACTTGGCCTGCCCTATGCCTGTTCGGCAATGGAAACTGCGAAGAGGAATGAGGGATGTGCTGATCATAGCCAAAATTCCGACTAAACTGGAATGGATAGTATGGCTCCAGCCACAAAATGCCACTCTTCCGAAAAATAAGAACGCTTGGTCTGATAGCCTGCGCCCAATCAACCAGTTCCTGCTCTAGAATGGGCCTTGTGCACTTGGCACCAGAGATTGGATGAATATATTCTTCTGTCTCGAAAAGATGACACTGCCTCATCCTGTTCACCAACGGGCTTGAATGAGCGGCCAAGCTCCAGAAATGAAGAACCTCGGGCAAATCCATGGGAATCCAGGTCAGCTTACCCCGAATGGTGAAGAGCTGTTCCGCTACTAATGCCGGTTCAGCACTCACGAATTCTATCATCCTCGGAACAAGATGAGCTGATTGCAACACCTGAGGAGCAGCCTCTGGGAACAGGGTGTAGACCCAAGCATTGAAAAAATGTAACGGACCAACCGTCTGCAAGTTTGTGGGGAGACGTGACTTGTGCAAGTCTCCCAGCATTTTGAATATAAGGCATAAAGCCACCGGGCAAAGAGACAACTTCGTGCCCCAAGCCATCAGACATGCGGGATAAATGGCTTCTGCTCTGATCACGCTCTCGTCACCTTGCAAGAGAGCGAAAGAACAAATCCAATAGGTCAGATATGCAGCATAGTGCGTGACTGCATCAGCGCCAGTAGGGTTTGAGTTTTCCCATTGCCCTTCCTTCGAAGTGGATGAGACGGCGGCCTATTGGACCCTTTTCTTCCGCTTCAAAGCAGTCGGCGCTACTGTGGGGAAGTCCTTGTACTTCCGCTTCCCACTGAAGAAATGATGAAGCCAAGTGCCCATCCGCACTCACCTCTTCTCTCCAGGCTTTCGGGCCTCCCTCGTGTCGTACGATGAGCGGCAAAGTGTACGATACGCCTTCATCAGATAGCAATAGGCGTAACCTGCCAAGTACCGACCCTCGCCGTTGGTCTGATCTTTTAGCCAGTCTGGCCAGCAAACTTCCTCGTACGGCTCTTCATCGATGGGTAGACCACTGAGCTGCGAAAGGTTCCAGAGATCCAAAGAAGTCTCTCCCTCCGAAGTGTAGAAAGTATTGTACTCGGGGCAAAATACTTCAATCATGCCGCAGCACAGGCCTCTGGATATGGGGTAGCGGTACCTCGAGGCATACACGCTTCGATATATGCCAGCCTTGGCCAAGATGGGAGCATATTGTTGCAGCACATAGTCTATAAACTCCACTGCTCCAGGTATGAATGCATGGGCTTCGGTGGCCCTCAGTTCGGCAAACCACCCCACAGATATCTGATGTTTGAAACGGACCGCCAGGCAGTCCAGCAATAAGGGTTCTTCCCTATACCTCCATTTCAACGGGGCAAGAAACAAGCCAAAGATCGGCTTCTCCCGGTCAACACAGCCTGCGGTATCATTCCACCGAGCAGGCAAAAATTTAAGGGCCCTGGTCAACAGCCTATCTTCTAGAGCCATATCCTATAGTCCAAGCACAGCGCTCCATTTTCGGACTTCCCCGGGGAGGTAGATAGGCCTTCCCCGCACCACACAGTCCGTCAAGCTATCCCTCTCAACTAGCAACGCTTGCTCGGCTTTGCGGATGAGGAACAAATCTCTCTTCCCTTGAAGGTTGATGCGCCTGAGGAAGGACATCAAATGCTTGTCTTTGGGGTGATCCCTCTTGACGGCACCTTCTCGGTCATATTGAAAAGAATTGTGATGACCCAGGAGATCCAGATACCGATAAATCGATATCATCGATTTACCGATACCAAGAGCTCGGGGAAGCCACCCAACAGGCTGATGAGGCCCCGTAAGGGTTAGTGAGTGTTTGTCAAGGAGATGCATAACAAATAGAAATTACACGTGCAATATTAATTAAAGCATTCATTTGAACTTTAAACAGAAGTAATTAAATATATTAGAGTGGTAAATTTATACATGTAGTCCAGATCCATATATCACAAGTCCCACACTGTACAATGGTCAAAATAAATATCTACACGGGGCATACCCCGGCCAAAAGAAGAAAGAAGACAGACTGACTACTGACTAACCACTAACAGACCACTGTTGGCTCTAAAACTTTTCGCCAAAAGCACGAGAGAATCCTGCAGCCGGTTGCTCCGCCTCACCTAAAAAGGAAGGGGTGAGTCTCACAACAGAGACTCAGTAGGGTTCACAGGAATCCCTAACTCACAACTAGCTTAAGGAAAGCAGTAATACATGCATTGGCATAAATAAATGACAGTCTAATAAAGCTGTAAAACTAACTAAACAGTTTATAAACATCTAACTAATATGCCAATTGATGCCAATTGCAATCTAAACGCAAGTACTCGAAATCTACCAATAGATAATAACTCAATCATTTCCAAGTGACAAGAGTGAGAAGGAGAGGAGATCCACTAGAAGAAGAAACCAGATGCGTCCACTGACGGCTTACACTGCGTCTCAAGCATCTACGCAAGCCTAATCATAGCAAACGAGACGCGTAACAGCACCAGAACATGTAACTAGTCAGAGCAACACTCGTTAGTGTCAGTCCAAGTCTCTGACCACATGTGCACACACTGGCTCGTGCCTAGAGCCAGGCCTCTAGCTAGTATTCCCGTCCGTAGGACGCTATGGTTGGACATGGGGCCCACAGAACTAGCTTAAAAACCGTAAACTGGGATACCCCGCCACCTCTCCCGGGTGGGATCAACACTAAAAGTCGTCAGGCCACAACTGGTGGTTCCATCACTAGGAAAGAGAATCTAATTCTATTGGGATCTAAAAACATGCCATAATTTATGATAACAATTAAACATGGCAATTATTCAGTAATTAAAGGCACAAATGATTGAATATGCTAAAATGGCATTTATGCAGTGCAGAATGCATAATTAATTGAACATGATTGAATTTAAATGCTACAAGAAATGGTGGTTGAATGAATACTGCCCCAATCTATAAAATAACTTACACATGGCGAGGATGTGATATTAAATGCATAATTAAACAAACACGCATAATTCGCAGAACAAGCGGTTAAATTAGAGCCGTTATAGCCTTAGGCGGTTGAACGAGGAACCGCTACGTGTTGCTAAACGGACTAGCCGTGAAATTTCTACCGCCATTCAAATTTAAATTATTTACGCGGTCTAATCGTCAACCGCTCGGGTCAATAAACGGTTTATGGCGAACCGTTATAAAATCTAAAATAATTTAAACACGGTCCTTACCGGAGAACCAGATCCACGGGAATCATAACCGGGTTCCCTCCCGATCGACCCAAATCGACGGGAATTATTGTAACATGTTCCCTGCCATTCCACCATCACAATATGCCAATTCATCGTCTATGAACTCAGCAACGATGGGCATGATCCAAAAACATAAAGACGATGGGCATGCTTCGAAAACATAAAGATGATGGGCATGCTATTAAAACATAAGGATGATGGGTATGCTGTTAAAACATAAAGACGATGGGCATGCCATTAGGAATGATCTAATGGGGCTAGGGCAACGATCCCCCTACCTCAATCATGCCGAAAGCCCCGTTCCGACCGCATGCAAGGCGAGGGACGCGCCGCAGTCCACCTTTCCCGGCCGTCTCTCCACTCCACGGTTCAACCCGAGTTGATGCCTCCGCGTTCCTCACATCGCGGGGAAGCCTCCGCCGGTCCTAGCACGAGAGGAAGGCCGCCCCTCCACTGTATTTGAGCTGAGGGTGCCGAATTGCCGCGAGAATGCCGTGAGAGAGGGAGGGAGGACCGCCCGTTGCCGCCGTGGGTTTGGGTCCGACAAGATCGCCGCTGCCTCCTACTCCTTGTAGGCTCACCGACGGAGCTCCGGCGCCTCCGTCGTGGCCTTCGGGTCATCGGCGCACCGAGAAGAGAGAAAGAGGGAGAGAGGGTCGCCGGTCGCGGGTCCGCGGGTGAAAGGGGGGGTTCTCCGCCGCTATCTCGCCCTCCCCTTGCCAGGTCGCCGGCGAGGCCGCCGGTCCTCCACCGCTCCTGGGTTTCCGCACGCCGAGAAGACGACCGAGGGAGAGGGGGTCGCCACTGAGGCGTGCTCGCGGGTGCCTGCGGTTTCGCCCGTTCCGCCGAGAAGAAAAAAGGGGGGGCGAAATGAATCACGGGAGAGAGAGAGGGGGTCGACCGTGGGTTAAAAAAAAAGATTAATATATATATTTTTTATTTTTAACCTTATTTTGCATTCTAAACCCCCAAAGATGCATAATTATGCATATGCCCATTAATTTTTTGAAACTCTTTAATCTAATTAGATTAAATACTAGAAAAAGCCCATAAATTTCATAAAAATAGCCAAATTTCATGGATTAAATTCTATTATATTACCGGTAAAGATCCGATAAAGAACGGGTCTGACAGTCCCTCCCTCCTAATAAAAAATTCATCCTTAAAATTTAAAAGGAAGAATAAAGAGAGAACTGAGAGAATTATACCTTATTCGAATAAGAAAGGAAATTACTGACGCATTTTGTCCTCACGTTTCCATGTAGCTTCATTGCCAGAGTGATGCTGCCAGACAACCTTAACCAGAGGAATTACTTTATTTCTCAATCATTGCTCATGACGATCTTCAATTCGAATAGGATACTCTGGTGTAGATAAATCTGCAGTCACTTCAGGCCAAACTGAATCATCAAGCACGTGAGATGCATCATGAATATACTTCCTCAGCTGGGACACATGAAACACATCGTGGATTGCTTGCATCGCCGCTGGCAATTGAAGACGATAAGCCACTTGGCCCACACGTTCCAGAATAGGAAACTGACCAATATAACGGGGACTGAGCTTTCCATACTTTTCAAACCTCATAACGCCTTTCATCGGAGATATTTTTACAAACACCATATCTCCAGGCTCAAACTGCAATGGTCGCCTACGCTGATCTGCATAGCTTTTCTGTCGACTCTGAGCTATCAACATTTTCTGCCTGATCAAGCGAACCACATCAGCACATTGCTGAACCATATCAGGTCCTGTCAACAATCTGTCACCAGATTCAAACCAGTTTAAAGGTGTACAACAAGGACGCCCATACAAAGCCTCATACGGTGCCATGCTGATGCTGGAGTTATAACTGTTATTATAAGCAAATTCCACAAGTGGCAAATGCTGACTCCACGAACCCTGCCAATCTAGGCAACACGATCTCAGCATATCTTCTAAAGTCTGAATAGTTCTTTCTGACTGACCATTTGACTGCGGATGATAAGCTGAACTAAAGGCTAATTCTGTGCCCAATGCCTTTTGAAAACTGCGCCAGAAGCCAGATGTCATGCCCCGACGCGGAATATCGGGACCGGCAGTAGAAAACGCTAGTAAAGATAACATGCTAAGAATTAACATAATGCCATGAACAGAAATAACTCCAAATCTATTACAATAACCATCAAACTGTCTTAAACATAATCAAGCATAACCTCTACTCGACTCCATTGCAATAACTAACACAATCTTTAAGGCATAGCTAGATGTAAAATAACTATAACAATCTCAACATATCTACTAGCTGATACACTCCAAGTCATCACTCTTGCCCATTCCCATCCATCTGTGAATCTTCACCTGAGCTGCCTGAAAAAGGGGAAAAACAACTATATGAGCGAACGCTCAGTAGGTAACAACAGGCAAGTGTAAGTGATTAACCAATTAATTACATGTTTGAAACGGAAAGAAAAGAAATAACGATCGGATGAAACAACATAATAAAAGAAGGTGCTAAAGAATGGAATGGAATAACAATATGACAGGATGATATAATTACAAGAATTGCAAGTTTATGAACAATATGTATAACATGAATTGTAGGAAATTGGCCAATAAGCAAGAATGTATAACCAAGTCAAACACGATTCAAGTAAGAGATCATGGTCATAGACATCACGCTAGTCATGCACTCAGTGCAATGCTGCACCATGTCATTACAAACTCCCATGGGCACAAGTACTTTTCGAGCGCTCTCCCCAGGACCAGACCGGGCCCCTATGATGCGTTGGCATTGATTTATTGGATCCAAGATCCCAAATTCTGTCTAGACTTTAATCAAGTTAAAATGGCCAATTATAATCAAGTATAAACTTACCTCGAAACATCCCAAGGGTAAGCTGAAGAGATACTGTCCAGAATTTCTGTCCAGGAGTTCAAGTTATCAAGAACCATCATGTTCTTGGATTTAAAACCATAAAACACGAAGAAAACTCGTTTCTGGGAGACATGCGGTTACTATTGGACCGCTCAAGACTTGTGCGATCGACTCAGGGCCGCACTAATAGGAACTGGGCTGAGGTCTAGCCCTCAGGGGGTCAAGGTTGAACAGCTTCTAAGGGGCCGCTCTTCTATATGAACGGTAAGGATTAGGCCGCACAAGGCCAGAAGTTTATAAAATCGAAGACAGGATATACGATCCTGACAGAGCCGCTCATTAATTGAACGGTCAATTAAGGGTCGCCTGAAAGATGTACGGGCCATTACTGGCCGCACAACACATGGCCTAACAAAAATCTAGAAATTCGCCCAAGTAGGCTCCCGGGCTGCCATAGGTAGGGTGGAACTGAACCAGAGTCTAGCCCACTGTATGCTGGTCGGCCTAGGGTCTACTGGGCTGATCAAATCAGGAATTGGCCGAAGATAGATCAAGGATAATCGGCCAAGACTAATTGGCATTAGCCAGGGATGAACGGTCGCCACGGGGCCGTTCAGGGAGATATGCGGTCGACTATCATCCGCGCATGTCCCTACTACTCCAATTCGGACTATGACTCAAATCACAGCGGTTCGATTGAGTCCAAAATCAATTCTAAGGGATAACAATGGTTCAAGATTAACAGTTCAGGTCTAAGGTTAACAAGTGTAAACCTAATAGCCATTTCAATTATAAATGATTCATAATTTAGATTGACATTCATTGGAAAGATGAATCAAGATCAAGCTCAAAATAAATAAATCATCGAGAATTATTTACTGTCATTAATTACAATTTATTAGGTGTGTTGCTAACATGCCATTAACCACTAATCTACTAACATAACATGCTGAAATGATAATTAATCTGTTCTGTTATAGATGTGCGGTCAGTTCTGGACCTTACATCCCTATGAACGGTTACAGACTGGTCGCACACGTCTGTTGATTTGTTTTCTTAATTATTAGATTAGATTCCTATCCGCCCCCTTTAAATACATACATGCATAAACATGTGAATCAAAGATAAGGGGATGAAAGGATGGAAACACTAACCGTGATCGCCACCAAGGATTAACAACGCCGCAAGGATGAAGAAAGGAGTGCAACGGCGCCGTATACCTTGGAACTTAAAGACTTGATCGCGCTTGAAACGGGGTGCGGGGAACTTGTGGATTCAAACCTCCTCTCCTTCCAGCCGGCTAGAGGAAGAGGGCCTCACGTTGTATTCATGCTCTTCGGGGGGAGATTTTTAACCCCTGTGGAAGGGTGGAAATAATAGGTGGGTGTGTTGTGCATGCATGGGATTTGAAATCACGAGATTTGATTGAGAGAATTGAGAGAAAACGATGATGCAAAACGGAGAAAAATGCATGTGTAGCAGAAAGTGCAGGAAACTGTGATGATTTGTGATTTTGAGGAGATTAGAACTAAGAGTGTAGACCATGAAATCAAGCCTAGAAGGATGAAATTGAAAGCCAATACTTCCCTCTTCAAGTCAGGGTCGAAGGATTGAGTCGGCGGTGCAGCATGGCTTCGCCCCACGTCCGGAAAGAGCCCCCCGTCGCGACTGCGAGCTGGGCAGTTTTTATAGAGTTTTGCAAGAAAACCTCATCTTCTTATCACGATTCCCGGAGATAGAGTCCAAGATAAATCGAGTTCTTTGGATCAAACTCGAGATAATACTAAGGACAAGAGATAGGAACAAACGGGGATCAATTCAGAGGAGGATTCTAGAAGATATGTCTTGGAAGGCAGCCCCGGAGCCTTATCTGCAGAGTTTTAGTTGAACTAGGAAACATAAATCCTGATCTTACGACCCAGCTCCCAAGAGATATTGCCAATGAAAGTTTGATTCCTATGAACCAAATTCAAGATAATACCAAGGGCTAGAAGTAGGAAAAAACGGGGATCAATTTGGATAAGAATTCAAGAAGTTATGGACTCTTCAAGAGGGCCACGGCGCACAAAAACGGAGCAGAGTCCAGCACGAATTGGACTCTCTGGAGCATGTAACGGTCTATCATAGGACCGTCAGAGTGATGTAACGGACTAGGGTAGGTCCGTCACACTCTGGAGGTCGAACGAGACGTTTTCGGATGAGATTGGATGTAACGCACCTAAACAGGGCCGTCACTTGGTCTAACGGTCAAGGATAGGACCACCACACTCTAGGGGTTGAACCGGGCTGTTTTGGGCAAGTTTTGGTGTGACTGTCTATCGTAGGACCGTCACACTGAAGTAACGGTCTTCACTGGGCCGTCACTTCAATGAAGTAACGCACCTGCAAATGACCTTCACATCGATGAAGGCAGATTCTGGGCAGACTGCGCGCGACTTTAGAAATTGAAGCATATCTCTCAAACGGTGGAGAATTAGAAAAAGTGGTAAACATAGAAGTTGTAGATAACTGAGAGAGGAACAACTTTCATGAAGAAATAAATTTGATAAAATGATTGGAAGATGGTGAAAATGGGGCTGGAAGAGAGAGAAAATTCTGGAATGTAGGTGAACAGCACGGCATGCCAGAAAAATGCAAATAGCTCACAATCGGGGCAGAACCGGACAACGGTGTAGAAGAAGAAATTGTAGATATTTGAAAGAGGAACAACTTTGATGAAGACAACTTTTTGAATAGAGGATTGAAAGAGGGTGAAAAAGGACCACTTTCAGGACTGCGCAGTGAGAGAGAGCCGATTACTTGAGGGAAGTCGGTCTAAATGGGCCGAAAGTTGATTTGGAAGTGGGAATTTGACAAGATAAGCTCCGGGGCTATAAGAAATCATGATCTCCAGGACTCAAAGGATATGAAATGATAAAAATGGGCTTGAAATCCATCCGAGAAAGCTCCGAAATAATGGCTAATTCGGGGCATCAAAAATGATGAATAAGAGAAACGACGCAACTTGTAGGCTAAAATGGGTGTCAACAGATGCCCCTCCTTGATGTCCGCTTTGCAAGGGAACGAGCGAAAGCGACGTGGAGGCGAAATGGAAAGGACGTGGAGTAAAAGCGACAGCGACGTGAAATGGAGATGAAGCGGAGATGAAGCAGAGGGAACTGATAAGCGGGCATCAAGGCCAAAAAAGACACCCGTTACAACCAACAAGCGACAGGAATTCTCCCGAAAACGCCGAACTAACCACCTGAAATGATTGACAAGGATGAGACATGTCTGGAGAACTAAACTAAAGGAGGAAAAAGGAAACACGACCAGCCTCATCGGGGACACAATCCACGGACAATGAGTGGGTCGGAAGGAACACAGCATAAGAGCTGGAAAGGAGAGATAAGACTGAGATAAAATCCAGACAGGAATCACACTGGCCAATTAGACCAAGCGGCAAGATCAGAGAAATCGTTCAAATTCGGAGTGGAATGAAGAATCTCTTATCCAAGAGAACTGAGTGCAATCAACCATTGCTGAGGAGAAATCCTTGAATGGATCACGAGACATGAATGCTCAAAATGACATGATGCATGCTGGGCTAAAATAAAGAAATCATTAAAACGAATGCAAAGAAAGATAAAATAGAAAGTACTCAAGGATATTATTGCTAGACTGAGCCAAGACGGGGTCAAGAGTCTTCTTGCAACCACGGCGTGCGAGACAGAGTCTATCGTCTCCCACTCGACTCAACCGAGCGGCCTATCCAACGATTAACCGTATGCTCTTAGATCATCATCGTTTTTGTTAAAGGGGAACATCAGATCCCAGAACACACGGGCAACCAGCCGGTCCTTGAGAGGTTATAATAATGTAGATACCATATAGTAATGCAACAATGAGCAAGGATAGAGAACCATACCTGACTTACCTGCCAAGCGAAACGGCATTTTTTTAGATTTTCGATTTCTTAATTTTTGTGGATTTTCATCATAAGACAACAACCACATTGACATGATATAATGTGAACATGAACGAATATGAACGAGCATAACATGAACATAACATAATAAGAGAAATATGAACAAAATATGTCACAACATAACATAACGAAGATGGATGAAACATAACAAACAAACAAATGGCAAGCATACATGCGACTAAAGGCACGGTGGGACAAGACAACACGCACACAGCGGGACAGCACACATGGTGGTATAAGGACATGGTGGGACAAAGACACGTGAGATGATAATACCACGGAGGACAAAGACACGTGTGATGAACGATATGGCGGGATAAAAGACACGACCAACACGAGAGAACATAGACACATATGACAAGGACACAGCGGGATAAAAGACATGGAGGACCATAGACATGATAAAGACAACAAACACATTCTTCAATCAAAGCCCAAGATCAGATGAAGCGGAACCGCCAGGTTCAAAACCGTGAGATAATTCCCTCTCATGGAGACATGATTAAGCAGATAGGCGAAAGTTGAGAAGGCCATGAGCTTCAGAACAGATCTAGAGATAGGATTGAAGAGATGAGAACATATCGAAGAATATGATCAAGAGACAGAGCGGATGATAGAGCAAGGAAAGCTTGAACCTGCAACCTGCAGCCTGCACACTTAGCAAACAGATTACGTATCTGTTCTTAAAATACAATAAAAGATAAATATTTTTAGATTTTCAATTTTCTTGATTTTTTGGATTTTGAAATATTTCATTTTTTAGATTTTTGACATATTCCAATTTTTTGGAGTTTTGGACCATATTTCATTTTTTAGGATTTTTGACATATTTCATTTTTTGGATTTTGACATAGCAATCTGCAGCACCCGAAGATAGGCTCAAACTATTGGCCGGGGATCGCCGTCCCTCCCCTCTCATTAAAGACTTCCCTTGAATAGGGCGTGCATGTTAGGGTGGCTTACCATAACCAACCGTCTCTAAAGAACGGTGCCCCTACTAAGGCCATACCCGGGATACAACCCAGCCTAAGAGGGATAAATAGAAGAAAAATTAGAGACAAGCTTTATGCAGGATGGGAGACATCAGGATTTGAATTCCTTCCAGGGCACTACCCCTCAAAGAGTAGGTCTGTTGCGCTGGGGCTTTGTGTCTTTGATTCTGAGACCCATATTTATCAGGCATGCATGCGACCAGGCTCATGACGTCCCGCGGGGAACTGTACTGCCACTTTTGCCTTGCCTTTGATTCATAATTTTGCATCAATTCATTTTCTCATTTTGGACAGCCTTTATTGGCTAGATATTGCATGAAAGCTTACTTTCGAGGGTCAAGACTGTCCCTATTTGAGACCTCTCTCATATTAGGGAGCGCCTAGGTTGGTCATCTCATCCATCAATCTCTTGCCCCTGCACTTGGCCGAGTAGAGAAAAGAAAAAGACCTTTGTGCATACCCAAAGTATGGCCAAAGCAGCAACGGTGTTGCACTAGAGATATCGGCTATGGCTTGCCGTGTGGTGTGTGAAAAACCCATGCTCAAAGGTCACCCTCAACGATCGGGGAAAGAACTAGACTCCCAGCGCGGAGCTATCACTGGCCTAAGAATGCTGCAGAAGCGAACTCATTTTCAATGAACTAAGCAAATTTCTAAAAGCCACTTAACCATGTTGAGGAATAGCGTTATAACCATGTGCAGAAACAATAGAAATAATAGAAATGAAAGCATGTTTCTTTGCTCAAAATAAAAATACCTTTGCAAATCCATGGCGTGGAAATCGGCATCCTGAAGTGATCTCGATCATCGAGCTTTAAGGAGCGCGAGTAGCTTTGTATTCCTTGCTTGACATGACGAAAGAGAGAGGATAGTAAAGGATCAAAGATTCCTCTACATGGAGGAGCGGCAGACATTAAACTAGATGAATAACGATAAAAAGGAAGAGAGACAAGGGCTAGAACTCCCTCGTTAAGGCACAGAGACCTTGATAACAAGGAACCAATTACAGAAGAAACCAGATTAGCCAAGATCAAGGTGGACTAAAGCCTCGAAAGCAGCAAGAAAAAGGGTAATGATCCTGAAAGGGTGAGGAGGAGAGAGTGGAAAGATAATAAGAAGAATCATCCGACGTGGTCGGAGAAGAGGGACGAGAATCATCCGATAGTGCTGGAGAAGGAGAATGGGAAACACTCGACAAGGTCGGAGAATAAGAAGAACCCGGAGATACCGGAGGGGAAGAATCAGAGGCAACACCTGGAAGTCTCGGGGAAGAATAATCAGGTGATGTCTCGAGATTAGGATGGAATGATGACATAGGCCAGGGCCTAGAATCGTGAGAGGAGGGAAAATCTGGAGGATCCGGGGAAAAAAGAGAGGAATGGGGACGCATGGACCTATGGAAGGAGGAGAAAATCGTTGAGGGAGAATTAGGAGAGGGCAGATACACCACCCAGGGGTGGGAACCGAGCAGAAGAAATGATGAGTGAAATGAAGAAGACGGAAGAGATGTGGACCCCTGAGTGCACAACTGACGGCCTTTAAGCTTACGCCGTCGCCTCTTCTTAGCTGATACTTCTTGAACATGGACTCGCTTGGTGCGGGCTCGAATCCTAGGGCACCTTGCCTTGCAATATCTTCTCAAATAGCGAGCCCATCTAGCAGATGGCCTTGCCCGACTATGGACATGCAGCTTCATCGGGGCAGCTGCCCCTAGACTCCCAGAGCTAACAATAGTAGGACGTTCTTGAACAACTAACCCCTCATAATACTGAATATCATAAAACCATGGAGTCTTGTTACTTGGCACAAGTAGCACGAGATTCGGCAACTCCACTCGGAACTCAGCCTTGAAGCACAACTCCCTTGATGAAAGAGACGGGTGAAGCTGAGGGAGGGTAATACACGGCGTTGACATGGCCGGTTTGCTAATAAATCGAGGAAGATTGCATAACAAGTGCATAATATCCTTGGAAAGTGTAGAAGATACGGCCAATTGCCCCTTGAACATAGAATCCATAATCTGCTTGGCGGCCGTATGCGTTAGCATAACATGGGTAGAGAACCCTTCTTGGCTTGTCATCTGAATAGCAATAGAGCGAGGAGAAATAATAGCATCAATGGTGAACTCTCCGACGAGCAAGGAGATTGCCACCGGCCTCGCTCGGTAAGAAACTGGCATCAACTCAAGGGAACT
Organism: Amorphophallus konjac; assembly: GCA_022559845.1. Classification (NCBI taxonomy): domain Eukaryota; kingdom Viridiplantae; phylum Streptophyta; class Magnoliopsida; order Alismatales; family Araceae; genus Amorphophallus; species Amorphophallus konjac. The sequence continues at coordinate 331,396,779 of CM040122.1, read as the reverse complement.
CTTCTTAGCAACTGTCATCTTTGAAAGTAGAGGCGCATCATCCCCAAAATAACCAGGGACGAGGACACGAACCGGCATCCGACAGATAAAATCTTGAATCTTGAAATGCACGGCCGGCACTGAATCATCCTGACTTGACTTATTGTCTCCCTGGGGATTAGACCCGAGGGGCACCAAAGGAAGCGCACACCCGCTCCGTGGGGTGGTAGTGGTTGGAGAAGTAAAGGGAATATGTTTCGGTGGAACATGTGAAGGTTTGGAAGGCATGGAGGCTCCAACGGGAGTGGTGATGGAAAGTGAAGGCGTAGGCGATGTGGCAATGATAGGCTCGGGTGGCGATAAAGGCGACGGCGAAGGCATGACTGAGGGTAGAGATAAAGGAGAAGGTTTGGCTGGCTCAGGCTCGGGCAAAGGTGATGGCGGAGATGGAGGCGAGGGTGGAGATGGAGGTGGTGGTGGAAGCATTGGTGGTGGAGATGGAGATGATGGTGATGGCAATGGAGATGGTGAGGATAGTGATGAAGGCGATGGGGGTAGTGGACATGGAGGTAGAGAGGGTGAAGAGGGAGGTTGTGGTGTCCACCGTCGACGTGTCGACACAGCGCGTCGAGCGGTGTTAGGGATAGAAGTAGTGGTAGTGGCGGCAGGGGAAGAAGGGGAGGCACTAGCCTGAGCAGAGGCTTGGGTTTGTGGCGGCGATGGAGCTGGGGTAAGAGACGGTGGAGGTAACGGAGTAGGTGATGGAGCGAGTGCAGCACTAGACGAGGAATAATAGGGGTGCCCCTGACCTTGAAGTAACAGAGACGGCTGCCCCGGCGGCACTTCTTGCTGCTGTTGTTGGTTGCGAAGATGTAAAATGACTTTGTGAATAGCGGCCCAGTCAATCCTTTTCTTAGCTTCCAGATCATAAACATAATCCCGGAACTCAGGACAATCCTCAACCAAATGCCCCGGCTGGCGGTGAAAATCACAGAACTGAAGCATATCCCTGACTGCGGGTCGGCAAGGCACAACCGGAGAGAGCGGCAATGCATGAGTGGCCATCAAAGCCCGAAATATATCGGGGAAACACTCTGGCAACGGAAGATGAGGAGCCTGCTTCGGGCAAGGTGGATGCCGAGGGATATGTAATGGTGGAGAAGGTTGTGGAGTCGGAAGTGGGGGTTGCGTAGGCAGGAGTGCGTGGCTAGTGGTGGAAGGCTTTGGTGATGGCATGTGTGGAATAGGATGAGGGGGTATGTAGACGGCATCTACTTGCTCGGGATGTGGTGTTCCCTTGACCGGAAGTGGAGATGGAGACGGGTATGTGGATGCGGGAGGCTGACTCATGGAAGGTTGATATGCGGAGGCGTATGGGTACGTAGAGGCGGGAGGTTGGTGGAGACTCGAGGAGGGATATGTGGCAGAAGGCTGACTCAGGGCCGGCTGACTCATGGGAGCGTAGGGTTGACATGTGGAGGGTGAAGGTTGATATGTGGAGGTGGATGGTGGAGACTCGAGGTCAAGGGAATCTTGGATTTGTTGGCGAATGAAGCGGGCTCGGCTGTAAAGTTGCTGCCAGGAGGTGATGTCGTTGAGGGCTAAGATGAACCGATACTCGGGTGTTGCATTTGATATCAGCATCTTGATTTGTTCTCCCTCCGGAATGTGTCCCGAGACTTGCGCGGCAAGGTGACGCCAGCGGTCGACAAAGGTGCAGAAATCCTCTTCGGGCTTCATCATCTCTTGGGCCAGATCCGCGATAGAATACTTGGGCCCAACCTGGTCTTGATATTGCTGAATAAACTTTTCTTGAACGGTATGAAAACTCACAACTTGCTCTTGCGGAAGAGAGAAGAACCAATCCCGAGCCGGGCCTTCCAATGACAGACCAAACAGATAAGCCATCAAGTGTTGGTCATGTTGAAATTGGGCCGACTCATAAACGAACTCCTTCAAGTGCACATATGGGTCACCAACTCCACTATAACGGCGATATGCGGGAATTTGCGAAGATGGTGGAAGCCGAAGACCTTGAAATGCGAACGGAACACTTAAAGAGGATTTGGGATCGATCCGACGTTGAAGCTCATCAAGTTGGCGTTGGGTTTGAGCAATCATCTCCTGGGTAGGGAGAGATCGAGAAGAATATGGGCTAACTTGAGCAAGAGGTTGTGAATTAGGACCAGGAGCATGGTATTGGGCCGGATAAGAGGATCCGGGCTGAGAAGAAGACGGGCCCATTCCGGGAATGGAAGGATATGTGGGCCTGGAAGAGGCATGAGCATATGGGCTGAATGGGCCAACAGCAATATGGGCAGAAGGATGAGGCCCATTAAGAGAATATTGCCCATTAGCAATTGGGCCAGCAACATATGAAGGAGAAGGAGGAGGCCCATGAATAGGAGATGGCCCATTATGAGAAGAAGGCCCATGAAGATGAGATGCAATAAGACGTTGGGCCTGAGCCGGGTCCATTTGGCAAACAAGGCTTGAAATACGGGCCATGAGATTAGCTTGTTCCTCAGATGGGTCAGGGGGACCACGAGAAGATGGACCCAAGCGGGAAGAGGATTCCACGTGGGAATAGGAAGCAGATTGGGAAAAAGAATGATACAAGGGGTTAGAATACTGCTCCATGAGGGCAAATGGAGACTTAATACATGGAGATCAAGGAAAATACAAATGGGGAAGCAATGGCTTAATGGGCTTGAGAACAAGGGGGGCCGACCCACTAATGCAAAGATGAATGGACAACGGACCACGGGACAATGGACTAGACAATGGACACATAAAATGGCCTAAGCTAAATGGGCCTAATAATAACAAAACATGTGGATGATGAAAGAATGCAACACAAAAATCACTAATGAGCTTGGACAAGCCCAATCAACACGAACAATGCAATGTGAGAGTTTTCACCCAAGTCAAACAAGTTAATATGATGGGAAATCTTTTAGGGGTTTCAATAGACCTTTTAATGATTTGAATTAATAACAATTCCCTCAAGATAGGAATCTCATAGGAATAAGGTCCAAACTTTGGGTTGACTAAGGTTAACTCCCTCACACTTATGCAAATGCAAGCCTAAAGAGGTGGAAAGATACAACCGGCCCGGCGTCCGTGTGGGAATCCACGGCTCACGGGGACTTATGGAGGTCCTTGATGTGTTTTCCTGGTCGGCTCCAAGGAATATGGAGACGAGAGGTCCACGCACCAAGGTAGGAAATGTAACTATGATATGTAATGTATGGCCCTATGTGCACCGGAGTGCATGCAAATTCTAGCTTAAAACTAGAAAATCAAGACTAGATTAAACTATGCAAACATGATCCAACAAAAACAAATAGTATATGGATGGAAAGACAACACAAAGGTCTGCATAACGGCCCCAAGAATAGATCAATCTGACCCCGGGAGGTCAATCAAATCACTAAGCAAAGATGCCCCCGTGAACCTATGTGCAGACCACATGCAGATTTTATGGACAAAATGCTAAAATGATGACAATTTTTAACTAAGCAAATGAGACCCAAATGATGCAAATAAGCTATGGATGGAAAGACAATACAAAGGACTATCCAATGGATCAAAAATCAGTATAATCAGACATCAGGAAGGTAGTCAAATCACTCATTAAAGATGTACCTGTGAACCTGTCTCTGAGCCTGCCTGCAGAACTTATGCACAAAACTCAAAAAGTTGGACAAGATTAGAATATGCAAATGTTAACCAAATGATGCAAATGATATATGGATGGAAAGACAATACAAAGGGCTATCCAACGCAACAAGAATCAGCTCAATCGGACTCCGGGATCAAAAGTTATGCCTCGATGAATACGGCCTTATGAGCATGCACGCAAGACTGCCAGAAGCCGTGTAACGGTCTACAAAAGGACCGTTACATGCATGTGACGGTCTACTGTAGGACCGTCACACAACCAAAGCCCTTAAAACACCAAAAATAGTTGGACAATGGAAGAAATATCACCTAAACATGAACATGCACCCACCCAACCTACAAAAGAGCATGAAAACAAGCGTGATGGGCATGTGTTGTCCCACCGTGATCGCCAAAAAACTGTTGATTTGTTTTCTTAATTATTAGATTAGATTCCTATCCGCCCCCTTTAAATACATACATGCATAAACATGTGAATCAAAGACAAGGGGATGAAAGGATGGAAACACTAACCGTGATCGCCACCAAGGATTAACAACGCCGCAAGGATGAAGAAAGGAGTGCAACGGCGCCGTATACCTTGGAACTTAAAGACTTGATCGCGCTTGAAACGGGGTGCGGGGAACTTGTGGATTCAAACCTCCTCTCCTTCCAGCCGGCTAGAGGAAGAGGGCCTCACGTTGTATTCATGCTCTTCGGGGGGAGGTTTTTAACCCCTGTGGAAGGGTGGAAATAATAGGTGGGTGTGTTGTGCATGCATGGGATTTGAAATCACGAGATTTGATTGAGAGAATTGAGAGAAAACGATGATGCAAAATGGAGAAAAATGCATGTGTAGCAGAAAGTGCAGGAAACTGTGATGATTTGTGATTTTGAGGAGATTAGAACTAAGAGTGTAGACCATGAAATCAAGCCTAGAAGGATGAAATTGAAAGCCAATACTTCCCTCTTCAAGTCAGGGTCGAAGGATTGAGTCGGCGGTGCAGCATGGCTTCGCCCCACGTCCGGAAAGAGCCCCCCGTCGCGACTGCAAGCTGGGCAGTTTTTATAGAGTTTTGTAAGAAAATCTCATCTTCTTATCACGATTCCCGGAGATAGAGTCCAAGATAAATCGAGTTCTTTAGATCAAACTCGAGATAATACTAAGGACAAGAGATAGGAACAAACGGGGATCAATTTAGAGGAGGATTCTAGAAGATATGTCTTGGAAGGCAGCCCCGGAGCCTTATCTGCAGAGTTTTAGTTGAACTAGGAAACATAAATCCTGATCTTGCGACCCAGCTCCCAAGAGATATTTCCAATGAAAGTTTGATTCCTATGAACCAAATTCAAGATAATACCAAGGGCTAAAAGTAGGAAAAAACGGGGATCAATTTGGATAAGAATTCAAGAAGTTATGGACTCTTCAAGAGGGCCACGGCGCATAAAAACGGAGCAGAGTCCAGCACGAATTGGACTCTCTGGTGCATGTAACGGTCTATCATAGGACCGTCAGAGTGATGTAACGGACTAGGGTAGGTCCGTCACACTCTGGAGGTCGAACGAGACGTTTTCGGATGAGATTGGATGTAACGCACCTAAACAGGGCCGTCACTTGGTCTAACGGTCAAGGATAGGACCGCCACACTCTAGGGGTTGAACCGGGCTGTTTTGGGCAAGTTTTGGTGTAACGGTCTATCGTAGGACCGTCACACTGAAGTAACGGTCTATCGTAGGACCGTCACACTGAAGTAACGGTCTTCACTGGGCCGTCACTTCAATGAAGTAACGCACCTGCAAATGACCTTCACATCGATGAAGGCAGATTCTGGGCAGACTGCGTGCGACTTTAGAAATTGAAGCATATCTCTCAAACGGTGGAGAATTAGAAAAAGTGGTAAACATAGAAGTTGTAGATAACTGAGAGAGGAACAACGTTCATGAAGAAATAAATTTGAGAAAATGACTGGAAGATGGTGAAAATGGGGCTGGAAGAGAGAGGAAAATTCTGGAATGTAGGTGAACAGCACGGCATGCCAGAAAAATGCAAATAGCTCACAATCGGGGCAGAACCGGACAACGGTGTAGAAGAAGAAATTGTAGATCTTTGAAAGAGGAACAACTTTGATGAAGACAACTTTTTGAATAGAGGATTGGAAGAGGGTGAAAAAGGACCACTTTCAGGACTGCGCAGTGAGAGAGAGCCGATTACTTGAGGGAAGTCGGTCTAAATGGGCCGAAAGTTGATTTAGAAGTGGGAATTTGACAAGATAAGCTCCGGGGCTATAAGAAATCATGATCTCCAGGACTCAAAGGATATGAAATGATAAAAATGGGCTTGAAATCCATCCGAGAAAGCTCCGAAATAATGGCTAATTCGGGGCATCAAAAATGATGAATAAGAGAAACGACGCAACTTATAGGCTAAAATGGGTGTCAACAACGTCCCCTCAGGTCCGAAGGCCTGCTGGATATGGACGGTCAGACATGTGCCGCCGGAAAGGATGTGCGGTCTAGAACTGGCCGCAGGATAGACATGCGGTTAGGGTTCGGCCACACGTTCTAGGGAAACGATCATATATAGAAAGCTTTAAACGGTCAAAAACAGGCCGCTTGTCTTGATGTGCGGTCTATCGTGTGGCCGCACAAGTCCAGACAGGTCGCTGCCCCTTTCGCCTTGCCCGACTCCGGTGAGGTTTCTAGGGTTTGACTAAAACATGAAATTCGCACGATATAAAGCATGGAATTTGGGGCTTTTACTACCAAAAGAAAGAGCACAAAAAACTCTACGAGATGCATGAATCAATTTTATGTTTACAGCCTGAAATTACCACTTAATCGAAAGAGAACAATTATAACCCTAAATGTGACATGCTTCTACTAAAACCTAAAATTCTCGCAGAACACTTGATGAAATTTAGGGATTTCTATATCAATGAAAAGCTGACACGCTGATGCTTCCAACCATATATTATTTTTAGGGTTTGGCTTGCTATCACCTACCTGAATTAGATGAAGAAGGATGGAGAAAGAAAACCCAAGACGCCGGTACACGCAGCCACTAATCGCTGGAGATCTCCCTCGATCCAACTCCACTGTAGCCGCCACTAGTTCTAAACAATTTTAGGGTTAGAGAGCTTCATTTTAATAGGTTGCACGCCTTCTGGAGGGTTCTATGCCCGGAGTATTCGTCCACGCAAGTCGGGTTGATGTGAACGTCACCGCAATTGTTGACGCACCAAAACTCCATCGATTGCATCTCCTAAGGTTAGGGTTTTAAGAGATTAAGAGAGGGGAAATGATCCTCTCCTCCTGGCCTTTCATTTGCCACCGGTTTGGGCTCAATTGATGGAGTATTGGGCTGGAATTTGGCGTTTCAAGGTATGGTTAACTAAGTGTTCAATTTGGGCTTAATCCACAAATTCGGCCTACATACAGATTTTATTTGGGTTGGCCACAGAAGACAAGTTTGTTAAAATTGTTATCCTCTACAAGAATATAATTTTTATGGATTTTTATAAAATATTCAAAATATAACTTATTCTATTTATTAAGGAATTGTTCTAATTAATTTCTAATTAATTTCGAATTTCTAATTAATTTCTCAAAAATTCGGGGTATTACACCAGAAGTAAACCGTGGGTCGCGATATGACACTATTGATATTGAAATTCCGTGCAATGGCACAATCTTTTGCACATAAAGCTCGGCCAATTTTTGAACATTCCACGCCACCTTGATCGGTAACAATCTCGCTGTCTTAGTTAATCGATCTACTAACAGCCAGATTCCATCGAATCCTTGTGAAGTCCGAGGTAAACCCACAACAAAATCTATCATGACATGATCCCACTTCCAAATCGAAATTTCTAAAGGTTGAAGCATTCCTCAGGTTTTTGATGCTCGGCTTTAACCTGTTGGCATGTCAAACATTTCGATACAAATACAGCTACATCCTTTTTCATTCTTGGCCACCAGAACTGCCTTTTCAAATTTTGATACATCTTGGTAGTGCCGGGATGAATAGCATAACGGGATCCATGGGCTTCACGCAAAATGGCATTTCTTAACTCATCAACAGCTGGAACATACAGTCTGCCATGGAAGCTGACCACTAAGTCATCATCAAACTCAACATCGTGCATCATTATAATGCAGGATAAATCAGAATCTGCTTGCTGAGCTTCCTTGATATGTTGATAAATAGCTAGAGTCATCACAAGACTAGCACACACGGCTACCATCAGATCAGAAGGAATGTCCACGTTGAATGTCTCACTAGGAAACTGTTCCCACAACTTCCATTCATGAACCAGCAAATGACTAATTTGCACTTTTCTGCTCAGAGCATCAGCCACAACATTCATTTTACCTGGCTGAGAGGAGAGAGTGAAATCATAGTCTTTCATATATTCCATCCATCTACGCTGCCGGAGATTCAAATCTTTTTGAGAGAACACATACTGCAAGCTTTGATGATCAGTAAAGATCTCAAATTTCACACCATACAAGTAGTGTCTCCAGATGTTCAATGCAAAGATCATCGCTGCAAGCTCTAAATCATGAGTCGGATAATTCTCTTCATGCTGTTTTAATTGTCGGGATGCATAAGCTATGACTTTACCATGTTGCATAAGGACTGCACCCAAACCTACTCGAGAAGCATCCGTGCAAACCACGAATCCGCCCGAGCCAGAAGGTAATACCAGCACTGGAGAAGAAGTGAGAAGCCTTTTCAATTCATTAAAGCTCTACTCACATTGATCCGACCAGACAAAAGGCACATCTTTACATGTCAGTCTAGTCATCGACGCGGCAATCCGTGCAAAGTCTTGAATGAATCTTCGATAATAGCCAACAAGACCCAGAAAACTTCTGATCTCTGTTACAATCCTCGGTCTCTACCATTGAAGAACAGCTTCAATCTTAGCTGGATCAACTGCAACTCCGTCACCAGAAATCACATGGCCGAGAAAATGAACTTCCCAAAGCCAAAACTCACATTTACTGAATTTTGCATAAAGCTCGTGATTTCGCAGAGTCTGTAATACAATCCTCAGATGCTGAACATGTTCCTCTTCAGAAGCCGAATAAACAAGAATATCATCGACATAGATCACAACAAACTGGTCCAGATATGGACGGAACACACGCTGCATCAGGTCCATAAAAGCAGTTGGAGCATTGGTTAGCCCAAATGGCATAACCAAAAACTCATAGTGACCATAACGCATGCTAAAAGTAGTCTTTTCCACATCAGATTCTCGAATCCGCAATTGAAAATAGCCAAATCGAAGATCAATCTGTGAAAAGACAATAGCTAACTATAATTGATCAAACAAATCATAAATCCTGGTTAGAGGTGTGGACGTGCAAAATTGCACGCCCATACGTCCCAACTAGTCCAGCATCAACAGCAACTCCAATTAAAGAAACCACGAAGAAGAGAGGGCCATCCGGACTCTCCGAACAACACACATGTTGCCGTGAAGCCATCTCCGGAGTCACGACAGTGAAAAGGAATTAACTACCACGAGCCTTATAATCTATGGGCCTCGAAGAAAATCGAATGGGCCACAACCCACGCTCACAACGGGCTCAAGACGGCCCATTTAGGCCTTCAGCGGCACACCCAGGGCCCCTCAGCGGCATGCCCTGAGGCCCCTTCAACAGCACGCCCCTTCAGCGGCACACCCTTGTGCCCCTTCAGCGGCATGCCCTATAGGCCCTCAGAGGCACGCCCAGGCCTTCAGCGGCGTGCCCCTTGGTGGCCTTCAGCGGCACGCCCTCAGGCCCCTTCGCCGGCACGCCCTTGTGGCGCTTCAGCGGCATACCCAGGGCCCTTCAGCGGCACGCCCCTGATGCCCTTCAGTGGCACGCCTCTGGTGCCCCTCAGCGGCACACCCTGCCGCCCGTTCAGCGGCACGCCAGGCACGCTTCAACGGCACACTCTGGTGGCCCTTTAGCGGCACACCCATCCAGCCCCTTCAGCAGTACGCTCTGAAGCTTGAGGCGCTTCAGCGGCGTGCCTGGTAGCTCCTCCAGCAGCACGCTTGCTGTGTCTTCCAGCGGCACGCTTGCTGTGTCTTCCAGCGGCACGATGTTCAGGCTCTTCAACGGCACAACCGGCAGACCAAATCTCATGCCCACGCCCTAGAGATCCTTGGCGCGCAGTGGGCTGTCCGAGGTGTCGGTCGGGGGTTGGGCCACGCAGGCTACTCCTCTGCCACCAAGGACGGTGGAAGTCAAACCCCATCATGGCCAGTCACTTCCCGCCTCTGACTACCGTGCTCGAACGCTTCCGCCGCTGGGTATAAAAGCCCTCCTTATCCGACGAAGCAAAGGGGCTCGAGACACAGAGAAGACAACAGACAGACAGAGAGAAGAGACAGGCCACTGGAGAGAGCCACCGCCTCCAGAGGAAGAAGAAGGAGAGAAGAAGAAAAAGGGAGCTCCGCCGTAGGGTTCCCCTCTGACGACCAGCCAGAAGAGAGAGTAAGGGAGAGAGAGAGTGTGTGTGTGTGATGTATTAAGAGGGGAAGGGGGAGGGGCAGGGAGCCGTCACCTCTGCTCGACCCTAACTCCTCCTTTTCCTCTCCTCCGTGCCTTCTTCTTCTTCCCTCTGTTGTATCTTCTACCCCGGTGTTTTGAAGTGTACATGGCCGGTTATGCCCTTTTCTCTTCATGAATGGAAATTTCCCCCTTCTTGGATTTCTTGCTACCGTGTTTGATTTATGCCCGGATGTGTGCGTTTCAACCCTTCTTCCTCCTCCTCCCGACGGTTTGGCCCCCAGTGTGGGCCTTCTTCCCCTCTGTCATGGCCTTTCTCATGGGATCCCTGACCTTCAACCTCATCCATTTGCCTGAAGGGAGAGGCCCCTCTTCCTCTTTTGAACACCCAACCACCAACGCCATCCTTGGCCTTCCTCTCTTCTCCAGCCCCAACTCACCTAGCCAACCCTCAGCCTTCATTCCCTCAGACCAGCCCTTCGCCGGTACACCCCTGCGGATCTTCCCCGATACACTCTTGTCCTTCTCTTCCCCGGCACACCTTGCTCAGTCCCCCACCGGCGCACCCCTACCACGGTGCAGCCTCCCCAGCTCCCAGCGGCACGCCTTGGCCAAGCCCTTCGCCGGCACACCCCTGCGGGTCTTCCCCGGTGCTTTCCAGGCCACTCTTCGCCGACACACACCCAGCCTCCCTAGCCCAGTACACTTCCCAGCCGCCCCTAGAGGGGACTCTTGGCCATCGTTGCTTTTGGGTTTTCCGAGGATTTATTAAAGGTGCTGCCGCTCTCGGGCACCCACCTCCAATTGTCGTGTTCCGCCACTCCGTGTGGGTGCGTTCCCTTTGTCTCCTTACGCTCGGGTCAAGGGAAGATGCTGCCGAATTTTTATTAGAAATAATAATACGTTGAAAAGGTAAAAGGAAGCAATAAACAAATGGAACAATAACATATCAAAAGACAAAAGGAAGCAACAAACGAATGGAGCGATCGACGATAGAACACTCCAACCGAAATAAGGCACTGCGGACAACATGAGAAGAATCGGATTAAATGACGACGATGTGAATTAAATGCTCAATCTGTAAAGAAAAGGTTGTGAGAATAGGGAGAAAAGATCTGTATAAAATTGCATAAAAATCAATGAAAATAAGAAAAGAAAAGCCTTAAAAGAAGTGGAGGAGTGGTCCTTCACCGGTACACCTACTCCAGTGCTTCGCCGGCACACCCTACCAGTGCCCTTTTGGACCCTTCCACGGCACACTCCCCTACTGCCTCCCCCGGCACACCCTCTTTGAGCCCTTCCCCGATACACCTCCCTGCTCACTTCCCCGGTACACCCCTTGGAACCCCTCGACGGTACACTTGCCATGCCCCTCTCCGGTACACCCTAGCGCCCTTCACCGGTACACCTTCCACCCTCCTTGGCCGGCACACGCTCCACCCACCTTTCTTCAGTGGTACACTCCTTTTCTTCCTTCGGCGGTACGCCTGCGCCCCTCTCCCCGGTACACCCTTCGGGTGCCTTCGCCGGCACACCACCCCCGGGTCAGCGGCACAACCCTTTAGCCCTCCAACGGCTCACTCCTCCAAGTATAAAACGTGTAAACGAGAAAGAAAAAAATGCAGTAGCATCAATGATCAAAATAGAAGAAATAATAATAAAAAAATGCAATAGTAAGGACAATGGTGATAATAATAATGAAGGCTACGATGAATGAATAAAAGGGGAAAATGCGGGCAGTAAATAGAAAGGAAGTAATAAACCCACCCCAAAAATGCATAAAAGGAAAGTAAGCAATAAAAAATATATAATATAATATACGTAAAGAATATATATATATATATAACGGGAGGCCAAAAAAATTATAATGTAGTAATGATCCACAATGTAGCCCCATCTCTCCCCGTGACCCGGTGCGGAGGGAATAACAATGCTGCCCCAGCAGGTCGGACCTGAGTCGCAGGAATTACCCCAAAACGGCTATGACTCGACCTCACCTCGGGCCGACATTCCGATTGAATCGGACCCGTTTCTCAGGCCGGACCCCTTCCGAGCCACTACTAAAATTGCCGCGCGTTCGACAGACATTTGAACGGATTTATCCCGGCTTTCACCGCATTTCTATTACGGACCTTCGTCCGAATATGAAAAAGGTCCATGAGTGACTGACACAGCCCGTGGCTCATATCCCGATGCGGACCTCAGTGTGATTTATTCCCGCCTCTTTCTCGCGTAGTTAGTATTAGTCCTTTCGGCCATAGGGCCCCTAATTTCGGTAATTAATCAAGGGTGTTCTCTCGTACGGGGGATGTAAATGACGCCGTGGCCTTTACGGCACGATGGGATCCGGTCCCGACACGAACCACACAATTGTCTGATTAGTCAGATCGAGCGCACCATGAGATCTTCGGAGCCCGAACAAATTGTCACTCCGTGACTAACATGCCCACGCACTTAATAGACGAATCAACCATTTCTGAATAAATGTCATAATATGAAGATGAAAAAATGATGAGCGAATTTTAGTGCGTCCACAAGTCTGGCACGCCCGGTGGGACGGATTCACCCTTCATCTCATTGCCTAAATTAGGGGCCCTGCGACCCCCTTCTTATAATACTAATTGCGCTACTTCCGTAAATGCAGGAGAATCGCATTATGGTACCAACAATGGCAATTACCTGCGGCCCTCAGGTCGTCAAGAACCATGTTCGGGGTGGCTACCTCACGGTCCCCCTCAACTTCGGGAGCTTCCCTCCCACGGTGGGCTTCCCCAACTTTCTTGGGGTGGCCTTTTTCAACCTACTCGACATGAAGGCATCCGATGAGCCTCAGACCAACGCTCCCACCCCGGGGGCCACTGAAGCTGCTGTCGACCGAGCTGTGGCCAAGTGCGACAACGGCGTCCCGACAATGACGCTGAGCTGCAACGTGCACCATGTGCACCAGACCGCTGGCCCGTCCCACCAGGGGTCGGCATCTCACCGGAGGAGGCTCCGAGGGAACAACACCGGTGTCATCCCGGGACGCCGCATATCCAGCTCCTGGAAATCCATGGCTGTCGGGACCATCCGAGTCCACCTCGATGGACAGAGGTCCCAGGTGATACCGGACCGCATCGTCCCGACCATCCCAGTCCGTAACTCTTTCCAAGGGTTGGAGAAGATAAAAGAGAAGGTGATGCCCACTGTCCCAGCCGCGGCACCGAAGACCACACCGGCTCACAGGCTGGCCAAACTTAGGCAAATTTGGGTTCCCAAGGAGGCCCAACCCACTGCACCCGTCCAGGCAGGACCCAACACTTTCCGCCCGAGGAGGGCCCGAAGAGATGAAAGGGTCGAGGTGACGACCCCAGCCTGCCAACCAGCACCTGTCATGCCGGTGCCGCCCGAGAATGCCCGCTGCCATCGCTGTGGGCGCCGACATAATGCTGCCCGCCCGACACCCAGGGTTTACTCCCCTCCTCTCACTGCCATCGGCACACAACAACCTGCTGCTCTCCCCCACCAGAAGTGGGAAGGGATCGAGCAGGCCATGAGGAATTACCTCTGGGGCCCAGGTAGCACTCCCTCGGGTCGTCAGAGACTGCTGGGGGCAGTGGCCTCTGCTTTCCAAGAAGAAGAAGCCCGACCCGTACCCAGTGCAGAGTCGAGGAATCGGTCGGAGGAGCCGCGCCAGTCCCCTTTTTGGGAGGAAGCGCTGCCCCGACGATCGATCTTCGACAGGTTGGTACTCCCAGGGAGGTCGTCCCGGAGGATGACGAAGGAAATAGAAACCGGAGAGTCTTCACCTACAATATGGCAGGAGTTTTTGGTCGGTATGGGGCCCTACCCACCGACCCTGAAGAAGTGGCCAGACTCGCCGCCAGACCGGGGCCTCTCACTAGAAGGGGAAGAGCGGCAGGCGAAGCGGCACAGATAGGCGCCGAAGAAACCTTTCACAAAGAACCTCCTGTGGCTCTCACGGCCAATGTAGTCACCACCGGCGACACGAGCATCGGGCCCTCCACATCATCCAAGGACGCCCCGACAGAAGAGACAGGGGGCATGCCCAGTCTCCCCACAACTGACCCGGCAATGCTGTACATGATGCAATGATTCCAGCAAGAGATTGAGTTGCTGAAGAAGCAACTAAATGAGCGGAACGCGCAACCCACGACGTTCGGACAGACCGAGGTTCTGCTCGAAGCGCCCGTGGGCAACAGGCAATCTTCAGAAGCAACTCTACAAGCTGCGACCTCCCCAGCAACTCACAGCTTCCCTGGGGGCTTGCCCCCGCAACAAGCACACTACACAGCACCGGCCCCGTCGCAGGCCCCGCCTTCCCAAGGGTCCCCCATGGCTCCTCAGGCGACTGTGCTGACTACCCCGAGTGCGCAGCCCGCCCATTTCTATCCAAGTCCGGTCAACCCAGCAGCAGTCAGCTGGTTGATGCTTGAACAAATGATAGACATGAAATTAGCAGAGAGAGGCGACGGGGATCAGACGCCGTTCGACGTCTACCGGGTGCCCTATCCGGCTCATTATGCTGCGAAGAAGCTACCGGTTGGCGTCACCAAGCCACCGAAGTTTGAAAAGTTTAATGGGCAAGGGTCTCCCACGGAACACATTGCCTATTATGTGAATGTCATGGGAGATCTGGCTATCGATGAGGCCTACCTCCTAATGTTTTTCGGCTCGACACTCACTGGGCTCGCCTTTGAGTGGTACTCCAGCTTGCCGCCCGAGTCTATTGCTGATTGGCCCGACATGTAGAAAAAGTTCAAAGAAAGGTTCTACATTGCTGAACAGGAAGTCACTGTGGCAGAGCTCTATGCCACACAGCAAAGGAATGACGAGTCGGCTCTCGACTACATCAAAAGGTGGAGGAACCTCAGCATGAGGTGCAGGCGTCCCCCCCATCAGGAGGACGCAGTGCAGATCTGCAAACAGAATTTAAAAAAAGAAATCCTGGAAAGGATGATCGGCGCTGAGGCCAAGACATTTGACCGCCTGAATAATATAGTAGCCGAGATTGAGGCATTTCTGGCCCGATATTCCTCCACCCCGGCCGCATCGAGCTAGAGAGCTAGGCAGGCCGAGAAGAAGCCAGCTTCCCCTGAGGTGCATGCACTAGATTTCCAGACCTTTGAGAAACAGAAGGAAAAAGCCAAAGGGGCCGCCAACCCTCCCCCGCCCAGAACTACAGAACGGCGAGAAGGCCCCTCGCTGAGGGAAAAGATGAGAAACAAGCTATATTCCTTCTCCCGAGACAAGTCCCGGCTCCTGTTCGAGTGGGCAACCAGCTACAACAAAATCACGTTGCCAGAACCAAAGAGGCCCGATGACCTGAAGAAGAAAGACGACCCGCGCTTCTGCCTGTACCACCGAATGCTCGGGCACACTATTGAGGACTGCTACGTCTTCAAGGACATCATTGAGTCCTTAATCAAGAATGGGGAGCTGGACATGGGGGAGCACAAGGTAGACCCCCCGCAGCAGCATGAGCTGCCCAACATAACCTCCACCGTCAACATGGCGTCATTATACTAGGAGTTGCCTGAAGAGTGGGCGGAGGCCAGCACCCGCGCCACCTATGAAACTTTTATTATGTCCCCGGCTCAAGACCAAGGGGGTTGGCAGACCGTACCCAGAAGGAATAGAAGAGGACGGATCCCTCAGCCCACCCCAGAAGTTCATGTGAGGGGTGTGACACCCCGGCTAGCGCCGCCCCCGACGAACCCGGTCCGGCATGACACAGCCCCTCGGCTAGTCATGAGGCGGCCAACTCACAACAAAAAGAAACACATCCCGATGCAGATGCACAAGAAGACCAGCCCGGCGGTTGAAAGACTCCAGGCTGTTATTGATGGGCTGGAAGATTATGAACAACCCAAAATCCAGCCCGTGGAGCTGAAATAATATGTCCCCTGGGAGAAGTTTGAATCACTCAAACTGGCTCCGGGAGCTGAAACTAAAGCAGAGAAAGAACCTCCCCCGTGGGGTGAACTTCCCCAAGAGCAGCTGCCGGCTACAGCAGGAAAGAGGAAGATGAAGAGAAGGCCCAGGAGCAAGAAGAAAAAGGAGGCTATCGTCGCCTGCAACACCCTCTCGGCGTTGTTCGACACCGCCCTCTCCCTGGAAGAAAAAGAAGAAGAGCTACCCCATGAGCCGACACAGGTGAACCAGGCTGAAGAATCTGCTTCCCAACACGCCACCAGGTCAGGAAGGAAGTGGGGGCGCCCTCCCCCGGATAACCTCAACATCATGCTCAGAGGAGAGTAGCTATACCAGGTCCCCGAGCCCAAGGTTCGAGGCACTGAGATCCCTCCCCCGTCGGGTCTCTATCCCGAAGGAGCCAGGCAGGCCCAGCAGGCCCCACAGGCTCAACAGGCTGTAACAGAACCAGAAAACGAGGTATCCTCTGATCCGGCACCCCAGTTCCAAGGTGGGGGCAGGCGTAGCAATGCCGAGGATATGAAGTTACTCAAGGTGCAGGCTGCCGACCGAATAGTTAGACACCTCAAGAAGATCCCGGCCCGATTTACCGTATGGGAGATGCTGTCTTTGGATGAAGAAACACGGCAAGCCATTATTGCCGCACTCCAGACGCCAGCACACCTTGATGCCTGTCTGGCAGAAATATCACCTGAAGTGGCTGTGGCTTTCACAGAAGATGACATGCTCCTGCCCACCTGCAGTCACAACAGACCCCTCTACATAAAAGGGCAGCAGAATTGCCAGCCTATCAACAGGGTCCTGATTGACCCGGGGGCGGCAGTGAATATACTCCCCTACCGGGTGTACCAAAAGTACTACTTTGACGTACACCTAGTCGAGGTCAAGAATGTCAAGATTTCTGATTTTAACCAGAAATGCGAGGTGCCCATGGGGGTTGTAGAATTCAACCTGACCTTTGATGATTTCACCACCAAGGTCCAGTTCCACGTCATCAACTCCAACACCTCCTATAAGGCGCTGCTTGGCCAGCCTTGGCTACACCAGAACATAGTGGTGCCTTCCACCCTACACCAATGCATCAAGTACCCTTGCGAGGGGAAGGAAGTCAGGATCTTCGCCGATCTCCACCCATTCGAGGTGTTCGAGTGTCATTTGTCAGATGCCAATCTGTACCTAGAAAAGGCGAAGCAAGCTCCCCAAGTCGCCCAAAACAGGGGAAAGAAGAAGACGGAGTCGGGTGGTTGGTTTCCTCTGCCTCCCCCAGGCTATGCGGCTCCCCCACATGTACCATTCTGGTGCGGACACCCGAGCGCATGCGAGACACGAGCCGGCGAGCCATCGGTACCGCACGAGGAGCACGACTCGAGCCACCTCAGCATCCCTATGGCTCGGAGACAGTCTGGAGGTTCCCCACTGAGTCATAGCATTTATCATATTTTTTGGGGATTTTTATTTGTGTGTAATATGTGTGTGTTTCATTTTATTCGGTTTGTAATTTTGATTGTAAGAGGGGTTTATTTGCAAAATGGGACCCCCGGGTCCCACGGGCCCCCCGGGTCCCACGGGCCCCCCGGGTCCCACGGGCCCCCCAGACCCCTCCCATTGATCCACCTCAGCCTAGGGCCCCATGTGGGGTCAGTCAACATTCTAATGTGGGCTTCTAGAAGGGTGGGCCAAGTGGGGGGGACAATTAGACTAATTTGTCAAGGTTGGCCACCAAACCTTCCATCTACCCCCACCCCTAGTCAAGGGGGCGCCCCCCTCTCACCATCAAGGTTTTAATTTTTGAAAAATGTGAGTAGAACTAATTAGTTCTACTCCATTTTTATATTCCCACAAATTCTAGGTCCAAGGGTAGTTTATGTCTTTTGCCAATTCATACATATACCTTGTATTTTCATTTGATGAGAATTAATGCCATTTGATTCAAAGAAATTCAAGAGCAAGGGCTGGTGCGCCCCCCTCCTCTCTCCTCCCTCTCCCCCTTGAAGCTGTGAAGGCTTCCATTCTGAGGTGTGACATCTCGTGTATCAGTTCCGACGATCGCCGAGCCGTCACGAGCCGCCACCGCACCACCATCGCCGTCAACGGAGTTCTGCCCGTGCAGTACCACAGGAGCTTCCACGAATTTCCTGTCTCATCCCCGAGCTCAGATAGATCTGCGGATTTTATTGGGTTTTCCAAAGGTGTCAAGGACATCCCACAAATTTTGGTTTGCCATTCAGATCTCGTTTCATATTTTTTTGATTTTCATCCACTCTTCTATTTCGGTTCTGCCAGAGTTCTGTCCAGATTCATCCCCACCCTGAGTTTCATGTCTTAGGTCTACTTTTTGATTTATTTTGATTCGCCCAATTTTACTGGAGGTTCCACCCATCAACCCCTTCATCCACAATTTTTCTCAAGTTTTTTTTCGTCCATTTCATATTTTCTAAAAATCGTTCTCTATCCCAACTACAGTTCTATCCCCTTGTTCCCAGATCCGACCACCAGTCACCCCAAAAATCATAGTAAATCACCACCACCTCCAAATCAAATTCCCAAAATAGTCCCAATTCCGTGGTTGGATACCCTACAACTTTGAAGAAGAGCTCAATAGCTGAATCAGAGGTTTACTAGGCGGTCAACGGTGGTTCTCAGACAAGTACCCTACAGATCTGAGATTTCGGTTACTGTACAACAGGGGCTTGTAAATTCAATAAAGTTCTGATCCGACCAGATCCAGTAGATCTATTTGGGTCTAGATCGAAGCATTTGAAGAGAGCTTTCCAACGATAGCTCATGCATCCCGATCCGACGTCGGGATTGCTCACAGCGGCCGTTTTCGCCGGAGCGCGCGCCGGAAAACAGAAATCAAAATCCGTGGGCAGCTAGTTCAACAATTGGGAATCGGGACCGATCGACCCCCGATCGGTGTTCCCGGCTGACCGCCATCCGTGGAGGCGCGCCACCAGGGGTCCCCATCACAGTGGGTCCCACCCCCGCAGATCCGGAGGACAGCGCCGTCCGTGGGCCCCGTCGGCCCGTAGAAGCCGCCGTTCGGAAAGCACGAAAACGCGGAGTTCGGCATCGGAAAGCACGAAAACGCGGAGTTCGGCATCGCCGGGCGACATCAAGATGCTGTCCGTCAACCCGAGTTGCGTGATTCCCGGACCCCACATGTGACCTTTTACCTCCCTGCGTGGAGTGGGTCGACTTAGTGTATTGTTGTAATCATTGTTAACCGGGAGTCCGTAATTCGGCCGGGGTTGTCTTCGCCACGCCAGGTGCGTGGAGGTAAAGGTCTTAACTCCTTGGCATTACATTGCTTAGCTAGTATACGGTCTTAGGCCGCTGCCGAGAGCGTAGGTACTAGCCCGTGTGTCCATGTCACTGCTGTGAGAGTGAGTGTGACCTGTCCCGTGACTCGATCCGAGTCCGAAAGTTGAGTCGGACTACCCTTGACCTCCGCCGGTTCCTTAACCGCGCACGGTCCGCGCTTTCCCTCGCTTGGGACGACGAGTGAGCTTCCACTTCTGTTAGCGACGTTTCGCCACTAGGAACTCGTAGTGTCGGGCTTAGTGTCTCCCTGGTGTGTGCTACTGGTCGTGTCTTCATCTAGAGTCCGAGGGTGGCACCTAGTAGTGTCGTCTCCCGTGTCCGTCCCGCATCAGTTTGGTATCAGAGAGAGTCGAGTCTAGGGTAGTCGTTGCATAAGTCATGCATCATGGTCTAAGTCGAGTCTAGGATCATCATTATTTTCAAAACAAAAAAAGAGTGTTTTAAACTGCATTTCACCTAATAGCCCAGTATATTAAAAGGCGTTGCCCGAACATTAGGTTATGCCTATCGGGAGGGTAGCGTACTTGCGCGAGTGATCTTCGGGTCGCCTATCTCCGCCACGTACCGGATATTGGTTTAGGTCTAGGTGCATTAGTCGGTGTTTGCATTAGTTAGTGCATTCCAACCTTGCATAGCCGGTCTAGTGTAGTGTCCAAGTGTCGGCATGTCCAACATATAGTTCCCCCCCCCCATTTCCCATGGATTCCCAATCACCCGGGCATTATGGCCGTTGGTCCACTCATGGGCTTGGCAACCATCCTCTCCCCTTTCGTAGGCCCGAAGCCTCTGATTTTTATGGCTCTGATGATCCAGGCGACTACCTCAATTGGGAGGCCGCCATAGACAAATATCATGAATGTTACACCATGTCCGATGCCATGCAAGTTAGTTTTGCCCGAGAGAGGCTTGTCAACAAAGCCGCCTGGAAATGGGATAGCATTGAGCGCATGAGAGAGGTTAGGAGGCAAAGGCCCATTGAGTCGTGGCATGAGATGAAGGACGAACTTAGGAAGGTCTACCTACCCGGCCCGGTCACCTCCAACCAACCCCACCCAATCACCTCCACCCAAGTGGGCCATAATCGGAGGCAACGCGCCGCGCATGTAGAAGAGCCTAGGTCCACGACTAGGCCGACTTCATATGGGGGAGTCCATCACATCGCTCCTACTCCAAACCCCACCATTGCCGAACTCTTCCAAATCATTTTGGATAAGGTGGATAGAAAGTGTGATTATATTGAGTCCCTGCTTCCCCCTTGCCTACCTCCTAGCCGAGATAGAACCAAGCATGACCCTAAGGAGGTAGCAACCGGTAGTCCCAATCCAGTGTCATCTAGAGTGCCATCCCGAGGTCCTCTCCCCATCTTGGTGGATCCTCTTCCCCCACCCATGAGAGCTCCATTGCCTACACCCCCTGTCCGTCAAGAGGATAAGGGTAAGGGTCCACTTATCAAGGAGCGTAGAGGATCACGACAACAGTGTTATCGCTGCCAGGGGCTTGGCCACTTTGCCGGACAGTGTCCCACTCGGACATCTCTAGCCCTAGGGGATAAAGGGGTTGGAGAAACCTCACTCTTCGATCTTTATTCGGAGCCACCTCAGCCACAGCTACCCGTGTTTCTAACGGGAAAGCTACTTATAGCCGAGCCACTCCTTAGCTGGCTTAAGAATGGCCTGGCCCCATCTCCCCTCCCATCTATGGACCCTATCCTACCTCTGGTGCCAATCAATTCATTTCACACCACTTTCCGGTCTAGTCACTATGTGGATACATTGGATGACCTTCTTAAAGGGTTAGACTGGCAGTGGACATTTACGCACTTGTTGGCTCCAGGCTTCGACCGACCCACAGGTCGTAGTTTCACTCATCCCGCTTTAGGGTCCATCACCTCCGTGTACACCGTGGGTCATGTTACCATGGAGGTTCTTCTACTCCTCCCTATGCCGGCCGAGCCCGATTTCATTCCCATTTACCCAAGGGAGGAATCTTACTTTCTTATTATGACTACCGTCCCACCTCTCACAATGAATGAAGGTGATCATTTACACCTCCAAGATTTCCAAATGTGGGACAGTGAATTGTGGAAGCCTAGTCCGAGGGGTCATACCTTCTATGATCCCTTCGACCCATTCTCTTGTGGACCCCGTGACCCACCATATTTACTCCACCTTTTCGAGAGAGTCCACCATCATACCCCCACCGTCTCATCTCCCTTCACGGATGAAGGTGACCATCAACACCTTCTAGAATTCCACACATGGGACCTTGAAATGAGGGAATCCATATCGAGGGGTCACACATTCTTTGATCCCTTCGATCCCTTTTTTCATGGGCCCTTTGGCCCACAACCTCCATTCCACCTCTTTAAGGAAGTCCACTATCACACCCCTCCTACTCGGGCCTGGCAACCTTTACATGGCAATAGGTCCGAACCGTCATTGGGGGGTAATGAAGACTTTGGTTTCCCCGGCCCACCTAAACCATCCAAACCTCCCGGACTTCCCACATCCAAACCCAATGTTCATGATTGGTGCATCGTAGGATGTCTAGGAATCCACCATGCCGTTAACCTCCGGTTATGTCAAATGCATGCATGGCACACATTCGGATGTCCTGGACCACCTTGCATATGATTGTGTCAGACTAGCATTAGGTTTGTGTAGGGTCGTGTGTGCATCTGTGTGTTTTTCTTTTGTTAGGTATGTTAGGAGTCTGCATGACGACGTATGTCATCACAGTAAGGCCAGCAATGCACGGTACAAGGAGTTAGCCGGTGCCCATAGACACCACCGAGAGTTCCAAGAGGGCGAATATGTCATGATCAGGGTAAGACCTGAACGGTTTCCCTCTGGAACCGTTAAGAAGTTGCAAGCTCGCGGAGCCGATCCATTTAGAGTGTTGAAACGCGTTGGATCCAATGCGTATATTGTGGACCTGCCCGAGGAATATGGTATAAGCTCTACCTTCAATGTATCGGATCTTGTTGCATATAGGGACCCAGCGGTGATCCCTAGTGAGCCTTTTGAGCCATCTCCTCCCCTTGAGAGTGATCCCACACCTGAGTGTCCACTTCCACCTCCAGCCCCTTTTTTTTTACGACAGCGTGAGCATATAGATCGTATACTGGACGAGCAAGTGACAGTTACCAGGAGGGGATCTTACCCGCGCTACCTAGTGCGATGGAGAGGACGGCCCACTACTGAGGACACATGGATCACACATGGAGAGTTACAGCGGATTGATCCGGATCTTCTGGAGCGATACCGGAGCGATGCAGACCCTTACTTGACAAGGTCGAGTTTCTCCCACCCGGGGAGAATTGGTGCGGACACCCGAGCGCATGCGAGACACGAGTCGGCGAGCCACCGGTACCGCACGAGGAGCACGACTCGAGCCACCTCAGCATCCCTATGGCTCGGAGACAGTCTGGAGGTTCCCCACTGACTCATAGCATTTATCATATTTTTGGGGGATTTTTATTTGTGTGTAATGTGTGTGTGTTTCATTTTATTCGGTTTGTAATTTTGATTGTAAGAGGGGTTTATTTGCAAAATGGGACCCCCAGGTCCCACGGGCCCCCCAGACCCCTCCCATTGATCCACCTCAACCTAGGGCCCCATGTGGGGTCAGTCAACATTCTAATGTGGGCTTCTAGAAGGATGGGCCAAGTGGGGGGGACAATTAGACTAATTTGTCAAGGTTGGCCACCAACCTTCCACCTACCCCCACCCCTAGTCAAGGGGGCGCCCCCCTCTCACCATCAAGGTTTTAATTTTTGAAAAATGTGAGTAGAACTAATTAGTTTTACTCCATTTTTATATTCCCACAAATCCTAGGTCCAAGGGTAGTTTATGTCTTTTGCCAATTCATACATATACCTTGTATTTTCATTTGATGAGAATTAATGCCATTTGATTCAAAGAAATTCAAGAGCAAGGGCTGGTGCGCCCCCCTCCTCTCTCCTCCCTCTCCCCCTTGAAGCTGTGAAGGCTTCCATTCTGAGGTGTGACGCCTCGTGTATCAGTTCTGACGATCGCCGCCGCCGCCACGAGCCGCCACCGCACCACCATCGCCGTCAACGGAGTTCTGCCCGTGCAGTACCACAGGAGCTTCCACGAATTTCCTGTCTCAGCCCCGAGCTCAAATAGATCTGGGGATTTTATTGGGTGTTCCCGAGGTGTCAAGGACATCCCAAAAATTTTGGTTTGCATTCAGATCTCGTTTCATATTTTTTTGATTTTCATCCACTCTTCCATTTCGGTTCTGCCAGAGTTCTGTCCAGATTCATCCCCGCCCTGAGTTTCATGTCTTAGGTCCACTTTTTGATTTATTTTGGTTCACCCAATTTTACTGGAGGTTCTACCCATCAACCCCTTCATCCACACTTTTTCTCAATATTTTGTTCGTCCATTTCATATTTTCTAAAAATCGTTCTCAGTCCCAGCTACAGTTCTATCCCCTTGTTCCCAGATCCGACCACCAGTCACCCCAAAAATCATAGTAAATCACCACCACCTTCAAATCAAATTCCAAAAATAGTCCCAGTTCCGTGGTTGGATACCCTACAATGTTGAAGAAGAGCTCAAGAGCTGAATCGGAGGTTTACTAGGCAGTCAACGGTGGTTCTCAGACAAGTATCCTGCAGATCTGAGATTTTGATTACTGTACAATAGGGGCTTCTAAATTCAATAACATTCTGATCCGACCAGATCCAGCAGATCTCTTTGGGTCTAGATCGAAGCATTTGAAGAGAGCTTTCCAACGATAGCTCATGCGTCCCGATCCGACGTCGGGATTGCTCACAGCGGCTGTTTTTTGCCGGAGCGCGCGCCGGAAAACAGAAATCAAAATCCGTGGGCAGCTAGTTCAACAATTGGGAGTCGGGGCCGATCGACCCCCGATCGGTGTTCCCGGCCGACCGCCGTCCGTGGAGGCGCGCCACCAGGGGTCCCCATCATAGTGGGTCCCACCCCCGTAGATCCGGAGGACAGCGCCGTCCGTGGGCCCCGCGGGCCCGTAGAAGCCGCCGTTCGGAAAGCACAAAAACGCGGAGTTCGGCATCGCCGGGCGACATCAAGATGCTGCCCGTCAACCCGAGTTGCGTGATTCCCGGACCCCACATGTGACTTTTTACCTCCCTGCGTGGAGTGAGTCGACTTAGTGTATTGCTGTAATCATTGTTAACCGGGAGTCCGTAATTCGGCCGGGGTTGTCTTCGCCACGCCGGGTGCGTGGAGGTAAAGGTCTTAACTCCTTGGCATTACATTGCTTAGCTAGTATACGGTCTTAGGCCGCTGCCGAGAGCGTAGGTACTAGCCCGTGTGTCCATGTCACCGCTGTGAGAGTGAGTGTGACCTGTCCTGTGACTCGATCCGAGTCCGAAAGTTGAGTCGGACTACCCTTGACCTCCGCCGGTTCCTTAACCGCGCACGGTCCGCGCTTTCCCTCGCTTGGGACGACGAGTGAGCTTCCACTTCTGTTAGCGACGTTTCGCCACTGGGAGCTCGTAGTGTCGGGCTTAGTGTCTCCCTGGTGTGTGCTGCTGGTCGCATCTTCATCTAGAGTCCGAGGGTGGCACCTAGTAGTGTCGTCTCCCGTGTCCGTCCCGCATCACATTCATTGCGCAAGAAGGAGGGGTATTCAAGGCAGCTCCTCTTGCCATCTATCCTACACCGAGGACACCTCTCCTCGAAGACCTGCTGGAAGATGTTCGAGTCCCGCCAGGGATCATCAAGCCCGTGGCGGAGGTCGACTGCCAAGTAGCCGAGCAGCTAAGAATTTTTGAGGTGCCTAACCCTGAGGGGCCACCCACTATCTTTTATGTTGCCGGGGAAAAGCCTGTCAGGGAAGATGATGATTGCCGATTCCCTGACGAATTGCATGACCCGCACGTCCCCATCGTGGGACTTCCTCGCATGACCGACTGGGCAGTCAGAGTGGTAAGAAAGCAAAAGATTCCCCCTACCAACCCTCCAGCCGGAAGGAAATGTTTGAAAGGATGTGGAACCCACCAAACCTGGATCGGCGGCTGTTTCAAATTACCAAGCACCCCGGCCTGGGCTTTTCACTAGAAGATTATTACGAAACTGATGTTATATCAATTTCGGCCCTGTCCGGCGATGACCCCACGGAAGCTGCAGACTTGCAGGAAGCCCGTCAAGATGTATATTCCACGCCTCTGGCTGAGGGGGCGCAAGACGAAGAAGTGATCCTTTGGACCCCCCTTCACCATCGCTGCAGGGGGAAGACTTCCTCCTTTTCTGAGGGGTCGACCTCGAAGGATCACACTACTAGGGCACCCTCACCCCGGCCTGTTGGGGAAGTAAGGAGCGGTAGTATGGGCCGTGCTCCGGATCTCCCTCGATACGACCCCGTCATGTACGCCTTATACCATAGGCATCGACGGGAGATCGAGATGTTAAAGGCACGGTTGGCTGAGTTAACCTCGCTAGTGGCCGACCTGATCCAAAGCTCTCTCTGCCCGTGGGGTGGCAACGTGTCCCGGTCCCAAGAGGCCAGTCCTGACGCCTCCGTCTGGTCAAGGTGGGAAGCAAGAGATACCGCGAGCCCTTCAACCGGGCGGCCAGCCAGGCGAGGCCTGACACTCCAAGAGAAGCTGCAAAAGCCCTACTCCTTCCCAAGAGAGAAGACTCGGGGTATCTTTGATTGGGCCTGCCACTACGGAAAGGTCTCCCTCCCGAGGTCCAAGAGGCCGTAGGATGCCCGAAGAAGTGGGGACCCACTGTTCTGTCCATATCATCAGATACTGGGTCACGCCATTGAAGACTGCTATGTCTTCAAAGACATTGCTCAAGACCTCATTGACAGGGATGAGCTCAGAATGGGAGACTATGTGGTAGCCCCGCCACGCCCCCACGTGACGGGCAGCCACAGAAGAGGAGCCTATACAATATCTATCCAGTACCAGGCGCCTGAAGATGCAGCTGCCCCGGCCCCCGCCAGGGTTGTCTAAGATGAGTACACATAAAATCCCGAGGCGGCCCTGTGCCTTTCTACGCCAGGGAGCCCCGTGGACCCGCTGGCTATGGCCCAGGAGGAATGCGAGGTGAACGCAGCCTCCACACCCAATCACGAGGAACAAGAAGAAGGGGATGGCGTCCTCGAGCCCGAGGACAATGAAGACCAAGACTTTGTTGATTTATCGCTGGCCCCGCTGGAGATTGAAGATGGCGGCCAGGCCACCGTCGACGAGTTGGTTGAGATCAACCTTGGCACAGGAAGCGACCCCAGGCCGACCTTTCTGAGTGCTCTTATACCCCCACAGGAGAGGGAATAATACATGAAGCTACTGCAAGAATTCCGGGATTGCTTTGCCTGGAACTACAAAGAAATGCCCGGACTCAGCCCTGAAGTGACTCAGCATATTTTGGCCATTGATCCCAAGATGGAGCCAGTGAAGCAGTCTCCCCGGCATATGAGGGAGGAATTGATCAACCAGATCTGCAAGGAGGTTGACAAGCTCATAGACGTCGACTTTGTGGCAGAAAACCAATACACTACCTGGCTTGCTAACATCGTGCCGGTGAAGAAGAAGAACGGGCAGATCAGGATTTATGTGGATTTTCGTGACCTGAATAAAGCCTGCCCGAAAGATGACTTCCCGGTGCCCATCACCGAAGTAATGATTGATGCGACCACTGGCCACGAGGCCCTGTCTTTTATGGACGGATCATCCGGCTACAATCAAATCTGGATAGCCGACCACGACCGGATTCACACAGCCTTCAGGTCGCCCAAGGGGATATTCGACTACAAGAGGATGCCCTTCGGCCTCAAGAATGCCGGCGCCACGTATCAGCGGGCGATGACCAAGATATTCGACGAGCTGCTGTATAGCAAAGTCGAATGCTACATTGATGATCTGGTCGTCAAGACCAAGGAAAGGGGAGATCATCTGAATGATCTCAGGGTCGTCTTCCAGAGGCTCCGGCAGTACGGGCTAAAGATGAACCCCATGAAGTGCGCCTTCGGCGTTTCCAGCGGGAAGTTCTTTGGCTTTGTTGTCCGGCACAGAGGGATCGAGATTGACCCCTTCAAGATAAAAGCCATCCAGGAGCTGCCTCCCCCGAAGAACCTGAGGGAGCTGAGGTGATGGGAATCAAGCCAGCCGTCAAGCCGAAGCAAATCGAGCAAGCTGCCAGGCCAAACATGAAGGCGCTATAGGTCCCAAGCGCAATCTTGAAGAAGGCGCTATAGGTCCCTAGCGCGACCTGAAGAAGGCGCTAGGTTCCCCTAGCATGATCTTAGGCAGACACGTGGGTGCAACCAGTCCAACTTCCCGGCGCCGAATTCCTCAAAGTATTCGATGTTAGCTGTCTTCCATGGTTGTAAATCGACGTGTTAGCGTCGTTTTGTCTTCCCTTTCCCTATATATGTACCCCTTTCATTTGATTAAGCATATAATGAATGAATGAAATCGAAGTATGAGTGTTCTTGAGTGTAGCCCATGGCTATCCCTCCAAATCTTTGGAAACCCCCCTTCCTCCGACCCTCTCTGGGTGCGAGGCCCAATTCTGTCCCTCTGATCCTCTCCTTTTCCCCTTCAATGGGGGATGATCGAAGCCCCGGGTGCATCGGCTCTGAGACGGGGTCGAGTGTGAGGCTCCATTCGGAGCTTTGATCTTCTTCCAACCATGATTCCACCTCCCCATCTCCGCCAAAGGTGTTGTTACGATCTGGATGGAGCTCGGCTGCACCGTACCTGCGATGGGTTCGGGTGTGAGGCCCCAGCCAAGCCTCTTCAAGGCCCTAACATCATCTACGTCCACCCTCCTTCCCTTGCCGTTCACCCCTACACCCACCTTCACAAAAGTTATCCTAGATAGGATTTGCTTGGTTTGATTTCGTTTTAAGCATCCCCGTGTGTTCTCTATCCTCCTGTGTGTTGTCCCCTTGTGTTTTGATCCCCTAGAGTCATCCACGGGAGCCCCAACGTCGAGGTTCTTCATTCTGCTGCTGTCTGTGAACGCGCGTAAACGATATAGCACGTTCTTCAGAACGCGCGTAATGGGTATAGCGCTACTATGATCAGAAGAAAGAAGAAGACCTCCCACTTCCGTCCCGCATCAACTTGGTATCAGAGCTTAAGGAACCAGGCTGTTCTCACAGACTGGGATCTTGAGCTACGAGGTTCGAGGATGAACCTTTCCAAGTGAAGGGGTTTTGATGGGAATCAAGCCAGCCGTCAAGCCGAAGCAAATCGAGCAAGCTGCCAGGCCAAACATGAAGGCGCTATAGGTCCCAAGCGCAATCTTGAAGAAGGCGCTATAGGTCCCTAGCGCGACCTGAAGAAGGTGCTAGGTTCCCCTAGCGCGATCTCAGGCAGACACGTGGGTGCAGCCAGTCCAACTTCCCGGCGTCGAATTCCTCAAAGTCTTCGATGTTAGCTGTCTTCCATGGTTGTAAATCGACGTGTTAGCGTCGTTTTGTCTTCCCTTTCCCTATATATGTACCCCTTTCGTTTGATTAAGCATATAATGAATGAATGAAATCGAAGTATGGGTGTTCTTGAGTGTAGCCCATGGCTATCCCTCCAAATCTTTGGAAACCCCCCTTCCTCCGACCCTCTCTGGGTACGAGGCCCAATTCTGTCCCTCTGATCCTCTCCTTTTCCCCTTCAATGGGGGATGATCGAAGCCCCGGGTGCATCGGCTCTGAGACGGGGTCGAGTGTGAGGCTCCATTCGGAGCTTTGATCTTCTTCCAACCATGATTCCACCTCCCCATCTCCGCCAAAGGTGTTGTTACGATCTGGATGGAGCTCGGCTGCACCGTACCTGCGATGGGTTCGGGTGTGAGGCCCCAGCCAAGCCTCTTCAAGGCCATAACATCATCTACGTCCACCCTCCTTCCCTTGCCGTTCACCCCCACACCCACCTTCACAAAAGTTATCCTAGATAGGATTTGCTTGGTTTGATTTCGTTTTAAGCATCCCCGTGTGTTCTCTATCCTCTTGTGTGTTGTCCCCTTGTGTTTTGATCCCCTAGAGTCATCCACGGGAGCCCCAACGTCGAGGTTCTTCGTTCTGCTGCTGTTTGTGAACGCGCGTAAACGATATAGCGCGTTCTTCAGAATGCGCGTTGTTGGCCCAGACTAGATGGCGGACAAGAAGGGGGGTTGAATTGTCCCCTAGACCTATATGGCGGATTTAAAAAACTTTCTGAATTGATCACAGTGGAATTAAAATCAACTACTTGATTACCCTAAACAAACATGAGATTTAACAAGTTCTCTCAATCTTTTCGATCTCACTCGTAATAACAATGCAACCGATAGATACAATTATGCCTAACACGGATAACAGAAGTAGCAGTGTGCAACGGTGTAGTGAGTAAAAAATCTATTAGATTAACCTGTGAAGAGAGATAGAAGAAAGAGACAATCACATAGGCAATCACAAAGGACACGGAGATTTTTAGGTGGTTCGGGACCACGAGGGCTCCCTACGTCCACCCCTCACCCAACCGGGTGAGGCTTCACTACACGCTACGAAGTAGCAACACGGGGATGAACCCCAACCACACACACACACGCTGCTTCCGCAGCAATATCCACACGGGAAATCCCCAACAAGCTGCAACTGCAGCACACACCACACACAAGATGGGGAACACACCCCGGACAATAAGCACACACCGAGACGCAGCTCGTACACGATCCACAAGGGACGAACAATCACACACACACAAGCCGCAATGCCGGCGGCACAATAACTCCACAACCGTTCACCGACGGTTCACACACTCACAGACATGATGTTTAGAAACGAAGGATATGATCAATATAACTTTAGAAACCTAAAGAGATTGACTCCATTAAGCACAAAAAGGATGTAGAAGAAATTCCTATCGAAGAACAAGGGCTATAGAATGTCTTCTCTATGCCACGGGTCGGAGGGTAGCCGGATGATGACGTTGAGAGTGTCCTCTTGATCCCCTTGATGATCCGCTCCTTTTCTTCTTCTTCCACGAGCTCCAAATGTCGAGGGATGTAGATCGAATCTAGCGTTGAAGCTTCCTTGAGCTCTCTTCTTTCTCTCCTACAACAAATAGAACAAGGTTAGCCAACGGAGATAGTTAAAACCCCAAATTCGTATGTTATATATACAAGAGGGATGAGTTGTGCAAAAGACCACAATACCCTTGCAAAACCCTAGCAAAACAACCCCAATATGTTCATTAATAACCCAAGGGTCTTAGTTTAAAATTTCAGCCCAATCGGAGGTCATTTGGATGGGTTTCGGCAATTTACGAAAAACCCGCACGTTGCTGCGAACAGGGGGGGTCGACCCACTTTGGAGGGGGGTCGACCCATCTACTCCCAGAAGCTATTTTTTAGCATATTTTACAGGGGGGTCGACCCACTTTGTGAGGGGGGTCGACCCACTTTCAGACAGGGTGCTGAAAACACCCTGTTTAGCCCAGGGGACGACCCATTAGCATGGGGGGTCGACCCACTGACCTAGAAACTTGATCAAAATGTTTCTAAACAATTTCCAAACATTCTAAACATGCAACCCAATAGATTAAAACAAGAATTGCATTAGAAAGTAAGTTCTCACCTTGTCATTCATAATTTTGAAAGCATAACCTGAAAAACTCAAAACCTTCATCTTCATGATGCATGAAACACATTTAATCTAATAACACCTCATAGAAGGTGTTCATGAAAACAACCATGAATTAGATCAAAAGTAAATTCTTACCTTGTCTTTCATTACTAGACTTGTTCTTACAACCTGCATGTAAATAAGTTGAAGAACAACCACATATTGAGATGTTAACTCGTGTAAGCTCAAACACATTCAACCCCTTTAAAACACATGCTTTCATTTCATAACAAATTCATGCATGGGAACCCCATTTTCAGTTTCAATATTTTCCAAACCTCATATGCATTTCAGATGCAATCCAAGGCATGTAGAGTAAATTGAGTTCAATCAAAAATCATTCCTCCTCATTCAACATGTAAATCAAATGACTATGCATTGAAAACAAGATGTTAGCATCAAACACATCATTTTCACAATAAGAGCAAACTTCCCACTTGAAATGCAGTCAATATAAGTCAAGTGCATGAAAAAGGGATTTTGACCCCAATCAAAACACTATGAATATGATCCACATTGTATATGCATGAAACTGAATGTATAGACATGGAAACTTGAAGGCACAAGACAATGTATAGACTTGGTAGAAGGCCAACGTATAGACTTGGAAGATAGAAGCCCAATGTATAGACTTTGAACTATGAAGGCCAATGTATAGACTTGAAGTGTGAAGGCCAATGTATAGACTTGGATTGAAGAAGGCCAATGTATAGACTTGAAGTGTGAAGGCCAACGTATAGACTTGAAGTGTGAAGGCCAATGTATAGACTTGGTGTGTGAAGGCCAATGTATAGACTTGGTGGCCAAAGGCCAATGTATAGACTTGATGGCCAAAGGCCAATGTACATACTTTGATTCCAAAAGGCAATGTGTAGACTTGGATTGAAGAAGGCCAATGTATAGACTTGGTGGCCAAAGGCCAATGTATAGACTTGATGGCCAAAGGCCAATGTACATACTTGGCTGATGAAGGCCAATGTACAGACTTTGAAATATAAAGCCCAATGCAACAAATAACCAATGCAATCCAATGCATGTCAATAATATGCATGAAGGCCTAGTCATCATTTTACCAATGAAAAACATCATGTATGAAATACATCAAGAGACCAAGGTCAATGCTTATGACCCAAGGTCTAAGAATTTGAACCAATCATCAAAAGTGAGGTTGACTTCACAAAGCACATTTTCCATCTAAAGAAGTTATCCACCAATCATCCAAACCTGCAAAATAAGATATTGCGACATAAGCTCCAAAGTGATCAATGAGTATTTTTCACAATACTTACACACAATATATAGTTATCATCAAAACCATTGTCAAGGACAACGAGGGGACGCACAGAACCCAACAATCTCCCCCTTTTTGATGATGACAATATATTGTGACAATGTTAAAGTCTCTCCCCCTTTGGCATTATCAAAAAAAATGGGGGACTGAAAAGCAGTTGGAAACCTTCCAAAAATGAGTTAGACATGAATGCACAAAAACAAGCAGGAATTTGAAATTTTATTTGTAATTAGCAGATGTGTGAAATTAGTGCATAAGCTCAATTTTTTGTGATTTTTGCTTTATGTATGACTAATTATGTACTTGTAATGAAAGTAAATGATATGTGAAGCCTGAAAACTATGTTAGGCACAAAAGTGTATTATGCTAAAAAGCACATTATTCTCCCCCAATTGTCAAGAACAAAAGCCAATAGACAATGGGATTAAGTAACCTGAAGATGCATCTATGCAAACTTAATGTGAAATGAAGTATGCAAGCAAGCAAACACGCAAGTATGCATTGGAGTTAAGCACACATACAGTACTATAGCTCCCCCTTAATGGGGTAAGGGGATAGCAAAAGAACAGTTCATTCAAAATCAAAATGTGAGATATGAACCATAATCAAAAAAGGTAGTGCATTCATATATGCAAGGTACTACATAAGTCATGATAAGAACAAATTCAAGATATACAATCATCACAAAAATACCCAATTGAAATTTATGTAAATGAGCAATGAACTTCAAGTTTATATGGATATTAGCAGAGTTTCTAGAAAACACTAGAGGGTTATTTCCTTCCTACACTTCCATTTTGATCCTCGACTATTGGTAGCTTCGCTCAACCCCTTTTTATTTTTCTTTTATTGGATTTCACTATTCGGCGCGAGTCACCTCATGTGTCTCAATGGGGTTTCCCGGCTTACTGGGATTCATTACAAAATGTGGATTTTGTTTCACCTTTCGACGCGAGTTTCCTCATTTATTTCAGTGGGGATTCCCGGCTACTCAGTTAGACATACCACTTATTTAAGCATGCGGGGTAGGCAGCTTTTTCCTCACGATTCTCTCAATTTCCATGTAGAAATTTATTTCCCATGAAGTGTTAAAAAGAGTTTCTGAAATCCTTATCAATCAAAGTCATATGCATCATTTTGGAATAATGTATGGGTAATTGCTTTGGATGTAGAAGATGAATTTGCCTATACACAGTTATGACTCCCCCTAAATGTATGCACAGTTGAAATGAATCATCCTCCTTTGTATATGTCACTTTTCACAAATGATTAAAATCACTGCATTTTATATATCAAGGAGGTGAGGTCTTAGAAGATTTGCAAGGAATTGTGTTCTAAAATTATATACATGCATTCAAGCAAGGATATAGCAAACTATTCAAACAAAGTGATTCTCGGTACGCGGCGGGGAACATAGGTCCGAAGACCACCATCACGCATAGTAAAAGCTTCCGGCTAGACATAATCCAACCTTCCACAAACACCATTTTATATACCGAAAAATCATAGCAATCATGCACACGAATATGAGGAATATGCAAATGTATGCAAGCAAGTGCAAATGTATGCAAGTGAGGATGTATATGATATGTGCAGCATGTTTTATGCAACTTAAGCATGTGATCTATGTATGCACAAGTGAGTGATTATTTACAAAAAGTAAGTAAGAGTTTGAAAACTCTATGCACAATGAGAAGCATTCAAATCAAATTTTATTTACAAGAGTTGATTATAAGTGTGAAAACACTTTATGAGAAGAGTAAAGCATTTGAAGACAGAATTTATTCACATGGAGTGAAAATAGAAGTGATCAAGTCATTCTGACATGGAACTCAAAAATTCTCAAGATTTCCAAAAGATACCATAACCAGTGAACCAAGTTGGAAGCATTTTTC
The DNA here is from genome assembly GCA_022559845.1 of Amorphophallus konjac. NCBI lineage: Eukaryota > Viridiplantae > Streptophyta > Magnoliopsida > Alismatales > Araceae > Amorphophallus > Amorphophallus konjac. Next base: position 331,362,555 of record CM040122.1, on the reverse strand, counting down.
TCAAAACATAAATTTTACCTTTTTCAGATTTTTTAAAGAGAACCAAGTGAGACAAAGTTTCAAAACAAATCATTTTTGTTCCTCACCTTGAGATCCCAATATTTATTAATTTCTTCGACCTCAAGGTACCCCTGCAAAATAGATTCTCAAGTTGGATGTTTGGGTACCCAAACCATCTTGGGTCCCGAGGGGTTAGTCCTAGCATGAACAATTGATTTTCTATATTGCCTCGCATGCCAATCATCATCCAATCTCATAGTAGAACAGTCATCCATGGAATGACCATTCACACCACAATAAAAACAGTAGAAAGATTTTCTTTTCAAGGATAATTTCTCATCATTTTTCATTAAGGAACAATTATCCATCATGTGTCCTTGTTCACCACAATAATAACATGAAAAATTCTTGTTGGCAAACCATTCATCATCATCTTTCTTCATGAAGCAATGTTCAAAGACATGTCCATGCAATCCACAGTAATAGCAATGAGCATTGAAGGTTTTCTTCATTGGTTTATCAAGATTGTTAGGCTTATCAACAATTTTCAATTGTGACTTCAGTGCTTCATTATCATCATATTCCATCAAGGAACAATCATACATGTCATGTCCATATTGTCCACAATAGTAGCATGAAACATTTCTCCTTCTACTTGGTGCATGATTATATTTAACAACAGAGGATTTTGCATGCACAGGAGAGCAATCAACAACATCTTTTTGTTTTTCAATTTCTTTATCATACGAGGACAAAGATCCATTCATCATCTTAATTTCATTTTCTAGTTTCATGATTTGCAAATGAGAGTTAGCAATCTCTTGTTCACATGAAATAATTTTCTCATTCAACAGGCAATTAACTGTTTTGTGACTTTCAATTTCTTGTTCAAGAATATGCAGTTTGTCACAATCATCAACAATCACACTTTTTCCTTTTTCAATCTTTTCAAGATTTTTCAATCTACTTTCAAGTAAGGAAATTTGAATCAACAATACATTATTTTCATTTTGGAGTTTGTCAAATGAATTTTTGTTCATGGAGGTGTGTTCAAGTTCTTTCATTTGAAAACTCACGTTATCATTAACAATTTCATTCATTGCTCTATTTGATTCAAATTTGTCATTCAAATTTTTGAAGTTTTCTATTTCCTTTCTCAGTTCTTTCAACTTTTCAGACTCATCATTAATCACCCATTTTCCCTTTTGATAGACAGAGAGCTCATCACTTAATGCCTTAATTTGTTCATTCAACTTTTCATTTTCCTCTCTCAAACAACAAATTTTATCTCTATGCATTTCAACATCAGCGAAGAGAGATTCATTCACATTTTTGAGTTCTAAGCATTTCTCACATAAAGCATTTTCATGAAAAGGATTTTCAAGTTTCTTCTTGAGCTTTTTATTTTCAGATTTTACTGTTTTATGTCTTTCAAGCAACTCATCATAGGCATCCATTAATTCTTCAAAACTTAATTCATCATCAGAATTTGAGTCAGAAGATACCTCCTTGGATTCTAGGCCTGAATGATCATCCTCACCATTTGCCATCATGCAAGCATCTTCTAGCCCTCCTTCATGAAGCTTGATCAGTTGATCCATGATTTCTTTGATCGAGCTACAATCAAGAACAAACGGAAATTTGTTAGAGTCAATTGCAGCTTTAAGAGAATTCAAAACAAAAAGATTATCAGAGTTCATTTTCCTATGTTCATCGGTCCATCTTGACTCATTTTTTGGTAAAACATGAGGACCATGACTTATTAATTTCATAAGCTTAGGATTAATCCCAGAAATCCAAACACACAATTTTCCAAGCCATGATGTAAAATCAAAACCATCAAAGACAGGAACTGAATTCAGACTAGCCATCATAAAAAGATCTTTTCTCCTAGACCGTGAGGTCCGCTGAATAAAAATCAGAGACTGGGCTCTGATACCAATTGTTGGCCCAGACTAGATGGCGGACAAGAAGGGGGGTTGAATTGTCCCCTAGACCTATATGGCGGATTTAAAAAACTTTCTGAATTGATCACAGTGGAATTAAAATCAACTACTTGATTACCCTAAACAAACATGAGATTTAACAAGTTCTCTCAATCTTTCCGATCTCACTCGTAATAACAATGCAACCGATAGATACAATTATGCCTAACACGGATAACAGAAGTAGCAGTGTGCAGCGGTGTAGTGAGTAAAAAATCTATTAGATTAACCTGTGAAGAGAGATAGAAGAAAGAGACAATCACACAGGCAATCACAAAGGACACGGAGATTTTTAGGTGGTTCGGGACCACGAGGGCTCCCTACGTCCACCCCTCACCCAACCGGGTGAGGCTTCACTACACGCTACCGAAGTAGCAACACGGGGATGAACCCCAACCACACACACACACGCTGCTTCCGCAGCAATATCCACACACACACGATGGGGAACACACCCCGGACAATAAGCACACACCGAGACGCAGCTCGGTACACGATCCACAAGGGATGAACAATCACACACACACAAGCCGCAATGCCCGCGGCACAATAACTCCACAACCGTTCACCGACGGTTCACACACTCACAGACATGATGTTTAGAAACGAAGGATATGATCAATATAACTTTAGAAACCTAAAGAGATTGACTCCATTAAGCACAAAAAGGATGTAGAAGGAAATTCCTATCGAAGAACAAGGGCTATAGAATGTCTCCTCTATGCCACGGGTCGGAGGGTAGCCGGATGATGACGTTGAGAGTGTCCTCTTGATCCCCTTGATGATCCGCTCCTTTTCTTCTTCTTCCACGAGCTCCAAATGTCGAGGGATGTAGATCGAATCTAGCGTTGAAGCTTCCTTGAGCTCTCTTCTTTCTCTCCTACAACAAATAGAACAAGGTTAGCCTTCGGAGATAGTTAAAACCCCAAATTCGTATGTTATATATACAAGAGGGATGAGTTGTGCAAAAGACCACAATACCCTTGCAAAACCCTAGCAAAACAACCCCAATATGTTCATTAATAACCCAAGGGTCTTAGTTTAAAATTTCAGCCCAATCGGAGGTCATTTGGATGGGTTTCGGCAATTTACGAAAAACCCGCACGTTGCTGCGAACAGGGGGGGTCGACCCACTTTTGAGGGGGGTCGACCCATCTACTCCCAGAAGCTATTTTTTAGCATATTTTACAGGGGGGTCGACCCACTTTGTGAGGGGGGTCGACCCACTTTCAGACAGGGTGCTAAAAACACCCTGTTTAGCCCAGGGGACGACCCATTAGCATGGGGGGTCGACCCACTGACCTAGAAACTTGATCAAAATGTTTCTAAACAATTTCCAAACATTCTAAACATGCAACCCAATAGATTAAAACAAGAATTACATTAGAAAGTAAGTTCTCACCTTGTCATTCATAATTTTGAAAGCATAACCTGAAAAACTCAAAACCTTCATCTTCATGATGCATGAAACACATTTAATCTAATAACACCTCATAGAAGGTGTTCATGAAAACAACCATGAATTAGATCAAAAGTAAATTCTTACCTTGTCTTTCATTACTAGACTTGTTCTTACAACCTGCATGTAAATAAGTTGAAGAACAACCACATATTGAGATGTTAACTCGTGTAAGCTCAAACACATTCAACCCCTTTAAAACACATGCTTTCATTTCATAACAAATTCATGCATGGGAACCCCATTTTCAGTTTCAATATTTTCCAAACCTCATATGCATTTCAGATGCAATCCAAGGCATGTAGAGTAAATTGAGTTCAATCAAAAATCATTCCTCCTCATTCAACATGTAAATCAAATGACTATGCATTGAAAACAAGATGTTAGCATCAAACACATCATTTTCACAATAAGAGCAAACTTCCCACTTGAAATGCAGTCAATATAAGTCAAGTGCATGAAAAAGGGATTTTGACCCCAATCAAAACACTATGAATATGATCCACATTGTATATGCATGAAACTGAATGTATAGACATGGAAACTTGAAGGCACAAGACAATGTATAGACTTGGTAGAAGGCCAACGTATAGACTTGGAAGATAGAAGCCCAATGTATAGACTTTGAACTATGAAGGCCAATGTATAGACTTGAAGTGTGAAGGCCAATGTATAGACTTGGATTGAAGAAGGCCAATGTATAGACTTGAAGTGTGAAGGCTAACGTATAGACTTGAAGTGTGAAGGCCAATGTATAGACTTGGTGGCCAAAGGCCAATGTATAGACTTGATGGCCAAAGGCCAATGTACATACTTTGATTCCAAAAGGCAATGTGTAGACTTGGATTGAAGAAGGCCAATGTATAGACTTGGTGGCCAAAGGCCAATGTATAGACTTGATGGCCAAAGGCCAATGTACATACTTGGCTGATGAAGGCCAATGTACAGACTTTGAAATATAAAGCCCAACGCAACAAATAACCAATGCAATCCAATGCATGTCAATAATATGCATGAAGGCCTAGTCATCATTTTACCAATGAAAAACATCATGTATGAAATACATCAAGAGACCAAGGTCAATGCTTATGACCCAAGGTCTAAGAATTTGAACCAATCATCAAAAGTGAGGTTGACTTCACAAAGCACATTTTCCATCTAAAGAAGTTATCCACCAATCATCCAAACCTGCAAAATAAGATATTGCGACATAAGCTCCAAAGTGATCAATGAGTATTTTTCACAATACTTACACACAATATATAGTTATCATCAAAACCATTGTCAAGGACAACGAGGGGACGCACAGAACCCAACACGCGTAATGGGTATAGCGCGACTATGATCAGAAGAAAGAAGAAGACCCCCCACTTCCGTCCCGCATCATGAGGTCTCTACAGGGTCGGTTAGCTTACATCCGCAGGTTTATCACCAACCTGTCGGGGCGCTGCCAACCCTTTCACAAGCTGATGATGAAGAATGCCCCCTTTAGCTGGGGTCACGAATGCTGGCATGCGTTCGACCAGCTAAAAGAGTACCTGAAGACCCCGCCAGTCTTGGGGGCACCCGTCAAAGGCAAACCTCTTATTCTCTATATAGCGGCTACCGAATACTCACTGGGAGCAATGCTTGCCCAGAATAATGACGAGGGGAAGGAGCAGGCTCTCTACTACCTCAGCCGAAGATTGGTGGGAGCAGAGGTCAAGTACACCCCGATTGAGAAGATTTGCCTTGCATTGGTCTTTGTAGTCAAGAAGCTGAGGCACTATATGCTGCCCCTTGAAGTGAGTTTAATATCCAGAGCCGATCCCATCAAGCACATTCTCTCCCAGCCAGTCCCGAAGGGGCGCCTTGGCAAATGGGCCGTACTGCTCATGGACTTCGACATCACCTACGTGCCGTAGAAGGCCGTTAAGGGGCAAGCCATCGCGGACTTCTTCGCAGCACACCTTGTGCCCGAAGACTCCCCATTGGCCACGGAGCTACCCGAAGATGAAACACTGGAGGTGGACCAGGTCCAACAAGCCATTTGGCAGCTGTACTTCGACGGGGCCTCGAGAACAGAAGCAACCCCGTCCGGACGCACCAAGGTACGGGCCGGAGCCGGCATCGTCCTCAAATCGCCAGATGGGGAAGTGTTGCACACTTCCTGCTGTATCAACAAGCCTTGCATGAATAATGAAGCAGAGTATGAAGCTCTGATCATTGGCCTCCAAGTGGCCCTCCAAATGGAGATCAAAATGCTCCAAGTATTCGACGACTCGTTGCTGGTCGTCAAGCAGGTCCAGGGGCAGTTTGACGTCCGGAAACCCGAGTTGCTCCCTTATCACACTAAGGCGAAGGGGCTCATGGAGTGGTTCTACCTCCTCGAGATAGGCCATGTCGCCAGAGGAGAGAATGCACAAGCAGACGCCCTGGCAAAATTGGCGAGCTCACTAGCAGTGCCACAAGATGGATTACTCAACATCCAAGTGATAAATCAGCGCCAGGTACCCAGCATGATAGAAGAAGAACTAGAACAAGAGGAGCTGGAGGTCGCTGCAGCAGAAACTGTCGGCCTACCTGACTGGAGAGACCCTCTAATGCAGTGGTTCAAATAGCGGCAACTACCCAAGCAGAGAGAAGAGAAGATCAAGCTAATTAGAACCAAGGACTCTTATGAGCTCCAAAACGGAATACTATTCCGAATTGTGGCCGACGCCAAATAGAAATTACTCCTCCGATGCCTGTCCCTTGAAGAAGCCTGGAGGGTCATGAAGGAAGTCCATGCCGGGACAGCTGGTGCACACCAGGCAGGACCAAAAATGAAGATTGAAATAAAGAAGCTCGGCTACTATTGGCCGACAATGTTCGACGACTGCTGTAAATATGCTAAGTCGTGTCAGAAGTGTCAGGAGCATGCCACCATACCCAGAAGGTCGCCCGTGCCGCTGCATCCGACGGTGCCCAACTGGCCGTTCACCCAATGGGGAACAGACGTCGTGGGTCCCTTGCCTGCGTCATCAGCCGGCTGCAAGTATGTTTTGGCGGCGACTGATTATTTCTCCCGTTGGGCAGAGGCTGTCGCCCTAAGGGAGGTCACCGGGGAGATCATGGCCAGATTTGTCCGCCGTAACATCATATTCCAGTTTGGCACGCCCGACCAGATTGTCTCAGACAACGACAGCCACTTCCGCAACCAGAAGGTCTACCAGCTGGCGGAAAAGTACAAAATTGACTGGAGGACATTGACTCCTTACAATCCACAGGCTAATGGGCTGGCTGAAGCTTTTAATAAGACACTCTGCACTCTCCTGGCCAAGATTGTTAGCTCTAACAAAAGGGACTGGGAAGAGAAGATGTACGAGGCACTATGGGCATACCGGACCATATACAAGACCCCAACAGGCTGCTCGCCTTTCTCTCTAGTATACGGTTTGGAGGTAATTGTCCCCATCGAATTGGAGATACCCTCCCTCAGGGTCGCCATTCAGCACGAGCTTGTCCGTGAAGGACAGACCAACATCAAGCGAAGACTCGAAGAGCTCTCCAGTTTGGAAGGAAAGCGGCTTCAGGCCCAACAGAACATTCAGGTCTACCAGGCCCGAATAGCGCGTGCCTTTGACAAGCTTGTCAAGGAACGTGAATTCAAGAAAGGTGACCTTGTCATGGTCAAGAGAAGAGATGTCATGGCCGCCAACCCCAAGGGTAAGCTGAATGAAAATTGGCTCGGACCCTACGTAGTCCAAAAAGTCTAGAAAGGCGGAGCTTATGTAATTGTCAACCACCGCGGGGAAGTTCAATTCCTGCCTCTTAATGGAAGACACTTGAGATTGTATTATGCTCCAGTACCCCCATTCAATAAATAATATTATCCTTCACCCTATGTTAGGTGGATTTGCACAATTGCAGTCCAATGGTTTGATCACTATTCATGTTTTCTAAAAAAAGAGGGGAAAGAAAGAAGAAAAAAGGAAAAAAAAGAGAGAGGAAGGCATGACGATGAAAAGGGGGAGAAGTAAAAAAAAAGAGAAGAAAATAAGAAAGAAAAAAGAAGAAAAAAAAAGAAAAAAAAGAAGAAAGAAAAAGAAGAAAGAAAAAACAAGGGGAAAAGGGGGAGACGGTCCCCCATTTCGAACCATCGCCCCGTATCAACGGGGATACCATTAACTAAACAAACTCTTCTCCCCATCCTCTCCGGGCGGTGAGTATCCCTTTGACTTGGACCTCCCGTCTAGGCCATTGACTAAACAAACTCTTCTCTCCGTCCTCTCCGGGCGGTGGGTATCCCTTTGGCTTGGACCTCTCGTCCAGGCCATTGACTAAACAAACTCTTCTCTCCGTCCTCTCCAGGCGATGGGTATCCCTTTAGCTTGGACCTCCCGTCCACGCCATTGACTAAACAAACTCTTCTCTCTGTCCTCTCCGGGCGGTGGGTATCCCTTTGGCTTGAACCTCCCGTCCAAGCCATTGACTAAACAAACTCTTCTCTCCGTCTCCTTTGGGCGGTGAATATTCCCTTTGATTTGGGCCTCCCATCCGGGTCATTGGTTAAGCAAATTTCTGTTCACCGCCCCTCCAAGCGACGAGAGGCCCAATCCCTCACCAAGGCCCCCCGCCTGAGGCCAGTGCGCAGTTCCGACGTTGGGCAAGATCGGTAGTCCACCCATTTGACATGGTGGAGTGGTCCCCTCGTCCTTCCCCTGGGAGGGCGAGCACTCTCCCGTGCCCCGACATGGGTTCCTGCCTGGTTCGCCCAGAGCGGACTACCGCGAAGACTTACACTCTGCCAATGTGTTCCGACACTAAAAAAAAAAGAGAGAGAAAAAGAGGGGAGAGGAAGAAGAAAATAATATATACAAAAAGAAAAGAGAGAAGAAAAGAGATCCCCCTAGGGCGAATGCCACGCACACTGAAGGACATGTGAAATAGAAAGTGTTCTGTTCTATTCAAAAAAAGGGGGATTAAAGGACATCTGCTTCGGGGCATAGCCCTGTGTTACATTTCAAAAAGAAAGAGGGCAAAAAAAAAGAGCTAAGGGGTGCGACGCTCAGTCGACGCCCCTGAAGATGTCTTCAAGAGGGAGAATCTCGATGCAAGGGAAGTTTGTCATGTCACGCAGTCGGCCCCTCCGTTCTTCGAGGCGAGTGAGCTCGGTCTCTACGGACGCCGTCTTGGCGTGGGCGACGGCAAGTGCTTCGCCTTCCCTCTCAACTACTCCTTCAGCTTTGGAAAGGCCAGACCTTGCTGCGGCAAGGTAGCCCTCCAGCTTCGCGATCCGATTCCTGAGGGAGCGAACATCACCCTGGCCTTCCTCCAGGGCCTTCCCGTACTGCTCTTCATTATTGCGCCGTGCCTCCAGGGTTTGCAAATATTCGTCCGCCTGGGCATCAAGAGCGACACGCTCATCGGGAGCCTGGGTCTCGAGGAACTCACGACATTTAACATATTTCAGCAGCAACAAGACTCGCCGCGACCACTCCCCCAGCGGGCAGCCCAGCACTTGCAGTGCCCCAGTCAGCTGTGTCACTATGCTGTGCACCTCCCGGTATGACAAGGAGAAGTCGTCAAGGAGCATTGTCCACAGCGTCACCAACATTTGTCGGACCAGTGCATCCGACGAAGTATGGCTGACTAAAGGCACAGCCAGAGGAGTGAATTCCACGGTGCTGTCCACCTCCGCCCATAGGTCTGCATCCACCCCGGCCGAAGAAGATGGAAGAACGAAGGCCAGGCCGCTTGGTCGCCGCAGCTCGGTAGACAGCTCCTGGCCAGCCACCGCTAGAGGAGTGAGTGAGATGACTGCCGAGTCACTCGGCACCGCCGTCGCGCGGGGTTGCTCCACTTTCTCCCTCTCCATCAGGGCCGTCTCCGTCGCTACTTCGTGGGATGGGAATGCAAGTGTCTCGGATTGGACCAAAGGAGGGGCGTCGAGCAAAGCTAGCCCCGAGGCCATCACTGGTGGACCTCTCTCTCGCGTCTGGGACCCCTCCAGGTGCACATGAAGTCCCGCGAATATCTTCTTCAATAGCGGGTCCTCCATCTGAGTTGGGATCTTCGGGAGAGGCGGAAGAGGAACCATCAGCCGGGGTCTGCCTCCCGCTTACACGAGTGCTGCGAGAATCTCCGCCCCCGGGCCCAAGACCGAAGCCAGCCCCTCCACCGCTATCGGACCGATAGTCGGCCTCTGTTTAGCGATGGCCTTGCGGACACGGACAGACGTCTTCCCTGGCGTTGGCGTGACCTGACCATGTGAAGTGGGGTTAGCCGTCCACTACCTAGAACAAATCTTCTAAGAATGAGAAGACAAGGAGAAGTCATGAAGTCCCCATGCTTACTCTGGCCGCCGGGATGATGCTGCCTTCAGGCGCAATCTCTCCCTCCTTCAAGGGCTCGTCCGTCGGCCCGGGAGCACTTGAAGTCTCCGCAGCCGTCTCCTGCTGCAGGGCCTCGAACAAGAGGGCCAACTTACCTAGGCCCGCATCGACTCCTATTGAGCGATCGACCGATTTAGCCGGGGTAGCTCCCTCCACGGCCTCCGGCTCAATTGGTTCCTGAAAATCAAGTGATAACAGGAATAAAGTCACTGGATGATCACGAGGGAGGTCCTGTGCGAACAAGCTCACACTTACAGCAGCCTCCTCCATTAGGCTCAGAGAGCTAGCGAGTGAGGGGGCCTTAAAGATCGGCTTGGGCAGCCCAGATACCTCAGATACGCCCTCGCCAGAAGCCACCTCGTCGGAGGAGTAATCATAATCTACCTCTTCGCTCGACGAAGACTCGACCGCCACGGGTTCCTCGCTCACTGGCAAGGGGGTCTCCGCTTCGAGGTTGGTGATCGGTGCATCCTCACGCGGGCTGGGTGAGGGTAGTACGCCAGATTTCAACCTCTTCCTCGTGTGCGTACGCGTCGCTGGGAGATGCAGGCGGGGCCCTGATGGCCTGATAACTGCTGCATCAACGCCTGCCACATAAAAGAAAGGGTGGATCATACCGGAGCTGATGAGTTCTTAAGAATGAAAGAAGTCAATTAAGTGGACAAAGATAAATACCCCCTTCCGCTTCTACAGCACGGGGCGGCTCACGGGTCTCCTCGACGGGCAATGTCTTCCCAGGGGCCGCAGCCTTATCCTCGCCCGGGATCGGCACAGGCACCGGCTCCTCCGTACTAGCTGAAAGCAAGAAATACACATGTTATATACGCATACAAGTCCCTACCCCTGGGAAGTAAATAAATTTTGAAGGATAGTAGTGGCCGGTGAACCTCACCAACATGGTAACTCAGCTCAGCCCGAGTGACTTCAAACTCCTCGAAAGATAAAATGGGAGCCATGGGAGAGATGGCCACCAAAGTTGGGGTAGCTTCTGCCCTCCTTCGTTTCCTGTCTTGTCCCCCGGCCGCTTTGGCGGCAGCCAGCGCCTTCTTGACATGTGACTTCTCCGGGGACCTCTTCCTGACCTGCGGCGGGGGAGTCGAAGTCGGCCCCGAGGTCACCTCTACTGCGACCCCGGCCTCGCCCACATCGGGGATAGGCACAGATGCTGGCTCCTCCACGTCCGGGATGGGCGCGGCGCAGGCTTCTCCATAGCAACTGAAACAAAAAGGGAGAAGCATTTATATGTGAGGACCTTGTTCCGAAATGAAGGCTGGTCCCGAAGGACGCACACGGCTGGAAATTCTGACCGGTGGGCTAACCTGGCTCAGGTCGGGTGGCTTCAAACTCCTCGAAAGTTGGAATTCACGGCACCGGAGGGACCGCCGCCGAGGCCTTTGTAGCCTCCGTCTTCCGCCGCTTCACCTCTCGCTGCCCGGCCGCCTCGACAGCATCCACCGCCTTCTTCATAGACGACTTTGCCCGGGACCTCTTCGCGGCCTTGGGCAAGGGAGCCGTAGTCGGGGCCGGCAAGGCCGCATCGAAATAGGCAGGCTTCTGGATGAGCCGGAGGAGATTCCGGTACGTTGCCATTTGTATGCTGTCAGGATGGTCTGTCAAAAAACAAATCTGGTCAGCGTCCGGTACCCTGCAAAGGTCGCGACGATAGGGGGATGAGAATAAAAGGAAGAGGGAAGATTAAAATACCATGAGGGCCGGTATACAGCCGAAGCGTTATTGGGAAGTAGCTCAGGGACGGCTCCTTGTCCCAACACGCCGCCTTCCGGACCAGCCAGCACACGTCTTCGATCTTCTGGCAGCGGTCAGTAAGGGCAGCCAGGTCCGCATGCTTCTTTGACGAGAGGTGACAGAAAAGATTGAAGTGGTCCATGCCCCACCCGTTGGCATAATAATACGAGACTTGCAGATGCTTGCCCAGGATGACGGCCATCTGAGCATCAATTTTTAGCCCATTCACTCGGAGGAGGACATACAGCCATGTGGTGTCCTTATAATTTTCGGGCTTCCTCTCCTCCCGCCTCATGAATGTGCGGTATGGGCATATCGGGTCCCTCTCCGGACGCCAGCTCTTGGCGGGAGTACCCTCTTCTTCCATCGGGAGCGGATAATTGACAAGCTCCAGACGGTCACTCCCTATCCGGCAAAGGTCCCTCAGGGTCTTCTTGAAGTCATCCTTCGCCACTGGGGGTAGCTTCGCTTGCGGTGTCGGCCTCGCTTCCTGAGCCTCCCCGCGAGCGGCCAGATACGCCGCCACCTCTTTATCCTGCCTATTCTTGAGCCAAAGGAGGTGCTCCGGGTCAATGTCGAGCACTGGCACTGACTGCTTGCTCAAAAACTTCCTCTCTGCCCCGTCCCAGCAATCGGTCTTGTGCAGTCGATAAAAGGCCGTCCGGGCATTCCACCATTTTATGTATTCTGGGGTAACTCGTGGAATACGGTCGGGGGCTGGCACCCTGAAAGTCGCAGAGTCCGCCCGATGGAAGAAGTCCCACCAGCTTCTGGCATGCTCAGCAGTCGAACTCCCCCGGAGACTTCGTGAAGGCAGGCCGAACTATACACTATAGACAGGGATATGCTGATCATATCCGAAGTTTCGACTAACCGAAAGGGGTAGTATGGTTCTAGCAGCAAATTATCCCCCTTCCTAAACTCCAGCACGCTCGGGCGAATTGATAACGCCCAGTCCCTGAGCTCGGGCTCCAGCAACGGGCGGACCACATTTTCCTAGCTGATGGGGTGGACGTACTTCTCCACCTGATCATCTTTGCATTCCCTCTTATTATTCACCAGAGGGCTCGAGTGTGCGGCCAACGTCCAGAAATGGATGGTGCCGGCCGCGTCCCGTGGAATCGTCGTCAGCTGGCCCCGAATATCATACAGTCGCTGGGAGGTAGAGCCCGGCTCCGCACTTGCGAATTCTAGCATCCGCGGCACCAGCCCCCAGTCCTACAGAGTGCGGGGGGGCGAACTCCGGAAATAGGGAACAGACCCACGCATTGAAGAAATGCAACGGGCACACATATCGGGCTTGCCTCGGGAATTGATGGGTGCTGACATCCCCCAGTGCTTTGTATATCAAGCAAAGAGTAGCCGGGCAGAAGGACAACTTGACCCCCCACATCATTTGACACGCGGGGTAGATGGCATCCGGTCGAATGACTACGGCATGGCGAACGAGTACAGCCAGTACATCAGGAACGCGGCGTAATGTGTTAGAGGGTCAACCCCCATCGGGTTGGGGCCACTCCGGCATCCTATAGAAGGGATCCTCACATCAGTTTTGGGCTTGGCGCGCTTCTTGCAAGCAACGACGATGCCGACACATGGAAACTCCGCATATTGCTTCAGCCCATCATAAAAATACTGCAGCCACAGAGTCATGCGGACCCTCTTTCGGTCTCCACGGGGAGGCTACCTCCCGCCGTGTGCCAGCTGGTACAGTTCCCGATATGCCTTCATGAGATATCGGTATGAATAACCAAGGGAATAATAGCCATCCCCGTTAGTTTCATCTTTGATCAAATCTGGGAGGCATACTTCTTCATAAGGCTCCCCGTCAATGGGCAAGCCACTGAGCTGACTGAGACTCCACAAGTCAAGTGAAGTCTCACCTTCCGCTGTATAGAAAGTGTTAGTCTCAGCACTGAACACCTCTATCGTGCCACAGCAAAGACCCTTGGAGATGGGGTAGCCGTAGCGGGAGGCGTAGACACTGTGATAGATGCCAGCCCGGACCAGTAACGGGGCGTAGTTGAACAACACATACTCTGTGAATTCTACTGCCCCTTCCCTGAAGCTGTGAGCATCTTGAAGCTTCAGCTCCCCGAACCAGCCCAGCGCCAACTCGTGCTTGAATCGGATGGCCAGGCAATCCAGGATGAACGGCTCTTCCCTATAGCCCCATTTCAGGGGAGCCAAGAATAAACCAAAACGGGGTGGCTCGCCCTACACCCGCCCAGCAAACATGTCCCACTTCACCGGGGTGAATTGAGGTGCTCGCACCAATCTGTCTTCGGTCGGCAACACTCCTTCGATCCCCAGGACAGGCTTCCACTCCCGGGCCTCCCCCACCAAATACATCGGGATGCTTCTCAGGACGATGTACAACAAACTATCACGAGCCTGCAGGATCACTTGCTCGACCTCCCGCACAGCTCGTAACTCCCGCCTCTCCCGGGAGCGGAAGTACTTCAAAAATCGGATGAGATGCTTATCCTTCGGGAAGTCCTTCTGATATTCACCGGTCCGGTCGAAGGTGAAATGGTTCTCGACCCGAGAGAGCCGATGATAGTCCATTGTCTCGATCTCAGAGCCCGAGGACTCGACTAGTGATGCTACTTCAGCGTGCTCCCTGTCCAGCTCCTCTACATTGAGCCACGTGACGGCTGGCATCGGAGGCGGTGGAACAAGGCCGGCACCGGCAGTGGCAGCAGGAACAGAAGAACCACTTGAGGTAGCCATTTATCTGCAAAGACACAACAAACAAAAGATCAGAACAAGCCACGGGCGGAGAGAAATGAAAACTGCAAAGGAGCTCTACTACAAGTAAAATGAATAAGAGGCTGCCAATTTCTGACAAATTTTTGGCAGAGTTTCCCCTAGGCCAGAGGCGTAAGGGAAAACACGGGTGCGCGTCCACAAGGAGTGACGGCCTCAACAAAGTCACGGTGGGCCCCGAAAGGCAACACCAGAAGTCCTCAGCTACAGGCGTATGCCCCCCCCCCTCGCCGGTACACCTTGTTGGGGGGCTTCCCCGGTACACCCTCAGGGTCTTCCCCAGCACAGCCCGCTGGCCTTCCCCCGGCACACCCTGGAGCTGCCTTCTCCGGCACGCCCCTTGGGTGTCTTCCCCGGCACACCCGTGGTGGCCTTCGCCGGCACGCCCCTTGGGTGTCTTCCCTGGCACGCCCCTGGTGGCCTTCACCGGTACGCTCTCTTACTACTTCGCCGGCACACTACGGAGTGCCTTCCCCGGCACACCCCCTAGGGGCTTCGCCGGCACATAGCTATGCCCGCTCCCCGGCACGGCCCTGAAGCTGCTACCCGACATGCTCAGTACCCCGCTTTGCCGACACACCCAAGGAGCCCCCCTCTCCGGCACACTTCCTAGCATTCTCCCCGGTGCGCCTAAGGCTCTCCCGCGGCGCGCCCTCACGCCTCTTCCCCGGCACAATGCCTACGACGCTCTTCTCCGGCACAAGCACCCGTGCCTTCGCTCCCCGGCATGCCCGCGCCCTGTGTCATCCGACGCACCCGGGCGCCCCTTCGCCGACACACTCCGGCGGCCTCCACCACGACGGCACCAACGGTGCTCGCCACCGCCCTTCCACACTGAGAAGAAGAAGAAAGGAGAGAAGAAGGGAAAGAAGAGAATGGATAAGAAGAGAGATGGGGAGCCTAAGGCTCCACCGTCCTCCGAAGACGGAGAGGGGGAAGAAGAAAGAGGGGAAGAAAAGGGAAAGGAGAAGAAGAAGAAGGAGAAGAAGGAGGAGGAGGAAGAGGAGAAGAGAGGCAGAGGGGGAGCGCCTCCAGGGTGGTCCCCTCACCACGGGGGAGACGACGATGGCGACGGGCCCGTGGCGGTGGCGTTCGCTCGGCGACGGGGAAGAGAGAGAAGGAAGAGAGAGGGAGAGGGAAAGGCGCCATTTGAAATGGAGGGGGGTGACGGTTCGAATGGCCGGCCCGCCCCATTTATAGGCCCACAAAGAAAGAAAGAGAGAAAAAGGGGGGGAAAGAGAAGAGAGAAGGAAGAAAGAAAAGACGAGAAAAGGAAAAGAAAATAAAGGAAATAAAAAAAGAAGAGAAAAAGAAGAAAAAAGGAGAGAAGAAGAAGAAAAGGAGAAGGGAAACAAAAAAGAAAAGAAGGGAAAGAAGGGAGAAAGAGGAGAGAAATAATAGTAATAATAAATAAATAATATATATATAGGTATATACATATACATAGGTATGTGCATAAATATATATATATATATATGTATATGAATAATGCACGATGACAAATGTCCCCGTGGGGATGGTCTGTCCGCACGCCCCTACGTATCGACGGGCATCCGCACGGGCAAAGCCGGCTCCACCCCTGCGATGGCATTAGTTCCTTGCCAGCAAACAAGTCCTTTTCTAGTACAGGGCTTCGTGCCCTAGCCACCTTCTCTCATACAAAATTGCCATTGCGGGCCTTACGCTCGAATCGGCAGAATCTCTACCCTTCCGCTGGCATTAGTCCCTTGCCAACGAATAAGTCCCTTTCCGATGCAAGACTTCGTGCCTTAACCACCCACTCTTACACAACATTGCCATTACGGACCATACGTCCGAATCGGCAGAATTTCTCCCGTTGCGTTGGCATTATCTTCTTGCCAACGAATGAACCTTATCTTTTGGCGCAAGGCTTCGGGCCCTAGCTGACACTTACGTATCATTTGCTCGTCAAAAAAAAAGGGAAATGAAAAAGAGAAAGGGGCTTAAAATAGAGGTGCCCTGCCGGACTTGCCCCTACACGGGGACAAGGGCAAAAATGGCAGCAACCCAGCTGTGGCGAAAACTCGAAAGGGCGCTACATGCAAAATCGGGTTACCCCGCCACGTGAAAACCCGAAAGGGCACGTGGGCAAAAGCAAGAGGGGGCTGGTGCCGGTGAAAACCCGAAAGGGCGCTTGTACCGGTAAGATGGTTTCAAAAAAAAAAAAGAAAAGAAAACATACCACGTCAGCTCCCGACACCCTGTCGGCACTGATGAAATGAAGAAGAGACCAACATACCACGTCAGTTCCTGACGCCCTGTCAACACTGGTAAAGAAAAGAAGAGACCAACATACCACGTCAGTTCCCGACACCCTATCGGCACTGATGAAGAGAAGAAGAGACCAATATACCACGTCAGCTCCCGACACCATGTCGGCACTGATGAAGAGAAGAAGAGACTAACATACCACGTCAGTTCCCGACACCTTGTTGGCACTGATGAAGAGAAGAAGAGATCAACATACCACGTCAGCTCCCGACACCCTGTCGGCATTGATGAAGAGAGAAGAGACCAACATATCACGTCAGTTCCCGACACCCTGTCGGCACTGATGAAGAGAAGAAGAGACCAACATATCACGTCAGCTCCCGACGCCCCGTCGGCACTGATGAAGAGAAGAAGAGACCAACGTACCACGTCAGTTCCCAACACCCCGTCGGCACTGATAAAGAGAAGAAGAGACAAGCATACCACGTCAGCTCCCGACACCCCGTCGGCATCGACGAAGAGAAGAAGAGACCAGTACACCCATGGGCACCGCCCGGCTCATCTTTCGCCTGCGCTACCCGTGGGTGGGGGGCATTTGTGGACGTGCAAAATTGCACGCCCATACGTCCCAACTAGTCCAGCATCAACAGCAACTCCAATTAAAGAAACCACGAAGAAGAGAGGGCCATCCGGACTCTCCGAACAACACGCACGTTGCCATGAAGCCGTCTCCAGAGTCACGACAGTGAAAAGGAATCAACTACCAAGAGCCTTATAATCTGTGGGCCTCGAAGAAAATCGAATGGGCCATAACCCACGCTTACAACGGGCTCAGGATGGCCCATTTAGGCCTTCAGCAGCACACCCAGGGCCCCTCAGCGGCACGCCCTCAGGCCCCTTCAGCGGCACACCCTTGTGCCCCTTCAGCGGCACGCCCTATAGGCCCTCAACGGCACGCCCAGGCCTTCAGCGGCATGCCCCTTGGTGGCCTTCAGCGGCACGCCCCTTGGTGGCCTTCAGCGGCACCCCCTCAGGCCCCTTCGCTGGCACGCCCTTGTGGCGCTTCAGCGGCACACCCAACGCCCTTCAGTGGCACGCCCCTGTTGCCCTTCAGCGGCATGCCCCGGGTGCCCCTCAGCGGCACACCCTACCGCTGATTCAGTGGCACGCCAGGCACGCTTCAGTGGCACACTCTGGTGGCCCTTCAGCGGCACACCCATCCAGCCCGTTCAGCGGTACGCTCTGAAGCTTGAGGCGCTTCAGCGACGCACCTGGCAGCTCCTCCAGCAGCACGCTTGCTGTGTCTTCCAGCGGCACGCTTGCTGTGTCTTCCAGCGGCACGACGTTCAGGCTCTTCAACGGCACAACCGACAGACCAAATCTCGTGCCCACGCCCTAGAGATCCTTGGCACGCAGTGGGCTGTCTGAGGTGTCGGCCGGGGGCTGGGCCACGCAGGCTACTTCTCTGCCACCAAGGACGGTGGAAGTCAAACCCCATCATGGCCAGTCACTTCCCGCCTCCGACTACCGTGCTCGAACGCTTCCGTCGCTGGGTATAAAAGCCCTCCTCTTCCGACGAAGCAAAGGGGCTGGAGACACAGAGTAGACAACAGACAGACAGAGAGAAGAGACCCACCACTGGAGAGAGCCACCGCCTCCGGAGGAAGAAGAAGGAGAGAAGAAGAAAAAGGGAGCTCCACAGTAGGGTTCCTCTCCGACGACCACCCAGAAGAGAGAGTAAGGGAGAGAGAGAGAGAGAGAGTGTGTGTGTGTGTGATGTATTAAGGGGGGAAGGGGGAGGGGCAGGGAGCTGTCGCCCCTGCTCGACCCTAACTCCTCCTTTTCCTCTCCTCCGTGCCTTCTTCTTCTTCCCTCTGTTGTATCTTCTACCCCGGTGTTTTGAAGTGTACATGGCCGGTTATGCCCTTTTCTCTTCATGAATGGAAATTTCCCCCTTCTTGGATTTCTTGCTACCGTGTTTGATTTATGCCCGGATGTGTGCGTTTCAACCCTTCTTCCTACTCCTCCCGACGGTTTGGCCCCCAGTGTGGGCCTTCTTCCCCTTTGTTAAGGCCCTTCTCATGGGATCCCTAACCTTCAACCTCCTCCATTTGCCTGAAGGGATAGGCCCCTCTTCCGCTTTTGAACACCCAACCACCAACGCCATCCTTGGCCTTTCTCCCTTCTCCAGCCCCAACTCACCTAGCCAACCCTCAGCCTTCATTCCCTCAGACCAGCCCTTCGTCGGTACACCCCTGCGGGTCTTCCCCGGTACACTCTTGTCCTTCTCTTCCCCGGCACACCTTGCTCAGTCCCCCACCAGCGCACCCCTACCACGGTGCAGCCTCCCCAACTCCCAGTGGCACGCCCTGGCCAAGCCCTTCGCCGGCATGCCCCTACGGGCCTTCCCCTGCACGCCCTGGCCAAGCCCTTCACCGGCACACCCCTGCGGGTCTTCCCCGGTGCATTCCAGGCCACTCTTCACCGGCATACACCCAGCCTCCCTAGCCCGGTACACTTCCCAGCAGCCCCTAGAGGGGTCTCTTGGCCATCGTTGCTTTCAGGTTTTCCTTTATTAAAGGTGTTGCCGCTCTCGGACGCCCACCTCCAATTGTCGGGTTCCGCCACTCCGTGTGGGCGTGTTCCCTTTATCCCCCTGTCGCTCGGGTCAAGGGGAGATGCTGCCGAATTTTCATTAGAAATAATAACACGTTGAAAAGGCAAAAAGAAGCAACAAACAAATGGAACAATAACACATCAAAAGACAAAAGGAAGCAACAAACGAATGGAGCGATCGGCGATAGAACACTCCAACCGAAATAAGGCACTGTGGACAACATAAGAAGAATCAGATTAAATGATGACGTGGTGAATTAAATGCTCAATCTGTAAAGAAAAGGTTGTGAGAAGAGGGAGAAAAGATTTGTATAAAACTGCATAAAAATCAAAGAAAAGAAGAAAAGAAAAGCCTTAAAAGAAGTGGAGGAGGAGGGGGCCTTCACCGGTACGCCTACTCCAGTCCTTCACCGGCACACCCTACCAGTGCCCTTTTGGACCCTTCCATGGCACACTCCCATGTTGCCTCCCCCGGCACACCCTCTTCGAGCCGTTCCCCGGTACACCTCCCTGCTCACTTCCCCAGTACACCCCTTGGAACCCCTCGATGGTACACTTGCCATGCCCCTCTCCGGTACACCCTAGCGCCCTTCACCGGTACACCTTCCACCCTCCTTGGCCGGCACACGCTCCAGCCACCTTTCTTTAGCGGTACACTCCTTTTCTTCCTTCGGCGGTAGGCCTGCGCCCCTCTCCCCGGTACACCCTTCGGGTGCCTTCGCCGGCACACCACCCCCGGGTCAGCGGCACACCCCTTTAGCCCTCCAACGGCTCACTCCTCCAAGTATAAAACGTGTAAACGAGAAAGAAAAAAAAATGCAGTAGCATCAATGATCAAAATAGAAGAAATAATGATAAAACAATGCAATAGTAAGGACAATGGTGATAATAATAATGAAGGCTATGATGAATGAATAAAAGGGGAAAACGCGGGCAGTAAATAGAAAGGAAGTAATAAACCCACCCCAAAATGCATAAAAGGAAAGTAAGCAATAAAAAATATATAATATAATATACGTAAAGAATATATATATATATATAACGGGAGGCCAAAAAAATTATAATGTAGTAATGATCCACAATGCAGCCCCATCTCTCCCCGTGACCCGGTGCGGAGGGAATAACAATGTTGCCCCAGCAGGTCGGACCTATGTCGCGGGAATTACCCCAACACGACTATGACTCGACCTCACCTCGGGCCGACATTTTGATTGAACCGGACCCGTTTCTCAGGCCGGACCCCTTCCGAGCCACTACTAAAATTGCCACGCGTTCGACAGACATTTGAACGAATTTATCCCGGCTTTCACCACATTTCTATTACGGACCTTCGTCCAAATATGAAAAAGGTCCACGAGTGACCGACACAGCCCGTGGGTCGTATCCCGATGCGGACCTCAGTGTGATTTATTCCCACCTCTTTCTCGCGCAGTTAGTATTAGTCCTTTCGGCCGCAGGGCCCCTAATTTCGATAATTAATCAAGGGTGTTCTCTTGTACGGGGGATGTAAATGACGTCATGGCCTTTACGGCACGATGGGATCCGGTCCCGACACGAACCACACAATTGTCTGATTAGTCAGATCGAGCGCACCATGGGATCTTCGGAGCCCGAATAAATTGTCACTCCGTGACTAGCATACTTAATAGACGAATCAACCATTTCTGAATAAATGCCATAATATGAAGATGAAAAAATGATGAGCGAATTTTAGTGCGTCCACAAGAGGATACTTGTTCTTGATCGTCACCTGATTCAACTGTATGTAATCAATACACAGTCTCAGGCTTCCATCTTTCTTCTTCACAAACAAGACTGGGGCACTCCATGGAGAAAAGCTGGGACGAATATAGCATTTTCCCAATAATTCTAACAATTGTGCCCTCAGTTCCTTCAATTCTGCTAGAGCCATGCAGTATGGTGCCTTTGCCAAAGGTGTCGTACTTGGAATCAATTCAATCACCATTTCTATTTCTCGCTGAGGAGGTAAGCCTGGTAACTCATCAGGAAATACATCAGGAAATTCGCAAACCACAGGAATAGCATTGATATCCTGCTGTGGTGCCTCAACAGCAACCACGGAAGCTAAGAATCCCTGACAACTTGCATTAAGCAATCTACAGGCTCAAATAGCAGAAATAATCAAGCGAGAAGAACGAGATCGAATACCTTCAAAATAAAATGCTAGTTTCCCATGTGGCTGAAAATAGACTTTCTTTGATCTGCAATCAACCATGGCTCCATACTCTTCTAACTAATCCATGCCCAGAATAATATCATAATCAACCAGCTGAAACGCATATAATCTAGCCGGCAACTGATGATTACCAATCATAATAGGCGACTCTTCCAGACAAAGAGGAGTGAACATGAAATCCCTAGAAGGTAGTTCTACAAGTAACTCACAAGTAATTTCAGAAGTCGGCTCCTCAATACAAGCAATGAAGTCTTCCGAAATAAACGAATGAGAAGCGCCTGAATCAAATAAGACACGAGCTGCATGACCATAAATCATAATCGTACCTTCAACAAGATGAGATGCCACAGCTTCAGCACGGGTAATGTGAGAAACCTTTCCTTTCTGCTTCATGCCAGCTGCAGTAGACTACTGGGAAGAAGACACTGAAGCTTGAGGATAATACTAGTGTGCCTGAGGTGGTGGAGGAGGTCTGAACTGAGACGGCTGCAGTTGAGAAAACTGAGAAAATTGCACCGACTTCGGTCTCTGAGGACAATCTCGCACCACATGTCCCGATTGATCACATTGGAAACAGACCACCGACATTGAACATGGCTTGCCTGGTTGGCTCCCACCACATCTCGGACACTGCCTCGGCTGACTAACTGCTGAGCCTTGACACTGTTGGAAAGAAGGTGCTGATTGCTGCTATACGGTACCTGAAGATGCCTGACTGCCATACCGCTTCTTAAACTTCTTGAATTTCTTGAACTTGGGCTTAGAAACAGGAATGCCACTGGCAGTAAGAACAACATATGGAGCTCCTACCGCAGATGGCTGACTGAACTGCTGACGCTGCACATTCGGCTAGACTGAGTCAACCGGAAGACACCCTCGGGATCTTGCCATGTCAAGCTCTAAAGCTGCGGCTGCCTGATATGCTGGGTCCATCTCTGCCACTCTAGTCACAATCAACGGCTGCCTCAACTCTGGTTTTAATCCACGCAGAAATTGCTCAATCTTAAGACTTTCATCAGCAAGAATATGGGGCGCATACCGACCCACTTCCATGAACTTGTTCTGATATTCCAGCACAGTCATATTGCCTGGAGGTAGCTCCATGAATTGATGCATTTTATCCATTCTGAGATAAGATGGACTGTAAGTGCGCTCGAAGGTTGTGACAAATTCCCTCCACGTAATCTGACGAAGCGGACGGGATCTGAAAGCAACCTCCCACTCCATGGTCCACCACGAGAGTGCTGCTCCTTGAAGTTGAAATGTGGCCAGCATGACTTTCTCATCCTCTGTGCACTCCATGGAATGGAATACATGTTCGGTTGCATCAATCCATACTCTGGCTGCATCGGAATCTGCCTGTCCTTCATAAGTCGGTGGGTGGAATAGCAAAAAAATTTTCAAAGCTCTGCCACGGCCACCAGGAAGCAAATCAACTTGAGGAGCGGAATCAGCTTGAATTGGAGCTGGCACATTAGCCGGAGGAGAAGTACCACTTCCTTCCCTCGGGACACGTGCCCTTCTACGAGACGGCATTTTGATCTAGAAGAAAACACGTAATAATAGAAAATCCATCAGTAATCACGGAAAACATCCTAAGCCAATAGTAGACTCACATGGACTTGTTCTGTACTATGCAATTCCAATTCTGATGGGGGCATCCCTTGCCCCTCCACTTTTTTTGAGGCTCGGATCGTCGTCGACTTATGCCATTATGTCCGTCATGTGTTCGTGAGTCTAGTCATGTAATTTTTATATTTTATTTGAGTCTTAAACCATGTAATTTTCCTATTATTTGAGTCATGTACCTAGTTTAGTAGGTTATCTACCAAAGTCTTGTGTCATTATGTTGGTTTGTTAAGCTATTGGGCCCAACTAGTGGGCTAGGCCCAGGGGCACCCCTCCCTTGGACTGCTTTGGTCATTAGTTAATTTGTCAGGGTCATTATGGTCATATGAAAGTATGGAGCCTATAAATAGGCCTCCCCTCCCTCTCATTGTAACAACTTTTGATGAATGAATTTGAATAGAACCCTTTTCCAACTCTAATCACATCTACCAAATTTCTTCTCTCTCTCTCTCTCTCATTCTCTCTCTATCTCCCCCCTCTTCAAGAAAGGGGCGCACCCTTCTCTCCCTCCCCACCTCCCAACCACCTCCACCCCCCCACCTACCTCCATTAACTCCCTACAACTTCCCATAAGCTATCTTTACTCCACTTCTAGTCCCAAGAGCCTCTCCTCCAATCCTCTCCCCACCTTCCAACCCCCAACTACCCCACTCTCCTTCCCTAGGCACCCCACCACCTTCCCAAGGCTGAATTAACCTCTCCCAAAGCCCAAATTCGAAATTCCCTCCCCTCTCCCATCCCTCCCACACCCTAGGTCGACCCAAACCAAACTCCCCTTGGTCTGGTCGCCCTCCTCCTCCTCCTCTCCATCTCCCCTCTCCCTAGTGCACCTCCACCCCTATCACCACCTCCACCAGCTGCAGCCCCCTTCACCCACCTCCTCCCTGCTTCTCCAGCCATCCCAACAACCATCCATCAACCCCTAAACACCTCACATTCCCCTCCCATAGCCATTAGACACACCCTCCACCTCTTACCTTCTTGGCTATCCCCTTCCCCACACCTTCTTCTTCCCCTCATTCTGTCTCTGTTTCAGGCAGCATAGTTGCAGTGACTTGCAGAGGCAGCCATGACCGTCTCTCAAAGATTCAGGTGGCAAGGCCTACATTTCTGGAATCGTCTGCGAGTTAGCTTTCCAACCGTGGTGGTCTCGCCGGCTTCCGAGGTCGGAGCTGTTCGTAGGAGCAGATCTCGTCCGACTGCGTCTGCTGTCCCTGTCTGAGGACA
Organism: Amorphophallus konjac; assembly: GCA_022559845.1. Taxonomy (NCBI): domain Eukaryota; kingdom Viridiplantae; phylum Streptophyta; class Magnoliopsida; order Alismatales; family Araceae; genus Amorphophallus; species Amorphophallus konjac. Next base: position 331,338,339 of record CM040122.1, on the reverse strand, counting down.
TGAAGCTGAAATCTGGAGCCACCACGACCAGCTCGGGACAGGTTTGGGCGCCATTTTCGGAGGGCAGGAACTACGTCTAGTTAGCTTTCATCTCCAAGAAGAAGGACCTCAATCGGCCACCGGAGCTATTAGTTACCATTTTCTTCGCCGGAGTGTGCAGTCTGCCACCTGTGGGTCTAGGTTTGACCTGTCTTCACTTATCTGGCCACCATTCTCCTCTCCGACCTCGGATTGTGCCCCCATCAACTTCTGCTCGAAGCTACTCTGACCACGATCGCATCACCGCCAGTTTCGTTCGATTTGGAGTTCGGGAGCGACCGCAGTGCCTTCTGCAATCCACTGCATTATTTCTGCATCAGTCAGAGGCAGAGTGTTGCTGTCCTGCTCCAGTCGCCGGTCCGATCAGCCCCGAGTTCCAGAGCTTCCCCAAAAATACAGGCATCATCCTCGGCCAGTTGGGGAACTTTTGGCGCCAGTTTCATCAAATTTGGAGCTCGGTTGAGGCCATGGCAGCATCTTCATCGACAACCTATTCAGCAAAACTGAAGAGTGGCAGAACCGACGAAGCTTGGAGAGTCGGCTTTCTCTTCATAGTTTCCCCACCCCGCTTGGCCGGCTGAAGGCCCCTCCCTGCGTGGAGGTAATTTTGGTTGTAATAAGTCTAACCCCCACCCCAAGATCCCCCCTCCTGTGAGAGGCGTAGTTTTGTAATTCATTAAAATTTCAGGTCAAGCACTATCGCCGCAGCGTTCGGGTTCATACCCACGCTTCCCGGCGCGCCCACGTCTTCGAACGGGATCGGTGTTTTCACACCGATCAGGTGAGTGACTGATACAACCCTTGCTGGCCTATATTTTGCAAGTTTAGTATCACCTTGAATGCTCGTCGGACGGTGAGAGAGTGGCCAATTCCGCATATACTCAATTGTGTGCCCACCGCGGCTCGTGAGTGAGAGCTGCCCAATCCCACGCCCCGGGCGTGCCGGCCTCCCACAAAGTTGGGAATCCCAGACCCTTTGGGGGTTAGCCTAAGCCGACTTAGCCACTTAGAATCATTGGGTCCCGCCTCGGACCCTCGCCATCATCCCCGGTGCCTTCGGGAGATTGCATGTGTCGTACGAGTGAGCCGCTAGTGTGAGTCCGTTGCTCAATCTTGAATGCTTGTGGGTCTAGGTCCGAGGTCCATCAAGTCAACCGTAGTCAAACTTGGGCTGTGCCACATCAAGTGGTATCAGAGCGGTCATAGGCTTGTCCTCACAAGTCTAGTCTTGGGTCATCATACTAGGTCAAAGGTGCATCCGCACACCCGTGCATCGCCCACCCAACCTTGCATGACCACTCGTAGTGGTACTCACTATCAACCCAATACTTCATCTTCCAATCCCACTATGAATCCAAAACCCCAAGGGATGCCTACCACTAACACCCATGACTTCCCTGGCCACGTCAATTACCTCATGAAAACCTTGACCCATGCCAATGGCAAGCTTGATAACCTATCTAGACGACTTGACCAACTAGAAGAAAATTGGCCCGCCCCAAGGATGAATGATAGTAGGGCTCCTCCCTCACCTCTCACCTTTGATGGGACTCATCATAATGAGTATTTAGAATGGGAGGCTTCCATGGACCATTATTTCACTTGGTATCCAATGACCGAAGAAGAGAAGGCCCAATTTGCCAAAATGCAACTTTCTAAACGCGCCCAAACTCAATGGTTGCAAATTGTCAGGATAAGGGTGCTTAGAAGGGAACCTTCCATCACCACTTGGGGGGACATGAAAGAACAACTTAGGGCTAGATATGTTTCTCCCTCCTACTCAAAACACCAAAGCCTAAGGAGCACTTCAACTCCTTCACCCCCTCCTGGCCAACCCATGACCCTAATCTCCCATTCCCCACCACTTCCCACCTATCCTACCCCGACCACCACATCTACAACCTACCTACCAGTCCTCACCACAACGATAGCTCCACAAACCCAATTGAGCCCCATGTCCACCCCTTCACCAAAACCCATAATGTCCACCACTCCCCAACCCAAAACCCCTCACCAAATTCATACCCTACAAAATCCCTTGGAATCCACCACTACCCCTCCATCATCCCCCAAAAAAGTCACACCTCTTAAGACCAACACTTCTCACCCAACCCATCTCCCACTCCCAACCCCAACCCCACCATATCCTAGGCCCCCACTACTTCCCCTACCTATCCCAACCCCAGTCCACCCTTACTCACTTCCCCAGGCGCGCACATTGCCGGCTATCACCAACCCACTTACCATAAACCTTCATACTCCACTGTCCTTGAGAATTGTGACCCCCACACCCACCCAAGTGAGGGTGGTTGCCAATCCGGATCCACCTCCTACCATAGGCAAAATCCAAGAGCCACATGTCTCACCCACCCCTCCTCCTCCAAGTACACTAGAGCCACACACCCTCATCATGGATGAAACCATACTCCAATGGCTAAAACAAAACCCCACCCTCCATGACTTGAACCCATACCTCCTAGCCATGAGACACCAAACCCAACTAGTGCCCCTCCGGCCTCCCCATATCACCTATCAAACATCCTATCTTGTAGAACATTTGAGAGACTTAGTGGATTGCCTATACTGGCAAGTCCACTTGACCGGTCTGCTAGCTAGGGAGTCGCCAAGGCCTAGCACCATTAACTTCACTTGCCCTACCTTTGGCTCCATCACTACTATCTACACGAGAGGCCACTGCACTAGTGAGATCATCCTCCTTCTCCCCATGAAGGAAGAACCCATCACAATCCACTCCCCTACCATTGAGATCCCAAGGACATTGGCCAACCCACCCACTCACTACACCGGCCCAATCATCCTAATAGATGAGGAAAATCCACCTTGTGAAGACCTTGAGAACATAGGGCACTTCTCCCTAGGAAGCCTAATCCACGACCCCTTCGATCCCTTCCAAAGGGAGCCTAGTTACCCATATGGCCCACCCACCTTACCCACAACCCACCTTTCCCGACCCACCATGTTGGACCGTGCCCACCTCTTCCAAGACTCGAGCCACACAAAGGGAACCATCGCCATAGGCGACATATACCTAGGAAGTAAGGAAGAGCTCTTCTCCATAATGTCCACCTTCCTAGATCCCTTTGACCCTTTCACATGGAAGTTCAAAGGCCATTCCCCACCCATACACATCAAAGACATCTTTGGGATAGGAGTACATAAGTCTTGGCACAACACACCACTTCACATGATTAGAAAGTTGGGTCCATTCATTCACATCACCCACATGTCAAGTTGGAAGCATGAGTTGTCCCTATTTGGGTGTAATGGTCCTCCCCAACTCAACATTGGTCTTATGAATGATAGGAGCATCCTTGGATGTCATGGTCCCCCAACATTGGTCACACTTATGCATGATAGGTTCACTTGTGGGTGCCCAGGGCCTCCCTCGTCTAGCAAGCTTGATTGTTACCACTTACGTGATAGATCCACATATGGATGCCCAGGTCCTCCCATTCTAATCAAGTATAGGCATGATAAGTCCACTTTTGAGAGTTCGGAATCTTGGAAATCTTCATTCACAAAGTCCATTATGCACCACCCCTCAAAGTTGCCTGATGTCATCCACAAGCATATAGGAAAGAGCAATGAGACTTACAAAAGGCAGGCAGATGCTCGGCAGCGCCACTGTGAGTACCACGTGGGAAACTCGGTGATGGTGAGAACGGAGCGGCTCCTTTCGGGGCTTGCCTCCAAGTTGAGGGTACGGGGTTCGGAACCTTCTCGAGTTCTGAGTCGACTTGGTAATAATGCTTATAAGCTGGACCTACATAAGGGTTTTTGGGAGACACCCTACCTTCATTGTGGCAGACTTGGTACCCTACAAGGGCCCCCACGGTGGGACCCAGTGAGGAGCTCGAGCCTTTACCCCCCCCCTTGAGAGAGACACCCACGGTGGGACTCCACTTCCTAGCCTGAGAGGCCGACAAGAGCAGATAGAGGCAATACTGGACGAGCAAAGTACCATCACCAGGCACAAGGTGTATCAGCACTACTTGGTTAGGTGGAAGAACCGTCGCCCAATTGAGGATACTTAGGCGAGTCGGGAGGACCTGCTGCGACTTGACCTCGACATTCTGGAGCTGGTACTACAGCCAGGCGAACACATACTCGACGGGGTCGAGTTCTCCCCACCCCGGGGGTATGATGGGGGCATCCCTTGCCCCTCCACTTTTTTTGAGGCTCGGATCGTCGTCGACTTATGCCATTATGTCCGTCATGTGTTCGTGAGTCTAGTCATGTAATTTTTATATTTTATTTGAGTCTTAAACCATGTAATTTTCCTATTATTTGAGTCATGTACCTAGTTTAGTAGGTTATCTACCAAAGTCTTGTGTCATTATGTTGGTTTGTTAAGCTATTGGGCCCAACTAGTGGGCTAGGCCCAGGGGCACCCCTCCCTTGGACTGCTTTGGTCATTAGTTAGTTTGTCAGGGTCATTATGGTCATATGAAAGTATGGAGCCTATAAATAGGCCTCCCCTCCCTCTCATTGTAACAACTTTTGATGAATGAATTTGAATAGAACCCTTTTCCAACTCTAATCACATCTACCAAATTTCTTCTCTCTCTCTCTCTCTCATTCTCTCTCTATCTCCCCCCTCTTCAAGAAAGGGGCGCACCCTTCTCTCCCTCCCCACCTCCCAACCACCTCCACCCCCCCCCCACCTACCTCCATTAACTCCCTACAACTTCCCATAAGCCATCTTTACTCCACTTCTAGTCCCAAGAGCCTCTCCTCCAATCCTCTCCCCACCTTCCAACCCCCAACTACCCCACTCTCCTTCCCTAGGCACCCCACCACCTTCCCAAGGCTGAATTAACCTCTCCCAAAGCCCAAATTCGAAATTCCCTCCCCTCTCCCATCCCTCCCACACCCTAGGTCGACCCAAACCAGACTCCCCTTGGTCTGGTCGCCCTCCTCCTCCTCCTCTCCATCTCCCTCTCCCTAGTGCACCTCCACCCCTATCACCACCTCCACCAGCTGCAGCCCCCTTCACCCACCTCCTCCCTGCTTCTCCAGCCATCCCAACAACCATCCATCAACCCCTAAACACCTCACATTCCCCTCCCATAGCCATTAGACACACCCTCCACCTCTTACCTTCTTGGCTATCCCCTTCCCCACACCTTCTTCTTCCCCTCATTCTGTCTCTGTTTCAGGCAGCATAGTTTCAGTGACTTGCAGAGGCAGCCACGACCGTCTCTCAAAGATTCATGTGGCAAGGCCTACATTGCTGGAATCGTCTGCGAGTTAGCTTTCCAACTGTGGTGGTCTCGCCGGCTTCCGAGGTCGGAGCTGTTCGTAGGAGCAGATCTCGTCCGACTGCATCTGCTGTCCCTGTCTGAGGACATGAAGCTGAAATCTGGAGCCACCACTACCAGATCGGGACAGGTTTGGGAGCCATTTTCGGAGGGCAGGAACTACGTCCAGTTAGCTTTCATCTCCAAGAAGAAGGACCTCAATCGGCCACCGGAGCTATTAGTTACCATTTTCTTCGCCGGAGTGTGCAGTCTGCCACCTGTGGGTCCAGGTTTGACCTGTCTTCACTTATCTGGCCACCATTCTCCTCTCCGACCTCAGATTGTGCCCCCGTCAACTTCTGCTCAAAGCTACTCTGACCACAATCACGTCACCACCAGTTTCGTTTGATTTGGAGTTCAGGAGCGACCGCAGTGCCTTCTGCAATCCACTACATTATTTCTGCATCAGTCAGAGGCAGAGTGTTGCTGTCCTGCTCCAGTCGCCGGTCCGATCAGCCCCGAGTTCCAGAGCTTCCCCAAAAATTCAGGCATCATCCTCTGCTAGTTGGAGAACTTTTGGCGCCAGTTTCGTCAAATTTGGAGCTCGGTTGAGGCCGTGGCGGCATCTTCATCGACAACCTACTCAGTAAAACTGAAGAGTGGCAGAATTGGCGAAGCTTGGAGAGTCGGCTTTCTCTTCATAGTTTCCCCACCCCGCTTGGCCGGCTGAAGGCCCCTTCCTGCGTGGAGGTAATTTTGGTTGTAATAAGTCTAACCCCCACCCCAAGAGCCCCCCTCCTGCGAGAGGCGTAGTTTTGTAATTCATTAAAATTTCAGGTCAAGCACTATCGCCGCAGCGTTCGGGTTCATACCCACGCTTCCCGGCGCGCCCACGTCTTCGAACGGGATCGGTGTTTTCACACCGATCAGGTGAGTGACTGATACAACCCTTGCTGGCCTATATTTTGCAAGTTTAGTATCACCTTGAATGCTCGTCGGACGGTGAGAGAGTGGCCAATTCCGCATATACTCAATTGTGTGCCCACCGCGGCTCGTGAGTGAGAGCTACCCAATCCCACGCCCCGGGCGTGCCGGCCTCCCACAAAGTTGAGAATCCCAGACCCTTTGGGGGTTAGCCTAAGCCAACTTAGCCACTTAGAATCATTGGGTCCCGCCTCGGACCCTCGCCATCATCCCCGGTGCCTTCGGGAGATTGCATGTGTCGTACGAGTGAGCCGCTAGTGTGAGTCCGTTGCTCAATCTTGAATGCTTGTAGGTCTAGGTCCGAGGTCCATCAAATCAACCGTAGTCAAACTTGGGCTGTGCCACATCAAATTCCTTATACAAATCCTCAACACCGCTCTGATACCAACTGTGACGACCCAGGAGATCCAAATACCGATAAACCGATATCATCGATTTACCGATACCAAGAGCTCGGGGAAGTCACCCAAGAGGCTGATGAGGCCCCGTAAGGGTTAGTGAGTGTTTGTCGAGGAGATGCATAATTAATAGAAATTACACGCGCAATATTAATTAAAGCATTCATTTAAACTTTAAACAAAAATAATTAAATATATCAGAGTGGTAAATTTATACAAGTAGTCCATATCCATATATCACAAGTCCCACACCGTACAATGGTCAAAATAAATATCTACACGGGGCATACCCCGGCCAAAAGAAGAAAGAAGACAGACTGACTACTGACTGACCACTAACAGACCACTGTTGGCTCTAAAACTTTTCGCCAAAAGCACGAGAGAATCCTGCAGCCGGTTGCTCCGCCTCACCTGAAAAAGGAAGGGGTGAGTCTCACAACAGAGACTCAGTAGGGTTCATAGGAATCCCTAACTCACAACTAGCTTAAGGAAAGCAGTAATACATGCATTGGCATAAATAAATGACAGTCTAATAAAGCTGTAAAACTAACTAAACAGTTTATAAACATCTAACTAATATGCCAATTGATGCCAATTACAATCTAAACGCAAGTACTCGAAATCTACCAATAGACAATAACTCAATTATTTCCAAGTGACAAGAGTGAGAAGGAGAGGAGATCCACCAGAAGAAGAAATCAGATGCGTCCACTGACGGCTTACACTTCGTCTCAAGCATCTACGCAAGCCTGATCATAGCAAACGAGACGCGTAACAGCACCAGAACAAGTAACTAGTCAGAGCCACACTCATCAGTGTCAGTCCAAGCCTCTGACCACGTGTGCACACACTGGCTTGTGCCTAGAGCCAGGCCTCTAGCTAGTATTCTCGTCCGTAGGACGCTACGGTTGGACTGGGGCCCGCGGAACTAGCTTAAAAACCGTAAACTGGGATACCTCGCCACCTCTCCTGGGTGGGATCAACACTAAAAGTCGTCAGGCTACAACTGGTGGTTCCATCACTAGGAAAGAGAACCTAATTCTATTGGGATCTAAAAACATGCCATAATTTATGATAACAATTAAACATGGCAATTATTCAGTAATTAAAGGCACAAATGATTCAATATGCTAAAATGGCATTTATGCAGTGCAGAACGCATAATTAATTGAACATGATTGAATTAAAATGCTACAAGAAATGGTGGTTGAATGAAAACTGCCCCAATCTATAAAATAACTTACACATGGCGAGGATGCGATATTAAATGCATAATTAAACAAACACGCATAATTCGCAGAACAAGCGGTTAAATTAGAGCCGTTATAGCCTTAGGCGGTTGAACGAGGAACCGCTACGTGTTGCTAAACGGACTAGCCGTGAAATTTCTACCGCCATTCAAATTTAAATTATTTACGCGGTCTAATTGTCAACCGCTCGGGTCAATAAACGGTTTATGGCGAACCGTTATAAAATCTAAAATAATTTAAACACGGTCCTTACCGGAGAACCGGATCCACGGGAATCATAACCGGATTCCCTCCCGGTCGACCCAAATCGACGGGAATTATTGTAACATGTTCCCTGCCATTCCACCATCACAATATGGCAATTCATCGTCTATGAACTCAGCAACGATGGGCATGCTCCAAAAACATAAAGACAATGGGCATGCTTCGAAAACATAAAGACGATGGGCATGCTATTAAAACATAAGGACGATGGGTATGCTGTTAAAACATAAAGACGAAAGGCATGCCATTAGGAATGATCTAATGGGACTAGGGCTGTTGGGTTCGGTGCAAGTATTCAGAGGGGGGGTGAATGAATATAGCCTATAAAAATTTTGCCCAATTAACAACTAGAATGCTAACAAGATATAGCTCAACTAGAATTTCACTCTCTTGACAAATTAAAACATTCTAAGAAAACTAATTAACTCTTCTGCTCAACCAGAAGCCAAACACATGGAGCGCCCCTATGCAATCATCTAGCGGAAGCAAACAGATAGAAACATCAAACCACTGCACAAGGGGTTTTTAGGTGGTTCGGTCCAGCAGACCTACATCCACCCCACACTCAACCCGAGTGTGGCTTCCTGCTGACTCACAGCTTGAGCAGCTGGGCATCACAGCTTGCCATACATCATCTGGGCCTCATAGCTTGCCATCCGCTGAGCATCACAGCTTGCTTCCACTGGGCAATACAGCTTAGCCATCGCTGACTCACAGCTTGAACCCGCTGGGGATTACAGCTTAACCCGTCCGAGACCAAGTCTCGCCAGCTGAGGATTACAGCTTTACCTGTCCAGTAGAGACCTCCACTGCATCCGCTGACTAACAGCTTGAAGAAGGGATAAAATGGAAAACGAAAATAGAACAAGACAACAATCGGAAAGCTGAAATACTGAAGCACAAATATAGCTCTCAAAGGAGCAGTTCTGGCTTGGATTTGATCCAAAAGCCAGAAAACCTCAACCTCTCTCTCTTTCTCAACTCGAGCTCTCTGTCTCTCTCTTTCTCTTCTTTATCTTCTGCTCTTCTTATCTTTCTCTTCTCTTCTCTCTTCTTTCATCTTCTGCTCTCTTCACTCTTCTTCTTCTCTTCTGCTGGATCGAAGTCTCTGCACTTCTGCTTTTTCTTTCTCCACTTCGATCACATTCATCTGTGGACGAAGACCTCCTTTTATAACAACAGCCAGTAGGAGGGTAGCACTGGGCGCGTGTGGCTTCCATATTTCCCGCCCAGAACTTTTGGCCACGTGTCAGCTTCCTGTCAGTCCTTCAGCCTCGGATCACGTGCTATTCATTAGCCTCCACGAGCAGAGCCTGTCAGACAGACATAAGAAGATATCAGTTGGATGTATATACTTGGTTCAGTCTGTTAACAAAGTGTGTACATGCAAGATGCAGCTTGAGTGTATAGACTTGAAGTTAACAATCGAGTGTACAGACTTCAACAGTTAGCCGACGAGTGTACACACTTCGTTTTGAAGAGGATGCATAATAGAATGAAAGTATGAATGTTGTGCGATGTACAGACTTGCTCTGCCTAAACCAATGTATAGACTTCAGAACAGATGCATGCAATACACTTAACAATGTATGGACTTGGCCTATGCAGACTCGTCTGATGTATAGACTTTGCGAATGTCTAGACTTCAGCTCAAAGCCAGTGTATAGACTTCAATGCCCTTCGTCAAAAGCGATGTACAGACTTGCATGAGATGCATGCTTCAGTGCAGTGTATAGACTTGCGTTCAGCAGCAATGTATAGACTTTGCAAACTGAGACGCAAAATGAGACGATGCTTAACCTGCATTGACTGTACAGACTTATGCATGAGACGCTGAGGAAGACGGTGGATGTACAGACTTCTAAATGTACAGACTTTCCACCGACCACTGTATGGACTTGCTCAGCCTGAGGCACTGTATAGACTTTATGCGTCTCTGCCCAATGTATAGACATCATATATGCAGTGCTGTGTAATGTACATACTTCATATATGAAGTCACTCGCTGTACATACTTGCTGAAGAGAATGCAATGTGCAGACTTTGACTCGATGTACAGACTTCACAACTGATGAATGCAATGCAATGCAATGTATAGACTATGCCTTAGAACGAATATGCACACTTGAAGAGCATTCAGCAATGTGCAGACTTCAATGCATATGATGCAGCCAATGTATGGACTTGAGCAGTCTGCTGCTGAACAACCGATGTATAGACTTCATAGTCTGCTAAGCAAGCAATGTATGGACTTGGCCGAGGCAGACTGAAGAAGCAATGTATAGACTATGCAATGTTCAGACTTCATCTTAAAGCCAAGAGAAACTCTGTACAGACTTCCAATGAATGGACTTTAACCCAAGGATGCACAATGTATAGAGTTCGCCTTTGAAACAAATGTACAGACTTTGAGGCAGAAGCCACGGCTGTACAGACTTCAGAAGAACAATGCATGAGCAAGCCTAACGGATGTACAGACTTTAAGATGTGTAGACTTTGCCAAAGAGTTGGATGATGTACAGACTTGAAACAAGGTGAAGTCTGTACAGACTTGAAGATTCACAGTGTGTAGACTTTGGCATGGCAACGTCGGTAAAGCTCCCAATGTACAGACTTCAATTGAAGCCAACCGAAGGGTGTATAGACTTGTGAGATGCATAGACCACAGCGATGTGTGGACTTCACCAAGACACTGCATGAACAGTCTGATGTATGGACTTGGCAAGCCTAAGATGCTGAATGAGACGGTGGGGTCTGTATAGACTTTGCTCAAAGCCTTAGACACTAACAGAGATGGACCGATGTACAAACTTTAAACGCAATGTATGGACATTGCATAGACGATGCATGAGACACAGACACTGTGCATGAACAGTGCAGTGTATAGACTTAATGTAATGCACTGGCTGTACATACTTGAATGAGACGCTGCATGAGACGATGCAGCTACAGTGATGTACAGACTTTGCCTAATGCAGTCCGTTGTACATACTTCCAATGCAATGCAATGTACACACTTTGAGTCCAGTGTATAGACAATGCCTTAGACTCTAAATGAGATGCTAAGAAGATGCATTGTATGGACTTTGAGAAATGCTTCAAGTGGATGGCTGTACAGACTTCATGAATGTGCAAACTTTACAATGAGATGCACAATGTATAGACTATGCACATGCATGAAGAGCCCTGATGATGTACGGACTTGCTAATGCAATCTAGGGCGATGTGCAGACTTCGTCCACGAACTGTGCACATGCATGAACGATGTAAAGACTCTGAAATGCTTTACCCTGCAGTGTATAGACTTGCTAGTCATCAAACTACATGCAGACAGAAAAGCAACGCACAGAGCAGACATCAAGCACAACCAATATATCAGTTATACACCTGCATTCTCCACAGAACATAATGAGTGATATGCATTCAAATCAACATGCCATCATCATATAAAAACATAATATCATAATGCACTCACTATGTTGCAATCATCAAAACAAAATATCATTACTATCATCAAATCAACATAGTACATGCTTGTGCCTAAGGGGCACAACCAGGGCAACGATCCCCCTACCTCAATCGTGTCGAAAGCCCCGTTCCGACCGTATGCAAGCCGAGGGACGCGCCGCAGTCCACCTTTCCCGATCGTCTCTCCACTCCACGGTTCGACCCGGGTTGATGCCTCCGTGTTCCTCACATCACGGGGAAGCCTCCACCGGTCCTAGCACGATAGGAAGGCCGCCCCTCCACCGTATTTGAGCCGAGGGTGCCGAATCGCCGTGAGAATGCTGTGAGAGAGGGAGAGAGGACCGCCCGTTGCCGCCGTGGGTTCGGGTCCGACGAGATCGCTGCTGCCTCCTACTCCTTGTAGGCTCACCGATGGAGCTTCGGCGCCTCCGCCGTGGCCTTCGGGTCGTCGACGCACCGAAAAGAGAGAAAGAGGGAGAGAGGGTCGCCGGTCGCGGGTCCGTGGGTGAAAGGGGGGGTTCTCCGCCGTGATCTTTCCCTCCCCTTGCCAGGTCGCCGGTGAGGCCGCCGGTCCTCCACCGCTCCTGGGTTGCCGCACGCCGAGAAGACGACCGGGGGAGAGGGGGTCGCCACCGCGGCGTGCTCGCGGGTGCCTGCGGTTTCGCCCGTTCTGCCGAGAAGGAAAAAAAGGGGGGGGGGCGAAATGAATCACGGGAGAGAGAGAGGGGGTCGACCGTGGGTTAAAAAAAAGATTAAGATATATATTTTTTATTTTTAACCTTATTTTGCATTCTAAACCCCCAAAGAGGCATAATTATGCATATGCCCATTAATTTTTTAAAACTCTTTAATCTAATTAGATTAAATACTAGAAAAAGCTCATAAATTTCATAAAAATAGCCAAATTTCATGGATTAAATTCTATTATATTATCGGTAAAGCTCCGATAAAGAATGGGTCTCACAAGAATTGCCCCCGATAATGAGAAGGCGGCTAGTGTATATCGTGTCGGTCTCCGAGTCCGAGGATTCTGCGACCACGGCAAGCTGACCATGCCCCCGATCCAGGGAGTGAACATTCTTCCATGTCACCACAGCACGGGAAGCACAAGAAGAAGAGCCAGATGCCATTTTATCTGCAGAGGCACATCAATAAAAAATAAACAAGGTCAGAAAGTAGTTGATCAAGACAAATTTCTGACAAAATTTTGACAGAGTCTCCCCAACTCGGGAGATTGGTAGAAAAAAGTGGGAACACATCCACCAAGGGAACGGTCCCTAAAAGCAGCCATGGGCATTACACCGAGGCCAAAATAGAACACACAGGGGAGTAGCTCCGAGGGCAAGCCCTACTAGGAGCCTCCCAGGGCCCGGAAGTTGGGATTTGAATCCCGAATAAGCAATAGTCTCTCACCTGCTCAAGGGACGCCCTCTCAGCTCTCTCGGCGCCATGGGGAGGAGGAGAATGAAGAGAGAGAAAAACTATTCACAAATGAGATGGCTTGAAGAAAAAATGAAAGAATAAGGCTTATATAGGGAGTTGCCTCCCTTGGTTAATCCGGCGCACCATTTAGCGCGCCGTATTAACTCCTTCGACCAAAAGGGCACGCCGGCCATGGCCGCGGCATATTAACACTCCAAGCCAAAGGGCGTGCTGGTTAAGGGCGCGCCGTATTAACCTCTAAGCCCTGGGCGCACCGGATTAAGTATCACGCCGGATTAAGGGCCCATTCCAAGCTTTTGTCATCCAGATAGGAAATATGCCTAGACGGAGCTCATCCGCTGGCCTTGCCTCGCTCGTGCCTCGCTCACAACACCCACGGCTATGGGGCATTTGTTGGCACTCAAAATATATCCAATGGCGATCAAGCCTTAAAGACGAATGATGCGGCTTACTGAAGCACAGAAGCCGAAAGAGATCAATACGCCGAAGCATTCTCAAGCTACCAGACCCTCAGGTCACCCAGTATGAACGCCGGGGACTTCACCTGAAGAGGATCGGGAAGAATACACCACAAGCCGATAGTGTCGTCAGGACTGCCCAATGAACCGGTATCGACTCGGTCGTACCGCGTACACAATACCCGTCGTCCGACCAAGGACGAGCATGCATCCGTCGTCCGACCAAGGACGAGGATGTACCCATCGTCCGGCCAAGGACGAGCATGCATCCGTCGTCCAACCAAGGACGAGAATGTACCCGTCGTCCGACAAAGGATGAGAATGTATCTATCGTCCGACCAAGGATGAGAACATATCCATCGTCCGACCAAGGATGATAATGTACCCGGTGTCCCGCCACCTGAATGAAAGATCCTCCCGAGGTGATAGAACGCCCTTGGCCCTTCAGAATAGGGGGCCGAAGGCTCTGTCAGTAGAAGATCCCGATGACCCAGCATGGGTGTGGCTTCTCAGCATATCGGGTCCGTTAGTGACCAAATGATCACCCAGTCAAGGCAGAAGCACCCTGGATGGTATTCCACCTCCCAAGAAAGCTTCGAGCAAAAGTCAAACCGAGTCGACATCACGAACCACAGTGTCGAAAGCCGTGTCAGCGAAAAACCCGCGTGTTCAAACTGAAGATGCACGAGGTTCGGAAGAATGTTGCACGTCGACCCGGGGGCTTCGTCAGGACTTCTCACCAAGGTTTTGCAAGACCACGATGAGATGAATGGTCACGGTGACTCCCAGAACCAGCCCAGGACTCGCTGTCTAACCCGTGTTAAGCAAACGAGGCTTATCCGGCGCGCCCTTTCACCGACGCGCCCTCTATCCCGGCGCCCTCTTGCCCGACGTACCAGATGCAAGGGAGGCTTCCCCGGCACGCATTCTCCACGCCAGGAGAGCCTTCACCTATATAATCTTACTTGGTTTGACCAAGTAGAGAGAGATGAGCGAAGAGAGACATCAGGGCATTAAGAGAGAAAAAAAGGGGATTCGAGAGAACAATCCGAAGAGAGAGGGGCAGAGCCTGGAGAGCCAATCAGAGCCCTTTTGTTTGAGGGAGAGAAGAGCCTTAGGGGAGAAGCAGGGTTTCCACCGAGGGGGTCCTCGCCGCCGTCTTCCCCATTCGCTCGTCTGAATAGCTTCAGAGCTGGAGAAGAGACGTCGGAATCTGATACTCTATTTCTTGAGAAGAGTCTTAGGTGGGTTTCACTGTTTTCTTCTAGCGATTCTCTCTAGTTTCTACCTTCTGATATAATGTAAGTGGGGGGGAAGGGGCGATGACATGAGCCCATCTCCCCCCCTCACCATCTCTTCATTTCCTTCTCCTCTGTAACCCCATCTCTGCAATTAATGAAACAGCTGTCGAGTGACAACGCCGGCTGCACCGAATGCTTATGATATTCTATGTCTTTCGCCCCCCCCCCCCATTGATGGGATGGATGATATACTGATAGAATGAATGGTGTTTAATGTTGTGTATGCTTCTCCTATTCTTTTCTCAATTCGCATGTCCAATCGTCTCCGGTGTGTCTGGTCTTCGGGTTTGATTTCACGATATTGAATATGCCCTGGAGCTAACACGGGCCACAGAAATGATTTCCCCTCCCCGGGGTTCTTCCCTTCTAATGCAATGGCCATGCCTTGCTGTGTACGTACTGTAGGTTTTGTGGTTGGAGACACACTCGTGTGTGCATCTCTGTCCATTCTGGTTCGAGGTCGATCCCATCGACACCCCTCTGCACTTCCTCATAGTCCAGAGGGAACAGGGTCACCTCCATAACCTATGCATTCATTATGTGCTAATGATTCTAATGGCTACTCTCTATATCCTGATCGTTGTAGTTCGCAATGCTAACCTAATAACCCCGTGAGCACTAACCTGCTAACTCTATGAGTGACGATTTGCCAACTCATCAGATGTTATGTTATGCTGTTGCATTCCCCCCTTATTCTATATATAATTCATGATTGTCGAGCTTCGTTGTTCTTGAGAACACTAGCTTTAACACTCCGGGGAGGGGGACATACCCCATTGATATTTTAGACCTGCCATTCGGTCAAAGGGGTGCATCTGTGAGTGATGAGCATCCCTATGGGCCATGAGGTGAACATTGATAGGGCTTTAGCCCGATATCAAATCCACTATCCTTAGGGATATGGTGGTGGCCATGGGTCGTATGCCCCTCGTAGGCTAGTCCTCGGGGCTCCCCTTCCCTATTGGTCGTCCCTTTTCGGATTGCGTTTGACCACGGGTTGTGTGCCCCTTGTAGGCTAGTCCTCGAGGCTTTCCTTCCCTTATTGGTCGTCTCATCCGATCGCTTTCAACCCATGGAACCATGGTGCCCCTAGTATGCTAGTCCTCGGGATTTTCTATCCGTTTGGGGTCCGCTGGCCGCCATTGTACCGTCTGACTTGTTAGGGGCTTATTCCGCACATGAGTATGACCCCGCTTCTCCCATGCAATCCTTCAGGGATGGGGAGATGCTGCCCAATTTTCACCAGGTTTTAACTAATCAGTTACCTTCATGACTTGGACTTAATAAAACATGTGTTCTTAAACAATGAACCTCCGTGCTTGAGTATGAACCTCGCACGAGCTTATGACTCTACTCTGGAGAGCCTGGGACTCTAATTCAATAAACAATTAACCCAATCAAACCCAAAATCCTCAAGAACATCTTAATAAATCAAATAGATTCAAAAATACCTAAAAAATCAACTTAAACGGCGTGGTCTTAACCCGACGCGCCCTAATACGGCACGGTACCCCCCCCCCCCCCCGGCGCCGGAATAGCTTTAGACTCAAACTTACATGGTTTTAAACGGTCCTTACCCGGCGCGCCCTAATCCGGTGCGCCCCAAACCAGCCGCGCCGGGTAAACCCCCACCATGGCCGCGCCGTATTAACCCCCTTTACCTACGTTTGGCAACGCCGGGGAACTCTTCTCCTACGCTTGGTCGCATCGGGTTTGAATAAATACTCTCTATTGCACTGTTTCAATCCCTCGCTCATCTTCGGAGCAATCTTTGCCTCCCACGATCGAGGTTAATAAACCCCAACCAATAATAAACCAAATAAAGGGGGGATGTTCAAGTCCAAGCCATTATCCTATTATGCTTGGTATTATCATGCTTTTGTTATCATGCCTCTGTCACCATTTTCATCTCCCTAGGCGGAGATTAATAAACTTGATTAATCATTATCTATCTTCATGATTCTATTATCATGTGTAGATTATGAATTTAGAACTACCCCCGAATTGATAAATAATGAAGATTTTGGACAAGATATAGAACTAAATTAATGATACAAAAAGGGGGTGCTCACATGCAACAATTAAGATCCGTGATCGCCACTGAGGCCAGAAACATGCCGAATAATAAAGAGATTAGGATAGGGGCATGTTACATACCTCAGAAATTCATGAGGGGCAGCCGTGGGCCTGGAGATTAACACGCTATATCATCCTAGCGTGTTCTTCAGGTCGCACTATCTTCGTATAGCGCGATATCAGACAGGAAGCGGGGTTTATTTGGATTCGTTCCTTCCTTGCTCCAAGGCCGGCCAAGGTGCCAGGGCTCCACGTATCAATCTTCTAGTGCATGCAAACAATCATAAACAACAAACAGAAGGCCCATCAGATCGAGATTCGAGTAGAATCTGCGCCTATTCTTAATCAAAAGCATGTAAAAAGGGGGCTCGATTAACTGGGGGTTTGGTTTTTTTTTTTAAACCCCTATATTAGGGCCAAAAGATGGGTGTGATGTATGTGAATGCATGTATTTTGTAAAACGAGAATTTTGAAATCAATATGCTATGTATGCAGAGATTAAACTCAACGAATTGAGGAAGAAAAGAAGAACGGGGAAGAACACAAGCATAGCCCTTAAATACTCCCTTAGATGTGCGAGAAGCAAGGAATTATTGATCTGGAATTAGGAGCATCCTTCTCCTCGTTAATGCCCTGAGTTGCATCCCTCACAAACGACGGCCAAAGGGTTCAATTTATAGGAGGAAGATCGAACACAAACCCTAGGTCGGAGTTTGATTCAATCCGATAATTTGGCGGCTCAAATCGAGGTAATCTTGCCGATTAAGAAGGGGAAAAGGTTCCTGCTAGGTTTAGAAACCTTCCTGGATAAGAAACACAATCAGCAACTTACCAAATAAGGACTCTGGATCGAAAGAAGGGAGTCCGGGTTGGAAAGGGACTCTGCCTGATAACGCGCTATACAACCATAGCGCGTTCATGAAGAACGCGCTATGACGATATAGCGCGATAACTAAAGGCCCATGAAATGATTTAAAAAAAAGAGAGAAATATCCTTTGGGCAGCCATTTAATCAAATGTTAAGTGAGAATAACATCCAAAGTGGATGCTATAACGATCAAATGTCAAGAAATAACAACTGCTCAAATGATAACTTCAATTAGATAAATAATGCGCTACGAACAAAAAAGCGATAAGAGCGGATAGCGCGGGAATGCCAAACTCAAGACGAGATCCAAGGTATGGAATTGAAATGTTGGGCCAAGAAGGGGGAGAAATCCCAGAAAATCAACCAACTAAGGATCAATTGGGGCATTAACTAGGAGAACAAAGAAAATGCTTAATTTATCAGCCAAAATTGGGTGTCTACAGATGCCCCTCCTTGATATCCGCTTTGCAGGGGAGCGAAACGGAGGTGAAACGGAGGCAAAACGGAGACAACACAGAATGGTGGTGACGTGAAGGTGAAGTGGAAATGCAGTGGAGCGGACTGATAAGTGGATATCAAGGAGAAAGACACCCATCACAACCGACAAATGATAGGAATAATCCAGAAAACTCCGAGCTAACCACAAAGTCAAGCTAGCACTGGTGACTCCTGCCTAGAATGATAGGCACGGAACAAAGAAAAGGGAGCTGATCAACCTCTTGCAAAAGAGGCATCCGTAGCGCGTAGCAACTACAAATTTCACTCAGTTAGTGGAATAGACACGAGCCCGGCGGATCTATCGACGCCATCGTGCGGTTCACAGCTAAGGAGTGGATCAAAAGAAGGAGATTGGATTAAAAGGTGATAAGCAAATTCTAGGCAAGGGTCACATCGACCAGCGAGATCCAGTGCTCAACTTGGAGCAATCCTTCAAATTCGGAATGGAATTAAATTCCTTTGTTCAAGAACAAAAGCATACATTGATCCTTAATTAGGAAGAAGATTGGGTGATTATGAATGCGAAAGGAGGCATGATGCATGCAAGGCTAAAATAAAAGAAATCCTTAAAACAAATGCAAAGGAAGGATAAAATATAAGATACTCAAGGATAATATTGCTAAATCAAACAAATTCGAGTCAAGAATTATCCGCAACCACGGCGTGCGAGATGAAGTCCATCGTCCCCAAATTTGTTTTGACCTAATGGCCTATCCGTCGATTAACTGCACATTTCTAGATCATCACTGTTTTTGGTAGAGGGGAACTCAGATCCCGAAACATACAGAGAACCAGCCGGTCCTTGAGATAAGATAATAATAGCATATAGTAATGCAATAAAAGAAGGAACAAAGAAATACTTACCTGATGGCGTGCCATATGTTTCTTTTCTTCCTGCAATCTCAATGTTAAGCAAATTCAAGCAAATTCAAGCATATATAAGCAAAAGAACACAATTCACTCTCATCATGTGTTCACATGTCATTTCCTTTTCTCTCCCTCCCCCCTTCTATTTTTATTATTATTTTTCTTTTACTTTGACTATCGCGCTATATGTACATAGCGCGACAGTGTCGCGCTATGAACATGTAGCGCGTCCATTACCCGCAGGGTTTCAAAAACCGCCCCCCCCCTCTTATTCATTCAAACCAACCACTCTTCCCTCTTTCCCCCTCTCTCGTCCTCTCGCCCTCTCACCAGCCCAGCCCCCATTTGCATTAATCCGATGGAGGGAGACGCTCCCCGACGCTCCAAACGGCGCGCCACCCGCGGCCGCCAAAGATCACACGTGGAAGAAGAACGGGCGCCCTCTCCCGTAGAAGAACACGCCTATTCGGAGGCCACGGTCTCGGCTAGGCTTGAGGGAGAGGAAATGGACATTCCCAATGACGAGGCCCAGGAAGTTGAGGGTGCCCCGGCGGCCGAGGAAGGAGCAACAGAGCCGGTTGGAGGCGGGGCGGCCCGAAAACGCCGAATGGTAAGGAACCCTCCTAATCTTGTTTTCTTTTGATTTTTCTTATCTTTTTCTTTCAAATGGATGAAAACGGAAGGGGAGCCACCCCCCTAAATCAAAATGTAGGGCAGAATGCCCATGGATTGAAATTGGGGAATGAGGGGTCGCCCTCTACCTGCAGAAGATGAACGCGCTATATCTTCATAGCGCGTTCTTGAAGAACGCGCTATGTCGATATAGCGCGACAAAGAACATCATGCTAGTTTTTCTGTTTCTGATTTTTTTCTTTTGTTTGATGAACACAAATTGATGCCTTCTTGCTTTTATGTTGTGTGCAGGGTGTGGAGGGTGCAGTCCGTGCCCGGATTTCATGGACATTGGTTCGGGCCGCCTACTCCGCACTACCGGAGTTTCAACGGGCCCGCCTCCGCCGAATGGGCTTCGGGGAGTTCCTAGAGATCGAGGTGCTGAGAGTGGACGTGGGACTGATAAGGGCTCTGAAAGCCAGATGGGACACAGGGTGCAAGGCCTTCCTCTTCCCCTGGGGTCATATGATCCCGACTCTAGAGGACGTCACGCGCATCACCGGGCTGCGTGTGCATGGATCAGCAGTGACGGACTGCACTTACCCTGACTACCGAGAGATGGCGCGCAGACTGCTAGGTTTGGAATTGGAGGGGACTGGCCAGACCTCGCTAGTGTCGAGGATCGTTTTGCAGGAGAGTCTCGGCCTGTTCCACACGCAGAGGGAGGTGGGGGAGACCTTGACGGCTCATGAGAAGAGGTTAGAGGCTGGGGCCCGAGAGAGTTTCACGACCGAGGCAGGCCCACAGGCAGACATGGAGCTAAGGAGATTTCTTATTCTGCTAATCGGCAAGCTGCTTCTAGCGACCCAGGGTAACGCAGTGAGCTGCCGATTTCTACCCTTACTGGAGGACCTAGACAGAGTGGGACGGTATGCTTGGGGTGCGGCAGTCCTTGCCCACTTGTTTGACAGCTTCGGCATCTCCTCACTTCAATCTTCACTCGGGGGGTTCTACCCTCTACTTCAGGTATCTCTCTAAGCCTTAAACTCCAATGATTAAGTTATGCACTTTCCTCTTATATTGATCACATGAGCTTCATTTCAGGTTTGGAGTTATCTATATCTTCCTACCCTCAGGCGCGCTTGGGAGGATCGGGGAGATTTACTGCCCTTGGCCAGACGATGGACCCCTACACGAGATGGCCGATCTCTGAAGGACCAGGTCACCCATATTCAGGAGACGCTAGACATGATGCCCCACATAGAGGTAAGATTTAAATTTTGACATTGAATTGAATTATGAGTGGAATCGCGGGCAATGATAAATTGAATTATGCAGGTGGTCTGGACTCCCTATCAGAGGGACATCGGGGTGATGCCTTGGGTGGAGGCGGCCATCCCATACTTTGGGAGAGAGATCTGGTTACATGCCCTCAACCTGGTCGAGCCCCTATATCATAGACTGATCATGAGGACACTAGGGCTCCACCAGGCGGTAGTAGAGTTCCCGACCCAGGCGACGGACCCACGACCTGGGTGACGTTTTCAAGGCCTCCAGTGGACAGATGACTGGCGACAGCGAGCTCGAGAGCAGTTGGCAGATTGGAAAAGGCGCGACCGAGCAGTCCCTACGGGAGCGGATTCAGATGATGCCTATCTCCAGGCCTACTCCCAGGCATATGGCAGCCGAGTCTATCAGAGCGCCCGCGGGCAGGTATGCTTTTAATTTATTTGCACTTCCATTATAAAACCTGGTTATTCGATATGTGATCAACATGTGTTATTGCAGTTCGACACAGAGGGGAGACTGGCCATGGTACAGGGACTCCTCGATTCCACGATCCGACAGCGCGAGGACCTCTAGCATACCGTCGATGAGCTGGTAAGAACTTGTAATTTAGAATGATTTGGATTTGAATTTCAATTAATGGTAATGCTTTCTTTTCAGCGCGAGGAGCTGGAGGCAGTCCGATCCTCGCACGGCGCGTCATCCTCTACTCAGCCCGTCTGCGACCACACCGAGCTAGAGAGCCAGCTCGCCAGTGCAGTGGCTCGGGCGGAGGCAGCCGAGGCCTCCCTTCAGGAGAGTAAGCAATCTTGTTCTTTTAATCTTAGCCTTGGAGATTTATCAATTATCAATTATTGATCAAGATTTTGGATGCAGGAGCAGGAGCTGCGGACAGCGGAAGCAGAGCTGAGGCGCCGTGATGCGGAGGAGCTTCCTCGAGATGTGGCAGAGCTGCGCCTTCTCCTCGGGGTGGAGAGGAGTGAGCGGCAGAGAGAGAGGGAGGATCGGGACAGAGAGAGGGAGAGATGGGAGAAAGAGAGAGTGGAGCGGGAGCTAGAGAGAGTGGAGCTACATACTCGATTAGGGATCACCGAGCAGCGGGCGAAGGATGCGGAGGATCGCTACCGGCGGGGGCGTGAGCGGGCCCAGCGCGAGGGATACTCCCGAGCTTACTCGAGCACGGATTACTTAGTTACCTCCTCTGAGCACCAGAGGAGGGAAGATGCTGAGAGGGGAGCACATGGTGACAGGGTTTCAGCTTCCCGGGTACAGATGGCTCCTCCTAGGTCTTCGCGGGGAGGACAGGAGGAGGCTGAGAGTTCACGTAGAGGGGGAGACCAGGAGGGTCGAGGGGAGAGCTGAGAGTTTGTTGTATCCATCTCATTTTGTACTCTTGTGATATGTTATAGTGGAATGAGACAGTTCTTGGTACTTGTTGCAGCTTGTGTGATTGCTCTTCATTTTGCGTGCCTCTTCAAAAGGATGCCATCAGAAATAGAATGCAATTTTTTTTTTTTTTGGAATTTTCGAAAATATGCAAATTTTTATGAGTTTTGAAAATATTTGAATCTTTATGTGGATTTTGAAAAATATTTGAATTTTTATTAGAATTTTTTTTGGCAATATTCAATTTTTTTGGAATTTTTGGAAATATTCAAATTTCTTTGGAATTTTGGTTTAGACATTGCTAATGCAGCATCAATGGATGCTTTAAACCACTGGCTAGGGATCCCCGGTCCTTCCCCTTTTGCTTAAAAACTGTCCAAAGCCGGGCGTGCATTGAAGGGTGGCGCCCTATAACTGACTGCCCTTGATTAACGGTGCCCCTGCCAAGGCCATACCCGAGAAACATTCGATCTTAGAGGGAGAAGAGAAGAATAATTGGAGATAAGCTTTATGCAGGATGAGAGATGTCGGGACTTAAATTCCTTCCAAGGTGTTTCCCCTCAAAGAGGTAGTCTGTTGTGCCGGGGCTTTGTGCCTTTGATTTTTAGACCCTTGACATGCATACAACCAGGGTTTTCCTTGCGGAGACTTTGCCACTCTTGACATGCCATAATTCACAATTTTGCTTTTATCGAAATTTTGACTTGATTTTTCATAATAGCCCTTTTTTGGCGAGATGTATATCATGAAAACTCATATGAAAACTCATATTGATTTTGGGTCAAGACTGTCCCTATTTGAGACTTCTCTCGTATTGGGGATTACCGTGGTTGGTCATCTCATCCGTCAACCTCTTGCCCCTGCATTCGGTCGAGTAAAGAATAGAAAAGACTTTCAGATATACTCATGGCATGGCCAAAGTAGGGACGGTGTTTAACCAAAGGAGCCGGCTAAGGACACCGTGAAGTGTGTGGAATGTCCAGCTAAGGGTTACTCTTAACAAGCGGGGAGAGAATGTCGAATTCCCGACGTGGGTTTTTTATTAACCAAAAGTGCTGCAAAAGTAAGCCTAAAGACTCTTTTTGGAATATTTTAAACAAAAGCCTAAGATAAAAACACCACTTTTAATCTTATTAAGAAGCACTTCATTTTGAAAATCCTGTGTGAAGTAATGAGAAAATGATGCATAAAAATGCATACTTACGCCAATATGACGATATAGTGACCTTTCTTGAAACAGCTGCCAGATGCGATGTTGATCATTGGGATTTGTCCTCTTAAAGGATTTACAGTGGCTTAACAAGAAGAAGTGGTGCTCAAACCAGACTCAGACGAATAAGGAGAAAAGGAAGAGAGGCGAGGGCTAGAACTCCCTCACTAAGGCGCAGAGACCCTGATCACATGAAACAGTCTACATGAGAAGCAGAAAATTAAGAAGAGGAGTGAGGACTAAAGCCTCGGAAGCAGTGGGAGAAAGGGCAGATGCCCAAGGTAGTGGATGTGGAAGAAGTTGGGTCGGACCCATGATCAGGAGGAATTAGGAGAAGAAATTGATGGATGGAAAGAGGCGGGTCCGGTGGGTCCGGAGGCAGTGGAGGAAAATCGTGATAGGAGGAATCCGGAGGCTCCGGAGGGATAAAATATCGAGGGACGCGGTGCCCTGGGAAGAAATAGGGAAAAAGATGATGGAAAAGGAAGAAGAAAATGAAGGATGTGATGTCCTGGAAGAGCAGAAAGATGAATCCGAAGAAAGATGGAGGGTCCGGAGGTTCCGGAGGAATGAGATGCCGAGGGACACGGTGCCCAGGGAAGAGTGGATGAAAAGGATCAGGAGGGTCCGGAGGTTCCGGAGGGAAATATCGAGGGACACGTTGCCCTCGGAATGGAAAAAGATGATAGAAAAGGAAGAAAAGAATGAAGGACATGATGTCCCGGAGAAGCAAGAGGATGAATTGGAGGAAAGATGGAAGGTTCGGAAGTTCCGGGGGTAGAAAATGGAAAGGGGCGTCATGCCCAAGGGATTGAGAGAGGGGTGAAGGATCTGGAGGTTCCGGAGGAAGCAGATACCGAGGGACGCGATGCCTTGGGAGAATCAGTAAGAAGCCCATAAGATCCGGATTTGAGGGTGTGTAGGGGCGTGTTGACGTCAAAAAAAAATGAAAAAAATGATAATGATCATGCGGCATGCACATCTCAGCACTCGAGAGCAAGTCGAAGACAGAAAGGCTGAATAAACCCTGTGCCCCCCTCCAAGCAGGATGAATACCTACCCGGTGCTCCGTCACCCGACAAAGAATCCCCTCGTGTTGAAGAGACAGCCCCGGCTCTCCAGTCGGCATTGCCAAAGGCTGAATCAAAAGAAACTTAGGAATTAGAACACGTGCTCGGCACGCGTCGGGGATCACTCGAAGTTCCAAATCGGGATGCAGAGGCCCTGAACTAAACACCCCGACGGCGGTGCATTACGACTAAAGCAATACAGGAGGATAAGCATCCATCCGAATAGCCGCGAAGCCGAGATGAAGTCTAAACCGGCGCGCCCTTATATGGTCTTTAAACCGGCGCGCCCCTTCCAATAGCCTTAATCTGGTGCGCCCTTGCATGGTCCTTAAATCGGCGCGCCCCCTTGCTTATGCTTAATCCGGCGCGCCCCTTTACAAGACGTTAATCCGGCGCGCCCCATGAACTCCCTTGCTTTTGTTAAAACGGCGCCACTCCCTTTATGTTAAAATGGCGCGCTCCTGGTAAAGGGCCACCCCTTTGAATGCACTAAACCGGCGCGCCCATTTTGGAGTGCTAATACGGCGTGCTTAGTTTAAAAACAAGCCTTTCTCTGAGGCCTTTATCCGGCGTGCAGTGAAGCCATCCCGTCATCAATGCGGTCCCCTGTTTCCTGGGAACGGCATGATGACGAACAAGCCTGAAGTGGTTAAAACTCTCACTTCGATCCGGAGGGCAACCGAGCATATGCCGGGAATGGAAGTTCTCGAGCCCCATCCCGCCTTGTGCTCATTCCGTCGGTCGGCCGGCCATTCTTCAGCAAATGATGAAAGCAACGTGGCTCCCGGTGGATATGCCAGCGGAGGAGGAGGCCATGCCTCTGCCCCCCTCCCGGTCACACTATAGCCTCGGCGGAGGTAACGTCGACAGCGGCAGTAAGGCCATGACAATAGCAGCAGCAGCAGGGCAACGTCACCAACGTCAGCAGCAGCAGTGGTGGTTGCGGGAAACAAGGAACCAACGGAAGGAAGGAAAATACAGAGGACATCCCTCCAAAACAGGGCCTCCGGCCCCTATAAAAGGAGCACCCAGGCGAAGCTTAAATAGGGTTGGAAGGGTTGAACAACTCTCGGAAGCCTGAAAAGTGGAAGTCTTCTTCTGAGAGAAACCCCTTGAAGCCCGAAGCCAGCGTTCCTGTGAGAGCGAAGTTAAGTGAGAAAAGAGAAGGAGAGAGCAGAGAGTGAGGTGAGGGAGATACAGATCTCCCCTCCCCCCTTGTTTCTTTTTCTTTCCTCCGATGTATTCTTCCCTTTGGTTCCTTTCTTTAGATGCATGAAGAGCCCATGTATTTGCACCCCCTTGTGGTGAAATGAAAATGATCCTTCGGGAGATCCTTTTTTTTGATATGTTTATGATCTCCTTCCCCACTTGTTCCCCTTTGAGGGATCATTGCCCGTGAGTCGTGAGAGCTCTTGAAGGCTAGTCCTCGAGCTTTTCCACACTCACACTTGGGTTATCGGACCGCCATGAGGTCTACATTTTGAGGTTCACCCCGGAGCAATCCGTTTGGTGTTCCCCATTGCTCTTTGGCAAGCTTCAGTCCGGGGGAGATGCTGCCCAAATTTCGCCAGGGCAAGAACATGTAAGAACAAACGAGCAAGTTAAGCTTTCTAGGAATAAGAAGACCATATGCTCGAAACCACTTAAACAAACTGAATCTCTGAGTTCCTGCACAAACTATTCTGATAAAACATGCGGATCATCATGACAATCCACCTAAACAAACACTTAAAACACTTAAATCTTCTTTCCACAAACATAATCCATCAATAAGATGAACAAACCAATCAATAAATCAACTTGCAGTTGAAGGAAAGAAGAAACAGAGCATAAACGGGTTGAAAGGGAGCTATACAATGCTTAATTCGGCGCCCCCTAATCCGGCGTGGGTTAATCCGGCGTGCTACCCCCCCGCGCCAGTTTAACCCCACACTCAAAACCCACTTTATTTTCCTTGCAGCTATCCGGCGCGCCCCCTTGCATTAGCCCATTAAACCGACGCGCTATACTGTTCATTGCCTATTCCGGCACGTCCTTGGAACCTCTTCCTTCTTGCCATAGAACCGGCGCGCCCCCCTTAACATCCTTAACCGGCGCGCCCCTCTTAATACAATTAAACCGGCGCGCCACTCCTCTTGATACTAATCCGGCACGCCCCATCCCCTTTGCTTCCTCAATCCGGCGTGTCTGGAAGAAAGAAGGTGATCAAGAAAATAAAAGAAAACATGCAATTCAAGTTAATAGAAAACTAATCAAAAGTCTCCCCTCCACTATAATCCAAATTTTGTTCCGGGGGCGCTGCCCCCGGAAACCCCCGCAAGGGGCATTGCCCCCTTGACCCCCACGACCTGACCGGGCAGGTCGAACCCCGCGACCTGACCGTGTAGGTCGATCCGCGTGCGAGGGCGCATGTTGCCGAGTTTTGGCTTTACACTTAACAACCCGCTCCCTCGGACTGAGTGCGAAGAGAAACTCAATGATGCCTTGTGGTATCGGACGTGGACCTCGGGACTCCCGACATGGTCATGATCCGTGCACCTCTTGGGCCGATAGTTCATCAGCTTGACCCACTTCTTCCGGGATCCGATCCCGCACCCACATGAAATGTGCCGTACCTACGATAGATATCTGAATGTCTTTATTGTTACCTTCGATGCTTCGAATATGGACTTTCGTCCGAATGCTGAATGGTCCATTAGTGACCGACATGCATATACTGGGATCTGATCTCGCATTTGTATTAAACTTGCCGTACTCACGGTAGGTACTTGTACGATTTGTCACCGTCTCTTATGCTACAAACACGGACCTTTGTCCGAACATAAAGGGGTCCATGAGTGACCGACAAAATCTGAATGGGACGAGAAGGATCTCGTCATCCCCAGACCCTATACATGGGAATATCAATAAGGCCTATGTGGGCCATGCTTAGACCTCGGGTCTGCCCCGATCATGGTCATTGCTTGACCCATATCCTCGGCCTATAGCCCGCTCTCTTCGAACGCATATTGGTTCTCAGATCTTGTCCCAGGACATCCTCCCGTTGCCCCCTTGGCACCGGAAACATTGACGATGCCCACGCGAGCCCGACTTCAACCGCGGGGGGCCCACCGCAGTATGGTCGTAGCTTGATCTTGCACTGGGCCGACAAACTTGTCGGTTTTCGACCGCTCTAACCAGGATTTAACTGAACGTTTCCCGTCCCTTTGAACAATAAATTTGCCATACCCCGGCATACATATGCTCCAGCTTTCCCCGTGACGATCACGATTCTCTGAAGCCGAACGCTCGTCCGAATATCAAAATGGTCCCTTGAGTGACCGACATCTTCCGAATGCTTGCTTCCCTAGACATAGGGCTTTCCGACTGATTCGAGACCGCTATCGGCTTGTTTCTCTCGATATAGTTTCTTGGCCATGAGGCCCCGATTCCCGACGATTAATCAAGGGTGTTCCCCTCTCCGAGGGGGTGTAAATAACGCCGTGACCTTTACGGCGTGACGGGTTTTGGTCCCGACACGAACTGCACAATCGTCTGATTAGTCAGATGGAGCGCACCCCGGGCTTCGGACCACTCCAGTCTTGAAGCCCGAACACATTGTCACCTAGGTGACTGGCACGTCCTCGCACTAGATAAACTGATAGACCGATAAAAGAATATCCCGATATTTTCATGAAACCAACGAAACTTAGTGCGTTCCACAAGTTGGCACGCCCGGTGGGATAGATGATCCCGAATCGATATAACCATCGATACCACGATATTTTCGTCCAACGAAACTTAGTGCGTTCCACAGGGCGCGATGCCCAAAGAGCAGGATCCGGAGGTTCCGGAGGAGTGGAATTAGAAGGGGCGTCGTACCCTGAGAGGAGGGAAAAAACACCTGGAGGTTCCAGGGAAATAGCAGGAAAGGGGACGCGATGCCCCAGGGAGAGTGGATTAGAAGAGGATGAGGATGAATAAGCTGGGAAATGCGAAATATCCGGAGGTTCCGGAAGGCGGGGAAGATACGGGTCCGGGAACCCGGGGGGAAAGAGGTGCAAATGCATGTGAATGCAATAGAATGGATGCGATGAATGCATGAATGTGATAGAATGCATGAGATGCGAAGAATATGAAGAACATGGAGGGTGGTGGGATGAGACCCTCCTCCTTACCCTTGGGGTGGCCCATGAAGAAAACGTGATAGACAAGAAGGTGGATGAAATAGCGGAAGGCCTTTGGCACCAAGATAACCGCCATCCATGGCAGTGAAAGTGTATAACCAATTGGCCCGACGGATAAAGCACAAACCCATGACGAAGCTTCAATAGTAAATGACAACTCCCTTGGAGAGTGAAAAGTAATAGTGTGAAGGAGTTGAAAGGTTGGGATAGGAAACATCGCCATGCCCAAGGATTGTGGCATATAAAGGGTGTTGAATAGAATAGTCATTTGCCCCTTGTATGGAGGGAAGGGTTCAAGCTTCGGAATTTGGAACAAGGGGTGCCCTGACCGGCCCTTACACAGCATCAATGCTTGGCATTCTCTTCTCTTGGCGAGCAGTGGCGGGGACTTGGCCCCTTTGATCATGCTTGGCATAATAACCCGGATTGGCATCCGGCAAATAAACTCTTGCATCTTGAATAGCATGGTCGTGGCCAAATCTTTCTTTCCCGGCTCTTGATCATCCTCGGCACAAGTATTTGCGGAAGGACGCCCGTTCCGAGTAGTAAAGGGGGGTGAAGCGGAGGCGGAAGGTTCCATGGATGGTGGAGGTGAAAGGGTGAGTGGAAGCAAAGGTTCAAACACGTCGAGCTTCTCCCTTTGCTCGGAAGCAATCGGGGTTGGCTCGAGTGCAAAAGGGGGTGGATCCTGCTCAGGATTAACCATGGGTAAGGGTGAAGTTTTAAGTAGTGGAATAGGGGTGGCTAGGTTTGGGGTTACAGGTGTAATGGAGGGCCGAGGTGGCGGTAACGGGAGGTTAATTGGGGACGGTTAGATGGTGGACTTGGTGGAGGCCGATGGTGTGGAGGCTAATTGTTTAATGGGTGGAGGTTCGGTAGAAGATTCGTGGAAGGCTGGTGTTATGAAGGTTAGTGGTATAGCTGGTGGAGGTGTAATTGGTGGAGGTTTGGTGCGGAGAAAACGCCGAACGGGGTGAGCGATGTTAGGGATAGGAGGAGACTCAAGATGTGCCGGCGCGGGTGATTGGAGTATCGACCCATCATCGTAACACCAACTAGTCTCATAAACGGGGGTTGGATTGGGTATAGTGACTTCATCCTGAGCAGGGGGCTCATCGAGTGGTAGTGGGGGGAGAGGGAAACGAAGGAAACTTGGAAGGGGTGCCTGCGCAGCTTCATCATCGTATACCGCTTCAAATTCTTCAATCGTCGGCTCGTGCTTGCTTGAACTGTCGGTGCCATAATCGTCTCTCCTGTCTTTCCAATCATTCTCCATCTTTGTAATGTTGTTTAAAGCAGCGTGGAGGGGATTGACTGGAATAGGGGGAGCGGGCCGTGGGCTCGTAACCCTCTTTAATTGTTCTTCCAACAAAGTGACTTTGCCAAAGAGAGTTTGTTGGAGAGGTGAGACTTGAGCAACTGAGGGTTGGCAGGGCCTTGAAGGATGGGCCGCATAAAAAGGCCGTGGAAAGGGATTAATGGGATGACCCATAGAAGAACCCGGATGGGCCGGATTGCAAGGAATAAATGGGCCTTGGGGCCGTGGTGGAGGAGGAGTAGAAGGAGGCGGGTATTGGATTACCCGAGGAGAAGGAGATGGATGATGGGCTACCCGAGTAGGAATATGAATAGAGGAGGGAAGTGGGTGATGGGCCACCCGCGTAGGATTGGAAGGAGGATGAGATGAATGAGATGCACCCTCAACAACGGCCTTAAGGGTTTGGATTTGTTGAGGGGTGAGATGATCTAATGCATGCAAGATTTGGGAGACCTTCTCATCGTTAGGAGGAGACGGTCCCGTAGGAGTAGTGGCTCGCGATTGAACCGAGGGACCATGAGATTGGATATTGCCCGTGGGTCGGGCATGACCATAAGAATGAGGATACGGTCCCCTGAAAATATGATGAGAATGATGACGAGCATGTTGAGATGGAGGAATATAAGATGTGCTAAGTGGTGCATCCTCATTTAGACATTTAAGATTAAGCATGTTATTTTGTCTATCCAGGTGAGCCATTATGTAAGCAATTTAATGTTCAATCAAAACAATTTACCAAGATAGCAAACAAGTTGGAATGATTACCTTTGATTTCTTTTGTTTGATCCTTGGTGAGTTAAAGTGATTTTCAACAAAGTTTGGAGTGATTCACACAAGGGAGGAACCTAGTTTCAAGTGGGGTTTAAATCCGGTGCCAACTAGGAACACTCTCTCACCATGCATGGGCCAACTAATCCCGGGACTTCAAAGGTACAACCTGCCCAACTTCCGTGAGGGAATCCACGGGTGCGGGGACTTACGGAGGCTTGGTTTAGGAATTCCCGGTCCAATGAGACGGAGTGCTCAATGGAGGGTCCTTCCTTTACCAAGAGGGTGTGTGGGATCCTAGTGTAGAGAGAGGAGGTCTCTCAAACCAAATGCAAAGATGAATGCCATGCTATGGAAGAATATCTAAACTAGAACAATAAAAAGAAAATAGATGAAAGAAGTGAATATACAACAGGAAGTGTACAATGATGCAACCAGAGAAGATGGCAATCAGAACCCCGACAGAGGATGTAGGTGAAATATCCTCTGGTGATAGACGTGCTATATGTCCATAGCGCAATCTGATAGAAAGCACTATGGATATATAGCACGATCAATGACAGAGGTGGGGAACCCCAAAAGCCAAATAATCACACACACTTACGGATTGACAAGCAGGCAACTAGCAGAAAGAACGTGGTGGCACAAAGTGTCCCACCGTGATCGCCAATTTGTAGATTATGAATTTAGAACTACCCCCGAATTGATAAATAATGAAGATTTTGGACAAGATATAGAACTAAATTAATGATACAAAAAGAGGGTGCTCACATGCAACAATTAAGATCCGTGATCGCCACTGAGGCCAGAAACATGCCGAATAATAAAGAGATTAGGATAGGGGCATGTTACATACCTCAGAAATTCATGAGGGGCAGCCGTGGGCCTGGAGATTAACGCGCTATATCGTCCTAGCGTGTTCTTCAGGTCGCGCTATCTTCGTATAGCGCGATATCAGACAGGAAGCGGGGTTTATTTGGATTCGTTCCTTCCTTGCTCCAAGGCCGGCCAAGGTGCAAGGGCTCCACGTATCAATCTTCTAGTGCCTGCAAACAATCATAAACAACAAACAGAAGGCCCATCAGATCGAGATTCGAGTAGAATCTGCCCCTATTCTTAATCAAAAGCATGTAAAAAGGGGGCTCGATTACCTGGGGGTTTGGTTTTTTTTTTTAAACCCCTATATTAGGGCCAAAAGATGGGTGTGATGTGTGTGAATGCATGTATTTTGTAAAACGAGAATTTTGAAATCAATATGCTATGTATGCAGAGATTAAACTCAACGAATTGAGGAAGAAAAGAAGAACGGGGAAGAACACAAGCATAGCCCTTAAATACTCCCTTAGATGTGCGAGAAGCAAGGAGTTATTGATCTGGAATTAGGAGCATCCTTCTCCTCGTTAATGCCCTGAGTTTCATCCCTCACAAACGACGGCCAAAGGGTTCAATTTATAGGAGGAAGATCGAACACAAACCCTAGGTCGGAGTTTGATTCAATCCGATAATTTGGCGACTCAAATCGAGGTAATCTTGCCTATTAAGAAGGGGAAAAGGTTCCTGCTAGGTTTAGAAACCTTCCTGGATAAGAAACACCATCAGCAACTTACCAAATAAGGACTCTGGATCGAAAGAAGGGAGTCCGGGTTGGAAAGGGACTCTGCCTGATAACGCGCTATACAACCATAGCGCGTTCATGAAGAACGCGCTATGACGATATAGTGCGATAACTAAAGGCCCATGAAATGATTTAAAAAAAGAGAGAAATATCCTTTGGGCAGCCATTTAATCAAATGTTAAGTGAGAATAACATCCAAAGTGGATGCTATAACGATCAAATGTCAAGAAATAACAACTGCTCAAATGATAACTTCAATTAGATAAATAATGCGCTACGAACAAAAAAGTGATAAGAGCGGATAGCGCGGGAATGCCAAACTCGAGACGAGATCCAAGGTATGGAATTGAAATGTTGGGCCACGAAGGGGGAGAAATCCCAGAAAATCAACCAACTAAGGATCAATTGGGGCATTAACTAGGAGAACAAAGAAAATGATCAATTTATCAGCCAAAATTGGGTGTCTACATCATGCTTTAGTACAATCATGAGCATCGTGCATGCATGCTTGCATGGACCCCCGATATATCAAATGGCACTGACGAAAGTCTGAGTTACGCTCGACCGGAAGTCTTTGCTATGCGTGATGGTGGTCTTCGGACATGTGTCCTCCGCCATGTATCGAGGGTCTCCAACTCAATGAACCATGCCTCCCTTGCATGATAGATAAAAGCATTTCATGTGACATCGTCACATTCATCCTTTTGCATCCTATTTCGGCCTCAGACGGCCCACTATCTCGACAATTAATCATAGATTTTCTCTCTTATGGGGGATGTAATTAACGTCATAGCCTTTATGGTATGGCGGACTGCTGGTCCCGACCCGAATCTCACTCTTGCCCGACATGGGTCAGAATGAGCGCATAATAAATCTTTCACTTATGTGACTGGCACGCCTATGCAATCGACTAATCGATTGATTATTGATTAATTAATTGGTTGATCGATCCAAACAAAATGACCATAACAGAAGAATAAAAATCCCATCCCAACAGCGATGCACCTGCAACATGGTGGCCATTCCACCTCCTGACAATATCAACGCTTCTCGGCGGGGCGAGCCAGTAGCCTCCCGGACTAGACAAAGAACCATTGCCCCTCTTGGGCTACAGCCGACTCTAGAGCATGCCGGTCGTGGCCAAGGTCACGTCCGAGGACGCGGTAGAGGCTGTGGGAGAACCCCTGAGTTACCCCTCTCTCCGTCCACCTTCGACCCGGAGCGGATCATCCTCTTTCAAGGAGAGGAACCGGCTACCGTTCTAGAAGTAGAAATCCAGAGGGGACCCGGTATCTTCGACCCTTCCAGCATTAAAGAGGCTACTGCCAGCCTCCCAGCCCATGCACCAGTACCGACTTCTGCAGCAGAGCAAGCGAGACCGTCCGGCAAGGACGAGCTAGCCCGCCAGTCACCCCCAGAAGAGCCATCATTGGCATCCCTATTCCAGGAGCCCACCGGTGACCAAAGTCAGCCCGATCCCAGTGGTAAGGGCAAGGCAGTGCAACTTCCCGATGGGGAACAACACGGCAGCTCGCAGAAGGCTCAACCTGACATACTACCCTCTTTGGAGGATGCTCGAGCCCGAGCTGACCGAAAAGTCCTCCACCAGATGAAGCGCTTCCCTACCAGTATTATAATTTGGGAAGCCATTGCTTGGAGTAAGGACTTAAGAGAAACTCTTATTAAGATACTCCAAGAGCCGGAAGTCTATGAAGCACATGCCGCGGAGATGAAGGCTGCTACCTATGAAGCCTTCACAGCCACCATCTCCTTCACGGAGAAAGACATGATGGTCTCCCCTCTATGCCACAACCATCCTCTCTACATGAAGGGGAAGATCAACGGGCATGATGTGAACCGGATCCTGGTAGATGCTGGTGCCGCTGTTAACATCATGCACCTCAAGATATTCAAGATTCTATATCTGACCCCATACCTCCAGAAGGTTCAAGCGGTCAAGATATCCGGTTTTAACCAAAACATCAAGGACGTCCTCAGCCGGGTGGATGCTGATTTCACCTCCAAGGCTGTTGAGTAGTGGGTAGTGGATCTAGAGGGGAGGGGTGAATAGATCTGCCCCTCTTTTCGCAGAACACCCCTCTTTAAAGCTAGATAAAGAGAATAGCAGCGGAATACAACTAGCTTAGCGAAGGACACAACGATTGGCTTAGCAGGATGGACAAGTAATATGAAGATTAAACCTAAGCATGCATCTAGCACAAAGCAATCACACAAGTAAACCACAACACACGAGATTTTAAGGTGGTTCGGACTGAATCTCCAGTCCTACGTCCACCCCTCACCAAACCCGGTGAGGCTTCACTAGTGCAGTGCACCAAACCGCAGACCGGAGAACCCCCGATTGCCTTCCTACTAACCACCTACAGGGATGACAACACCGCAGATTGGAGCACCTTCCAACTGCCTTCCTACTAACCGCGGTAGGGACGATTCTCAGTTTCAGTAGCTTGAACAAAATGAAAGATAGAACAAGATGAAAATATTTAGACAAGAGATGGAGATATGCTAAAATCAAGAAGATCTGTCTAAAATACGAGAGCTTGAATCTGATGCTTCAGCAAGGGTTGCCTCCTTTTCTTCTTATCTTCACATGATGTAGATCAGTAGCAGAGGCTTCTTCTTCCTTGAAAAGCCTCCTTTTGGTTCAATAGCAATGGTTTCTTCTTCCTTACGAAGTGAGCTTCCTTGGATCCCCTTGAATTGATGAAGAAGATTATGGATGCAACTTTGATCTCCCTTGAGAGCCTTGCTTGCTTCTACACTTCCTTGGAGGTTGCTGGCTTCAGATATGAGCTTGAATCACCTTAGAAATGGATGATGAACTCCTGCATGAAGTACTGTTCACGGAGCTACAGTACCCTCTTCTCCCTTGGATAGCCTCCTCTTGCCTCCTTTGATCTCCCTTGATCCATTAGGGTTTATAACCCCATTGTGTTTGTCTTATATCTCTTGAATACTCAAGAGACATCCCCGAGACCAGATCCACAATTCATGGCAGGTTGGGTGACTATAGGATTAAACAAATGCAAGAAGAGGGGCTGCCCACGTTGAGAAAAATGAAGTCAACAATAGCTACATCGGGGCTGGCGGTCGACCAGTAGGTTGGGGGCGGTCGATCGGAATTTTATAGGTTTGAAGCTTTTCGTTGCTGGAAATTTCGGTCGACCGGTCCTTGCTGGGCGGTCGACCACTACTGAGAATTTCTGTAGCTTTTTCATCGCTGGAATTTTCGATCGACCGGTCCATGACCGGCGGTCGACCGACAGATGGGTTTTTCCCAGATTTGCTTCATTCAACCCCTTAAACCCATTTGCAGTCCATTCAAGTCCTGTGGCATCAAACTCTTTAGACCTTGAGGATGTCTATTGAGTCTTTGACCTTCCCTTAACGAATACTCAGACCTTTGGACGTTGAAGCCAAGTGTGCACAGCCCCGTCTT
This sequence comes from Amorphophallus konjac, assembly GCA_022559845.1. NCBI lineage: Eukaryota > Viridiplantae > Streptophyta > Magnoliopsida > Alismatales > Araceae > Amorphophallus > Amorphophallus konjac. The sequence goes on along the minus strand of CM040122.1, from coordinate 331,302,272 downwards.
GGCTATTCTTCATTGTGCATCGACCTTGGCTGAAGGGTCGACTCTTGCTTCTTGACATGTCAACTCTTCTTGAAGCCAGCCTGATCGTCTGATAGCTGTCCAACCTGAAGAGTTGACTCTTGCTTTGAAGGGATTTTCATCCTTGCTTGGGCACGATCATTGGGCTTTCACTTTTGCCTTCTCCACTCCATTCCTTGGCTTATCTGTCATGAAAAAGCATCAAGTATTTCAATCATATGAGAGTTGGAAACATCAATGACTTATAGTGTTTGGCCATTATCAAAACCATGAATGTCAAATGATGATAGGGGCACAACATTCTCCCCCTTTTTGATGATGGCAACACTGTGAGTCATTATTTGGCAGTAATGTCCAAGATGGCAAATTTTATAACATATGCAGCTCAAGATACAAAGTGATGATCAGAGCATGTGAATGGAGATATGTATGCATGGATGATTAGAGCATGTGAATGCTATTCAAGTTCCTCCTTATTATGGATGCTACTCTCCCCCTGAGTGTATGCATGATGAGGGACGTTTGACTCTCCCCCGTCTCACAACCCATCTCACAAAGTTATTCTCTCCCGTCTCACAAAGTTATTCTCCCCCTTTGACAACAGCAAAAAGGAGGGATAAGCCAGAGACGGTGACAAATGTCTTAGAGATCAGAGCTGAATAGGAGTTTAGAGCAAGCCATTATATGCAGACCTGAAACATGCCTTGAGCAATATACATGGTTCAAAGCTAATGAAATATGAGATCAACAATAGAGTTCAAAAAGCATCTACATTCATGTCTTAATAAAAGTGAACCAGAATTGCATATCATGGCAGTGTTTAACCTTCCTTTGTCTTATACATCCATATTCAATAACTACAATGGGAAGCGCACAAACTAGTATTGAGGTTAAACAAGCATGACTTAAGCATGGAATTTTATGATTTCAGCATTGTTTTCAGTGTCTTTGGTATTGAAATTCACATGACTCATTTTTACGAGCAATCGAGTCTAGTACATGTCTCCTATCCATAAGAATACACGTTGTTTAGATGCCAGTATTCCTAGGTATTTGGTAAGACTGACTGTTATGCTTCAGATTGAACAGAGATAGCAATGTCACTTCCTAATGACAGATTTTATGGATTTTTCAGTGACTGTACCATTGCTCTGCCTAGAGTCCAATTTAAGTAAGACAGAGATAACAGGGGCACATCATGACATATCATTCCTCACTTGTTTTGAGGATGTGACATATTTCTCCGTGCAACAATATCATTGCTCTGTCTAATTGACTTTCAGGAATTCCAGCTCATCAAGGGGTTTAAAAATAATACTAAGCTTTGATGTATCACCAAGGTTGTCATGAAGTTTGAATTTTTAGATTTCAGGAGAGTCATTCAAGGCACAACAAGCAATCTCTAGTTAAGGTCTATTAAAACCACGGAACATAGATGATTTCAAAAAATATATCAGAACTTCAAGAAAATCATTAAATCTGAACCATTTTCATTGGATAGACAATCATCAGTTCATATGATAGAGAGCTCTTACGCCATAGTTCTATCTATTTCATGATCACATATTCAGACTAGAAGCCATTGAAGTTCAGATTGCAAGAGATTAAGAGAAGTAGCAAGACTCCCCCTAAGGATATGCAGTGGATGCACTCAAGGAGTTATGTTTGTAAGCAAGTGGAATGACAAATGTCGACCTGAGGGCCAAGGAGAGGTCGACCTGTACCATGTAGGGATCTACCTGGTCAATCATGAAGTTGGCAGAAATGAAATGCATGACTTGGACCATTGTTGTACACTTATTAATGGTAACTAAATGAAGATGAAACGTATGCATGAGTGCTCCAAAGAAATAGCTCCCCCTTACTATATGGCCTATATGCGATAGTGACGTATGGTGCTTGGCGGAGGTGTATCCTCACGCATGGTGAGTGCTTCTAGACAAGCATAACCTGCCTTTCCACATTTCAACATTTAATATACCATGGCCATGCAAGAATGATACTACACAACCCATGCAATGCATCGTGAACATGAATTCAACTTTATTATGCAACTACATGCAATGCTACACCACATGTAGAATGACATATTTACATATAAACAATGCATGGAAACTAATCATCAAAAATACACAACCAAGTTGAAGAAGATCATCATTTCAATTTGTATTAGCCAGAGGTCTGCAAAGACCAAGCTCCCTTCTGAGTGTTGTAAACCTGTCATTACACAAGAGCGTGCTGAAAATATCAGCAATCTGATTTAGTGTATCAACAAAATGTAGTTCAATTTTTTTCTTAAAGACCTCATCTCTAATGAAGTGATGCATAATCTTAATATGCTTGGTCCTAGAGTGCTGGACTGGATTTTTTGCAAGGTTGATAGCACTGGTGTTATCACACAGAATCGGGACACAGCCAATATCCACTAAGTAGTCTTGGAGTTGGTGTTTAATCCATAACACTTGGGTACCACAGCTCCCCGCAGCAACACATTCTGCTTCTGCGGTTGAGAGGGCAATCGAGTGTTGTTTATTGGAGGCCCAAGAAACTAAACACCCGCCCAGAAACTGGCAGTAGCCACTAGTACTCTTGCGATCCAACTTGCATCCAGTGTAGTCCGCATCAGAATAAGAAATAAGAGATAAATCACATGATGACGGATACCACAATCCCAAATCTTGAGTTCCGGCAAGATATCTAAGGATACATTTGACGGCAGTCAAGTGAGATTCTCTAGGACTAGCTTAAAACCTAGCACAGAGGCAAACACTAAACTGGATATCTGGTCAGGATGAAGTCAAATAAAGCAAGGAGTCGATCATACCTCTATAGATTTTTGCATCAACTAATTTACCATTTTCATCCGAATCCAGTGATGTTGTGGTACTCATAGGAGTTGCAATTATTTTACAGCTTATCATGTTGAATCTTTTCAGTAACTCCTTGATTTATTTGGCATGACTTATGAGGCACCCATCTTCTCCTTGGTTGACCTACAAACCGAGAAAAAATTAGAGTTCTCTCATTAGGCTCATCTCAAATTCGCTAGTCATGAGGTTAGCAAATTCCTCACACATTTCAGATTTAGTAGAACCAAACACAATATCATCAACATAAATTTGAATCATCAATATATTCTTACCTTGCTTCTTGGTGAAAAGTGTTTGATCTACCTTACCTCATGTGTACCCTTTCTCAATGAGGAACGAGCTTAGTCTCTCATACCAAGCTCTTGGTGCTTGCTTCAGTCCATAAAGTGCCATGTCTAGTTTGTATACAAAATCTTCATGGTTAGAGTTCTCAAAGCCAGGAGGCTGCTCCACATAGACTTCTTCTTTGATCAAACCATTTAAGAAGGCACTTTTTACATCCATTTGATACAACTTTATTCTAAGGGAGCATGCATAGGCAAGTAAAATTCTGATGGCCTCAAGTCTGGCTACTGGGGCATAAGATTCCTCAAAGTCTACCCCAAACTCTTGATTATACCCTTGAGTCACCAATCTAGCCTTGTTTCTTATTATCTTACCATCCTCACTGAGTTTGTTCCTAAATACCCATTTAGTGCCTATGACAGATTGTGATGATGGTCTAGGAACAAGATGCCAAACTTTGTTTCTTTCAAACTGGTTTAATTCGTCTTGCATTGAGTTTATCCAATTTTCATCTTTTAATACTTCATCAATATTCTTGGGTTCAATCTGGGAGACAAGAACAAGATGATCTAATTCTTCCACAATTCTAAAATGTGACCTAGTTCTAGGTGGATCATTCAAGCTTCCAATGACATTTTCTAAAGGATGATCCTTGAGAATTCTAATGTCTGTAGAATCATTACCTTCTTCTGGACCTTGATCCCTTGCATTGCTTGATTCAACTAGGTCACCATCTTCTTTTGTTTCTTCTTGTGGATGATTATTCTTTTCCTTCATGCTTAGGAATTCCCCGTCTTCATCATTTTTCCTACAATAGTTATCATTTTTAGAATCATCATGATATTCATCAAAGGAAATATGGGGTGATTCTTCTACAGTTTGACTCTTAATGTTGTAAATTCAATAAGCCCTAGATCTATCAGAATATCCAAGGAATATACCTTCGTCGCTTTTGGGCTCGAATTTATCTAATTCTCTTTTGTCATTATTGTGGATGAAGCATTTAGACCCAAACACTTTCATATGTGAGAGAGAAGGCTTGTTACCTTTCAGCAACTCATAAGGAGTCTTTTTGGTCTGTGGCCTTACCATAGATCGGTTGATAATGTAACAAGCCGTGTTTACCGCCTTAGCCCAAAACTTCCTTAGGAGTTGCCATTTGGCAAGTATTGTTCTCACCATCTCTATGAGTGTTCGATTCCTTCTTTCAACTACACCATTTTGCTCAGGGGTTCTTGGTGATGAAAACCAATGTGAAATGTCTTCAGCCCTATAGAGATTATAGAATTCAATATTTTCAAATTCACCACTATGATCAAATTGAAGGTTGGAGATTTTAAATTCACTATCTTACTTTATCTTCATATAGAGTGCCTGAAACTCATCAAAAGTATCATTTTTATGTGTGAGAAAGAAAACCCATGTGAACCTAGAGAAATCATCCACCAAGACATATCCATATTTTCTACAACTAAACTAGCAGTTCTGGTTGGACCAAACAAGTCTATATGAATCAGCTCGAGTAGTTTGGATGACATATTTTTAGATCTAGCCTTGAAAGATTTTCTTATTTGTTTACCTAGGGCATATGCATCACACAATTTATTTTCTTGTTTAAAAGATAGTGTAGGCAAACCTTTCACCATTGAATGCTTTAAAAGTTTATGTAAGACATTGTAGCTAGCATGCCCTAGTCTACGATGACATAACCACGCAAGCTCAGACTTTGGTGCAGCAAGGCAGAGGTTTATGTGAGCAGGATCATCTAAGTCAATCATGTAAATATTGTTGACTCTTTTACCAAAAATTTTATCTTGTCAGATTTTGGTTCAAGGATTCTATATTCATGAGAGTCAAATAACACTTTGTGACCTTTATCACACAATTGACTTATATTGAGCAAGTTGTATTTCAAACCTTCAACTAGCAACACGTTTCTAATAGAGTTGGAGATGTTCTTACCTACATTACATGTTCTAATGATTCTTCCTTTGTTGTCCCCTCCAAATGTGACGTGTCCTCCTTCCTTTTCTATTAAGAAATAGAATTTTATTCTGTCTCCAGTCATGTGTCTTGAACAGCCACTATCAAGGTACCACCGGTTATGCATGGCTGCAAGACACTCCTGCACAAGGGATTAAGCAATGGGGTTTAGAACCCAATGAAATTTGGGTCCCATCAAGCTTTTCTGATTTTTAAAATATGATACCATTTCTTTTGGAATCCAAACCTTCCTTGCATTCATGTTTTCTTTGATTATAGCAAGGATTTAGTTTTTCTTTTCAGCTTTGACACTCACTTTCTGTTTAGAGGCTCTTTGATGGATTTTGTGTACGTTTGAGGAAGTCTTCTTCTTAAACCATTGAGGCCACTGGTTGGTTTTGGATTGAAAGTGATTGTTTTGCCACCTAGGGGATTGAAGTTTATAGGATTGGTGCACACGGGAATCACAATTGCCCCAAAAGCAGGGTGGTGTCGACCTGTATGAATGGGAGTGTCGACCTGTCCTACGTGCAACCCAGTTAGAGTGGCATCTGGAAGGCTGAGCAGGCGATGGCCAAGGAAGTGTCGATCTGTGCTGTGGGGAAGGTCGACTCTTCTGAGATTTTTGAGCAATCTTTTGGGGATTTCAGTGGCTTCCTCTTCAACCTTTTCTTTTCCTTTATCATTTTATTTTTGTTGATTTTGAGTGGGTGTTGTGTTTGAGGTAGAGGCATCAGAAGAGGAAACAAATGTGACAGTTTTTAACCCAATTGGCCTTTTATTTGTGGGATCAAAATCTAACCCATCCTTGTTGAAATTCATTCTAGTACCTAGCAATGCATTTAGGTTTTCTCTTCCATCTATAAATTTTTCTAATGATTGTTGTTTATCCTTCAACTCTTTTTGTAGGTTTTCAATATTTTGAAGGAGTTGAGTGTTGACTTGTTTGACAGCATCATACTTCTCATTACTCAATTTATTTTTCTTTTCATAGATTTACATTTTTAGCTTCATGCTATCAATCTCATTTCTTAAGTCTTCATTTTCAGTTTCCAAGTCAGCCATTTCTTTTCTTCCCTCTTCCAAGTTCTCAATCATTTTCTTAAGGTCTTCAATTTCAGTTTCAAGTGAAGCAGTCTTATGATTCATATCATGATCATGCACAAACAAGTTAATTTTCTTTTTCAATGATTTATTTTCCTTTTTGTACATGTCATATTTCTCCATGAGCTGTATATATGCTTCCTCTCAATCATCAATTGTGAAATTTTCAAATGGAGAGTGTACCTCAGTTTCATCGTCACCTTTGGCCATGAGGCAAAGATCTTCTTTTTCCTTGTCCGAGGAGCTGGTTCCATCATCACTTTCTTCTTTGTCGCTCCATGTGGACACCATGGCCTTGTTCTTCTTCTTTCCCTTCCATTTATCAGCTTTTCTGAATTTTTCAGGACATCCAGTCTTGAAATGCCCTGGTTTATTACAAGAATAACAAATGATCTTGGCAGCTTTCTTAAAGTTTTCAGAGTTGGATTTGTAACCTTTCCTTACCTGTGACCTTCCTCTCATGAAGCTCTTACCTTCCTTTCTCAGAAATTTTCTAAACTTACGTGTCAGCATGGCTACGTCATGCTCATCTCGCTCACTTGCAGAAGCCTCACTTTCATCAGAAGTGCTTTGACCGCTGGGTCCTGCTTTCAGAGCTAGGGACTTTTTCTTAGGTACCTCAGCCTCTTTGTTCTTTAGGTTGATCTCATAGGTCATCAATGACCCGATGAGTTCATCTACCTTAGTAGTTGCGAGATCTCTGGATTCTTCAACCACGGTAGCCTTCGTGTGCCATGCTGGGGTAAGTGATCTGAGAATCTTCCTTACAATTTCCTACTCTGAATATTTCTTTCCCAGATTAGTTAGACTATTAGTAAGCACAGTTAAGCGAGCATACATGTCTTGAATTGACTCATCAGGCCTCATCCTAAATATTTCATATTCAGAAACTAAAATGTTGGTGATGTGACACAACCTAGGACTCAATAAGCAAGCACAATTAAGCATTCAAAACGGACCGATAATGGCAACCGCTCACCCGATGCTCACTAAGACCCAGGGGTAACTTGGCAATGCCAAGGGGAGGTTGTGTGGGCTGGGCCCTTGCTGGTAGAGGGCCAGCAAGGCCAAGGTTTGATTCCCCAAGGGTATGGCTGCCCAAATCAAGGGTCCGACGAAGTGCCAAAGGCCACGGGTTCCACTCTCTTCCCACGATGATCACTTATAGCAATGAGCTTAAGGATCGGGCTCTCGTCACGGCCAGCGGAGTTTATGAACTAATATTGAAAGAACAAGCATGAATTAGAGCAAAGTTTTGGAGCACTCACTCGACCGGTTTGAAGAAACCGGTCCCGCTCGGAGACGAGGGCGAGCGGGGAAGCGTGGGTTAATGATAAAATGGGGGGGCCTCACCCCCTACTCACTTGTACTGTTCATTCTGACGACCCCGTCACCCCAGACGACCCATTCTTAGTCCCAATGGAGCGAGGAGGATCGAGCCAGGGTCCAGAGAAGCGGAAACGACGGGCTCGTCGTCCGAGGAGGCTGAGGGATGATGCCGAGGGGGCTGCTGCGGCGGAGGAGATTGCCGCGGGTGAGGAGGCTCTTCCTTTGGCCTTGGAGGCTGCAGTGGATGCTGGCGACGCGGCAGAGGACGAGCACGATCCGGTAAGCCCCTTAGACCTCCATTCTATTGGTTCACTGGGTTAAAAGGGCGGACGAGAGGCTGTGTGGAGAACGCCGGGTGTGAGGGAAGGAGGCGTCCAGGGGCCTGGACGCCTCCACATTTTCTTTTTTGTTCTTTTTTAATTTATTTATTTTCATAAATAATAAAAAAAGAATTAAAAAAAGGAGGCGTCTAGGGAATGGGACGCCTCCATGATAATATATATATTTTTTATTTATTTTTGTTTTTGTTTTTGGGTTTTTCTAAAATTAAAATAAAGAAAATGTAATGGAGGCGTCCAAGGTGTTGGACGCCTCTAAAAAAACATAAATATTTTTAAAAATAAAAATAAAATAAGATAAATAAGTAGTATATACAGTGTTATTGTTTATTACTATTCATAATGCTGATGTGTTCTTTTGTTGGTTTTGTGGTGTGCTGGGCGTGATGAAGGGCCGGATCAGCTGGTCCTTAGTGGTGGCAGCATACCGTGGGTTGCCAGACTTCCAGAGGGCGCGTGTGGACGCCATGGGCTTTGGAGCTTTCCTTAGGATCGAGCCCTTCCGGCTCGACCTTCCTCTTATCCAGGCATTGAGGGTGCGGTGGCACGCGCCGAGCCGACCGTTTCTGATGCCCTGGGGGCACATGGTGCCGTCACTGGAGGACGTGGCTCGGATCACCGGGCTACGGGTGGACGGAGAGGCGGTGAGCGGGGTCACTTACCCCGACTACCGAGAGAGTGCCCTGGACCTGCTGTGGTTAGAGACGAGTGTGACTGACAGTGACAGCAGGGTAGTTGGCCGAGTGGAGATCATGGAGGCGCTCGGATTCATTGACCCGCGCCAGCGGGTTAGCGAGACTAGAGCGGAGTTTCTGGCACGATTGGAGGGAGATGCCCGTGCAGCTTTCACCCAGGATCCGAGCGAGAGGGAGCTGGTGGATCTAGACCTCCTGAGGTTTCTTTTCTTCTTCTTGGGCCGCCTTCTGCTGGGGACGAAGGGGGATGGCATCCACTGCCGTTTCCTCGGGATCTTGGCGGATCTGGACAGAGTGGGACACTACGCGTAGGGAGCGGCTCTGCTTGCCCATTTGATTGCTGATCTCTCCCAGACTTCGGAGAAGGAGACGACAGTCAGCGGCTTCGCACCTTTTCTCCAGGTACATAATTTATTTATGCATTTTCACAGTTAAATATGCAATTATTGTACTAATGATGTATGATGAATGCAGGTGTGGAGCTATTACTATTTCCCGATGGGGAGGGCTAGGCATGGGAACAGGAGGGCCGTGCCTCTAGCGCGGCGGTGGAGGCCGGTCGTGGTTGCAGCACCCCACGGCTACCAGCTGGCGTCACTTCGTCGGGAGCTGAGCGAGTATCCCGAGGCCATGGTATGATGCGTATGGTTTTTTGTGTTTTCTTATGTGACTGAATGGCAACTAATATGATGTATGTATGGTGATGCAGGTGGTGTGCAGACCCTACCTGGGCATGGGAGACGCTGGCCAGCCTTGGGTTGTAGCGGGTCTTCCTCGTTTCAAGCGGGACGTGTGGGTCCATTGCCTGAATGAGATCGAGCCGCTTCGGCTGAGGCTGGTTATGAGGACGTTGGGGCTAGCCCAGGAGTGGGTTGATGTAGAAGAGCCGGCCCGCATCGGGCGGAAGACCAAGGGGAAGGCGAAGGTTGTGGACTGGCGTACGCGCTTCCCAGCACAGTACCAGGACTGGCAGCAGGGCGGGGTCCCAGTGGTGTCCCATGTACAGGACAGTACTGATTACCTGAGACGGTACCGGGCTACGTATGGGGACCGCCTCTTCCTTGGTGGTATGGCAGGGGTAAGTGAAATGAGAATGCTTCACTCTTTTATATGTATATGCATGTAACACTAACTTATGTACAACGTAGGATGCTCGTGATAACATGATCGCCGACCTGCGGGCCCAGTTGGCGGACGCCAGGCGGTAGTTGGTGGCCATCCGACAGGAGTTTGAGATCCTGGTGAGTTTATGCGATGCATTTTTTGTGACCTGGATTTTTTTGATACTTGGCCTTTAACTGTCGTTCGCTCTGTGTTTCAGCGGGCCCACCAGACAGCGGCAGCCGGGATGGCTGGTGGAGCGGGTTCCAGTTCGCGGGGCCCTCCTCCGGAGGTTTCTGCCCTCCAGGAGCAGCTGGCGTATGCGGTGGCTCGGGCTGAGGAGGCCGAGCGTGACCGCGAGGCTCGAGTGAGCATTTGCCTGACCTCGACTCTCCTTCTGGCTGCCCTCCTTCTATCACTGTTCTCTTACGGTGCATGCGTGCTTTGACAGGTGGCCGAGATCCGAGAGGCCATGGCTCGTGCTGTTCGTGCCGAGCAGGAGCGCGACGCTCGGGTGGCGGAGCGTGACGCCCGGATTGTGGAGCTGGAGGAGGAGCGTCGATGGGAGGTTGAGGAGCTCCCTCGTGACGTGCTGGATCTGCGGATCGCCCTCGAGCTGTCAAGGAGGGAGGCGATGAGGGAGAGAGAGGAGAGAGAGAGGGATAGGGAGAGCGTGGAGAGAGAGAGGGAGAGGGATAGGGAGGAGCGACAGCGGGATCAGACCGAGAGGAGGGCTCTGGAGACCCAGCTGTTGGAGCTCCGATTGAGTCTTGGCACGGCGGAGGGGAGGCTTCGGGAGAGCGAGGAGCGGTACCAGAGGGCGAAGGAACGCGGGGCGCGACTTCGTCAGTCTGGTTCTTTTTCCATGGGCAGCTATCTAGTTTCTTTGGCCGAGGAGCGTCGTCGCGCCTTCGAGGCTGGAGTGCCACCGTAGGGCGAGGCGAGCACGGCTTCTCAGGGTTCGCAGAGGCCCCCTAGGGATCCCCGGCAGAGGAGGGAGGAGAGAGATGACCAGGAGGGTGATGGTGAGAGTTAGAGAGTTGCTTGTACACGTCACCCTTCTCACTGTATGATGTACTTTTGGCTATTATATGAAATGAAAATAGCTTTCTTGTGTTGTGTGTACTTTTCTCTCTCCCACACTTTCTTCTTTGCACTGAGTTGTCCTTCGAGGCACGCTCTAGGAGACCTTGCCCTAAACAGCGGGGAACTACGCTTTGCACGGGGGGATTCTGTTTCCTTTCTCCCCCTATTGGGCGCGTCCAGGCGCGAGGACGCGTCTTAATCCTTGAATTCAAATTTAAAGCGTCGGGTGGCCTTTCTTCTCCCGTGCCTTACCCGCAAACGAGCCCGCCTTCCGCCGAAACTCGCTTGCCCCTTTTTCGTCTTCCTCCTCTTTTGATTGATGGAGTTCGGTGGGCCCGACCATGGTGAAGGTGGAGAGGACGAGGAACTCCTCGCCCGAGGAGGGACACGCAAGAACATGGAACGACGTCCATGGAGGAGGAAGGGCCGCTTCGGGCCCCCGAGGGACCCGAGGGGCCCGATGTCGCGGAGGGAGGTGAACACGGTCTGGTAGGTCCTCCGATCTCTTCCTCTTTTAATTCATTTTGAGTTTTGAAGCGAGCCACGCGAGGGGGGAAAGGGTTCGGCGAGTGTTGCACTCAAATGATGGACGTGTCCTAGATAGGGGACGCGTTCTTTGTTATGATGCGAGGCCCTTCTTTCTTGGTGCAGGACATGGCGAGGACCCTGGGCCTGGCCGATGAGTGGGCGAGTGCGGACGAGCCGATCCGCGTCAGGAGGGAGAGTCGCGGCAAGGCGAGGCTCGAGGACTGGCACGTACGTCTCCCTGGACAGCAAGGGAGTGTATTGGTGCAGGACAGCGCCGACTTCCTGCGGCGGCAGAGAGAGAGTTATGCGGGGCTTCCCCAAGCTGGGGACACACGTGGCATCGGCGGCTCGCGCGCCCAACTATCAGAGGCTAGGCGGCAGCTGGCCGTCGCTCAGCATGAGCTGTCGCTCCTGGTAAGTTACGTGCCGCACTTTTATCTTCAGATTTTGGAGTTTCACTGACGGCTGTTGTTTATTTTGTTCCAGCGTGCCCAGTAGACAACGACGGCGGGGATGATTGGTAGTGCATCTTCCAGTTCCTCGGCCCCTTTTCTCGAGATTGCCTCCCTCCGGGAACAACTTGCCGGTGCGGTGGCCCGCGCGACCCGGGCGGAGGAGGAGCGTGATGCCTGGGTGGCGACTGTAGCGGAGCTGTGACATCGCGGTGAGGAGAGACCTTCTCCAGACATCCTGGAGTTAAGGGTTCTTCTGCAGATGATGAGGAGAGAGGCAGAGAGAGAGAAAGCTGAGAGAAGGTCCGAGCGACAGCGGGATCAGACCGAGAGGAGGGCTTTGGAGGCCCAAGTGAGGGAGCTCCAGCTGGGCCTTCAGGCCGCCGTGCAGAGACTAGGAGGGATGGAGACGCGCTACGAGAGAGCGCGAGAGTTCGGGGAGCGACTCCGCCAGTCCGGTCGCTTTGCCGCTAGTGGCTTCTTCGCCACGCCAGGGGAGGAGCAGCGAGTCACTGCTGCGGAACAGGCGCCAAGAGGCGAGGCAGGTGCTACTGCACGGGGATCCCGGAGGCTTCTGAGGGACCCTCACCTCGGGGGAGAGGAGAGGGACGCCTAGAGGGACGAGCATGGAAATAATGGCAAGAGCTGGCGAGCTAGTGGACCCGCCACCTCTCTATGATTGTAGTGTTTGTGACAGCTTATGTAGAATTATGAATGGAATGATTTGATTTTCTGCTGCTTGTTTGTTCTCTTGTGCGTTCCTTCTTCCCTACACTTCCTCTCATTTGCACTGTTCCCATGTGATGGGTCTGCCGAGACTCCGCCCCGAGCGGAGAATCGTGTCTTGTTATGACCATTTCCACAGGAATCTGTCGTCGAAGTTAATAATGACGGCCCTAGTCCCTTTTCCCGGATGTTGTGTCAAATTTTGTGGACGTCCTCCAAAACATGATAGGGTATCCCTAGACAACAGAGGGTGCTAGTCGTCATATTCTTCGTCCAATCAATCACCCTGTGCGAGCGGTGAAGTGACACACGGGACCGCATGGCTATCATTAACAGGTGATGGAGGCAATCTTGGCCTGCACTCCTTCTATTTCTATAAATTCGTGTCCCTTTTATCGTCCCTGGTATATCGAGAGCTAACTCGAGGAGCACAAGTTTTCACGGGAGAGGAGGAGTTCAAAATTCTAAGAGTTGGATGGAGGGCGAATCTTCCCACTCCTCGAAGAGAAGCAGGTCTAGTGGTAGTAGTTCCAGGAGGCTTTCGGACCTCGAATGACACTTTAGCGAAAGGGCCCAATCACAACTCGTAAGCCAAGTTTTCTTGCCCTTTTTTTCCATTCTTTTTTCTTCCTTTCTTTCTGACCAAACCTCCTCTCCATTCCCTGCATGCGTAGAGTGTGATGAAATCACAGATCTCATGGGAGTTGGTAGTGGCAGCATACCGAGGTCTCCCAGATTTTCAGAAGGCCAGGCTAGACGTGATGGGTTTTGGCACCTTCCTTCGGATCGAGCCGATCCAGCTCGACCTGGTCCTGATCCAAGCCTTGTGTGAGAGATGGGACCCAGTGAGTCGGGCAGTCCTGATGCCCTGGGGGCACATGGTGCCCAGCTTGGAGGATGTGGTCCAGATCACAAGCCTGAAGGTGGAGGGCGAGGCAGTGACCGGAGTCACTTACGCGGACTACAGAGAAGGTGCCCAGAAGTTACTGGGTTTGGACCTAGATGGTCGGAAAAACAGGTCGGTAGCTAGGGCGTCCCTCATGGATGCATTAGGGCTCACCGACACTCGTCGGCGAGACGATGAATCCTCAGAAGAGTTCATGGAAAGGATGGAAATAGGATGCCGTGCCGTGTACTGCACAGATTTCGGCGACTGGGAAAGATGCAACATAGATTTGAGGAGATTTCTCCTCTTCCTTTTGGGGAGATTGGTACTGAGCTCGAAAGGGGACGGTATCCAATGTCGCTTCCTGGAGCTACTGTCAAACCTTGAAAGAGTAGGGTATTATGCCTGGGGAGCCGCCATGCTGGCACACTTATTTGCAGGTCTGTTCCAAGAAGCGGACCGTGAGATGGCTGTGAGTGGTTTTACACCATTCATTCAGGTATTTTTGGTTTTGCTTGTTTTGTATGTTTTTGTGTTTTTTTTTTTGTTGCAAGGTACTGATGACCTGCGCCGAGCAGCTGTGGAGCTATTATTACCTCCCCATAGGGAGAGCTCGGCATTGGCGACCCGCGATGGTGCCGCTAGCCAGGCGGTGGGAACCCATCATGAGTGCGGCACCCCTAACCTACCAACTGATAGTGCTAAGGCGGGAGCTACAGGAGTTCCCTGCAGTGATGGTAAACTGGAGACCCTACTCAAACATGGTCGATGCCGACCAGCCGTGGGTTCTAGCAAGTCGTGTCCGATTCGGACGGGAATTGTGGATGCACTGCCTGAATGAAATCGAGTCGCTTCGGCTACGATTGGTTATGAGGTCCTTGGGACTGGCTCAAGAATGGGTGGATTCAGCTGTGCCACCTCGTGTCGGGAGAAAGACGCGGGGACCGGCGACCTGCATTGACTGGCGCGTGCGATTCCCCGAACAGTATGAGGACTAGCAACGGGGTGGCACGATTGTAGAATCACATGCGCGGGATAGCGAGGACTACTTGCGTCTATATAGGATGAAGTACGCAGAGCGGTTCCAACCCCGGGGATTTGTGGAGGTAGGTTTCCCCTTTTTCTCTTCTCTTCTTTCTCCTTTTCCTGGTTTTGGTGAAAATGCTGACTCGTAAGGCTGCAGGATGTCCGGGATGCCATGATAGCGAATTTACGAACTCGCTTGGCAGAGATGGAACAACAGTTGGGTAATGCCCGCGGAGCTACGAGCGCCTTGGTAGGTATACAGTACGTTCCTAATTAAAACCCCAGATTCCAGATGTTGTGATGGGAATCGACGCCGAACTAGTACTTCACATATTGCATTTATATCCTTTAGTTTATTTTTTTATCCATGGGAAAGTATACGCACAATTGTACAGCTTTATCGGCCAATGCGTCACTCCCATAGATTATGTGGGTTTCTATGTAATTTGCCCATGGGACCAGCAAGGGGGCCCTCAGCTCTTTCCCATTGGTCCACCTAGACCATGTGGGGCTGGTCAATCAGCCTAGGTGGCCTTCTAGATGAGTGGACTAGTCATATGCCACATGGGTAGACAAAGGGTTAAGAATGTCAACATTCTACACCCATCCCACCTACCCCCATTCAACCTTCCATTCAAAACCTACCCATAGTCAATAGGCCGCCCCCCCCCTTCATTTTTTAATGTCTTTTTTTGTGCTTGTGGCATGCAATCCCAGCCCTTCAATCCCCATCCCTAGATCTAAGGGTGGACAATTGATTTGGTTGGAATCATATAAAAGATTGTATTTTTATGTGAAAATCAATGAAAATCAGAATTTTGTTGAATGAGCAAGAACTAGCTGCGCCCCCAGCCCTCTCTCCTCTGGTTCTCCCCTTCCCAAGCCTCCATTCTAGAGTGGTATCTCCTTTCCCCACCCTCCGGTGATCATCGGTGCCGCCGCCGCCGCCGTTCGTGCCGCCATCGAGCCGCTGCTGCAGTTCTGTCCGCGCAGTACCACAGCAACTTCCACGAAATTCCCACCTCATCCATGAGCTCAGATCGAGCTGGGAATTTTAATAGGTGTTCCAGAGGTGTTAAGAACATCCCCTAAATTTTGGTTTGTCATTCAGATCCCGTTTAGTATTTTTAGATTTTCGTCCACTCTTCCACTTCTGTTCTGTCTGCTGTCTATTTCCATTTTCACCCGCCCTGAGTTTTAGGTCTTAGGCCTACTTTTTGATTTTTTTTCATCCCACAAATTTTACTGGCGTTTCCTTCCATCCACCCCTTCATCCAAAATTTTTCTTAATTTTTGATTCGTCCATCTCGTATTTTCTAAAAATCATTCTCAGTCCCCTCTACAGTTCTGTCCACCTGTTCCCAGATCCGACCACTAGTTACTCCAAAAATCATATCAAATCACCCCCACCTCCAACTCCAATTCCCAAAATTGTCCCAGTTCCTTGGTTTGATTATCTACACTTTTTAAGAAGAGCTCAAAGTCCGAATCCCACTGTAAGTAGGCGGTCAACGGCCTTTTACAGGGATCTGATATGCTGATCTGAGATTTCTGGAGCAGTGGAGCAGAAGATTGAAAAATATCTAAGGCCCTGGTCCGCATAAGTTCAGAGGAATCCACTGGCCCTACGTTTGAGGATTTTGAGTCCTCTTTCCAACGGCACTGGTTTCGTCGCATTCCGGCGACGGGGCTGATCACAACGGCTATTTTCGTCCGAGCGCGCGCTGCAAAACAGCAGCAACCAGCCCGTGGACAGCAATTCCGACGGGTACCGAACGGAGCCGCCCGGCCTCCGATTGCCGTTCCAGCGTGCCGCCAGCCCGGGGATCGCTTCTACCAGTGTCCCCACCACAGCAGTGACACCGGGTCCCACACGGCCCCTCCGGACAGCGCGTGGGCCCCACGGTCGTGATTACGCGTGTAGCCGAATCAACACACGAAGCTGCCCGTCATCCCGAATTCGGTCCTCCCGGGCCCATTTGTGTCGCCCTTTACCTCCCTGCGTGGAGTGGGCATATTCCCATTGCTGTAATTATTGTGTGTTAAGTTCCCCGGGAGTACGAGTTTCGGCCGGGTCCGTCGTCCCCACGCCGAGCGCGTGGAGGTATCGTTCTCGCTCCCTACACTCGGCATTTGCTTATTTTCATATATACTTGTTTATGCCACTGCTAGAGAGTATGATAGGGTAACTAGCTCGCTTTCTATTTGTATCACCGCTGCTGCGAGAGTGAGCATTACCGTCCCGTGACCCGATCCGGGCACGAAAGAGAGAGCCGACCACCCTAGCTCTTGCCGGTTTCTCAACCGCGCACGTCCGACGCTTCCCTCGTTAAGGGACGATCGCGAGCTTGTCGTGTCCGTGTCTCGTCCCGCATCAATTTGGTATCAGAGCGAGTTGAGTCTAGGGTGTCAAAAAAAAAAAGTGTCATTTACATCGAGTCATTAGTCGGTTTAAGTCGAGTCTAGGATCATCATTGTTTTAAAACACAAAAAAGAGTGTCTTTTCGCATTGCATCCCTTTACTCAGTATATCAAAAGGTGTTGTCCGAACGTTAGGCCATGCCTATCGGGAAGGCCGCACACTTGTGCGAGTGATCTTCGGATCGGTTATCTCCGCCACGTACCGAGTCTTGGTTTACGTCTAGGGTCCTTAGTGTGCATGCATTCCAAACTTGCATAGTCGGTCTAGTGTCTTGTCACCGTGTGTATGCATGTCCATGTCCACTACCCATGGCCGATCCCCAAGACCATACGTCCGAGTGGTCAACTTTTGTGGCCAAAATGAATGTCCTCATGGACCGAGCCTTTGGTTTTGCTCCTCTCATTATGAAAGCCGCTCTACCCAACGGGTCCACAACGGAACTCCATTTCACCGATAGGGAGTCGGATAATTGGGTTTCTCTTGACATCGTGGAGTCTCTCTCCAAGACAGGCGAGATTGTCCGCGATGGTGATTTTGCTTGTGTTGAGTTCTATAAGAGGATCGGCTCTGTTCTCTACACCGATGGTGCATGGTGCAGGATCGGCACACTTGCTGGTTCATGCATCATTTTAGGGCAAAAGTGGTTAGGAGAGAGAAGGGCCAATCTTGACTGGGACAAGAGGACTTGCACCTTATGCCCACCATATCTACCCGGTAAGATCACCCTTAGGGACCCCGTATGTCCAGCCACCCAGCCCCAGCGGCCCACTCCACCTTCGGATTCGCGCTTGGAGCCACCTCATCCCGAGCCACCCGTATTTCTAACGGGTATATTATACATAGCCGAGCCGCTTCTTAGTTGGCTCAAGGATGGCTTGGTCCCACTCCCTTACCCGTCTATGGACCCTACCCTACCTTTGGTGTCCATCAACTCCTACCACACAACTTTTCGGTCTAGTCACCATGTCGATACTTTGGATGACCTTATTATGGGATTAGATTCACAATGGGAGTTGACGCATCTTTTGGCCCGAGGCTTTGACCAACCCGCTAGTCTTAGCTTCACCCATCTGGCCTTAGGATCCATTATCTCCGTGTGCACCGTGGGGTGTGTCACCACGGAGATTCTTCTACTCCTCCCGATGCCATCCGAGTCCGACTTCATTTCCTTTTGCCCGAGGGAGGAAGTTTATTTTCTTCACATGACCATTGTCCCGTTCACTATGACGGATGAAGGTGAGCATTCACACCTTCAAGAATTTCACGATTGGGACCGTGTCATGGAGGAACCCATCTCCCGGGGTCATACCTTCTTTGACCCTTTTGACCCCTCCACTAGTGAAGCTCCCGAGCTATCACATTCCCTCCACCTCTTCCAAGGAGTTCACTATTCCACCCATACCCCTCGGTCTAGTCGGCAAGCCGTCTCTACATCTAGGGATGATGACGAAGGTAGTTTTGGATCTCCTAGCCCTTCTTCACCTAAATCCCATCGGTCACCAATGCATGAGTGGTACATCTTAGGGTGTCTAGGAGTCCTCCCTTCCATCAACTATCGTGTACATCTAGTATATGCATGGCACATATTCGGGTGTCCTGGTCCGCCGTCACCATGTACGGGTCGGACTAACAGTGTGCTTTTTCTTTGTGTGGTTTGTTTTGAGTGATTTGTTTGCATGGTTTGTGTGTCGTTTGTTTGTCTGCATGCGTCTTGTGCAAGCTCGTTGTCGTTCTCTTATGAGTAAGAGGCAAGTGGACTCACTCGATGAGTATGGGATCGGTTCCACATCTATACCCGGATCAGTCACTTATAGGGACTCAGCGGTGATTCCTAGTGAGTCTTCGAGCTGCTTCCTTCCCTTTGAGAGTGCCCCACCTGGAGTGTCCACCTCTAGCCTATGGCAGCTTGCGCATGTCGAGTATATATGGAATGAGCAGGTGACGGTCACTTGGAGTTGAGCATACCCGCGCTACTCGGCACGGTGACGGATCCGCCGGAGTACTCGAGCATTCCTACCCCTACTCGACGGGGTCGAGTTCCTCCCACCCGGGGACAGTTGATGGGAATCGACGCCGAACTAGTACTTCTCATATTGTATTTATATCCTTTAGTTTATTTTTTTATCCATGGGAAAGTATACGCACAATTGTACGGCTTTATCGGCCAATGCGTCACTCCCATAGATTATGTGGGTTTCTATGTAATTTGCCCATGGGACCAGCAAGGGGGCCCTCAGCTCTTTCCCATTGGTCCACCTAGACCATGTGGGGCTGGTCAATCAGCCTAGGTGGCCTTCTAGATGAGTGGACTAGTCATATGCCACATGGGTAGACAAAGGGTTAAGAATGTCAACATTCTACACCCATCCCACCTACCCCCATTCAACCTTCCATTCAAAACCTACCCATAGTCAATAGGCCGCCCCCCCCCTTCATTTTTTAATGTCTTTTTTTGTGCTTGTGGCATGCAATCCCAGCCCTTCAATCCCCATCCCTAGATCTAAGGGTGGACAATTGATTTGGTTGGAATCATATAAAAGATTGTATTTTTATGTGAAAATCAATGAAAATCAGAATTTTGTTGAATGAGCAAGAACTAGCTGCGCCCCCAGCCCTCTCTCCTCTGGTTCTCCCCTTCCCAAGCCTCCATTCTAGAGTGGTATCTCCTTTCCCCACCCTCCGGTGATCATCGGTGCCGCCGCCGCCGCCGTTCGTGCCGCCATCGAGCCGCTGCTGCAGTTCTGTCCGCGCAGTACCACAGCAACTTCCACGAAATTCCCACCTCAGCCATGAGCTCAGATCAAGCTGGGAATTTTAATGGGTGTTCCAGAGGTGTTAAGAACATCCCCTAAATTTTGGTTTGTCATTCAGATCCCGTTTAGTATTTTTAGATTTTCGTCCACTCTTCCACTTCTGTTCTGTCTGCTGTCTATTTCCATTTTCACCCGCCCTGAGTTTTAGGTCTTAGGCCTACTTTTTGATTTTTTTTCATCCCACAAATTTTATTGGCGTTTCCTTCCATCCACCCCTTCATCTAAAATTTTTCTTAATTTTTGATTCGTCCATCTCGTATTTTCTAAAAATCATTCTCAGTCCCCTCTACAGATCTGTCCACCTGTTCCCAGATCCGACCACTAGTTACTCCAAAAATCATATCAAATCACCCCCACCTCCAACTCCAATTCCCAAAATTGTCCCAGTTCCTTGGTTTGATTATCTACACTTTTTAAGAAGAGCTCAAAGTCCGAATCCCACTGTAAGTAGGCGGTCAACGGCCTTTTACAGGGATCTGATATACTGATCTGAGATTTCTGGAGCAGTGGAGCAGAAGATTGAAAAATATCTAAGGCCCTGGTCCGCATAAGTTCAGAGGAATCCACTGGCCCTACGTTTGAGGATTTTGAGTCCTCTTTCCAACGGCACTGGTTTCGTCGCATTCCGGCGACGGGGCTGATCACAACGGCTATTTTCGTCCGAGCGCGCGCTGCAAAACAGCAGCAACCAGCCCGTGGGCAGCAATTCCGACGGGTACCGAACGGAGCCGCCCGGCCTCAACTCCAATTCCCAAAATTGTCCCAGTTCCTTGGTTTGATTATCTACACTTTTTAAGAAGAGCTCAAAGTCCGAATCCCACTGTAAGTAGGCGGTCAACGGCCTTTTACAGGGATCTGATATGCTGATCTGAGATTTCTGGAGCAGTGGAGCAGAAGATTGAAAAATATCTAAGGCCCTGGTCCGCATAAGTTCAGAGGAATCCACTGGCCCTACGTTTGAGGATTTTGAGTCCTCTTTCCAACGGCACTGGTTTCGTCGCATTCCGGCGACGGGGCTGATCACAACGGCTATTTTCGTCCGAGCGCGCGCTGCAAAACAGCAGCAACCAGCCCGTGGGCAGCAATTCTGACGGGTACCGAACGGAGCCGCCCGGCTTCCGATTGCCGTTCCAACGTGCCGCCAGCCCGGGGATCGCTTCTACCAGTGTCCCCACCACAGCAGTGACACCGGGTCCCACACGGCCCCTCCGGACAGCGCGTGGGCCCCACGGTCGTGATTACGCGTGTAGCCGAATCAACACACGAAGCTGCCCGTCATCCCGAATTCGGTCCTCCCGGGCCCATTTGTGTCGCCCTTTACCTCCCTGCGTGGAGTGGGCATATTCCCATTGCTGTAATTATTGTGTGTTAAGTTCCCCGGGAGTACGAGTTTCGGCCGGGTCCGTCGTCCCCACGCCGAGCGCGTGGAGGTATCGTTCTCGCTCCCTACACTCGGCATTTACTTATTTTCATATATACTTGTTTATGCCGCTGCTAGAGAGTATGATAGGGTAACTAGCTCGCTTTCTATTTGTATCACCGCTGCTGCGAGAGTGAGCATTACCGTCCCGTGACCCGATCCGGGCACGAAAGAGAGAGCCGACCACCCTAGCTCTTGCCGGTTTCTCAACCGCGCACGTCCGACGCTTCCCTCGTTAAGGGACGATCGCGAGCTTGTCGTGTCCGTGTCTCGTCCCGCATCATGTTGGCTGCTAATTCACGCGGTCGTAGCATGCCTAGATTGACACGGCTTCCCCAGCGATGGGAGTAGGTGGTGCCTCTTCCAGCTTGTGGATTTTCACCTCAGAACTTGACTTACTTCATGAGCAACTTGCTCACGCCACGCAGCGTGCTGCAGAGGCAGAAGGGATGCTCTCTATACAGGTAAGAGTCTCAGTGTTGAGTTCTCCTTGTTTATGCCTTATCGTGTATCTGAGATGGTACACTTGGCAGGAAAAGGAGACGGAAGAAGCGCTTGGCCAAGCCGCGCAGAAGGAGGCTAGGATAGCAGAACTGGAGAGGGAACTGCGGCGTCATCCTGATGACGACTCCTCTAGGGATGCTGTGGAACTGAGGATCACTCTCCAGTTAGAGAGGGAAGACCGCGAGAGAGAACGTGCAGAGAAAGAAAGAGACGCAGAGAGAGAAAGAGCCAACATATTGACTGAAAGAGAGGAACGAAGGGCCATGGAGGCCCAACTATTCGAACTCCGAATCAGCCTTGGTCTTGCTGAACAGTGGCTGAGAGATGGCGAGGAGCGCTACCGAAGAGCACGAGAGCGTGGCTTTCGTGTTGGTAGCTTCTCTGCTGCTTCCGTAGATCAACGCCGGGATGTGGGAATAGGAAGAGGAGTACAGAGCGGTAGGAGTACCGCTTTTCGTAGTTGGGTAGCACCTTTGAGAGCGTTTTGCCCGGAGAGTAGTGGGACGAGTAATGCGGAGAGAGAGGGCGGAACTTGATGTAATTTTTTTGGTTTTTTTGGAATAAAATACAAGGTTCGGTTTGTTTATTTTTCACCTTTGCTTCTGTTGCCTGAATCCATGCACACATCACTGAAACAAACAAATCAGAATTTCTGTTCTGACTTGGCCCCTTGCTCAATAAGCAAATGGTCACTGCGACTGTCCTTGATGACTGGTCAAGGGGCCAAGCCTTTATTTAACGAAGGCAAGGGAAAGAAGTGATGATAAATGCAACAGGCAAGCACACGAATGCAAGCGGTATTAAAGTGAGATGCTACACGCAAATGCAATCATGCAAAATTGATTTATTTTCTTTTTTATATTTGGCATTTTTTTATTTTATCATAAAAAAAGATTTTTTGTTTGCAAATATGTACATTTTCTCTTTTCCATTTTTTTGTTGTTTTTATCATTTCAATTTTTTTTGTTGCTAACGCCCGACAAGCACCCAAATGGCACCTAACCTACGTGAGAACAGGGGTTTCTTACTAACCTCCCAGGTATCCTAAGTGCACATCTAGGTTGATTTGGGCCTCTAGACCCCTCGAATGATGATCCCGCCGGCTAAGACTTACCCTGATGACAATACCGTCATGCCATGCTTAGGCTCCCAGTCGCTTCCGACCACAGGGATTCACCCAAAAGGTGTTCGAGGTAAATGATTTGCCCGACCCGGGTCTGTTTCCTCACAACTCTAGATGGTATATGATGGAACACCCTGGAACCCTAACGACCAACCGCGCGACGCTGACCCGGAATCAGATGCCGTCGCACCCATAGGTGACGCGCTTGCATTGGCCTAAGCCCGAGGTTAAACAAGAAGACATCAAGGCGGTAAATAGGGGTCTCGACCAGCCAGAAACACGGAGACTCCTTTGCAGCGATAGCTTTTACTTTTCAAAGTAGGCAACCAAATGTGTATATTAAAATAAGGTCGCAGACCCTAGGCAGTTTTCACCCTTCAGTAACTCCATCGAACCTTCATCTTTAGAAGGAGAAGGAAGAGCGTGGGGGATAAACCTCGTGAGAGGATCGGCAAAACCGTTAACCCGGCGAGCGAATAAGGGCCCATTAACTCTTTCCTTTCGGACAACTTCGGACCAAATCTCGAGCATTTACATTCCACAGCCCCTTTTGTGGATTCAGATTTTTACTTTGAGGGGTTCCGTTTATCGCAACAGGCACGGTCACGACCAGGCTTTTCTCTTGATTTTGATTTTGTATTTCTTTTTGTGAGGGAGATATAGTCGTTTGACGTTTGTGGGCTCCCTTTTGTATGCCTGCGGGGACACTGCCCTCTTCTCGTGCTCTGATCGATGCTCGAGGAAATGGATCCTACTCTTGCCTTTGGGGTTTGAGTTTTGGTTTCTCATGCTCAGCGTTTTAAGGGCGCCGACTGTCTCATTTGGTCGAAGAGAAAAGAATAAAGATTACAGCTTCCGGAGATCTTCTGGGTGGGGCCCCACAGTAGGTGATGCTACCGACTTTTTTTGAATAAAATACATAAATGAGCACATGTTAGCTTCCTTCGAGCGAGCATAGGCTGACGTGGCCGGACAGGGATCTCCACGGTTCTGGCAAACCAAGACCCGGTGCCTACCAAGCCTCAATGGGCCCTATCCTAACATGAAGGTTAGATGCAGGGACTTAACTACATGGTGACTGCCAGGCATCGGCATTTTGAATCTTCCATATTTTTAGTGGTTTTTGGTATTTCTTTGTTTTTGATGTTTTTTATCTTTTCATCATTTTTTGTTTGTGCTAAGGGTAGTATTTCTTAAGATAAAGTCCATTCCAAGGGTGGGATAACTCGGTCCCTTCGGCGTTGACTAGCTTGTAGGCGTTGCCAGGGTATACGGCTTGAATTACAAATGGTCCTTCCCAATTGGGTTGGAGCTTAGAACGTAGACCTCCAGGTTTGACAAAAATTCTTTTTATGACCATCTCACCGACTTTGAATTTTCTCTCAACGACTTTCTTTTGGTAAAAGCGAGCGAGTCTATTTTGATACACACGCGCGTGTTCGGCAGCGGCCAGCCGTTTCTCATCCAAGAGTTCCAACTGGGCGAGGAGTGAATTACGACGATCGTCGAGGGGAAATTCCTCATCCAATTGTACCCTGAGAGAAGGGATCAGAGTCTCGTACGGGACTACCACTTCCATACCATAAGTAAGGGCAAATGGAGTCTGCCCGGTGGGGGTACGGATTGAAGTGCGATAGGCCCATAGAGCTTCGATAAGCTTTTCTGGCCAGTCTGAAAACTTACTAGACTCGCAGGTTTTTTTGATGATTTTGAGCAATATTTTATTGGTGGCCTCCGCTTGGCCGTTACCTTGTGGGTAATAAGGTGATGAATGATGCAATGCAATTGCGTACCTTTTGCAGAGGTCCTGTAGGTCCAGAGAAATGAACTGTGACCCATTGTCGGTGACGATCGTGCTTGGGACGCCGAATCTGGCGAGGACGTTCTTTATGACGAATTTGTAGACTGTTGACGCCTTGATTTCCGCGTAAGCTTCAGCTTCGGCCCATTTGGTGAAGTATTCCGTCGCAGTAAGGATGAAAGATTTCTGCTTGGTGAGGGAATTGGGATCACCTAGGGGACCAATGATGTCGAATGCCCACATGGAGAAAGGCCACGGGGAAGATATTGGATGAAGTGAGAAAGATGGTGAATGGATTTTATCGGCGTGAAGTTGACACTTGACACACCTACGGATATAGACAGCACAATCTTCTTCCATAGTGGGCCAATAAAAGCCTTGGCGAATGATCTTCTTGGCGAGCATCTGACTATTCACGTGGCCACCGCATACGCCCGAGTGCGTCTCCTCTACACATTTCTAAACCTCATCGTCACCAAGACATCTTAACAGAATACTAGTAAGGCTCCTCCTATAGAGTAGACCTCCAACCAAAGTATATTTCTGAGCCACCCTTCTTATGGCTTTCTTGTCCTCTGTGGTGGCCCCTTCAGGATAAGACTGATCTTGGCAGTATTTGATAATTTCATAGAACCATGGTTTCTCTTCATCAGCCAGTTCTTCTTCAACCTCTGCCAACATGATCTCCCTCTTCTCAAGGATATCTTCCTGCAGGATCTTTCTTGCTATCCTGTCTTTGATATTTACGTAGGAAGCATCATCGATTGCAGGGGCGTGAAGTTTGTAGATGAAAATAGACTTAAACCATCTTCCTAGAGGGAATCTTATGGATGATGCCAACGAGGCGAGGGCATCGGCGAGAATATTCTGATGATGAGGGACATGAACAAAGATCAGTTTGGCGAACAGTTTGGCAAAGGCAGCAGTGAGTTCTTGGTATGGCTTGAGTTTGGGATCGCGAGTGCGATATTTAGTGAGCACCTGGCGAAGGATGAGTTGACTATCACCTACGACTCGCAACTCAGTGATACGAAAAGAATGAGCGAGTTCTAGGCCAGCTAGAAGAGCTTCATATTCGGCTATATTGTTGGTGACTGGAAATTTGAGCTGGTATGCCAATGGGAATGTGAGGCCTTCAGGCGACAGGAGGGCGATGTCGATTCCTCTCCCTTGAGAATTCAGAGCTCCATCAAAATATAGCGTCCACATTGGCTCATCTGATTGGTTGACGGACATTAGTTCCTCATCTGAAAACTTTGATTGGACGGGATCGAACTTGGGAAGAAGATGGTGAGCGAGATGCTCGGCTATGACATAGCCTTAATCACCTTTTGCTGGATGTAGGTGATGTCGAACTGAGAGAGAAAACTTTGCCAGCGTGCTAGCCTATCCGTAAGGATGGCTTTCTCCAGAAGGAATTTGATAGGATTCATTCGAGCAATCAAGTGGACCTCATGAGCCAAGAAGTAGTGCTTCAATTTCTGCACTACCCAAACGAGGGCAGCACAGGTTTTCTCCATGACAGTGTACTTCTGCTCACAGGGATTGAGAAGTTTGGACAAGTAATAGGTTGCCCGTTCCTTGCCTTCTTCATCAGCTTGTGCGAGGACGGCTCCCACGGAGTCATCCAAGACTGAGACGTAAAGGATCAGAGGTTTTTCTGGTTTGGGTGGAATGAGAACGGGTGGACTAGCCAGATATTCCTTCAACCCTTCAAAAGCTTTCTGACATTTAGAATTCCAATGGAATCCTACTCCTGGCTTGGTCAACTCGTAGAGAGGTCTACACCTTTGTGAATGTTGAGACACAAACCGACGAATAAACTGCAACCTCCCGATTAAACCTCGGACTTCCCTCAAATTCTTGGGAGGTGACATATCCCTGATAGCCTTAGCTTTGTCGGGATCTATCTCGATCCCTCTTTTACTCACAATGAAACCTAGCAATTTACCCGACGACACACCAAACACACACTTCTTCGGGTTCATTTTCAATTGGAACTCCCTTGACCTCTGCAAGACCTTAGCCAAAACTTCTGGATGTTCCATCCTGGTCCTTGATTTTACCAATAAGTCATCCACATACACTTCCAGATATATGTGCATCATGTCATGAAATATGGCCAGCATCGCTCTTTGGTAAGTAGCTCCAGCATTCTTTAATCCGAACGGCATGACCACGTAACAATATGTTCCCCAAGGGGTAGTGAATGATGTCTTTTCCTGATCCTCTTCTGCCAAACGAATTTGATTATATCCCGAAAATCCATCCATGAACGAGAGGGTCTCGTAACCTACCGTGTTATCGATCAACACATCAATGTGAGGCAAGGGAAAATCATCCTTTGGACACGCGCGGTTAAGGTCCCGAAAGTCGATGCAAATCCTGACTTTCCCATCTTTCTTCATGACCGGGATAATGTTCGCCACCCATTGAGGATAAAGAACGACTCTAATGAACCTGGCTTTGTGGAGCTTATCGACCTCTTCTTTCATTTTCAAAGCCATTTGAGGGTGGAAACGCCTTAACCTTTGTTTTACCGAGACGGACCCTGGTTTTAGGGTTAAACGGTGTTCGACCAAGGTTGAATCCAGACCCGGCATATCCTCGAAGCTCCATGCAAACGTGTTCTTATATTCATTGAGAACCTCAATTAATGCCTCTTCTTCAGAGGGTGGTAGGTTGTCACTTATGAGGATGATCCTAGGGTCTTCCTCAGTTCCCAAGTTGACTTCTTTGGTGGATTCTTCAACGGCGGTTGACGGCTCGTCGAATCTCCTTATTCCACTAGCGTATGCGCCTGCCGCATCCTCATATTCTTCACCCTCATCTTCAGTGGGGCATTCTTCATTCGTGATCTCGTAGACTCCATACCCTTCATCAAATGCACAGTTGCCGTCACATTCTATTTCTGGTAGCCGGATGGGATTTTCTAGCAACTGGGGGATGGCAAGGAGGGCTTGACACCTGGCGGCTAAATCCAGAAGGAATCGATGAGGGATCTGCCTACCCTTGGATTTCTTCCTAGGTACTACCCTTGGCCTATCATTCCTAGATTGACTGATAATATTTACAGAAGAAGAGGAAGACGAAGAGGATGGTGTAGAATGTACAGGAGAAGACCCCTCAGAGGAGGGGTACAAAAGGTCGCTCATCGGACCTTGGACGGGTGGTCCGCAAGGCGGTACGCACCCGTGGGAGATGTAGGAGGTTTCCTCAACGAAGATGTGTTGTTGGGGAGTTTGAAAATTGACGTTTTTTTTTTTCGTTTTCATTTTTAATGACAAAGCAGTGAAAATAGATTGGAGGAGAGAGAAAAGTAGTTATGGCTAGAGGATTGTGAGGCTCATAGAGCAGATCATGGTTGAAGGCCTGGCGCGGGTTGAAAAGCCCGCGTAGGTATGTAAACAGAGAAGGGGATCTGGGAAGATCATCAGACAATTGTCTGGCCCAGGAAGAAGATATCAGCAAAGGCTGAGACGAGTGGATAGAGAAGATGGCGGCTAATGAGCCGTTGACGGTAATGTTGAGGACGGATGAAGATCCGTCGATGACAGAGTCCTTCTGGCGAGGACGAGGATAGTTTGGAACCTTGGCAAGAGTGGTAATATTCTCTGGTATTCCGGAGATCAATGGCGGTCCTTCAAGTTGCGGAGACGAGAACATCCTTTCCAGTGCAACGGAAATGTCCCGTATGTCGAACCATTTGTTCCACTCGCATTCCAGATCTTTGATCTTGCCTCTTTTGGTGATCCTCGGACATTTTTCAGCCAAATATACAGCATGTGATCCCCCATATGCTTCTCGTGGGTAATCTCCCATCTGAACAACGGGCCCTCTGTTGAAGTGATTTGATAGAGTCCATGTGAGGGGCTTCCAATCCGCCCTGAACGGTCCTTTGAAGCCTAGGCCAAACCTACGGTTCGACCTAATTTCCTTTGGCGGTTTGAGCATACCCTGTAATTGTGCGCCCAGACCTTTACCCTGTTGATAGCCGATGTTCCTCATAATCTCCCAACCTTTGGAGTGAAAAGGGAGACATGATGTTGCGGTTGTCCTGACCGGCTCCTTTGGTGCTAGTGGAACGTGAGATGAATCACGTACATCCAGTAATGACAATATGGGCCGATGAGACGGCCAAACAGAGGGCAGAGAGGTGTTGATAGCATCCACTGTGTGAAGGACAGGTGTACTGACCACTTTAATAATTCTCCCATTGTAAGGAAACTTCATGCACTGATGGTTGGTGGAAGGCACAGCGTCCATGGCTTCGATGTAAGGGCGACCCAGTATAGCCTTGAATGTGGGGTCCATGTCGAGGACATGGAATTCCGTGGGAATTGACATGGGGTCTAGTTCTGCCTTCAGAATAATCATCCCCTGCGGCGGCCTTTTGCTATTGTCATAGGCCGTGACCGTGATCGAGGAAGGTCTTATTTGTTCCTCGTCGATCCCACACAACTGAAGAGTGCTCATGGAGATCACATTTATGGACGCACCCGTGTCCACAAGACACGGGTTTATGGATACCCCATTAATTTTTATTGAAATGCACAGTGCATATTTCTGAGCTTCCTTGGGAGCGAGCTCGTAGTTGTGGAACATGATGGCCGGTTGTGTGTCCGTTGGGGTCAGGACGGTAGAGATCTTTTCTACAGGGAGGTCCTCATTCACCATGACCCTTTGAAGGTACTCCATTAAGGCTGCCTGGTGGGATGTGGATCTTTGAAGAAGCTCCAGGATGGAGATCCGAGCAGGCGTCTTGTCCAAATGTTTTAATAGATCATACTGTGTTCCAGGGATAGCTCTTTCTGGTTGTTCTCCATCATCCTTCTCTGGCTGAGATTGCTCAAGATTCTGACTGTTGTGGGGGAAAACCCTGTGAAAAATCCTTCCACTCCGGAGCACCATTGCCTGCAGCTTTTGTACCTCTGTGGGGGTAGCAGTGAGTTTTAACAGAGGTTTGAGGGGTAGTGGTGGAGGAATGGTCGATGAAGCAGGGGTGATGACGGGAGCAGGGATTCTGATGAGGGGTTTGTTAGGTGGAGGCATGGTGAAGGTAGAGGGGATATAGCGCGGATTATGAAGGATAAGGGATCTGGAAGGTGGAGGTGGAGACGAAGTAGAAGTGGGTAGGGCTTGAAGTGGGCAATGACTTTGAGGTGGGCGATGAGTAATGAGTGGTTTTGAAGACATTAGTGGTGATACGGTGGAGAAAGACGGGGTTATGTATGGTTGACGGATGATAAGGGGTTTAGAAGGCGTAGGGGTAAATGTGGTAGAGGTGGATGGTAAAGTGGGGGAGTGAGAGAAGATGAGAGGGTGTGAAGGCGTAGTGGAGAGTGTCGGTTGATAGGAGATCGGGGTACGGATGAGGGGGCGTAATGGTAGTGGAAATGGTGAAGGCGATACTGACGCGGGTTGATGAGAGAGAGGTGCTACCCGGGCAAGGCAAGGGTGTTGCGTGATGATAGGATTGACGGTAGAAAGAATGGAGGTACTTTCCTAGTGCCACACCTGCTCTCTCCCGACTTCCGGGAAGGAGGAGATGGGGTTAACCTGATGATTGGGCTGTTGGTGCTCCGGTAATGGATTCTGGATTATGCCCATGTCGGGCTGTTGTTGTGGGGCCTGCTGAGGCTGTTGTTGTTGTTGTGGTTGCTACTGTTGCTGCTGTTGTAACTGCTGCTGTGGCCTATGAGAAGGTCTCCTAGCCTTAAGAGCGACGACGTTTCGTCTCATTTCATCCCAATCTATTTGATGTTCATCATTCATATCGTGGATGTAATCTTTGAAATGGAAGCAGTAATCTACTGTGTGTCCTGGCAGCCTGTGGTAGACGCAGTATTTGGAGGTATCAACATTTGGGGGCCACACGGGCCTTTCTCTGGGTAGGGCGAGTTGGTTTGATGCCATGAGGGCATTAAAAATGTCTGCTAAGGTTTCTGACAATGGTGGATAGTAGGCTCTCTTGGGACCGAGCGGCCTCCTTTGTTGCTGTTGGGGACCATAGTTCCCCGGGGGTGGAACTTGGTTGTACTGAAGCGGTGGTTGTTGTTGCTGAGGTTGTGGTTGTTGTTGCTGGGGTTGACGTAATGGAGGCATATTATCCTGGGGTGGATTATTTTGGGGTGGAGGACGAAGAGGGAAAGGACCTGGTTGGAGGGGAAGTCGGGGCATTTGTGGAGGCCTTGGGTTGACCGCATAGTTGGCATTGTTGACCGCACCCACTTGCTCATTTGTCACGACCCCTCCTGTGGCTCCGCCCGGGACACCAGCGCCTGTCTTTCTGACTACTTTGGGCTTCGGCGACTCAAACATGTTCATAATGGGGGAGTCTTTTAACTGGGTTTGGATGTATCGGGCCCTTTCATAGAGTTCCTCCATTGTAGTAAGTTTATTCATGGCCAAGACGTGTCTGAACTGTGGGGTTGCATTAGACACAATCATCTTCACTTGTTCGGGCTCAGAGAGGGTATCCCTCATTCTTTCCGTCAGAGACCTCCATCTATCAGCATAGCGGATAAAATCCTCGTCGGGCTTCATCTTTTCGGCCACTACGTCGGTAATGGAGAGTGAGGGACCGACCCTATCCCTATATTTCTGCAAGAACCTTCTCTGGACTATTTCAAAATTCTCGGCCTCGCGGGGCTCCAAGGAATAGAACCACTCAAGCGCGGGACCATCCAATGATCTCCGAAAGAGGTATGCCAGGGACCTCTGATCGTTTTGCCAATAGGAGGATTCATACATGAAATCCTTGAGGTGAATGAAGGGGTTGCCGGTACCATTGTATCTGTGGTACGTGGGCATTTCGGAGGGAGGAAGATGAATGACGGGAAGGATTGGCAAAGCAACCTCCGGGGTGGCTTTCACGTCCACCATCCTTCTCAGATTTTGAAACTGCTCGTCCATGCGATTGAACCTATTGAGGAGCGATTGGGCGAGCTCCTCTGGAGGTGAAGGTGGCACTTGCCACTGGGGGAGAAACTGTCTCCTGGAGACTTGAGGGGGGAACCCGGAATGAGAGGGAGCTGTCGGACCGTCGACAGTTGGCCCTGGCTGAAGCGGTGTGTGGGGAACAACGGGAGTTTGAGATTGTGACGGGAACTGGAATGAGGGTGGTTGTTGGCTCGCTTGTCCTTGAAGCGAGGGAGACTGGATGGCTTGCGCCAGTGAAGGAGATGGAATGGCCTGCACGGACTCTTGGAGGGGTGCGATGGCCGGAGTTGATTCCTGGGGCGTGGGGGAAACAGATTTCCCTTTTAGAATAGCCTGGAAGGCCCGGAGCTGTTAAGAGGTAAGCTCCGTGTTGGCGAGGACGCCCAGTAAGGAAGAGATATCCTGTGGTGGGGACGTGTCCCCGGCAATAACCTGCACCTCATGCGAGAGATCATGAGAAGGACCCGAGTCCATAGCATAGACTCGCGGGTCGGCTGACAAACCATGACTAGGGTGGTTTTCCTCAAAAGACTCGTGAGCCATGCTCACAGTTTTCCCAGAACGCAAAAACATACACTAGCAAGCAGGTAGCAGAGATTATCAAACAAGTTGATGCCTTTACGCCTTTTTTGTGTTTTGATTTTGATGATTTTTTTTATGTTTTTAGCGAGATCCGAAGTTCACACAAAATAGGGACCCTAGTTTATTTTTGTTTCACCGCCGTGTCAGCTAGGGTCTCTCGTCTCACCACGAATGAAATGACTAACTTCGGAGAACTTCAATGGTACAACCAGCCCAGTGAACGAAGAGAAGATTCTTTGATGTCGGGGACTTACGGAGGTCCCAGTGGAGGAGATTCTAGTCCGTTGAGAGGAATTCTCAAACGGAGAGTCCTTCCTTCACCGGGAAAGGGTGATCCTCAAAAAAATGAAAAAAGGATAGAAAAGAGGGATGGATGCATGCAATGAAATGCTGACAGAGATATGGAGTGGGAAAATAACAGAAATAATAGACATATAATAAACAAACAACCAATCAAACGATAGCAGTGGAACGTGTCGTTTGCTAAGAACGTGGCAGTTAAACAGTCGTGAATGATCAAGAGCAATCGCATAAGACTAAAATAATTTTGAACAACAATAGAAATTTTATTTCTAATATAAATCTCTTACAAGAATTTGTTTTCCAACTTAAAGACTCCATCACAATGGAAAGGAAGGAAACGACATACTAACAGACTTAGACAAGATAACTGAATAAGAGACGATAAGCTAACCTAGCTAAACAATACTATCTAGACTCAAGAAAAATAAAAGACTCGGGTTCACTAGTTTCCGAAGCTCGCTTACACACTTGTCCCGCCCTTGTGAGTCTCGGTCTCGCTAGTCACCTGATTACTTGAAAAATGTTGGAATAAAACTGAGTGAGCGAACGCTCAGTTGGAAATTATATCTCAAGAACTAGCAATGGGTTTAAGTAATTACAATTTTTCACATGTAAATGTAATATGGCTATGCATGTAGAAACAACTGAGCAAGTGAAATAAAACTAATCAATGGAATCATACATCGTGCAAAACATCCAAGCGAGTCTTAAACAAGAGCTATTCATGTGAGACTTTATAGATTATTGGCTATTTCACGCAAGTACTTGCCCGTGTCGGGCCACGCTAGTAAAGTCACGCAAGTCGAGTCACGCACGCGAGAAAGAGAGAGAGTGTGGAAAGTCAAAGATCAAGAGAGAAAGTACTTCGGTGCAATGCTAGACACCGTGATCAATATAACTCCCATGGGCACTAGTACTTTTGGGTGCTCCTCCCAGGACCAGATCGGGCCCTTATATGCACAGCATTAAAGATAGATCTAGACATCCACGATAGTTTATAGCCAATAAGGAATTTCAAGAACAAGCTTTAATAGTATGATAAGATAAGATTTTCATGGAATTCAAGGGCAAGGCCCTTGAGTACGGACATTCTTGCGACAAAATCCACGCGAAGCATATAAACCATGACATGTCGATAAACTGGGTGGAATTGGTTCCCTAATCGGTACCATGACAATTAAGTGTCCATATAGATGGTCACCTATTTGATATAGAATTGAGGTCCACAAGAACATCATATTAATGGCATGATGTCTTCATCCCATTAAGAATATTGTCATGATATCCCCTTAGCATATCATGAGGGCCGGTATACCATGTTACTATAGAGTGACATGGCAAAATAGTGTGATAGGTTTTTATGGTACAACTCGCTCAGTCGGCCTTGAGGGAATCCAAGGCTCGAGGAGTCTTACGGAGGTCTCTATGACGAACTCGCCAGTCCAAAGGAACGGAATGTCCAATGGAGGGCTTGTATGTCACCGAGAATTGAGGGGTAATGCGATAGACAATCGTGAAACATGGGACTATATTCACGAATGGAAATATAGTGCCCGATAACAGATTGATATATATATATATATATATATATATATATATATATATATAACCCTCGGTTAACAGAAAACAGTTTAAAATAATCACACAGGAAATTAGCGACTTACCCTAAGTCACTACTTATAAAATTAACGCCCTTCGCTGGGTCGTTTCTTTACAATTTGACGACTTCTGGAACAGTCGTCCTTTATTTCTATTTGCTGAAATTTTCTTAATTCTATATTTTTGATAAAATATGCCTTAGCCAGGGGCATTTCTTCTCAATTAGCGCCCTTGTTTGGGGCGTTATTTTTACAAGAGACGACTCTCTGAAAGTCGTTAATTATCATTGGTTTCAAGAATATGAACAATAATGATTTTTCATGATAAATAATTCAGGAAAACACGTATATGAACTGAACAGGAAAAATAGCAGGATTCAAGGGGTATAATCATGCATTAGGTCAGATTCATGGTTTCATAGATATAAAATTTTAAACGTGGGTAATTATTAATTAGGTGAAATTGACGACTCATGGGCAGGGCGTCAGAACAAGAATTAGCGCCCTAGGCTGGGTCGCTTCTTTTAAAATATTACAGAAACCTTTGAAAACATAGTAAGACTATATGCATGAGATCATGGATGATATTATTACATAATCTATGCTAGTTTGGGCTACGTTTCTTGAGAAAACCTACCTGATTGATGATCTGGGTTGATGGTACTGAAGAATTTTTGAAGGGAGAACGATACTCTGTTCTAAACAGAGTGTCCTGAGAACAGCTACTCACGAACTTTAAACAATAGCAACACCAACAACAGCCAAGCAACAGCAGCCCTTAGAGTGATAATAGATGACCAGGGTGTTGTTCTTAGGCTTCAGACGTAGATATTAACAGCTCCCTCCCCCTTTCACCGTGAACGGAAGAAGAGGACGTCGATGAAGAACCTCACGTCCTTCAGCTAGACAGGAGGGTTCGATGCAGGCAACCTACAGAAGAAGAAGATGAAGAACATTAATATTCTTCATAATCCACTATCGAAGGTAGAGGAAGAAGAACAAACCTGTTCTTCATTCGAGACAGCAGCAGTACAGATCTTCTTCGACAAAATAGCCAAAGGGGTTCTATTGCGAGGGGTATTTATAGGATAAGAATCCTATAGGCTTTAAGACTTTGATTAGAACTAAAATTTCCATTAGTGAAGATCCCTACGATCCTCAACTATCCTCATAGTCATCCCTTCTTTAATTGATCTTAACCTTCCCGAACTGCATCGGCCTTCCTAATTAAATTAAAACTCTAGCATCGGTTTCCTTATTTTAACTTTAAGGAAGACACGTCTAGACATAAGTCACGTTTTTACTAAATAACGCCTATACAAAAGTCATTTTTAAAGACATAACGCCCTTCCGTCGGGCGCTATTCATGATTTCACGTTAACTTGTGCTTTAGGATTTTTATCTTTTTTTTATTAGGTTTAGTAATGAAATTTTATGAGTAATAGTTTTCCATTTTTCTTGATTTTTTTATGTAATTAGTTTTTAAAAATTCCTTTAAATCAAAAAGTGGCATTATTCACTTTCTAATAAAGTAACGGCTTTTATTAAGTCGTTTATTATGAAATTCACGCCTACGTGAAGGGTGTCTCTTATCTTTTGACATTTTTCCTTAGAAGCAGAATTGTGTTTATACCCATTAGGATTCTTATATTATATATCCTCGTGCCATTACACTTTAGCTAATTAACGACTTATCATATGTCGTCTTTTTTTAAAATAACGCCCGTAGTAAGAGGCGTCAATTGTGTTTGACAATTTTTTTCTTGACCTCTAAAGGACCGATATTGTATATATGTCCATTCTTTTCTCTTTTAATTTTTCTTAATTCCTTTAAATCCTATTAATGTATATTTCTTCCTTCTAATAAAAGTATAATGTAATAAATGTGAATATTAAATTTTCTAAATTACTAATAAAATATAAATTGATATTTTCTTCGAGATTTATTAATTCTTAATTCAAATAAAATGGTATTATGCATTAAATGCCTTACTTTAAAATAACATGTTATTCTTAAAATTATTATAATATAAAGGTAAGGTCATTATGATGTCGGGGGTCGTGTACAGGGTCTGGGCATGATATAATAATGAGCATATACATATTTTCATCTAATTTGTTCCCTACGTAGTTGGGCCTAAAAGCGTAAAGTCTTTATTATTTCTATTTAGCCTAAAGTAATATCACTTGGATATTTATTTATTTAAATAAATTTTATTTATTAAACATTATATACTTATAAGAGTATGCATTTATCATTATGTATATTTTTATTCCTACTCCAAAATTACCGGGCGTTACACCCTCCCCCACTTAAAAGAATTTGGTCCCCAAATTCATATCATCGTCCATTCCTAACAGAGACTAGTTACAACTTATTATGAGCTTATACAGAAGAAATCTTAAGTATGGAAAAAGAGCTAGTTTATGATTTAGGGTGAGGGATACCTTCCACAACTTCTTTCCTGACAAGTTCGGTCACAGCTTGAGTTTTTCTTGGAAGCTTTTGGATCAAAATAGGACATTCCGCTATCTTATGATCTAAGCTCCCGCAACGCAGACACGCTCCCGAACTCCACCAACACTTCTTCGATTGGTGACCATATCTTCCACAAGATTTACACTTACCTTGCGAGTGATCTGTCGAAGTTTCCTTCTTATTACACTTCTTACATTTTTGGCATTTCTTACACCTTTGTGAAATATCACCCTCGCTTATCCTTTTCTTGGTAATGATGAACTTTCCCGACTCATGGGCTTTCCCTTCAACTCTTTCTTTTTCTTCCACCGTTTTCTCTAGCTCTTGAACTCTCCTGACAAGGTCCGCGTAAGCTTGGACATCCACTAAGATCATCTCATGAACAAAGCTTGGCTTAGATGCTTCCATTTTATCTAGGTTCCTGCAAGGATGAGTGGGGAGATAATTTATTGACTCAAGAATTAATGTTAATGGAATATAAATATTTTTTCTTTCTTTTATTACTTTAGCCCCAAGTTCTACCCCATCTCTCACGGAATTCCTATAGGATGACCGGTAAGGATACTCAACCTACCACTTGGACTTAACAATCTAAGGATTTTGAAAGCCGAAACTCTAATATGACTGACAAGGATGACCTATCCTTGAGACTTAATAACTGGAGGATATGAAAGCCGAAACTCTGATATGACTGACAAGGATGACCTATCCTTGGGACTTAATAACTGGAGGAAGCTCTGATATGACTGACAAGGATGACCTATCCTTGGGACTTAATAACTGGAGGATATGAAAGCCGAAGCTCTGATATGACTGACAAGGATGACCTATCCTTGGGACTTAATAACTGGAGGATATGAAAGCCGAAGCTCTTATATGACTGACAAGGATACTTGACCTATCATTCGAACCAAATAACTGGAGGATATAAAAGCCGAAGCTCTGATACCACCTCTGTCACGCCCCGAACCGATAGCAGCAGAACGTGTCATTTGCTCGGAACGTGGCAGTTAAACAGTCGTGAATGATCAAGAGCAATCGCATAAGACTAAAATAATTTTGAACAACAATAGAAATTTTATTTCTAATATAAATCTCTTACAAGATTTTGTTTTCCAACTTAAAGACTCCATCACAATGGAAAGGAAGGAAACGACATACTAACAGACTTAGACAAGATAACTGAATAAGAGACGATAAGCTAACCTAGCTAGACAATACTATCTAGACTCAAGAAAAATAAAAGACTCGGGTTCACTAGTTTCCGAAGCTCGCTTGCACAATTGTCCCGCCCGTGTGAGTCTCGGTCTCGCTAGTCACCTGATTACCTGAAAAATGTTGGAATAAAACTGAGTGAGCGAACGCTCAGTAGGAAATTATATCTCAAGAACTAGCAATGGGTTTAAATAATTACAATTTTTCACATGTAAATGCAATATGGCTATGCATGTAGAAACAACTGAGCAAGTGAAATAAAACTAATCAATGGAATCATACATCGTGCAAAACATCCAAGCGAGTCTTAAACAAGAGCTATTCATGTGAGACTTTATAGATTATTGGCTATTTCACGCAAGTACTTGCCCGTGTCGGGCCACGCTAGTAAAGTCACGCAAGTCGAGTCACGCACGCGAGAAAGAGAGAGAGTGTGGAAAGTCAAAGATCAAGAGAGAAAGTACTTCGGTGCAATGCTAGACACCGTGATCAATATAACTCCCATGGGCACTAGTACTTTTGGGTGCTCCTCCCAGGACCAGATCGGGCCCTTATATGCACAGCATTAAAGATAGATCTAGACATCCACGATAGTTTATAGCCAATAAGGAATTTCAAGAACAAGCTTTAATAGTATGATAAGATAAGATTTTCATGGAATTCAAGGGCAAGGCCCTTGAGTACGGACATTCTTGCGATAAAATCCACGCGAAGCATATAAACCATGACATGTCGATAAACTGGGTGGAATTGGTTCCCTAATCGGTACCATGACAATTAAGTGTCCATATAGATGGTCACCTATTTGATATAGAATTGAGGTCCACAAGAACATCATATTAATGGCATGATGTCTTCATCCCATTAAGAATATTGTCATGATATCCCCTTAGCATATCATGAGGGCCGGTATACCATGTTTCTATAGAGTGACATGGCAAAATAGTGTGATAGGTTTTTATGGTACAACCCGCTCAGTCGGCCTTGAGGGAATCCAAGGCTCGAGGAGTCTTACGGAGGTCTCTATGACGAACTCGCCAGTCCAAAGGAACAGAATGTCCAATGGAGGGCTTGTATGTCACCGAGAATTGAGGGGTAATGCGATAAAGAATCGTGAAACATGGGACTATATTCACGGAATGGAAATATAGTGCCTGATAACAGATTGATATATATATATATATATATATATATATGTATATATAAAACCCTCGGTTAACAAAAAACAGTTTAAAATAATCACACAGGAAATTAGCGACTTACCCTAAGTCACTACTTATCAAATTAACGCCCTTTGCTGGGTCGTTTCTTTACAATTTGACGACTTCTGGAACAGTCGTCCTTTATTTCTATTTGCTGAAATTTTCTTAATTCTATATTTTTGGTAAAACGCGCCTTAGCCAGGGGCGTTTCTTCTCAATTAGCGCCCTTGTTTGGGGCGTTATTTTTACAAGAGACGACTCTCTGAAAGTCGTTAATTATCATTGGTTTCAAGAATATGAACAGTAATGATTTTTCTTGATAAATAATTCAGGAAAACACGTATATGAACTGGACAGGAAAAATAGCAGGATTCAAGGGGTATAATCATGCATTAGGTCAGATTCATGGTTTCATAGATATAAAATTTTAAACGTGGGTAATTATTAATTAGGTGAAATTGACGACTCATGGCAGGGTGTCAGAACAAGAATTAGCGCCCTAGGCTGGGTCGCTTCTTTTAAAATCTTACAGAAACCTTTGAAAATATAGTAAGACTATATGCATGAGATCATGGATGATATTATTACATAATCTATGCTAGTTTGGGCTACGTTTCTTGAGAAAACCTACCTGATTGATGATCTGGGTTGATGGTACTGAAGAATTTTTGAAGGGAGAACGATACTCTGTTCTAAACAGAGTGTCCTGAGAACAGCTACTCACGAACTTTAAACAATAGCAACACCAACAACAGCCAAGCAACATCAGCCCTTAGAGTGATAATAGATGAACAGGGTGTTGTTCTTAGGCTTCAGACGTAGATATTAACAGCTCCCTCCCCCTTTCACCGTGAACGGAAGAAGAGGACGTCGATGAAGAACCTCACGTCCTTCAGCTAGACAGGAGGGTTCGATGCAGGCAACCTACAGAAGAAGAAGATGAAGAACATTAATATTCTTCATAATCCACGATCGAAGGTAGAGGAAGAAGAACAAACCTGTTCTTCATTCGAGACAGCAGCAGTACAGATCTTCTTCGACAAAATAGCCAAAGGGGTTCTATTGCGAGGGGTATTTATAGGATAAGAATCCTATAGGCTTTAAGACTTTGATTAGAACTAAAATTTCCATTAGTGAAGATCCCTACGATCCTCAACTATCCTCATAGTCATCCCTTCTTTAATTGATCTTAACCTTCCCGAACTGCATCGGCCTTCCTAATTAAATTAAAACTCTAGCATCGGTTTCCTTATTTTAACTTTAAGGAAGACACGTCTAGACATAAGTCACGTTTTTACTAAATAACGCCTATGCAAAAGTCGTTTTTAAAGAAATTACGCCCTTCCGTCGGGCGCTATTCATGATTTCACGTTAACTTGTGTTTTAGGATTTTTATCTTTTTTATTTGATTAGATTTAGTTATGAAATTTTATTGGTAATAGTTTTCAATTTTTCTTGATTTTTTCATGTAATTAGTTTTTAAAAATTCCTTTAAATCAAAAAGTGGCATTATTCGCTTTCTAATAAAGTAACCACTTTTATTAAGTAGTTTATTATGAAATTCACGCCTACGTGAAGGGCGTCTCTTATCTTTTGACATTTTTCCTTAGAAGTAAAATTATGTTTATACCCATTAGGATTCTTATATTGTATGTCCTCGTGCCATTACACTTTAGCTAATTAACGACTTATCATATGTCGTCTTTTTTAAAATAACGCCCGTAGTAAGAGGCGTCAATTGTGTTTGGCAATTTTTTTCTTGACCTCTAAAGGACCGATATTGTATATATGTCCATTCTTTTCTCTTTTAATTTTTCTTAAGTCCTTTAAATCCTATTAATGTATATTTCTTCCTTCTAATAAAAGTATAATGTAATAAATGAGAATATTAAAATTTCTAAATTACTAATAAAATATAAATTGATATATTTTTTCGAGATTTATTGATTCTTAATTCAATTAAAATGGTATTATGCATTAAATGCCTTACTTAAAAATAACATGTTATTCTTAAAATTATTATAATATAAAGGTAAGGTCATTATGATGTCGGGGGTCGTGTACAGGGTCTGGGCATGATATAATAATGAGCATATACATATTTTCATCTAATTTGTTCCCTACGTAGTTGGGCCTAAAAGCGTAAAGTATCTATTGTTTCTATTTAGCCTAAAGTAATATCACTTGGATATTTATTTATTTAAATAAATTTTATTTATTAAACATTATATACTTATAAGAGTATGCATTTATCATTATGTATATTTTTATTCCTACTCCAAAATTACCGGGCGTTACAATAGATTTGCAGCCTTACAGATTGTTGATGAAATAACTGGAACTGACTCAACTGATTTTACTCAAGTGAGCAAGGAAGAAGTTCAGGAACATGCTAGTAGCAAAAATCAGATTTTCCTTCAGTTGGAAACCAAGACTTCTTCTACAGAACCTGTACAGCCTCGAATACCCTAGATGGGTGTGATTCTAATCTTAATGAAGATAAGCAAGTCTTTTCTGATGGAGAGTTTCAACAAGTAGACGAGGAAGTTCTTTTAAGCCAGAAGGATACTTTAAACCCCGAAAGCATCAAGCCATTGTTGGTTGAAGCAAAGGAAGACATAGAAGCACCAGAAATCTTTAGTATTCTTGGGACTGAATCCTCTTCAATACCAAAAAGAACAGAGTCTGAATGGCAAGGGGATGAGGAAAGGCTAGATATTCAGAAGTTATCAGAAGTGGGAAATTCTGTTGCTGAAAAGGCCAAAAGTGATAATTCCCTTATGCAAATAGTTGAAGTAGGGAGGGGAGCTCATGTTGGACGAGCCCCTTCAAAAAAGGGGATAATCACACGATCTAGAGCTAGATCGGTAGAAGCTCAACCATAGGAATTTCAATGTTAAACACAACCCTTATTTGGAACATCAAAGGAGTAGGGAATCAAGGTTCCCGGAGATGTTTAAAGAAGCTAATCCAAATTCACAAAGTAGACTTAGTTGCTATTAGTGAGCCAATGCTGGATGCAGAGAAAGCTATGAAGCTTGGAAGGTTTATAAAATCGGTAAAATTTGTTGTTAACTCCCCAAATGATTCAAAAATCTGGGTGTTTTGGGATGACAGTTTTAGGCTGGATGTTCTCGGTTCATCTGCTCAGCATATTACTTTGGGTATTAAAGAGGGTGATAGATATTCTAGTCTTTATTCCTTTGTGTATGCTTCTTGTGATCCCCACCTTAGAATTGAGTTGTTCAATAAATTAGCTAATTTTTCTGGTACAGTTTCAGTCCCTTGGATAGTAGGAGGGGATTTTAACTGTGTAATGAAGCCTTCGGAAAAGATGGGTGGAATCACTCCCCCATTGGCCACTATGGCTGAATTCAATGCTTTTGCTTGCTCGGCAGGGCTCATGGATGCAGGCTACTCAGGTGAACCAATGACTTGGAATAACAACCGTACAGGAGCTGCTAACATTAAAGCTAGACTGGACAGGATCTTCATTAACACTGATTGCAAAAATGTTTTTCCCCAGCTGGTTGTGAAGCATTTGGCTAGAGGCCCTTCTGATCACACCCCGATGTTACTATCATCATCTAACACTTTTCATGGTCCTTCCAGGTTTATCTTCCAAAAGTTGTGGTGTACTCATAATTCTTTCCACCAAGTAGTAGCTGATGCTTGGAATCAATGTACAGTTCAACATGCAAATGCTATGGTTAGATTATCTACCAAGTTAAAAGCTTTGAAAATGTCCCTAAGCAAATGGAATAAGGAAATCTTTGGAAATGTGACTAAGAATGTCAGATTAGCAGAATTAGAAGTGGAACAGAAACAAAGAGAATTTGATCTAATTCCTTCAACAGAAAATAGATGTAATTTGAATGCTGCAGTGGCAAAATTCCATCAGGCATTGCACAGGGAAGAAATATTCTGACACCAAAAATCCCGTACAGATTGGATAGAAAGTGGGGACAGAAACACTTCATATTATCACTCTCTTGCTCAAAACAATCGTAGAAGAGGCTTTATCAGAAGGTTAAAACTAGATGACTCTGACAATTGGTGTGAAGACCAAGTAATTCTTTGCAGGCAGGCAAAGCAGTACTTCCAAAAGCTGTTCTCTTCTGAGAACCATATTATGGATTGTTCCATGCTGGATTGCATTCCTCACTTAATTACTAATGAACAGAACAGTCTTCTATGCTCTACTCCAGGAGGCAATGAGATAAAAGAAGCAGTGTGGTCTCTCAAAGGATCCAGCTCCCCTGGTCCGGATGGGTTTTCAGGAGAGTTTTACAAACATGTATGGGACATTATAGGCCAAGATGTCACTAATGCAGTGCAAAGCTTCTTTCAGGGGTTTCCTATCCCTAGAGGTATGGCATCCCCAGTTATTGCCTTAGTCCCTAAAGTTCAAGAGCCTAAGTCCTTTAATGATTTCCGGCCAATAAGTCTATGTAATTTCTCCAACAAAATAATCTCTTCAATCATCTCTAAGAGGTTAGCACCAATCCTACCGAACATTATTTCGAAGGAACAAGGAGCTTTTGTTCAAGGCCGAAACATCCTGGACAATGTAGCTTTAGCAAGACAACTTATGAAGGACATTGATAGGAGAGTAAGGGGTCACAATGCCATTGTAAAATTGGATATGGCCAAGGCTTATGATAGAATTGAGTGGGACTTTTTACTGGCAGTCCTAAGGAAATTTGGGTTCAATACTAGATTTACTTCTTACATTGGAATGATTCTGACTAACTGTTGGTTTTCAGTCAATTTCAATGGTAATATGGCAGGTTTCTTTAAATCTAGTAGAGGTATCAGACAAGGTGACCCCCTTGCCCCATATCTTTTTATTCTAGCCTCGGAAGTGCTGAGTAGGGGGCTGACAGCTTTATTCCAGTCAGGAACCTTGAGGGGCTATAGTGGGCCTAAAAACATTATCCAAATATCTCATCTCTTGTATGCGGATGACACGCTTATTTTCATGAATGCTAGTAAACATAACTTAGTAGCATTTCAGCAGTTTATTTCAAGATATGAGAGAAGCTCAGGGCAAAAAATTAATGTTGGAAAGAGTAGCATTATTGTTTCAGACAAAGCCCCTCTTTCGATTAAGCTTTCCATACAACTGCAGACAGGTTTTAGAATTGTTTCTACCAGTTTCAGTTATCTTGGCATCCCAGTGAAGAAAGGAAGATACACATGTCAGGATTTTAAATACATTGTGGACAGAATCCAGCAGAAATTAGAGGGTTGGCAGTCCAAATTGCTCCCGCAGGCTGGGAGGGCAATTCTCATCAACTCAGTACTCCGAAGCATTCCTATATACATGGCCTCTGCATGCTTCTTTCCCAAGTCTATTATAAATGCCATTGATAGGTTATGTGCTAATTTTTATTGGCAGGGTTCTAACAATTTGAGACGTCGCCACTGGATTTCTTGGCAAAGAATC
Source organism: Amorphophallus konjac (assembly GCA_022559845.1). Classification (NCBI taxonomy): domain Eukaryota; kingdom Viridiplantae; phylum Streptophyta; class Magnoliopsida; order Alismatales; family Araceae; genus Amorphophallus; species Amorphophallus konjac. The sequence goes on along the minus strand of CM040122.1, from coordinate 331,257,992 downwards.
CAAAAGCCTAAACTGGAAGGGGGTCTTGGTATTAGAGATCTTAACCTTGTCTAGTTGTCCTTGGCAACCAAAAGCCTGTGGAGAATAATTCAGGGGTCATCCCTTTGGTCCCAGTATGCAAGACAAAGGTTTGTTAAAACCAATCTTTTTGACTGTACTAGACCTTTCCCTGTTGGAATATCCCAAAGTATGTTTCAGCAGGCGAAGAAGCTTATCATTAACTACTCCAGGTGGATGATTGGGGATGGTAAGGGAACAGATTTCTAGAAAGATAATTGGACGGGCAGAGGGCCTTTAATTAATACTATACCTTCAGGAAGCTTTAACAGCATTCAGATGCAGCCAAAGCAGACTGTAAGAGAGGTCCTTCTTGATCTAAATCATTCAGCTTGGTCTCTCCTCAGTATTTCTTCATTATTACCCAAAGTTCAGCTAAGCAACAGACCAGATCATTGTATTTGGACTGGTACAGTTGGTGGAGACTTCAGTGTTCAGTCCTCCAATAATCTGTTGAGACCAAGAGGAGTAATAAGGCAGCCATGGGCCAAGTTATGGCATTCTAGCATTGCTCCTAGGGCAGCAAATTTATTTTGGAAGCTGATTCAAAGAGCTGTTCCAGTTGATGGCAGAATTACATAGTGTGGTTTTTCCTTAGCTTCTAAATGCTGTTGTTGTCTATCCCCATCCCAGGAGGATTTGGACCACCTTTTCATTAAGGGAGATTTAGCTGCAGCCCTATGGAAGTGGGTCTCCCCCTTGATTAGTGCCAAAATCAATCTCAGTGAGCATATCACTATTCGTGGTTGGAACATTTTGGCAGGCTCCAAATTGCACTCAGCTTTCAGCTACTCTAGAATGTATGCAGTGATCCTATTAGTATGGGAGATCTGGAAGGCTAGATGCTCAACCAGGTTCGAAAACTCTGCCATCAACATAACTTGCATCAAGAGGAAAGTGGTGGCAGGTCTCTCTCAAGCTCTGGAAAACCTATCTTTCTCAGTTTGTAGCTTGGCAGATCAAATCAAAATTCTGAATCAATTCCAACTGTTCTCGAAGATTATTTCAAGGAGGCCAATGATTGTTTCATGCAGCCTAGCCCCCCTCCAATTCACTCTTCATGTAGATGGAGCTTCAAAAGGTAACCCGGGCATATGTGGAGGTGGTGGCTGTGTCAGAGATTCAGTAGGAAACATGATCATCAGTTTTGCTTTCAATTATGGATTTGGGAGCAGTATATTAGCAGAAGCAAGGGCTCTTTATGATGGGCTGTCAATAGTTAATAACGGAGGTCTTAAAGTGACTGCAGATTTTTCTGATTGCGCCCTCCTTGTGGAATCCATACATAGGAAAAAAGCTCCTAGCTAGGTTGTCTATCCATGGTGGAGTGAAATCCTGAAACTCATATCCTCAAGTGGTTGTTCGGTGAGACATGTTTACAGGGAAGACAACCAGTTGGCCGATGCATTGGCTTCCTATGCAAGCTCAAGTCATTCTAACTCTATTTTTACTCATGTAAGTGAACTCCCTAAAATGGTGAGGGGAGTTTATAGGATGGACAGAGGAGGTTTGCCTTCTCTTCGTCTTTGTAAATAGATATCTCAGAATTCCTGAACTGCATTGGCAGCTTGTACAGTTAGGGGTATGCCCCAAAGAGCTTGTATTCTTATCATAAAAAATTAATAAAATTTTAGGCCACAGCATCATCCTGGGGGAGTGAGAACATGTTCCCCTGCTGGGGGGACATGCACTCGACTAGTCGATGATTCTGAGGGCCGGTGTTGATTGAAAAAAAAACCCCATATCGCCCCGAGAGGCACCAGATCGACTTCGAGGCTAATCTTATTAGCCGAGCTATCGGCAAGAGTATATACTTGCCACCAGACTGCATCCAGCTCCCATGTGCATCCGAAAAGCACAGCGTCGAGTTGCTGACGACATTCATTGTCACCTTCAAGCGACAACGCTGAAACAAGAAGAAGGCTAACAGGGACAAACCCATTGTCTTCTATACGGGAGACATAGTCTCTCAGGCCCCACCAGACGATGATTTTGGCTGGTCCAGGCAAGCCGATGACACCCCTGAAGCTGTCCAAGTATTGGATGACCTGCCGCAACATATTCGGGAAATGTGTCTGAAGCAACACATCCCTCAATGGCAAGGTACCACGCGATGTGAATATTTTCACCGACTGTGGAACCCTTCCCAAGCCTGGGGGCAACCCCCGTCCTTCCATAAGGATACCAGGGGACTTGGCTATGATCAAGACCTGAACTTTCGCGTCTACTACACAGTCAACGTCATAGGCTTGACACTGCCAGCTGACGACCAAGCTAGAGTCGAAGCCAAATTCGACAGCTCCGAGGATGAGGAAGAGGAGATCTTGATCCCGATCACCGCCAAAGCCATAACTCTGGCCCAAGCCGTCGAGGAACCCTTCTCGCCTCCATGCCAAGACAAAGGGGTAGAAGAAGTTCCTCCGGTATCTCAGCCAGTTGAGGGACCCAGCTCAACAAACCCTCCTGAGGAGGGGGATATCTCTGATCCTAGCTACGAAGGATTATCAGCTTCCCCGGGTAACCCCAGGGAGGCATCAGCAGCCCTGGTTGACAATTGCTGGCCAGGAGCGGACGGCCCAGATCAATCCCTAGTGGATCCCAGCGATAACCACTCTCCGGTCCCTTCAACATCAACCGGTGGCTTCGAGAACCAAGAAATACACGAAGCTGACACCGATGATGAGGATTTCATCGACTTCCAACCCCCTCTTCCCGAGCTGGAGGATGGCGGCCATGCGACCGTGGATGAGCTCGTCGAAATCAACTTGGGCAAAGATGAAGCTCCCCAGCCAACCTTCGCCATTGCTCTCCTTACCGAGGCAGAGAAGCATGACTACAAGTAACTCATGCTCGAATACAAAGACTGCTTCGCTTGGACATACAAGGAGATGCCAGGGCTAGACCCCTCCGTAGCGGAGCATGAGCTAGCCATTTCTCCCTCAGTCACTCCGATCAAGCAACCACAGCGGCGCATGCGCCATGAGTTGGAGCTCCAGGTGTCGGCCGAAGTCCATAAAATGGTGGAGGTTGATTTCATCGAGCCGTGTATCTACCCGATTTGGCTCGCCAACATAGTCCCAGTCAAGAAGAAGAGTGGCCAAGTCCGCATCTGCGTCGACTTCTGGGACCTCAACAAAGCCTGTCCGAAGGACGACTTCCCAGTCCCAATTACAGAAACAATGGTCGACATGACCACCGGACATGAGGCCTTGTCTTTCATGGACGGGTCATCCGATTATAATCAAATCCGGATGTCCCTTAAAGACAAGAACCATACAGCCTTCAAATCTCCCAAGGGGATTTTTAACTACAAGCGCATGCCCTTCGGTTTAAAGAATGCCAGCGCTACTTACCAAAGGGCCATGACCAAGATATTCGATGAAATGCTGCACAATACCATCAAATGCTACGTCGACGACCTCGTCATCAAGACTAAAAGGTGCAAAGACCATTTGCGCGACCTCCGCCAAGTCTTAGAACGCCTCCGGTAATACGGGCTCAAGATGAACCCCATGAAATGTGCCTTTGGCGTATCCAGCGGCAAATTTCTCAGCTTCGTCGTCAGGTACCGAGGAATTGAGGTGGATCCCAGCAAGATCAATGCAATTCGGGAGCTTCCACCACCCAGCAACATCACCGAACTCAAGTCCTTCCAAGGGAGGCTGACCTATATTCGGAGGTTTATCTCTAACCTCTCCGGTCGATGCGTGCCTTTCGACAAGCTGATGAAGAAGGACGCCCCGTTTACATGGGACTCGGAATGCCAGGCGGCTTTCAAGCAAATCAAGGAGTACCTCCTTACTCCTCCAGTCCTGGGGGCACCAATCAAGGGTAAACCCCTCATCCTTTATATTGCTGCCATGGACGCTTCGTTAGGAGCTCTGTTGGCGCAAATCAATGAGGAAGGTAAAGAGCAGCCCCTCTATTACCTCAGTCAGAAGCTAATCGGTGCCGAGTACGGCTACTCTCCTATGGAGAAGGTTTGCTTGGCATTGGTGTTTGCAGTTAAGAAGTTGTGGCATTACCTCTTGTCCCATCGAGTCAAGCTTATATCCAAGCACGACCCCCTGAAGTATCCCCTTCGGCAACCTGTCCTCTCAGGCCGACTGGGGACGTGGGCTCTCCTGTTGTTGGAGTACGACATTACTTATGTCCCCAGAAAAGCTATCAAGGGACAGGGTATGGCTGAAATCTTGGCAGCCCATCCAGTGCCAGATAACTCACCCTTCAGCTCAGAGCTCCCGGACGAGGAGTCCCTTGCTGCTCAATCACAATAACCGGTTGAACATAGCAGATATGTCTTGCATTACTGGCAGCAAAGCGCTCTCACAACCAGCGTACCTTGCTAGGAGCTCTACTTCGATGGCGCTTCTCGAGGGATTACCCGGAGCAACCAGGATCCAGTCACCGCGGCAGGTGCCGACATTGTTTTCCTGACTCCTCAGGGCGGAGTTTTGTACAACTCTTGTGCTCTCATGAAATCCCTGACCAACAACGAAGATGAGTATGAAGCTCTACTCATTGGGCTCCAGATGGCTCTCCACATGGGCATTAAATGCCTCAGAGCCTACGGGGACTCCCAGCTGATAGTCTGGCAGGTCCTCGGCGTCTATGACGTGTAGAAGCCAGAGTTGATTCCGTATCATACCATCTCCACCAGATTGACCTAGAAGTTCTATTTCTTCGAAATAGATCATATTCCCGGAAGTAGCAACGCTCAGGAGGATGCCTTGGCAAAACTGGCTGTGGCCATCAAACTCTCGCCCGAGGGAGAGGTTGACATCGTCATCAAACACATAAGGCTGATGCCGAGCTCACTCGAAGGCAACACCGGTCTCACTATTTACGAGGTCCACGACCTTGACCAGAGCATGCCTCCAGAAGAGGGGGATTGGCGTGCACCCATCATCAAATTCAAGAAAGGGTGGCCCCCCCCTGACCGGGCTCAAAGGGTTCAGCTACTCCGCCGAGCAACCTCTTATGAGTTGATTGGCGACTCCCTGTATCGACTCGTCCATCAGAAGGACAAGTCAGTTCTTCTGAGATGTGTCTCTCTCGCGGAGGCTCAAGCCGTCATGCAGGAGGTCCATTTCAGGTTGTGCGGCGCGCACCAGGCCGGAGACCGAATGAAGCACAATATCAAGCTCAAGGGTTTCTATTGGCCAACCATGTACGTGGATTGCGTCCAGTATGCCCGTACGTGCCATCAATGCCAAGCCTTTGGCCTAGTACCCAGAAGACTTCCTAATCCATTGCGTCCTACAGCTCCCACCTTGCCATTTGCCGAGTGGGGCATGGACATCGCGGGGCCTTTCCCGCCATCTTCTAAGGGCCACAAATACATTTTGGCCGCCACCCATTACTTCTCACGATGGGCGGAGGCCCTTCCCTTGTGAGAGGTCACCGGGGAAATCATTGCTAGATTCGTCCGGCACAACATCATATACCGATTCGGTACTCCCAGTCGCATAGTGTCCGACAACAGGACACCATTCAAGAATAAGGCTATATACCAGCTAGCGGCCAAATTCCACATCGACTGGAGAACCTCTTCGGTCTACAACCCCCAGGCTAACAGTTTGGCGGAAGCCTTCAACAAGACCCTCTGCAAGCTCTTGGCCAAGATGGTTAGCCACTGAAAATGTGATTGGGGTGAGAAGGTCTTTGAAGCATTATGGGCCTATCGGACGGTCTACAAAACCCCCACGGGGTGCTCGCCATTCTCCCTTGCTTACGGGACAGAAGCAGTTATCCCCATCGAAGTCCAGTTAGCTTCTTACCGTGTGGCGATCCACACCGGCCTTGCCGGCCCTAACGAAAGTGAGTACCAGAGAAGGCTAGAAGAGCTTGCCGATCTAGAAGGCAAGCGGCTCGAAGCTTACAAACACCTGCAAGTATACCAGGCCCGCATGGCCCGGGCCTATGATAAGCTCATCAAGCAGCGAGCTGTCAAGCAAGGCAACCTCGTCATGATCAAGGAAAAGGAAGTCATGGCAGGGCGCTCCAATAGAAAATTACAGCCGAACTGGCGAGGTCCATACATTATCCACAATGTCTACGAGGGTGGGGCTTACACGGTTGTCGATCACAAAGGTCATAGACCGTTCCCCCTCTCAACCGTAAACATATGAAGATGTATTATGCACCAGAGCATGAGTTCACACGCCAGCCAGATTAAGACGCGCGTCCCAGTTACTACTAGTAAGGCCGGCCCCTCCCCGCGAAGGATCTAACCGGCCAGTCCTTCCAGTCTTCAATTCCCAGTCAAGCACCCAGCCCAGCTTCCCAGAACCGTCGCCAGGCATTCTCAGGGACGAATCCCCTACCCTTGTTCCCATCACCACGAGAGCATGGGCACTTCTGCACTGGCACCAGTCTAGCCGTCAGGCTCCCAGGTAAGTCAAAAAAAAATAAAACAAAAAAAATGATAACAAAATTGGGTTAAAAATAGAGATATCCCGGTAGACCCAGTCATCCTCACCACAAGGGGGCGACTGAGGGCAAAAAGGCTAGTAACCCGGCTGAGGTGGAAACCCGGGAGAGCACCTCAGGCAAATTGGGAAATCCCTCGACGTGAAAACCCGCTAGGGCGCGTCGAAAAAAGTTAAAGGGGGTCGGCTCTAGCGAAAATCCGAAAGGGTGGTAGAGCTAATAACGAGAAAATCTTCCTCTCCCCACCAGTCAGAACGGCCTTCCACCCACTCCTCAGTGAGCCGTTAGCCTCACCCAGAGCTAGTCTTCAATCAACTTACACTGCTAGAGCATAAACCCTATAATTTCCAGTTGGCCTTGCACTATCCCCACTCAGTTCGGCCAACCTTTGGCCCTTGCTTCGACACTACAGGTTAACCAGCCCCTGTGACAGTCAAGCTCCCAGTCACCATCCCAGTGGACTTCAGTCCCAGCATATCCCCAAACACTTGTCATTCTACGCCACTACATCCTACATCCCCTGCAGATCCAGAGCCTTCAAGTTTCATTATAATCCCAGTTCTCTCCTACAATCCCTGATCCACCAGCCATAACTCCAGTCATATCTTGCCATGACAAAGTGGCCCTTCACCACCATGGCATGAGGATTTGTAAAAACCCTTATTAATGGCGGAACAATATCCGGCTACCCACACCTTCCGGTTTCAGGTTACGTCCCCTGACGGCAACACGCTATGGACGGCAGTCTCAAAAAAAATGTATGAAACAAAAAGGAGAAGGGGGTTAAAAATGGAGATACCCCGGCGGGCCTGGTCGGCTCCATTACAAGGAGGCGACTGGGCGCAAAACTTGCCACCGACCCAGCTGAGGTGAAAACCTGAGAGGGCGCCTCAGGCAAAATCAGGTAACCCCTCGGTGTGAAAACCCGCAAGGGCGCATCGGAAAAAGCAAAAGGGGGCCAGCCCTAGCGAAAACCCGCAAGGGCGATAGGGCTGGTAAAGAGAAATAAAAAAAAACTCTCTCTCCCTCTTTCCTCTTCACTTATGAAAGCCATCGACTATGATACTCCCCGATGGCAAGCTTAAGGTCACTTCACGACAATGGTGGCCACTACACCCCCGAGGGTCGGTCATCCCGAGTGCCAGTTTCAATAGCCAGTCCCAACTCCAGCTACAACGCCTCTATAGGCCAGCCGCCAGTCCAGTCCCAGTTTCGGCTACAACGCCTTCACAGGCCAGCCGCCAGCCCAGTTCCAGCTCCGGCTACAATGCCTTCATAGGCCAGCCGCCCAATCTCCAGTCCCAGTTCCGGCTACAACACCTTCACAGGCCAGCCGCCAGCCCAGTTCCAGCTCCGGCTATAACGCCTTCACAAGCCAGCCGCCAGCCCAGTTCCAGCTCCGGCTACAATGCCTTCACAGGCCAGCCGCCCAGTCTCCAGTTCTAGTTCCAACTACAACGCCTTCACAGGCCAGCCGCCAGCCCAACTCTAGCCCCGGCTACAATGCCTTCACAGGCCAGCCGCCAGTCTAGTCCCAGCTTCGGCTACAACGCCTTTACAGGCCAGCCACCCAGTCTTCAGTTCCAGTTTCGGCTACAACGCCTTCACAAGCGAGCCGCCAGTCCAGTCCCAGCTTCTGCTACAACGCCTTTACAGGCCAGCCGCCCAGTCTCCAATTTCAGTTTTAGCCACAACGCCTTCACAGGCCAACCGCCAGTCCAGTCCCAATTTTGACTACAATGCCTTCACAGGCCAGCCACCCAGTCTCCAGTCCCAGTTTCGGCTACATCGCCTTCACAGGACAGCCGCCCAGTCTCCAGCCCCAGTTTCGGCTACAATGCCCTCGCAGAGTAGCCGCTCAGCTTCCAGCTCCAGTTTTGGCTACAACGCCTCTACAGGCTAGCTGTCTGACCCAGCTCCAACTCCCAGCTATCACACCTTTCCAGGTCACCCGCTGGCTTTAGCTCCAGTCCCCATTTCTAGTCACAGTCCCAGTTTCAATTTATAGTCCTTGTCCCAGTCCCGGTCTTGGTTGCCACATCTTCCCAGGCCGCCCAGCCAGCTCAATCCCAGTTTCCCAGACACATGTGAATCCCATTTTTCGGCTAACGGCAAAATGCTAGCCAATACTCCACCATCCGGTTCGGGGTCGATACACCCTCCAGAATCACCTTTGTAACTTTAAACCACATAAACTGCCCCGTTCTTATGGGCCTACGTTGGTTCCCGGGTATGCAGGCTTTCATCCTCCAAGAGGATTTGCCCCCACATATAGCCTTTTCTTTCCACTACTACCCAGTGCTCAGCCTTCAGTTTCTAACACCGGGTACCCTGAACCCGGTGCCTGGTGTCCCCTATCACTCATGCCAGTGTATCGTAGAACAAACAAGCACGACTAATAATAAGTGGTCACCAGTTCACGCACACCACTCCATTCCATCTAAAAAAGGAAGGGAACAACCCAGCAAACAAAAGATCTGGAGTTTGTCATTAATACTATGTAAAAGGAGCCCAAGACATGCCCTTGGGGTGAAAAAATCCATACACTCTAGATATCACAAACAAGAAAGGAAAGAGATACAATTAAATCTCAGGCTCAGTCCCCTCCAGCGCCGCAAGGTGAGAGTCCGCAGCCGCAAGCTCCGCCTCCAAGGTAGACAAGAGCTAAGCGCTAGCTCCGGCTATCGTCTCGATCGCCTGCCACTCAGCTCGGACGCGCTCGGAGACTGCCTGTTGCTCCTCCCAGGCCTTCCTCAGGGCCTTAGCCCGGCTCTCCACCTCCCTCAGTTGTGCGGCACGCTCCTAAGATGCCAATGCAGTCGCCTCGGTGTTACTCCTCTGCTCAGCTACGGCTGACACAAGCCGAGCCCGTTGCTCCTGCGCCTCTCGGATCGTCGATAGCGGCCGAGCCCTCTACCCCTGGGCCTCGCGGAGTCGCAGGTACTCGGCCCAGATCCCAGCTAACGCGGACATCTAGAGCTCGCATGGGAAGCCAAGCGCGTGGTAGCCCTGGGTGCACTCCCACAGCCGCTGCCTCAGATCCTATGGAGAAGGAAAAGGGTCGCTCTGTGAGTAGCCTCGCACCCGCTGGAGCAGGGCGGCACCTGCAGTCCCCTCCAGCAATGGCTTTGGCGAAGAAGCAGATGTAGGCCACTCAACCCCTAAATCCAGGGAGAGGTCGTCGGACGTGGCTAGCACTCCAGTGGAACCTACATAGTCCCAACAAACACCAAAGGGAGTGAGCAATACATGTAGGACTTCCTTCGACAGATAAGGTGAAAAACTTGAGAAAAAATAATACAAGTCTTGGCTCCTTAACTGAAGCAAGTCCAGCTACCCCTGTGGCATCATTTGTCGAGGTCGGGGAGGGCAACCGCTCCTCTGCCTCGACAGCATCACCCGCCGGGGTCGGAGAGGGCAGTGATTCCTCCACCATCCTCTCGTCCCCAGCAAGCACGGGTGGGACAGGGGGCTCCTCCTGCCCGCCCTCGTCGGGAGCTGACGCGTGCTCCTCTCCAGACTCTGACACTGTGGGCAACCCAAGAACGTTAGCACTCTACCATATCGAACAAACAAACACCAAATGGGGACGGGAAGAACCACCATATACCTTCAGAAGTGGTCCCCGTCGGAACCTCCCTACTAGCAGAGACCCTGAAGGACGAAGAGCTTGAGCTCAAACTCTCCTCTGTCTCCATCTTCAAGCTGCCGTCATCTGGAGAGCTCGACGAAGCCCCTGACAAACTCCCAGAGGTGGCTGAACAGGAAGCTCCTGCAAGCCAACAAAGCAAACAGGGTCACTACACGACCCAGCTTTATACAAGGGCGGCTCTCCAGCTAAGAGTTACAAACAGGAAACTCACCGGCCAGAGCACTCCCCTTCGAAACCTTTTTGATGTCGATGATCTCCTCGTCGTCCTCAGCCGAAGCCACTCCCGCGGGCCCCTCTTCCACCACCTCGGCCCTATTGCGGGGTAGCTCACCCTCTTCTAGAGGCGAAGGAGCACCTATAAACAATGCCAACAGGATCTCAGCACTAGAAGACAATCAACTCAAAGGGCTTAACAGAAATGATTAAGTCTCGAGCTACATACATGACGGTCCCATGTTCGAAGACCCAACCAGTCCCACAGTGCAGGCCGACACTACAGCTGGCAGGGAAACACAGCTTACCCCCGCCAATAGCTGTGGTAACAGGCTAGACGCTTCTCCAGCTAGGGACGGCACTGAAGCACTCCTCCCTCTAGGTTCCCCCCCAAAGGAGGGAAGGGACACCGATGGGCCGGTACAGATGAGCTCCTGAATCATCTCCAAAGTAGCGACTGGATCCTCACCTGGCATGTAATAGCACAAACCCAGTAAATGTCTGCGGCCCAACAATTGTATAACGGAAGGGCAATCCCCTCCGTAGCGATTCAATACTTACCCGAGCCATCCTGGGTCGTTGCGGGCTCCTGCCCGTCAACAGATAAGGGCACCTTGCCCCACATCTCGAGGGAGCTACGGCCTCTGATGCCTCGGCCACCTCTGCACGGCACCAGCAACTATATCAACTCCCAGAATCAAGTACAACCATAAACACAACATGCTCGATCTCAGAATTATCTACTTGGCTGGGCATCCTTTGAAACCTTCCATGAATCAAAATCGGGAAAGGTCTCAACATTGGGGGCAGTTTCGTCCATCAGATGAATGAGCCCCTCCATATCTATCTCGCAGTCAACCCCGTCGTCTGGCAGTGGGTCGATTTCCTGAGGGGGCGAGAAGGCCGCATCAGCCCCGGCCTCCAGCAGCGCTGGGAAAAGCAAATCCAATAACACACGGTTAGTCGATCATAAAGGCTGAATCAATATGAAGCAAGCAGGCGGATATAGCGCTTACTCAGAGCAGGTTCCGCTTCAATATGTTCCCTGGCAGCGGGTCCCCGAGAGGACTCGCCGGCCTCCCTGACTCCGATCTCTACCCGGGGGCATTTCCGCCGGGGCTGGAGGGCCCCGTCACCGTCCCCAGAAGATGTCCCCGTGGAGGGGTGATCCATGTTCATCGCAGAGCCTACCAATAAACACAACCACATAAGATGCCTCAGCCATGTACCCTAGAAAACAACAAAGTGGGGGCAACATGCTAACAAAGAAGTCTTACCTGAAGCCACAAAGGGGGTCAGCGGCAGAGGAACCAACTGCTCCGGCTTCAAGCCCACGACCCATGCAGCCTTCGCGACCGCCTCCTTCACGTCCCTCAGGGTGTAGGCGCACTCGATGAGGGACACGAGCTCTACGGGTCCAGCCGACCTGATCGCATAGGCGATATGACGCCTCCAGTCATCGATCGCCGTGTCTGCAAAACTCCCCTCAGGGAGCACTCGGTCCAGTGAGCCCCTCTGCTCGAACCCGCAGTCAGCTAGGAACTGGGTCCACCAAGTCCTCGACGCCCCGGGTCGAGGCGCCCTGGCTCCAGTACCTCCAGGCGCCGCCCGCGCCTGCCTGAGGGGCTTCAGTGCCCCGTTGCCACTCCGTCCTGTAGATAGTGAGCCTCGGCTACCCCAGGGCGCCTGCTGTGCTAGCCGCTCTACCTCCCGACGGATCCGAGAGAAGCGAGTCCGCAGGTGCTCGTCGTCTAGTGCAATGAGGGGCAGATCCTCCCTCAAGAGACGAGCCTCCTCAGCTTTTTGGATTGCCGAGGCCTTCTGCCGGTACAGGTGACTATGCTCGAACCACCACCTAGCATAATGGACGTCAAACCGTCCCTTGCGTCCCGGCCCAGGCGTCGACAGTCGCTCCAGCTCCCGGCGATAGTAGAAGTCCCACCACGCCGCAGCTAGCAAGTGTGTGTCCCGACCTCTGTACTGTCGACCCGCTAGATGGAACTCCTGGTTTGTATGGATCCCCTGGTCGTACCCAAAGTTCCAACCGAACCTGTGCGGGTAATATGGCTCTAGGAAGCTCGTCACAGACCGGTGTAGAGTCAGCACCGCTGGCTGGGTACTCATCACCCACTTAGTGTACAATGCCACATTTGGCTCCTGATGATAAGGAAGGGCGCAGGCCGCCCCGCCACTCAAAGGCACCAGAATCAGGTGGGAGTCTCTGGTGGCACCGTCAAAGGGAATCCCCTCCTCGCCCTTGCTGGGCAAGTAGCACAAGACTCTCCTAGCTTCCTCCAACTGTACGACTGCGTCTCCGTCCGGCTGCCCGGTGAAGCTGAATAACAATGGTGTTGCCTGGTTCACCACGGACCAGCGAGACACCAACCTTGTAAATAGCAGACCAGCCCACACGCTGAGGTAGTGGGTCGGCAGAAGCAGACTCCGCTCACGTGGCACCGGGTGCACCGCCAGTACCCCCAATCCCTGGTAAACATTGGCTAGAGCCGCCAGGGCTAAGGCCAGCCTTCGTCCCTCCGCCAGTTGGCACGCATGCCACAACAACTCCACCCTCAGCTATCCGTCTTCCCCGTGTGGGACCACAAACATCGCCAACCAGTACGCCAAGTACGTGGCTAGGTGCGTCACATCCGGTAGTCTATGGGGGTTCCACCCCTCCTGTGGCGCATAGATGTACCGGGTGTACGTCCGGAACCGTAGCTCCACCTCTGTGTACTCCTCCCATAGAGTCTGGTCTCTCGCAAACTCCTGATAAAAGTAGATGGGCCCGTTGTAGAAGTGGCGGACCCACACGTTCAGCGGCACCCTGGGAGTCTGCGATGCTCTCTCTCTCCCGGCTAGGGCTAAATCCCTCCACGTCTTCAGCAAATACTGGTAGCTGTAAGGAACCCAGTATCTTCCATGCCCATATATGTGGCTACGATGGAGGTCATCCAACACTACCTCCTCATACCCCTCGCTGCTGATCGGCAACCCGGAGATCCTGTACAGAGACCACAAGTCTAATGAAGTCTCTCCCTCGACTGTTGCCACGGTGTTCCACCTACGGTTGAAGCGCTCTGTCAACGCCTGTAGAAGCCTCGTGTAGCAGGGGTACCCGTACAAAGCAGCGGTCACAGCATATCTGATATCAGCCCGGTCCAACAGCACCCGGTAGTGATGTACTATGCCCATCAACCACTCGGTAGCTCCCTGGCGGTATCTATGCGACGAAATCACCGCCCAGCGGCCATACCAGCTAACAGCACTCTGTCGCAGAATCCTGAATAGAAGGCTGTGGTCGTCGTAGCCCTCCCCGGCGTACTCCAACCCTGATGGCTCCAACGCTAACCCTGGACTGCCCTCTGTCTCTGCTCGGTGGTGTCCGTGCAAATCCCAGGAAGCGGGACCCATCACTCCAACGCAGACCCCGAACTGGTCCGCCCTACTGAAGAAGCCCAGGCACTCAGCACTGGGGAACTGACACTGTCTCCAGTAGTCCCCGGAGAAACTCGAAAAGCCACAGAGGACGATTCCGTTCAAACTATCTTGGCCCACCAAGATCGCCCGCTCCAGTCGGCGATGGGCTCCAACAACCCGAGAGTCACTCTCCTCCATGCCTAGTGGGACAAAGCGCCTGCTGAACTCGAGTAAGTGATGGTCCAGAGGGAACTCCACTGGGTAGCCGCCGCTACGATCATAGGTGTAGAGCCCACCCGCCTCCGACACGCGGGCCAACTCCACAGCTCCAACTCCACTATCGCGCTCACCAACGGGGCCCTTTGCCACAGTCGTGTGCCCCCAGTCGAGCTGCTCCACATTAGCCGCGGTGATGATCGGCGGGCCCAAGGGGGGCATGGGCCGGTCGGTCCTCCTTACCCAGTGGTTTTCCTCTCAGACCACACGCCTCGGGACTCTCTCGTCTCTACCGAATCGTGCCATAACTGCAAGATAGAACACCAAAAATGGTCAGCGCACCATAAATTCAACACATGCAATACAATAAAGCAAAGGCACATAAAGCGTCAAAATACAACTCTAACAACTCAGAAAGAGAGGTTCACGGGCCGTACGCCCTCGTCTCCGCCTCCGACGCACGACCCGTGGGGGGCATTTGTTGTACCCAGATGTCTCCCCAGCAAAATACCAAGGAACAAGGGCTCGAGAATTTGCCCGAACACCTTCAAGGCATGGGCTACCCGGCCCCTCCGACAACCTAGTGGGCCCGACCAATGGCCCCAACCCACTAGCCGAGGTATACGGCGGCATTAGCAATCAATCGGGACCACTCCCGACCCCTCAGTTGCGGACCTTGTCCGCGTTTTACCTAACCACCCGGGCCAACCGGGGGGCACCCCGACTACAAGCCACGCCACGTGGCACCCAGTAAAAAGGCCAGGGGCCTCCCCAGAACGCCTTCTTTCAACCCTCCATGGTCAAAGGGAGACCCAAATAAGTCAACCACAGGCTTTGAAGGCCCGCAGCACGTGTATACGGCTCGCACACGTGTGTTCGGCATTTTTCCGAACACCTTGTGGGCGCGTATGTTACAGTCCTTCTACACCAAACCATGGGCCACCCCGTGGTTCCATCACACTAATTGGGTCCTAAAACGACCCCCCAGCAAGCTGGGGCCACCCCCGACCCTCAGACACGTGGCGATGAGCCACTTAACTTTAGCTCTCGGGCCAACCCGAGGCTACCCTGTCAAACAGCCGTGTAACGTGGCACACAGCCCGGGGCACGGCCCATGAGCCTAAAGTGCCTCTCCTTAGCTCCCATGAGCTCCCGTTCTCATCCTAAGGCCAAATCCAACGCCCACTAGTCACCTACTTGGCCCGTTCGACAACCTGGGGTGTGTCGGGCATTTGCCCGAACACCTTGCGAGCGGCTATTACAACTCGAAGAACAACAGCCCCCACGGGCCATCCCAGTATCCCGGAACCCTATGTCCTTCAAAGGACACCCTCAGACGATGAAAGAAGACCCCCAGGGGCCATCCCTCGGGGTTGCGGCTCGCCCGAGGCCAGTTCACCCCAGGGCATGGCCGCGCACCCTGGGAGGGCGAACTCCCTGGGGGGCCGCGCCCTCTCTCCAGCCCGAAGGCTTGACGGTCCTCCCCAGTTCCACTTTGTGTAAATTCCCAATCTCATGGCACGAGGTTCATGCAAGGATTCGTTCATCGTACCCGTGCGTGGAAGAATTCGCAAAGACGAAGCCCCAGGATTATGTCAGTTACAACACCCGCCTTCCTCGCACACACGTGGCCGGTCAACCAGTATCCTTCTAGTATCCTTTTGTCCTTTTCTTCTTAACCAAATTAGGAAGAAAAACACAAAAATCGGGATTTTTTATAGGGTGGGGCTGCCCCCCTCTCTCTCTCTCCACTCTAGCCTGCCTAAACCCCCCCTGGGGAGGGGTTTAGGCGGACTAGCCTGGCCCCCCAGGCTGGTCCGCCTAAACCCCAATATAATAAAAAAAGATTTTTAAAATTAAAAAAGGGCCAACTTAGCCCGCCTAAACCCCCTGGGGGGAGGGGGTTTTGGCGGACCAGTCTTGCCCCCTACGCTGGTCCGCCTAAACCCCACCAAAATTAAAAAAAAAGGATTTTTACCCTCTGAAGAGGGGTTTAAGCGGACTAGACTAGCCCATGGGGCTGGTCCGCCTAAACCCCCCCTGGGAGAGGGGTTTAGGCGGACTAGACTAGCCCCTTGGGCTGGTCCGCCTAAACCCCATCTCCCCCACTCCGTTACACAAACAAAAATAAAAAAAAAATATATTCCATAGGGTTTACCCGGACCAAGTTGAACCCTCAACTTGGTCCGCCTAAACCCTACCCCATGACCCTTCAACTTCGTATAAATTCCACCCCTTAGAAGCTCAAGGGGCAATGAATGAAGGCTTGCACCAGCAAACTCCCAGACGGACGGACAAACACCCCTGACCTAATTGCCGCACCCTCGGACTCCCGAGGCTTTCGGCAAGGGTCGGGAACACGAGAAGCTAAGTGCGCGCACGGTTGGCTTGCTAGTCGGCTCACACACGCCGAGGGTATGTCACGCGTAATTCCCTCACACGGCATTTAGCCATCTCACACAAGTCCATCCTCGTCGCATGTAAGGTGACTATGTCAATTGCGGGTACACCCACATCTCGGGTCCGCCCGTATGCGCCAACTTACGGTGACGAAACGCACTCCATGATGTCGTGCCTAATTCCGACACGAAATCGCGTGCCTACTGCTCAACCCCCAGCCGGCCGTTGGCCACTCAGATTAACAACTCGAGTCTAGTCGGACCTCTGGCCTGGGAATCATAGTCCCGGGGCCGACCTCGACTCCCCAGTACGACGACACTCGCCGCCCGAGACCCGAACCCGACCGCTCACCTCGAGCCGTGTCCGACCTCTACCAGGCGCCAGTCCACGTCCGCCTCGGCCACCAAGACAGTCGGGCCCACATCAATCCCTTTGTAAAGAGTTTCTGTAAGAGACGCGGATATCCGCTTTATTACGTAATGACCCGGGAACCGACCCACGTGTCGGAGTTATCCCGCGGCTTGCGCCAGTTGTACTTTGGCCCCCTTGGCCTATTTGTAAAGCCCACGTGGCCCTCATGTAGCATAAAACTAGTGGAATACAAATGCCCGTATTTGGGCCCCCAACTTTCTACCTACATTGCTCGACATACGTGCCCAACACCCTGACTCCAGTAAACACCCCTCAGTCGAAAGCACACCCATAGCTGCGGAATGCTCTCGGCCCTCTACCCACGGCTTCAGATATATATACAGGCTTCTCTTCAGCATGGAACGAAGGTGTTCGGATTCAATCCAATGTAAATAAATACTGGTTGCTTGCGACCGGTGGGGAAAGACGTCTAGTACATGATTCCCACAATCGCATGCGCACTCGCACCCGTGGAACCCCATCTCTCTACGTGTCGCCCGATCGCTCAAGCCCACGTGCCGCGTCCTGGTGACGCTTCCCCGGTCAACCCTTGGTTCCATGGGTGATTGTCGAGAAATCGACTAGCACGTCCGCACCCTGTTCGGTTAATCCATACCCTTACATTTCCGTGCCATTCGACCCTTTTCAACTTTCTGTAAGATGAGAGTGCCCGATACCGCCGTGAGAGGCATGCAACCGTAAGGAGGATACCCGAGATATATCAAACTCCCGTGTCTTCCTTTCCCGCTGTATCCCTTCCTTCACCCCGGTCATCGGCATAAAAAACCCGTTGCAACAACCGCTCACCGCTGAGCTTTGAGTTAATCCCCTTTCAATTTTGGTTCCTTTAATATATTTTGTGTGTTTCTGTGTTATATATATTCTTAGTCTCTGGTTTTTAGCTTAATTAATTTGATCATGTACAAGGTTGTTCTTATTTTTTCCTCATTCTCATATATATGTTAGCCCAGTGATCGATCGAGTCTGTAGGTATTTATAAGAAGAAACAAATTGATCAGGTGATTGGGCGTTCGTTGATCCTACCTCTAGTTAGT
The DNA here is from genome assembly GCA_022559845.1 of Amorphophallus konjac. NCBI lineage: Eukaryota > Viridiplantae > Streptophyta > Magnoliopsida > Alismatales > Araceae > Amorphophallus > Amorphophallus konjac. Next base: position 331,240,139 of record CM040122.1, on the reverse strand, counting down.
TTCTATTCTTATATTATTAAGCATTGTTTAAGCTAGCATTTGTAATATTTTAATTCCCATCACATGATGAGAGGTTGATGTACATGTGATCTCTTGTGTTCAACTTTCAAGCAGAAGTAGAAGACTTAAGATCAAATCAATTTTTGGACATTCATAGCCGGTGTGCATGCTCTCTTGTTCTATATATAGACTATAATTTCTCTTGTCTAAGGAGGTTATAAATTTTAAATTCTATTGTTGCTTATGATGCTCATATTAGTTCCTACTGTTGGAGAAGAAAAGTTGCTTAGCATTCTTTAGTCATCTACATATTTGTGTGTGTATCAAGTTCAGTATAGTTCAGATTTGATTTCTGAAGTTCAGTGGTTTGCTTTGTGTGACTGGTATATCAAAAGGTGTGCAGCAGCACACTTTGCGTGAGGAGAGTCCTTGGACTCAAACCTCCGCCGAGTACCAGGTTATGTGAATGACCGTCTGAATATTATGATTGCTGGTTGTATATCCTTATTTCTATCTAGTGTTTGATTTAAGTTCTGGTTGATCCTATTTGTTATTAATTATCCCTGATTTTTTTTGCTATTGTGAAGGGTGTAGATTATAGTGCTATTTTGAATTAAAATCATGACAAGTGATTTAGAGAATATAGAAGTTGATGTAGATAATACAGAAGTAAGTGTTACTCAACCGTCTAGTGAACCTTCACATAGAGGGAGAAAGTTGAGGTCAAAAGTTTAGTTAGACTTTGAGAGGGTTTTAAATGAAGATGGAAGTGTTGTGGCCATTTGTCGATATTGTCAAAAATAATTAGTTGGCAAAAGTTCAAGTGGAACAAAATATTTAAGTAACCACATTATGAGTTGTTCTGATGCCCAAAGTTTGAAACGAAGTAAAAGGGATGTAGTATGTACAAGAACTGAAACTGAAAAGTCCTCCTTTGTGTTTCATAATGAGAGAAGTAGAGAGGATCTTGCAAAGATGTTTATTGTCCATCATTATCTATTTGCAATGATTGAGCATGCATTCTTTAGAAATTTTTTAAAGAATATACAGCCTGAATTACAGTTGTTGTCTCGTAACACAATTAAGTGAGATTGTATGAACCTTTATGCTAAAGAGAAAGAGAGAGTTTATTCCTCACTTGAGAGTCTCAATTGTCGAGTAAGCTTAACTTCGGACATGTGGACTTCCATTGGCAACGATGACTATTTGTGCCTAACGTGCCATTATATAGATGGTGATTGGAATTTGAGAAAGAAAATTCTCAACTTTGAGTATATTGAGGCTCCTCATGGTCATAGACATATAGCTAAGGTACTGCTTGACAAGTTGTTAGAGTGGAATATTCATAAGAAATTATTCTCAATTGTGTTAGATAACGCAAGTGCTAACAACAAAGTAGTAAAGATGTTACTAAATGATCCAACTTTTTCACAATTTTTTCCTCTCGATAGATCATGGTTTCATCTAAGATGCAGTGCACACATATTAAATTTGATTGTGCAAGATGGTTTGAAAGAGCTTGATGAGGTAATTTTTAAAGTTCGTGAAAGTGTAAAATATGTGAAATCTTCTCAACAAAGGAAGGAGAACTTCATGAAAGTTGCAAGAATTGAAAGTGGTCCTCAGAAGTCTCTCATTTTAGATGTGTCTACGAGATGGAATTCTACGTATCTAATGTTAGAGAGGGCTATTGAATTTGAAAATGTCTTCTCATGCTTGTAGTTATATGATCCAGGCTATCTTCATGTACCATCCGCCAATGAATGGAAAAAATGTTAAGTTGGTTCTTGAATGTTTAAGTGTCTTTTATGAAGTGACTGAGAGACTCTCAGGGACTAAGTTTCCAACTTCCAATCTTTTCTTTGGAGATATTTGCATAATTCACGTCTCTTTGAAACAGTAGTGTGTTCATGATGATTCATTCATTTCTTTGATGGCTTCACGAATACTTTTTAAATTTGAGAAGTATTGGAAAAAGATAAATACTCTTTTTATAATTGTAACTGTTTTAGATCCACGTTTTAAGATGATCATGGTAAAATATTTTTTTGAAAAGATTTATGGTGATGAAGCTGATGGGCAGATAACAGAGGTGAAAATGGGCCTTCAAAATCTTTATGATACATATGCCACTAGAAGACAAAGCCAGTCATATGAGAGTAAAACTATAACTATGAGTGCATCTTCTACAACGAGTGTGTCAAAGAGGAAAATTATCTCATCTTCAAGAAGTGCATTGACATCTATGTACATGGAGTTTGATGAATACCTTCACCAGTCTTCATTAATTTTATCGGAAAAATCTGATTTGGATGCTTACCTTGAAGAACTAGCAAAATCAGACGACTATTTAGATATTTTGAAGTGGTGGAAAAGTAACTCTTTAAAGTATCTTATGCTTTCATTGATGGCTCGTGATGTGTTGTCTATTCCGATGTCCACTATAGAATCAGCTTTCGATATTGGGAGTAGGGTGTTGAACAAATATAGAAGCTCATTAGATCATACTACTGTGCAAGCTCTGATATGTACTGAAAATTGGCTTCGAGAAGATGTTTCTTCAGTTGACACTTCAAAAGAAGATGCATTTTGCTCCATATTTACAAGTAGCAAGCTTGATGGTGAGAGTGAAAGTGATATTTAAGAAGTTTCTTTCGATGGAGTATTTGCATCTTTTTCAATTTCTGATTAGGTATGATGTCTACACTCAATATTTTATTTCTTATTATAATTTTTTAAGCAATTCTTTAAATCAAAATCCGAGGTGGCTCTTGATTGGGATGTTGTTGGCGCCGTGTGCATCTCTTAATGTAATGTTTATATTTGTTATATGAATCCCCAAATAGATCCAGATTTGACTTTCTATTCGTGTTTACTAGGTGGATCCGAAAACAAGTTTCACCAGACTATTAACTGATGTGTTTATTATGTGGATCCAAAAGCAGATTCTAATGCACACACACACTTCTGCTAATGCACAGACACAAATATATAATCTGCATACTTAGGTTTCTTTGATACATTAATGCTTGATAAACTATTGACAGGGAATTCTCAATAACCTGCATGACGGGAGGATACCGACGGGTCTTTCAGCGATCTTCTGATTTTACTTGGTATGAGTTTTTCTGTGTATCGAGCTTCTTGTGCTATATAATGTTCGATATGCTTGAGGCATTCTGATGTATTCAGCTGAAAGATAATGTGTCCTGTACTGTTTGCAGGGAATTGGTTGGTTATACTACTGATGATGGCGTCCCCTTGGTAGAAACAGATTTTGATGCAGTCTCTAAAAAAGTTCCTAGAGGAATTATGCATGAATTCTAGTTGTAGTAGCTCTTGTTTGTCAAAGGAAAATCCAAGTAAACAGAATCCTGGGTCAGATGGTCAAAACAAGAAGTTAGATGGTTCAGAGGAGAGGGCCCCCCATGTTGATCATGTTTGCAGTTCTGGTACTCGGTCACCTCAGATGGCTTTAAAGTTGCCCTCTCACTTTGCCTGCTTCGTGCTATGCCACAATGGCCATAAGGGAGCTGCTGAAAAGTTCCACTTCTGTATGTTAACACTAGTTACGGAATTTTATTCATTTTTGCAGACGATGGCCACTAGTGCATTTGTGCATTACACTTTCTTTGTTCACACCTCAGTAGTTATACTTGTTCGGTAATTGAAGCAGAAGCCTGTGTAAGGTGGTCCATTCCATTAATAATCAAGTTTGAAATGTCTAACTCTAGTCTGATTAAGACTTCTTAGTGAAGTGCTATTTCATGGTCTATAGTCTAGACCATATTATTTATCTCATTTTATCTGCACTTAGGTTTGTAACCATCAATTGTGCCCAATCATTGTTCTTTAATCCTCAAACAACCGATTCAGTAGGTACACGCATTATGTGATTTAACATTGAATGGAAGGTCGCCATAAAATAATGATCAGTCTCATCATAATCCTGGATAAATGATATGACCTTGTATATGCTTATCAGAGAGCTAACATTGATTTGCATCCATGTCTGTTTGATTTATCCGTAGTTTCTCTGAATCATGGATGTGGATGTTTGAAAAATTGCATTTGCCAAGTAACATCTATAGCTCAGAACTACCAAATGTAGAAAGCACCGGTGTTGTGTTTTAAGTGACACTATTTGATGTTTTGTTGGTTAAATTGCAGGTTGCATATCAGAAAACTCTGAATTCTTAACTGAAACTCTTCAAAAACTTTTGATGGTGCTTGAACTGCAGAGTGGCTTTTCATGGAAAAAGACACCGTCATTCAGATAACTGTGAAAGGTTGTGTTTTTTTTTTTTTGGGGAGGGGGGGGGGAGGCAGTTCAATGTGAAAGGTTCTTGTTGAGGTTATGAAAAGTTGTAAGCTCAAATGCTGATCTGTATATTAAACTTACTATGATGGCATTTAATTTTCTCAATGATATGTTTCTTCCCTGTGTAGGTTTACAGATCCTGGCTTGTGAGGAACAATTAGCCTTTCCATGTGAGCAGTCCTCGCCATCAGCCAACTATCAGGCAGTGGTTTGTTTGCTGATGGCGCATATGTTCCATCCGAATACCGATGCCTCATGCAGCCGGTTATCAAGTGTAATTAATCTATCTACTATGGTGGAACACCACGGGGTCTAACACAGTAAAGAATGCCCGAGTTTTGTCAAATAGTTCTATTTACTAAGGTTATTATGTGGATCTAAAAGCAGATTTATTAGATCTGAAATTTCTTTAAGCCTAATGTGTTTGTTACGTGGATCCAAAAATAGATCCATTAGATCCAAAAACAGGATCCAAATTTCTCAATCTAGTTAACTTATATACCAGTTGATGTCTATTCTTAATATGCAGCCCAAGAATATGGATTCAAAAGAGGATCCAGATTCGGATCCAAAATCAGGAACAAATTTGAAAAAATTCATATTAAGATTCGGGTCACATTCGGATCCGAAATTTTATGTTCGGATTCAGATCATGTTCGAATCTAAAATAACACTTTATTTCGGATCCGGATCAGATCTAGATCTTAACATATTGGATTCGAATTCGGATCCGATCCGTTGACACTCCTACGAACCAACGGAACCCAATTGTTTTACATATCCGTAGAGATTGCAGCATTACCAATGGCTTCCCGTAAGGTGAAGCATGGCCTACATATTCACAATGGCTTTCCTCCCATTTTGAAGAGACTGTGATAGGCCAAGAGTGATGAGACGAACCATAACGACATGTTGAAACTCAACGATTATGAAATTATGAATGAATAAATTGATTTCATCCCAAGCGGTCCTTTCAACTTCTCATACCAATTACCTCGTAAATAATAGGGCACACATTTTTCTGAGATAATTATATATATACCCTTAAGATCTTAAATAATCTACTATGTACCCTCGTATTCTTGGTATTGTCATGTGTATCATGTTAAATTCTATTCAATTATACCCTTTTGCTCTAACACCGAAAATCATGCTGAACATGTAAAATAAGATGTTTCAATGAGCTGTACTGACTGAGATTTGTAAGGGTATATATTTCATTATCTGTCACGGGAGAAGATTAAATAAGGGTAGATCAATTTTTTTTTCTAATCCTAATCTACCTAATATTAAATCAAACTAACGGTAGGGAACACGACAAAGGCATGTATGATAAAATATGCATGGGTTTTTTTAGGAATAAGCCCCTATAATCTTTTGATATTATAAATAAGTCTATAATTTCACTATTTATTAATAAGTCACCCAAATCATCACCACCGTCGTCACAATAAAACATCCCTACCGTTGATCTCCGTCCACTTCTCTAACTTAACCATGGTACACTTGTGTAGCGCAAAAGATGCTAATGACTCTGTCTAACTCTTTGACCGAAGGGTAAAGAAGAGTGAGAGAGAGAGAGAGACCCCACCCCCCACCCATGGAACCAACCCTCCCTCCCCCCACCCTAGCTCACCCCTCCCACCAGAGTGCCCCCTGACTCCACCCTCCTCTACCGTTGTCTCCTCCCACGAACCCCACTCTTGGAACCTCCCTCCCCATTAAAATCCTCCTCTCCTGTCGGAGTGGCCCACCCTAGCTCCCCCCTCCTGTTGGTGTCCTCCCCACATCCCAACCCCCACCCATGGAACCCTCCCTCCCGCCGATGTCCTTCCCCCGCCAATCCCTCTGATGTGGCACGACCTAGGAATGCAATGGGGCGGACTGAGTGATCCCTTTGACTTAGATTCGCAAGCACTTAGACAAGGAAGCGAACTCGATGTTGGCGGGTTCACTCACGCGGTACGCGCCCTTTCCCAAAGGCAATCTGGGGATGGTGGTGAGGGTCCGGGGCGGGACCTCGCTAATCTGAGGGCTTGGCTATGCCAAGGCTAACCCCCTAAGGGGGTTTGAGACCAGCCATGATCATGAGCGGCCAGCACGCCAAGGGCGTGGGTTAGTGGTGGCACTCTCAACTCACACCGCAGTGGAGCACACAAGCAAGTGGAATTGGAATTTGGGCACTCACTCTCTGTCCGACGGGCAGTAAGATATGATACTAGGTGAACAAATGATATACCAGGAAGGGTAACCAAGCGCTCACCTGATCGGTTTAAAGAAACCGATCCTGACCGGAGATGAGGGTGAGCGGGGAAGCGTGGGAAACGCCACTCGCATGCTACGTCAGAGAAGCTTAACCTGCAATAATTGATTCCACCACTACACCTCACGCAAGAGGGTTTATCACGGGGTGGGGGGAATAATTTAATATAGCCAAAACTACCTCCACGCAGGGAGGGGTGCTCAGCCGGCCAGGTGAGAGGGAAAAGGAGAGCGGCGACAAGAATCGGGCCTTCAATCTGCACCGTCTCCCACCCTGTCTGCATAGTCAGGCTCCAGCAAATTGTTGGCGGTGGTGCTCCCTACTCGGACCTCTGATGAGGCTGAATTTGGTACCGCTGGAAAACTGCTTGTCTTGGGATGATCCAGGAAGAAAAATCATCTCGATCGGAGGTTGGGGGCGCCGGGGACGACAATTCTCGTGATACTATGTAGACACTATTGTCTACTGGCCAAAAAGAGTTTGCCGAGGGCGGTACTCCCAACTGGGATGTCAAAATAGGCCCGAACCAGTTTTTCTTGAAGGAGGGGTGGCCGTAATTTGACTCCTCAAAATATCGCCTCAAAACTGGCTCGAACCGCGAGATGGCGGTCTCTATACACCAGTGGGGATGAACAGGACACAGGAGTAGGATCGAAGGCCGAACTTATCGATGCTGAAGCTCGTCGATCCAGAGTCGAAACGGAGTGGGACCAGTCCCATCATGAAGAGAGGCGCCTTGGGGATGCATCAAAACTAGAATGGCCCCCGTCTAATGGAAGGGGAGCCGACACCGCCCATTCTCATGAGGATGCACAGGCTACGCTGTCAGTGAGATAGAGGCGCCTTATCGGGGACAATACTCTTAGCTGAGAGAACAAAATGGGGTGAGACCAGTCTTGAATGGAATCTGAGCATCCTCAGTTGTACTCCACTAGAGGGCAGGGCCAAGAGACGCTGGATGGGGCCAGTGTACCTACTGTGGTTGGCTGAATTGCTAGGGCGCAGTCAGGTCTGTCAGCTGGCCAGAGACGACTTGTTAGGGGCGATACTCCCTACTGGGTGATCGGAATGGAACGAGACCAACCTTGAGTGGAAGCTGGACGTTCCTAGTTTCTCTCCACTGAAGGGAAGAGCCAGGAGATGTTGGATGGAGCTGTGGCACCTTCTACAACTCATCTCTATAGCCTGCCGGAGTCATTTTGTGCAGCCTGATGAAAATAGGCCTCCCGCATAGCTCCAACCTCAGATGAGGTGCACGACCTCTTGTTACGAAGCTTGCTTGGAGTAGAATCCTCTGATGTAGGGCTGGTCACCAAGAACAGCTCAGGGACAACAGGGGCAATGCTGCAACAGGTGAACTAGTCTGCTTCTGCAACTATTTGGATGTCAGTGGGAAAAAGGGGTGGGGGATGGGGAGATGAGAGGGGGAAAACATGGTGGGATGGGGCTGTGATGATCCCTGGTTGAGAGAGGATCAGGGGAGGGGCGAACCAGACCAGGGGGAGGGGGAGAGAGGGTGTTGGGGACGGAGCTAGCTGGGGAGGGGAGTGGGGTGCGACTTGGGTGGGAGTGTGAGAGAGGAGGGGGGAGCAAGTGGCCTAGGGATGGGGGTTTCTCCCTTTGATTTGAATTTTTGTTTAATGGGGTGATCAATGAGGGGTCTTGGGAATGTGGAGGGATGTGTGGGGAAGGGGAAAGGGTGCTTGGGAAGGTGGATAAGGTGTATTAGGGAGTGAAGGGGTGCTTAGGGGGCTGTGAGAATTTAATGGAGTATTGATGGGGGTTGGGGAATATGAGGGGACAGGATGAGGTGACAGCTGATGTGGCTATTGAGGTGACTTGGGAGAGGGATGTGAAAGATGATGTGGAGGAGAGAGGAGAGAGAAGGGGGCGGCCTAGAGAGAGAAAAGAGGAAGAGAGAGAAAGGGGTGCACCCCCTAGAGAGAGAGAGGAAGAGAGAGAGGGGGGAGAGAGAGGGTGAGAAAATTTTCTAAAAGAGGCCTTTCAATTCAATTGCATTCAAAACTGTTCTACATGGAGGGGTTGGGTCCTATTTATAGGCACCCAATTTTTCACTAGACCAGACTACCCCTGACAACGTTATAAATGACCAAGCAGGTCCAAGGGGGGGGGGTGCCCCTAGGCCAGTCCACTTAGTTGGGCCCAATTGACTAGACAAGCTATCCTAATGACCCATTAACCACTCAACTGACTCAATTAAAGAAAAAATTACATAGATAAGACTCAAATAAAGCAAAAAATACAAGATATGACTCAAAAAAATATTGAGAAGCATGTGATATCCTCATCATACCCCCGGGGTGGGGAAAACTCGACCCCGTCGAGTATGGGTCTATCGGGGTAGTGATCCAGCATGTCTGGGGCCAGACGTGACAGGTCCCCTGAGTCACCCGCGTATCCTCAATCGGAAGTCGATCCTTCCGCCTCTCATGGTAGCGCTGGTGCACCCTATTCCTGGTGGTGGTGCTCTGCTCATCTAGTATCATCTCCACTTGCTCGTGTCGGTCCCTCAGGCTAATAGGTGGACTCTCACTGATGGTGTCTCTCGCAAAGGCAGGTATAGGCTCAAGATAGTCACTAGGTTCCACCGTAGGACCCTTATGGGTGCTGGGCTTGCCACAATGAAATTAGGATGTATCTCATAGCCCTTCTGTAGGTCTAAATCACAAACATGGCTGCCAAATCGCCTCAGAACCGGGAGAGGTCCAGTCCATCGTGCCCTCAGTTTGGAGGTGGCCCCGGGGAAGAGCCGCTCCATGCACACCATCACCAAGTCGCCTTCTTGGAATTCTAAGTGGCGCCTGTGAGTACTTGCCCACTTCTTGCAAGCCTCGTTACCCTGCTCTATGTGCTTGCGATGTATGGAATGTAGGGATGCTAGTGAACTGAGATACATGGCATGTATGAGTGAGCCGGGACAACCAAATTTGGACCTATCATGCATGATATTTCTATCAAGTTGGACGGACGTAGGAGGGCCGGGACATCTACATGTGAACCTATCATGCAAGAGCTTGACAAGTGTCAGGTGACAAGGACACCCACATGTGAACCTATCATGCATTTGGCCCCTATCAACTTTGTTAGACATAGGTGGGCCTGGACATCCAAATGTGATTCTATCATGAGCTTTATCAATCTTGACTATCACAGGAGGACCTAGACAACTGAGCTCGTAAATTTCTCTACCCAAATATGATGATGAGCATAGTGATGCACGCAACTTTATCCGCAGGGGGGGGGTTCTCTCTAAGTTAACTTATGTGTGGGGGTGCCAGCAAAGATGGGATTTGGTCGCCCCTTATGTAACTAACCTGGGGAGGGATAACATGATGGGCTTCTTGGAGGGTTGGATTGGGGTCGGTGGCTTCAAAGGTTCCCAATAGAATGGGTCAAAGGGATCAAAGAAAGTGTGGCTTGAGACGGTAAGATCTTCCCCTATATGCTCCCACATCACAAGTCTCTCATCGTGTGATGGGTTATCCCTAGGTGTAAAGGGAGATGGGATGTTGGCCTCGATGAGATGGCTTGACTTCCTACCCGAGACAACAAGCTCCATATTGTGGATAAGGTCAGGCTCCTCGGGTGTGGGGAGGAACAAAAGGAGGTCACTAGTGTAGCAACCTATGGTACAGATTGAGGTGATGGAGCCCACACATAGGTGAATGGGGTCAAGGCTCTTAGGTCGGTCTGTCCCTAGGGTCAACATGCCGGTCAGCTCAAGTTGCCATTCTAGACCCTTGATGAGATCATCCATAGTCTCTACATTGTAGTAGGATTAGATGGTGGTGCGATGAAAATGAGGGGCACCATAGGGAAGTTTTGCTCAATGGGAGGGCAGATATGGGCCATGATTTAATGCATCAAGCTCTTCTCTAGCCAACTAACAAGGGGCCCACTTAAGATGAGTTCACTCCCAACTAGAGTGGATGGTATGGAGCGGAGTTCAAGTTGTAGGGGAAAATACAGGGCTTCCTCCTCGGCTTGGGCATGGGCTTCCTTAAGGGAAGGGAGAGGGTCCGATGTGTTCCCCATTTCCATGTGGTCGGGGATGTGGGTCATGATTTCCTTATACTCCTTGGCCCATTCAAGGGGGACCTCAAAAATCCTACGGCTGCCCATATCTTCATTTTGGAAGGTGGGGTGCTCTTTCTCAACAAGTGGGTGGTCTTTGGTGGGTGGGACGGTAGCGGCCGAAGGAGGGTGCATCCCAGGCGGTGGGCTATGGTAGGATTGGGTCGGGGTAGGGAGTGGGAGTAGCGGGGGTCTATGATAGGGTCGGGTTGGGGTAGGGAGTGGGAGGTGGGATGGGTGAGGGAGTTTGGGATGGTTGGTGTTGGGAGGTGTGCCCTTCATGGGAAGGGCAGGTGGAGGGGTAGAGGTGGTGGTTGGGGATGAGCTAGTAGGGAGCGGTGGTGATTGAGCCGTTAAGGTGGCCTTAGGCTGGCCAGGTGGGGACGGAGGAGTTGTTTCCCTTGGTGTGGAGCCATTGTCATTGTTTTGGCCAAGCTAGTTGGATATGGCCTTAAGCTCCCTAAGAGCGGTCGTGACGTCTTCCTTGAGGGTGTTCACTTGGCCTAGGAGACCATTCACCCTAGTGACATAGCTCTCTTGGGGGTTGGGACCTATGGGGAGGGCCGAGGATGACGGATAGGATTGGTATGAGGTAGCCATACTAATGGAGAATTGATGATGCACGGGGTGATGGATGCAAATACCCTGGGACTAGACTTGTAATAACAAGCTTAGAACTTGCTCTGATACCACTTGATGTGACACGACCCAGGGATGTAATAGGGCGGACCGAGTGATCCTTGGACTTAGAGTCACAAGCACTTTGAAAAGGAAGGGAACTCGATGTTGACATGTTCACTCACACGGTGCGCACTCTTTTCCGAAGGCAATCTGGAGATGGTGGTGAGGGTCCAAGGCAGGACCTCGCTATTCTGAGGGCTTGGCTATGCCAGGGATGACCCCCTAAAGGGGTTTGGGACCCCCCACGATCGTGGGCGACCAGCACGTCAAGGGCATGGGTTAGTGGTGGCACTCTCAACTCACGTCGCGATGGGGCACACAAGCAAGTGGAATTGGGATTCGGACACTCACTCTCTATCCGATGGGCAGTAAGATATGATACTAGGTGAACAAATGAAATACCAAGAAGGGTAACCAAGCGTTTACCTGATCGGTTTGAAGAAACCGATCCCGGCTGGAGACAAGGGCGAGCAGGGAAGCGTGGGAAACGCCACCAACACGCTGTGTCGGAGAAGCTTGACCTGTAATAATTGATTACACCACTACATCTCAAGCAGGAGGGTTGATCACGGGGTGAGGGGAATAATTTAATACAGCCAAAACTACCTCCACGCAGGGAGGGGTGCTCAGCCAGCCAGGCGAGAGGGAAAAGGAGAGCGGCGACGAGAATCGGGCCTTCAATCTGCACCGTCTCGCACTCTGTCTACATAGTCAGGCTCCAGCGAATTATTGGCAGTGGTGCTCCCTGCTTGGACCTCTGATGAGGCTGAATTTGGTACCGCCGAAAAACTGCTTGTCTTGGGATGATCCAGTTAGCTCGATCGGAGGTCGGAGGCACCAGGGATGGCAATTCTCGTGAGACTGCACAAACATTATCGTTTGCTAACTCCCAACTGGGATGTCGAAACAGGCCCGGACTAGTTTTGCTTGAAAGAGGGGCGGCCCTAGTTTGACTCCTCTAAATATCGCCTCAAAATTGGCTCAAACCGCGAGATGGCAGTCTCTGTACACCGGTGGGGATGAACAGGATGCTGGACCAGGATCGAAGGTTGGGCTTACCGATGTTGAAGCTCTCCGATCCGGAGTTGGAACGGAGTGGGACCAGTCCCATCGTGAAGAGAGGCGCCTTGGGGATGCGTCAGAACTGGAATGGCCCCCTCTGATGGAAGGGGAGCCGACACCGCCCGTTCTCATGAGGATGCGCAGGCTGCATTGCCAGTGAGACAGAGGTGCCTTGTCGGGGACGATACTCTAGCCTGGGAGAACGGAATGGGGCGAGACCAATCTTGAACGGAAGCTGGGCGTCCTCAATTGTACTCCACTAGAGGAAAGGGCTAGGAGATGCTGGATGGGGCCGGGGTACCGACTGTGGTCGGCTGACTTGCTGGGGTGCAGTCAGGTCTGTCGGCTGGCCAGAGATGACTTTTTGGGGGTGATACTCCCTGCTAGGTGATCGGAATGGAACGAGACCAACCTTGAGTGGAAGCTGGACGTTCCTAGTTGCTCTCCACCGAAGGGAAGAGCCAGAAGATGCTAGATCGAGCCATGGCACCTTCTGCAACTCGTCTCTGTCACCTGCCAGAGTCGATTTGCGCAGCCTGACGAAAATAGGCCTCCCATACAGCTCCGACCTCGGATAAGGGTGCATGACCTCTTGTTGTGAAACTTACTTGGAGTAGAATCCTCTGATGCAGGGCAACTCAGGGATGACGGGGTTGATGCTGCAACATGCGGACTAGTCTGCTTCGGCAACTGCCTAGATGACAGTGGGAAAAAAGGGTGGGGGATGGGGAGATGAGAAGGGAAAAACAGGGTGGGATGGGGCTGCAGTGATCCCTGGTTGAGAGAGGATCAGGGGAGGGGCGAACCAGACCAGGGGGAGGGGGAGAGAGGGTGCTGGGGGGAGCTAGCAGGGGAGGGGAGTGGGGTGCGACTTGGGTGGGAGTGTTAGAGAGGAGGGGGGCATAAGTGGCCTAGGGAGGGGGGTTTCTCCCTTTGATTTGAATTTTTGTTTAATGGGGTGATCAATGAGTGGTCTTGGGAGTGTGGAAGGATGTGTGGGGAAGGGGAAAGGATGCTTAGGAAGGTGGAGAAGGTGTATTGGGGAGTGAAGGGGTGCTTAGGCAGCAGTGAGAATTTAATGGAGTATTGATGGGGGTTGGGGAATATGAGGGGACAGGATGAGGTGACAGCTGATGTGGCTATTGAGGTAGCTTGGGAGAGGGATGTGGAAGATGATGTGGAGGAGAGAGGAGAGAGAAGGGGGCGGCCTAGAGAGAGAAAAGAGGAATAGAGAGAAAGGGGTGCACCCCCTAGAGAGAGAGAGGAAGAGAGAGAGGGGGGAGAGAGATGGTGAGAAAATTTTCTAAAAGAGGCCTTTCAATTCAATTGCATTCAAAATTGTTCTACATGGAGGGGTTGGGTCCTATTTATAGGCACCCAATTTTTCACTAGACCAGACTACCCCTGACAACATTACAAATGACCAAGCAGGTCCAAGGGGGGGGCTGCCCCTAGGCCAGTCCACTTAGTTGGGCCCAATTGACTAGACAAGCTATGCTAATGACCCATTGATGCGGGACGGACACGCGACCTAGGACTCTAGCTCGCGATCGTCCCTATGCGAGGGAAACGTTGGACCGTACGCGGTTGAGAAATCGGTAGAAGAGAGAGAAGGGGGCGGCCTAGAGAGAGAGAAGAGGAAGAGAGAGAAATGGGTGCACCCCCTAGAGAGAGAGAGAAGGGGAGAGAGAGGGTGAGATGATTTTCTAAAAGAGGCCTTTCAATTCAATTGCATTCAAAATTGTTCTACATGGATGGGTTGGGTCCTATTTATAGGCACCCAATTTTTCACTAGACCAGACTACCCCTGACAACATTACAAATGACCAAGCAGGTCCAAGGGGGGGGGTGCCCCTAGGCCAGTCCACTTAGTTGGGCCCAATTGACTAGACAAGCTATCCTAATGACCTATTGATGCGGGACGGACACGCGACCTAGGACTCTAGCTCGCGATCGTCCCTATGCGAGGGAAACGTTGGACCGTGCGCGGTTGAGAAATCGGCAGTGAGTCTCGGGTATCGGCTTTCCGCGTGTACTCGGATCGAGTCACGGGACGGGTCACTCACTCTCGCTCTCTCGCAGTGGTGAATAAAGCATATATCGCTCTAAGAACCTATCATATGCAGCGGCATTCAAAAATATACGGGTAAAGTAAATGCCTACGAGGAGGGTAGCGAGTTTACCTCCACGCTCCGGGCGTGGGGAAGACTTCCCGGCCAAGTACGGTAACTCCCAGTAACAACGGTTAAAATTTAATTATAGTAGTGAATTATATTGCCCACTCTACGCAGGGAGGTAAAGGACTACAAGTGGGTCCGAGAGGATCGACCCTGGGTTGACGGGCAGCAAGTCGGAAGGGCTCTCGGGGCGAACTCGGCCTGCTGGTCCGACTCGATACTGACTTGCTGAACAGTAAGGCACGACTTCCAAAGGAACGTCACCTTCCTGCGATCTTCGGAAGGCGCTGCTTGGCTGGAACGTTGGCAGGACCTCTCTGGTCGACTCCTGGGCGCGGCGGTCGCGGAAGTTGACTTTTGATATTTATTTGTAAATTTCTTCCGGACTGTTATTTCGGACCTGCACAGGGAACAGATTTGTGCACCTCGGCGGCAAGAATTAATTCTCTCAGATCCGAAATCAGATTGAGTCAAGACTGGTGGCGTTGGAAAGAGGACTCCCAGATCTACAACGTATAATTTTTTTAGGTCGATCCAACAAAGGGATGAGAAATGGGAGGCTCTGTAACACTGTAATTTTTATGTGGATCTGATTACTGACACTCAGGACAGAAAGGGATATGCCTGAAACGGACCTTTGACCGAGGGATAAATGATTTTTACAGGGGCTGAAAAAATTATGGGAGGTAGAGGGGGACGTGAGGAACACTGAGGAATTTTTGTGATTTTCTTAAAAAGTTCTAAGAGGATGAAAAAAATACAACCAGGTGACATTATCCCGTGGATATGCAGAATGGCATATTACAGGGGGAGAACAAGAAATATGGAAAAAATAATAAACGATGTCCAAATGGCACGAAATTTAAACTGGAGACTAGGAGAGACAGGTAGAACAAGCTCTCAAAGTTTGGGCTCGATCAAACAACAAGAACAAAAGATAAAATTCCAGAGTTGAGATTCTATCCTGATTTGGACAGAACTCCGGCGATGGTGGCGGCAACGCGATGGCGGCGGCAGAAATAGATATCAGAGGATGAGAGGAAGTGATAGAATGGGTCTCACACCCTGGAAGGCTGGAGGAGGAAGAAGCACAGCAGAGGGAGAGAGGAGAGGGGCGCACCCTTCAAGGAGCTTCAACCATTTTCACAATTTTTCATTCATTCATCATTAAACCTTACAAAACACTATACATGGGTTTATATATAAGGGGAGGAAGGGGGAGGGGGTTGGAATTTCGTGGGAGAGAGGGGAGGGGTAGCATTTTCTTCCCCCATGTGGTCAATTGGCCTAAAATAAGAAAATACAAAATATTATTTTAATGGGGGGGCACCCCCTTGACTTAAGGGGAGGCATCTTGGACATTTTTCACCCATTGTCCCCTTGACTTGTCCAAGAAGGAAAGAATCCTTCTAGAAGCCACCTTGGCATTTGACCAGCCTCACATGGACCTCTAGGGCTTAGGTGGACCAATGGGGAAGGAGTGGGGGCCCCTTTGCTGGACCTACTACACTTTTGTAAATAAACCCAAAGATCCTTAGGGAATGACACATTGGCTTATAAAGTCTTACAATTGTAAACATACTTTCCCAAGGATATAAAAGTAAACTAAAGGACACAAATACAAAAGTAAAAGGTTAGTGCTCGGTGTTGATTCCCATCCCCCATTAACCACTCAACTGACTCAATTAAAGAAAAACTTACATAGATAAGGCTCAAATAAAGTAAAAAATACAAGATATGACTCGAAAAAATATGGAGAAGCACGTGATATCCTCATCACCCTCTCTTGGAACCTCCCTCCCACATAAACCCTCCCCTCCTACTAGAGTGGCCTGCCCTGGCACCCCCCAGTGTCCTCACACCCCCATCTCCACCCATGGAACCCACCCCCATCATGTTGGTGTCCTCCCCCCACCAACCCACTCCTGGAACCCCCCTTCCCCACTGAAACCCTCCCCTCTCGCTAGAGTGGCCCGCCCTGGCTCCCCCCTCTCGCTGATGTCCTCCCTACACCCCCCCACCCATTGAACCCACCCCCGCTCTCGCTAGTGTCCTCCCCCCACCAACCCCACTCCTGGAACCTCTCTCCCCACCGAAACCCTCCTCTCCTGCCAATGTCCTCCCCCCCAACCCACCCATGGAACCCACCCTCCCCACTGAAACCCTCCCCCCCACCTTGACTCTCCCCTCCTCGTCGACGTTCCCCCCTCTCACCCTAGCTCCCCTATCTCTACCAAAGTGGTGGCAAGGCCAAGGAGAGGGATCATGTGACCTTACCCCAGGTAAGAGAACATTAGGACGTGCAATGATGACGCCCTACCATCTCCACCACCACACACACACACACACACACACACACACATTACTACTGCATTCTCCGATAAAAAAAGAAGGAGATGACCAAAATCAAAGATGATGATCCTCTGACCTCTCTCTCTCTCTCTCATTGTACACCCGATCCCACTGGATGAGGTTGCCAACACCGGAAGGAGAGACCCTCTTCAATGCCCCTCCTCTCTCTCTTTAACCAAGGCAATTTGAGTAAAAAAATGTAACAACCAATGAAGAAAATAATATTCCATATAATCTTTTTTTTGGACATATTTTAACTCGTGGGACATTTTAATAAGGGTTGGAAAATTTTACGGACTTATTAATAAAAGTTGTATTAGGGAGGTTCATGTCTAATATAGTATAGATTGTAAGGTCAAGATCTAAAAAAAACCCTATGTATTTATGAGGATAAATATGACTGAAAATTATACGGGTATAGAATAGAACACGTAAGATTGTAGGGGTACCATGTCATTATCCCTATTTTTTATTCACCAAAAGGGGTAGAGTTTAATCACATTGCCTCGTTAAGTCCA
This sequence comes from Amorphophallus konjac, assembly GCA_022559845.1. NCBI lineage: Eukaryota > Viridiplantae > Streptophyta > Magnoliopsida > Alismatales > Araceae > Amorphophallus > Amorphophallus konjac. The sequence goes on along the minus strand of CM040122.1, from coordinate 331,222,670 downwards.
TCAAGGAAGTTTCCTTGGGGTTGCACCTTCACCAGCAAAAATGGAATCGCTACAAAACAAACCATACAACCAGCAGATGCAGCCAGCGAAGCAGTTTCCCACTTTTCACCCGCAGAAAGAACCAACACTGCCGCAACTCGCGATCCATATTTCAGCCGTATGTACACAATCGACAATATGCAGTGCATTTCCTTGAATACAAGGATACGACAGAAATTCATCAGCTTCCCGTCAAAATCAAGGCATCTGCATGCGGAGTCAAAATTCCATGTTGTCAACAACGAGCTCATGCAAAAATAAACCAACAAGCAAATTCCACAGCTATTGGGGGGGGGGGGCTCAGATGCATAATTGAATCCAACCTCATCAATTGTAATTCCAATCGTGAAAGCACTTCGCTCATCTTTTGTCCGTGTTGTCCAGGAATCGAATCATGAGTTGGCGAGTGGAGAATTTGTTGGGTTTGCACAAGAATTAAATTCACGGGCTACTAAGTTAACGTGCTAATTTAACAAGCTTCGACTCAGTACCACTGCCCTCCACCACATTTGTTGAGTGCATCAACCCCTCAGATAATCACAATACGAGAATACCAAAATTCCCGAGTCTATGATACTCATGGAGGGAAAACATTAGGTAGTGGCTGGGCCGTCATGGAAAATACTCAACACAGCAAATGAGCACAAGGGAGAATTCCAGGTGGACCTGTAAATTATCGGATCTTGATTTCCCTTCCCAAATTAAATTCAAATGAAGATCCATACAATAATGAAGCTCCATTACAGGTGATTCACTTGTCTTCTCCCACAAGCCCTCCGGATGCAGGATGGCCTCTCATGAGCACTCTGACCAGACATTGGAGACTGCAGATTGGCCACTCAGCTAGGTTACATGGGGGGCACTCTTTCTGCTGCATTTTCTCTGAGAAGGCATATCTATGCAGCCACCATTCAACAGCAGGAAGGAGCCGCATTTGCATCGAGGAGTGGGTCAAATGGGGAGGGTGAAGCATGGGAGAGGGAGAATGGATAGAGTTGTGAAGAGAAGTTAGGGAGGGTGTTGGTGAATTGCATTCACCACTTTAATTATACTTTGTATGGAGATCATACTCCACAAGGAATAGAAATCCCACTTTTTTCATATTTATCTGAAAGTCGATCCTACCACAAGTCCATTATCTATATAAACAATGTACTTACAAAGCAGCAAGAGACTGTGAAATGTGAATTCCCCCCTAAAGGAAAAGCCCAAAACCCAGACATGTACACAGACTGTCGAAGTCAAAACCCCACTCTACAGACCCATATCCAGCCAGGCAGCCCTTCAGACCAAAGAGAACCAAATCTCCAATGTGGTGCTACAACTCCGTCAAACTTGCCATCCCCCTTGGCTGTGTCAGAGAGGGAGAGAGTACCAGCTTGGCTGCATTTCTATTCTTAAGTGCCATCATTGCTGCCTCAGCAAAGGCCTGTGCAGCTTCTGCATCAGCTTCGGCATTCTCTGCATCCCTTGCTGCTGCTTCAGCTTCAGCTATGGCTGCTTCTGCCTCCGCAACAGCTTGAGCAGCAGCGGCAGCAGCCTCTTGTGCTGTCATGTTCCTAATTTTTGCAAGCTCAGCATCAATTTGAGATTTTGTTAAAATTTTAAGATCATCTCTTTCCACTTTGGTAGACTCCTTCAGCCTTGATTCCAAAAGCAACATCCTGGAATCTCTCTCTTCAGGAAAAGATGGAGCAATTCTGTACTTGCGCTTCACCTATCAGCCAACACAAAGTAAACAAGAAGAAATTTTTTTAAAGCCATCAGCAGATCCAAATAAGGACCCAAAAAATGCAGCAAGAAAGTTTAACACAAATAACGACAAGAAACATGTGATGTTGATAATCATAAAAAACCTTTAAACCATGTGTAAATAGTCATGAAAAACCTTTAAGGAACAACAAATATCTGAAACTTGGCCTCCACAACTGAGCACACCCAAAATTGTTATTTCAATCGCATCCAGCTCATGTCTTTCACCAAATGGCTAAGAAAATATTCGAGAAAAATAAACAGCATGTGCGTTAACTGAAAGCATGAACTGTTCGGTTTAACATTGCAGTAAACCATGATGTAGCTCTGAGCCTACCACATGATTAGCCCTTCATTCATCATCAAGAGATTCAAGAGAGACCATAAAGCTCACAAAAGATGTAAAGATCTTAGTTCACTGGCATCTCAGTGCCTCACCCAGATTACCTCGGGTCCTCAACATACTTGCAAATATAATGTTTTTACCTCCAATAATCCTTGTGAAATAAAAATAACTGATTGGCATGTTTTAATGGGTTAATTCCCAACACCCCCCCCCCCCCCCCCCCCCCCGGCCAAAAAAAAAAGAAGGAAAAGAACAAGAAAATATGGTTTCTCGCGAGGAGAAGGGAAGCAGCAAAACAGAGGAAAAAAACCTGAAACTCACATTCTGCAAATAGCACAGCTTATCCTTTTACTGTTTATCACAGTAACAGCGGTCAATGCAAAGAGTGTTACCTACAAGATTGCAGAAGATTGCTCATGCTATGTTTTATTCCACAGAATGGGATTTACAGTTCATTATATCATACATGCCACCATATAATTTTGGCAAATATGAAGTGCCTTAATCAACTTTCATACTTGCAATTCAAGCAAATATAGAGTACCTTAATCAACTTCCGACTTGCTGTCAAAGCCTTCAATTTGGCAGACAAAATCCGTTTGAAATTTGGAGGTGACCAGTACTGATCCTACATGAATCCACACTCAAAAAAGTTGGAATCATCTGCAGTTAAAATGAGGTACATATGAAAAACACCTTGAAGAATCAAATTGAAATGTGATACTATCCACTTTACAGAAAGAAACACTTAGAAAACTCACCAAACATCCAATTTTAAGACCACTCCCGAGCCACGTCCAACACAAGCATTCTAACTCCAAAAGTCTCTTCCACCCTTTATCACCACTTATAATTCCCTCCTAAACTTCTAAAACATAACAGAATCTTCAACTAGATCAACTATCCCTCCTTGCTAGAATTGTTTGTCAATCAAATAAACAAGTTTAAACTTTGAGAATCAATACATTATGCTCACCATACAACTCGGAGACCATATTAAAAAAAGGATTTTTGCAAAAATACCATGCTTACAAGTTTATTTTCAGAATTACCTCTATTATTTTCATATTGTTTTTAATCACCTTGCTACATTGCTATACTTGCAAAAATGCCCTTGCTGTCACCAGCTATTAGCATGCTGTTAAGATCTCTTATTTAACCCTAGTTAGCCTTTAACTAAAGTTGAAAAAGGTCGAACATACCCCAATTTGCTTGTAAATGCTCTCTCTCTGTGGCACAATCATCATCATCATCATCATCAAAGCCTTTTCCCAATTATTTGGGGTCGGCTACATGAATCCGGTTCCGTTAAAGATTTCTATCAAGTGCTATATTCATATTTAAACCCAAGAAACTAATGTCCTTCCTAATAACATCACACCATCTCATTTTAGGCCTTCCCCGAGCTCTTTTACTAACATCCACTAAGATACGATTACATCTTTTAACCGGCGCTGAGTTAGGGCGACGAAGCACATGACCAAATCACCTGAGTCTATTTTCTCTCATTTTACTATCAATTGGGGCTATCCCTAAGTCCTTACGGATGCGCTCATTTCTAATTTTGTCTTTCATAGTCTTGCCACACATCCATCTCAATATTCTCATCTGTGCTACACACATTTTGTGAATGTGTTCCTTTCGTACTACCCAACACTCGGTACCATATAACAAAGTAGGTCTCACAGCCGTTCTATAAAATCTCCCTTTGAGTTTCACAGGCATACGACGATCACATAGGACTCCTGACGCGTTTCTCCATCTTAACTAGCCTGCCTTAATCCTATGTGTAACGTCGTCATAAATCTCCCCATTCTCTTGTATGATAGACCCTAAGTATCGAAAGCTACTACTCTTCGAAATATTATGCCCATCAATTAGAACCTTGTCTTCCTGTACCACTCTCCCATTACTAAAATTATAATGCATAAACTCTGACTTACTCCTACTAATTTAAAAACCTTTAGACTCCAAGGCATCTCTCCAACGCTCTAACTTAGCATTTAAAGTATCAATACTCTTATCAATTAAGACAATATCATCTGCAAATAACATACACAAAGAGATATCCTCATGCAATTGTTTTGTTACTTCATCCATAACTAAGGCAAAGAGATACGGACTTAGTGCAGAACCTTGATGCAAACCTATAGAAACTGGAAATTCACCAGTCTCTCCAGCAATAGTTCGAACACTAGTAATAGCACCGTCGTACATATCCTCTGTGGCACAATATGCCGGTCAAAATAACTTGTTTTTATAATGGCATTTTTTTTCTAAAACTTCAATCACATAAATGAAAATAGTATATCCTTTGAATCTTCAATGGATGGTAATATAGGGGTATTTTTGGCACTATATTAATATAAGGTTATTAAATAATATGAATATAAGAGGGGAATTCCGTAAAAAAACCTGCAAGGTGAGTAGTTGTGCAAAAAAACCCTAAAAAAATCCAAAAGATTTTTTTCTTGAGAAGTAGATGGTACCATAAATATATTAATAGAAAAATGAATGTACATGTATATGCTTTCAGCTCCCAAAATCCCTATACGAAAACCTACACACCAAGGAGGTGTGACCCAAGATCAGCTACCCAACAAAAAGAAAAGTGAGGAGTTATGAGCCTCCACTTTACGTAAGTGCTTAGCCCAATCCCCTACTTTGCCACAAACAAAAGAGACAATCCCATCCTTAGTTCTAGCTTCCTTCTTGAAGATTCTATTATTTCTTTCACTCCACAATGCCTAGAGAGTAGCACGAAAGATAAATCACCAGATGATATCGTCCCCCTTGATAAACCACCTCCTGTGCTAGTTGAGAAAGAGATTCTACGCACTCTCAAAGTGGCCCAGAGGTTGGTGAAATCTCCTCCCAATCCTCATCCATAACTCCGCAAAAGAGCATCCTGTGAACAGATGATTCAGATACTCCTCTTCAACAATTCATAGTATAGGCATTACATATGGTTGCAGCTGATCAAACAGAGGTATTATTAATCAGCCAGAGTATGGAATCTTTACCCGCCTCACACGTACAATGTTTCCCCCATTTGGGGAGGCATTCTTCCGTGTGTGGACTTCTTCAGAATTAGCGTCCGATTCAGATTGGGTAATGGAGAGAGTTGTTCTTTTTGGCATGACAGGTGGACTGGAGAGTTCACAATTACGGAGGCCTTTCCCTCGCTATATGCTATTGTAGGTGCACCGGGAGCTTCTATGGCTCAGTCCTTCGATGCGCAGTTGGCAAGGGGTGTTTGGTCACCTACCTTCATAAGGAACCTCTATTTGGAGGAGATGGATCAGATAGAACATCTTCTTGCTTTCCTTCTACAGTTTAAGTTGGATGCCTTTTTAGGAGATAGGTGGCTTTGGAGATGGGAGAGGGAGGGCCTTTTCTCTGTGAGATCGGCATATTCCCTCATCTCGGATGGAGGGCTGTGCCAAAAGTTTGCTTCTCATGTTTCACCAATAGCCCACTGTTGAGCCAATTTGTTAACATCTCAAAATAGATAGAGGAAAAAACATTCACAAGTGGTTAAATTCCACAATACATGTGAGTGAAATGGGTTAGGATGGGGAAATCATTGGTATAAAAAATTCCCCCACCTAGCACAAAATCACCATACCACCGTACACGTGGGAAACGCCAATTTCCCTCTTCTCATGTGAAAAATGTACAGTAGAGGGGCTATTTATAGGGGAATCCACCACCTTTTCACCCATTTTAGGGGTTTAGGACCTAGTCCACCCCATTTTGGGGGATTTGCCCGGGTCCACTCCCAAAAGGGGGGATTTACCCCAGGTCCACCCCTCCCTTGGGAGTTTGCCCCGGGTCCACCTTCCCCTTGGGAGGTTTGCCCCAGGTTCACTCTAAACAGGGTTTGGAGTCTGGTTAAAGTTCAGAATAGGGCTGATTATGCCTTAACTAATTGTTCTACCCTAGTGAGCATGCAATGCATTGGTTTGGTAATTAAGGATCAGCCAAAAAAGAAAGAAAGAAACATGCTAGCAAGGGTAGGATTAGCAGCCAAGCAGCAGTCCAATGGTCAAAGTAGTTGCAGTAGTGGCAACATAATAGCAGCATCAACAACCCAATGGCAGCAGCCCTGCAACAGCAGTGTAGCAGCACAAGGCCCAGTGGAAGCAGCAGCTCTATTGCAGCAGTAGCACTCAAGGGCAGTAGCAGCAACCCACTAACAGCGACAGCAATGCCATGGCAGCATCATCAGTCTTGCAACAGCATTATCAACAGCTCAAGGGCTGCAGTGCAACAGCAGTATCAGCAGCTCAAGGGTTGCAGTGGCAGCTCAGAGAAACAACACTGCAATCACAACCCTTTAATCAAGGAGAAATTAACCCAATTTGAAGCCCAAAGGGTTGAAATAGTCTGCATTCACCCACTTTTGGGGGGTTTACCCCGGGCCCACCCATTTTGGGGGTTTGCCCCAGTTCCAACCCCAAAGGGGGTGTTTTGCCCCGGGTCCACTCCCCCTTTGAAAGATTTGCCCCAGTTCCAACCCCAAAAGGGGTGTTTTACCCCGGGTCCACTCCCCCTTTAGGGAGATTTGCCCCGGTTCAACCCCCACAAGGGTGTTTTTGCCCCGGTCCACCCTGAACACTTGATTAAAAGGCTTTGAGGTCTAATTAAAGCCCAAATGAGGCTGATTAAACCTTGAATAAGCATTCTACCCTAGTTAGTATGTAACACATTGGGTCCTTAAATTTCACCCTTTTAGATGCTTTTTCAGACTCATTGCAGATACTAATATAATACTTAATTATTATATCTTAATTACTATATATTATTAATTAATTATATATTATTATATTAACTTTATATTATTTATTTATTATTATAATAATATAATATCAATGATACATTTTAGATCCTACATGTAGAAATATAAGAAGGGGGATCTCCTTCTCCATCGAAAGAAAAAAAATGAAAATTTCAATTTTTGTATAATTATTCAGTTCTTTATTTAGTCCTTGATCTAACTAAATTAAATCTTGGGTCTAAATTAAATATGGAAATAGAAGGTTCGTATCTGTAAGTAAAGAATAGTTCAAAGTGAAAGTCAGGCAATGTAGGAACTAGGAACATAAACTGAAACATTCTGGAGCTACAAAGATAGTTATTGAATCGTTAGCACCACATAAAAACATTCCTCCTAGTGTAGTTGTTAATACGAATAACAGAAACTCTGTAATTAAGGATAAGTATAAAGCATGCTAACATAGGTGGCATTAGTAGCATGATAGCAGCAGTACAAGGGCTGCAGCAGCAGCAGCACCCAGGGGTAGCAGCAATACTCCAAGGCAGCAGCAGCTTTGCTACAGCCATGTAATAGCAGCAGTACCCAGGGGTGGCAACAGCAACTTATGCAATATAGCAACTGCAACAGCAGCACATAACTGTTGCAACAGCAGCAAGCAAATTTGATAGCTGCAGCAGCAACTTGGTAGCAGCAGCAGCAGCAGTACAAGAATAGCAGCAACAGCAGCATTAATGCAACACCTGTAATAAGCATAGCAACAACAGCTACAGCAGCAACAAATAAGATTAACAGCAGCAGTAGCAGCTAAAACCATAGGTGACTGCAGGCACACAATGGCAGCAGCTCAAGGGCAATAGCAACAATATCTTGATTAGTGACAGTAGCAACAATCCCAGCAAGCAGCTGCAGCATTGATGCAATCACAAAGAGGAGTATCCCCAACCTATTCCTCCACAGCTTGAGGGCCACAGCAATTTTCTCATCTTGTTGGAAATGCCCAGTCCATATCACCACAGCCATCATCTTTTTACCCCTCGTAGGGGTTTTAGACACGGATCCACACCCTTCTTGGGGGTTTACCCCGGGTCCACCCCCTTTTTTTGGGGTTTGCCTCGGGTCTACCCCCCAAATGGGGGTTTACCCCGGATGCACCCCCCTTTTTGGGGGTTTGCCCCGGTTCCACCCCCCCAAGGGGTGTTTTTAGCCCGGGTCCACCCTATGCACCAAATTAAAAGGTTGTTGGGGGCCTGATTAAGGGTTAAATAGGCTGATTAAGCCCCAAATAGGAATTATACCCTAGTTAGTATGCAATGCAATAATTTTCTAACCAAGGGTCAGCAAAAAGCATGCTAACAAATGGCAGCATCAGCAACATAAGCAGCAGTTTAATGGCTAAACTAGCTGCAGTAGTAACTAACAAAGTCAGCAGCATCAACTCAATGGCATCAGCAGCTCAATGGTAGCAGCAACAACAAGAACAACAGCTGAAATGGGAGCAGCAGCTGCAATGGCAGCAGTACAACAATTGCTGCAACAGCGGCACAAGCACACTAGCTTTAACAACAGCATGATGGCGACTAAATCTGCTGCAACAGCAGCAAACAAAATTGTCCTGCAGCAGCCACACAACAACAATAGCTACCCTGGCAGCATTAAACAAAGCTTCTCACAGCAATAAATGTTTCCCAGTCCACAAGTTCTCCCAGTGGTGCAGCTTGTCATTCACTTTGAGTATCAACAAAATCAACGAAAGAAGGGGTAATGGCAGCATGGGTCTACCCCATATGGAGGGGTTTGGACTGGTTCCACCCCCCATATAGGGGTTTTGCCCCAAGTCCATCTCCCATATAAGGGTTTTGCCCCGGTTCCACCCCCAAATGGGGGATTTGGAACGGGTCCACCCGCCACATGGGGTTTTGCCCCGGATCACTCCCAAATTCCCTTGTTTTGCCCCGGATGGAGAGTGTAACTGCCGGGATTCCCTCGAGACTATAAATAACCCAGTGGGGCCCTCATTTGGGAGGAGGAGAAGGACACGGAGAGAACTGCAAGTGTTGGTTACGCTTTGTTCAAAGGCCCATCATCTGGGTTTCGTGATTGGTGCTTGTGCTTGGTTCAGAAACCTTGTGGTTGTGTTGTGAGAGTATACTACAAATCCCATGTGCATCACAATCCTTTTTGTGAATTGTGTAATCTAGAGAAAATTTCCTATATGGAAAAGCCCTGATTGCCTCACAGCAAAATTTCCTATATAACTAAAGCCTCGATTGTCTTTGAACATCGGGTTGTGTCACTCCTTGGAGAGAGATCATAAAAATTTTTCTTCTGGGAGGCTCCGCCCCCTGAAACCCCCCGCAAGGTCGATCCCCGTCGTTGCACTGGTGGACATGCTAGGCCGGGCCCCAGCTCATCAGAGCTTAAGAAGGGGAAACAATCCCCCGAGAGTCTTTGGTCAACGGGTCTTCCCCAACGAGGGACTTGCGCCTAGTACTAAAATTATACAAAAAAAAATCCCTGTCCAGTTTAGAAGTCACCAAAACCTCCTTGGTCTGGACAAATTGCATAGATACCCCTCATGACAGAGAAGATTACAGAAATATCACCAAAAGTGAAAAATTACAGAAATACTCATAATAGGTCTGAAATTGCCCTGATTGCCTGTGAGCAATCTTAATTGACTATGAATCTTAATTGACTATGAATGAAAGATCATGTGCAATCGGAAAAACTTGTCGACAAGTCTGTACTCATGAAATGTACTTGTGATATCTTGTACACTTATGAAATATAATAGTGGCCATGTGAGCATGACTCTGCAAAATCCTGTGAATGTTTGAGTCGTAAAATACCATGCTTCGCATCATGCAAAGATAAGTATGAAGTTTCGAGCCTCAGTTAACCTCATAAAGGTCGAATGGCCAACACATAGAGGTCTTGAGCCTTGAGATTACGAATTTGAGGATCTACCTCGATCCTCGTAACTACGTCGATTAAACCTGTAGTCCTTCCTGCAACGTTTTCAATACTTGATACCGCCTCACACGACTTAGTGCTCAGGGTAGTTGGACTCGTACCGATACAAAATCCTGTGAATGCCTTCAACATCACAGCTAACTTTATGTAAACGGTGGATTTTCTTTGACAGTTAATCAAGGATAGTCGGACTCGTACCGATGTAAATAAACACCGATTGCGGTCAGTGGGGAACTGTCCAGTACCTGATCCCTAATCGTCTGATGAACCTAAATTCGCAGAAATAATAATATACCCACTACCTAAATAACTACAAATCTGCATTTTCTCCTTCAAAGGGAAAATATTTAAATATTTATTTACTTATTTATTCATTTATTTCTGTGAGTTAAACACCCACTCAAGGTCAAGCTACTGATTTGGAGGATCTCCCTTGGTTGGCTGCCCACGTGTGATAGATTGCCCCCTTTCCTAGGGAGTATTTCTACTATATGCTCCTTATGTGGGGATGCAAAGGAACATTTGGATCATTTGTTCGTTGGTTGTCCTTTTGCCCACAAAATTTGGTCAAAGATCAGCCGGTTATTTCACCATTCTGTCAGACAATGCGAGAGGGTTCAGTAGCTCCTACTCACGTGGAATAGGAGGTGGAATCTAAAAGACGACTCGATCCTGTGGTGGTTGGTCCTTCATGCCACTCTTTGGGTCAGTTGGAGCGAGAGGAATCTTCAAAAGGGAGTCAACATTGGCGCATAGCATTTTTTATTTTGTTTGTGAAACAATGGTGTTGTGGGCGAGGCATCTTTGTAAAGTGGGGGTTCACAATTCCTCCCTTTTACTCTTTTTGGGCCATTAGGGGGAAACCTGGTGAAGGAAGAAACTTCTTGTATAGGGGTTTTTTGAGAGCTCAAGCTTATACTTGTACATCCCTTCTTTATTTCAATACATTAGTGGTACTACCCACTTTTCAAAACAGATCAGACAATTCTAATTTGTCTGACCTTGAACTTAAATATCTTTTAATAAGTATATAAATTTAAAGATAAAATCTAATGTTTATTTTCTGTAATAGGTTTTATCTAATTTTCAACCCCCACAGCCTAATTGCAGGTTCAATGGATAGCAGAGGCTTCACCAACAGCGGCATTGGTAGGGAAGCATGGCAGTAAAGTGCAGAGCCATTAATAGCAGTCAGCGGCAATCAGAGCCTTTTATTGATATCTCCCCGTAAGGCCCCAAGGTAGAATGGAGGATGAGCCACCACAGGAGCCTATCACCCTTAAGTGTCCATCGCCTGTGCCACTGTTGGACCCCATAAAGTGAATGATCAATTTCTGATAATTACAGAAATTTTCAGTAATTAAACATCCAAAATAGTGAACATTTCATCAAATATAGCAAGGAGCGGTACGAAGCCATGTACACACGCTCTACGGAATATCAAGTGTTTGAAGACTATAAATCCTTTAAAAGCATTTGGACAAGCGTCGGATATGTGGCGCAAGCCCATCAAGTTGGGCTCTATTTTGACGAGTGGACATTTCAACAAATACCTTATGGGCGGCATGAGATTACGCGCTCATGAGATTAAATCCATACAAGAACAAACATTTTAAGGGCTCACTAGGTGTTCCCACAACATTCAATTCAAATCCCCGCCAACCTCAAGGCGAACAGGTAGCAAGCCGGCGCTTGGAAAAAGGCCAACCTCCACCGTCCTTGTGCTGGAGGAAGTCAACGAAACAGTAAAAAATTCCGAAAAGGTCGACTTTTTATAGCGTCCACAAAAAGTCACAACGCGGGCGGGGGGTCCAACCCCCTTTTACTCTCTTCTCCCTGCACGGGGAAGCCCCTCGGTCCAGCCCCCCTCCACTGTTGTCTGCACCGGGGGAGGCCCCACGAGCCACCTGTGCATCGGGGGGATTCCCCCTGGTCCTCCTGCAATCGGGGGAGCCCCCCCGGGCACCGCCGCAACCGGGGGAGCCCCCCCGGCTTGTTGCACACCGGGGAGGCTCCCCCAGGCCTTCTGCGCACCGGGGGGAACCCCCCGGCTTGCTACGCCTTCGGGGGGAGGCTTCCTAGTTCTCCTACTTGCTGCTATCCCACAGGGCGAGGAAGATTCGAAAGAGGAAGAGGCTAGGAAGCGAAAAGGTCAAGGGAGTTACCTTCTCCAAGCTCTGGGAGATCTCCTCAAAGGCCTTCTCCACCTCCTATAACACCCAAGACCTTGTTCCTGCAGAGGGGGAGCTTTTGCAAGAAGAGAAGAAGAACTCTGGGAGAAAAGGCTACTGCAAAGAGATGAGAGGAGAAGGGCGCCCTCCTCCTTATGAAAGTTATTTTGAAGTCTTTACAAAAAGACCCTCATGACAGGGCTATATGTGAATATACCAACATGTGGGGAGTTCATGTTATTCAAAGAAGAAGAGAATGAATCCAACGAATCCATGAAGTTCTGAAATTTTCCTTTGGCATATCATGAGATTGCAGAAATATCTTTTACTGCCCAACAATTACAGAAATACCTTCCGCTATTCCTAAAATTGGGGAAACAAATCCTGCTATGCAGAAAATTACAAAAATAATACCGATTGTGTAGAAGTTGCAGAAATAACTTTTGTTGTCTAAAAAAATTACAGAAATACCCCTAGTGGTAGAAAAATTGTAGAAATGCCCCTAGTGACAAGAAAATTAGAGAAATACCTCCAATGGCAAAAAATTATAGAAATACCCCCAATGACATAAAATTACAGAAATGCTCCCTAGTGGCAGAAAGATTATGAAAATACCCCCGATGACGGAAAAATTACAGAAGTATCCCTAATGGATTAAATTACAAATGTACCCTTGAAATAGGGAGAATTGCAAATATACTCTCGAAAGAGGAAAAATTACAAATATACCCTCGAAAGAGGGAAAACTGCATATGCACCCCCGAATAAGGGGAAATTGCAAACACATAAAAATGTTGCTAACGTGCCCCGCCTTGAGGCGTGAGGATCCTTTAGGGGTGGACCCTCGACATTAGGGCCGACATTGTAATCGAAATCTTTGACAATCAATCAAACGTCTTCAGACTCGTCCGATGTAAATTAACACAGACTCCGATCAGTGGGAAAAACTCCTGTACACGAACCCTAAATCATCTGATAAATCCTAAAAGCGCGGAATTAACAAATATATATGCATGTTTATCCAACGAAATGGATGCCCCAAATTTCTGCGTGTTAAACAAACTGACACCCGGTGGGATATTTCCTGCCTTTCATCTATTTGCCAAAGATTTCTGTACTTCAAATGAAGGCCCTGATCTCCCTTCTTTATCCCTTTGGACGAAGCGAGGGGAGGATTCAAACACCGAGGGGAGGTTTCCATCACCGAAGCTTTCAAACCATACTATGGCGGCCATCATGTATGAACCTCTTGTCATTGCCACCCTCGCCAGATATGGCCATCTGGCGACCCCAATAGCATTCGGGGATTTTCCAGTTGTGGTGAGTCCCCTTCTTCCTAGGGGTGGTCCCTGCCCCTCAAGAAGCATCTGCGGCGCCAACTGTTCTTGTGACTGTCGGGGGCATCAGGTCTCGATCCCTACCAGGCCATGTTTACTCAGTCCATGCTGTTTCATCCTACGTCATCCCCGCAAAATGGGGGCAATGACGAAGCTGCCAAAGTAGAATGTCCGCAGCAACAATCTCTAGGTCCGGGAAAACTGTTCTGGTCGGGAGCCTTCACGTCCGGCTGGACGATGGTGAGCCGGTCCTACCTCAGGACAACCACGACCCAACCATACCGACATCCAACCGCTTTGCCCTACTTCGCCAAGTTCGGGAGGGCAAACCAGACTTTAAAAGGAAGTCTAAATCTCAGTATCGGAACAACAAAGTTCAACAATGCTCTCCAAACGTCACGAAGATATGGATCACCAAACAAGAGGTCCTCGAAATCAAATGAGCCAGGGGCGATAAGCCCGAGCAAGCTCAACGTCTACACCAGATACTTGGTCAGAAAACCCAAGACGTTAAACCCCTGCCTTTGTAGGAGAGGAAGAGAAAAGGAGTTTATCGTAAACCCAACCTTGCTCCTCGAAGTTTGGAGCTCTGTCAGGTTGAAGGGGCCGTCTGCGCCCAGACATTACCTAATCAGGTTTCAGTATTTGATAGACTGGCAAAGGCCCCATCGACGCGGCCATCGGTCTTTGACAGATTGGGAGCACCTTCCTACACAGGACTGCAGCCGCCGAAGAAGCGAAGAATGGTTCGACTCTCGGACACCGAGGTCCGAGGATAGCATGAAAGTCTACACTTGTTATACCTCTGGCAAAAAAACAACGGACCTCGTTGGCAATCCTGCCAATTTAATTGCCCGGTCAAACGACCCGAACCCAGCGATTGACGCAGTGTATCTCAATACCAGGACTGCTGCTAGAAGAAACCTCCAAGCCCAATACAGTGGCTACGCGGGGACCTCTAGCCACGGACCACACCGGGAGTAGAACTTGGATCAGGCCCAAAACAAAGATGTCAATTTTGTTCAAGAAAAAAAATGACCTCGTGGAGGTTAGGAGTATCCATGGAAAGGGGGAACTCAACCCATTGGTGGTTATGCTAACCCAATGTTCGAGCCACCTACGAGGGCGACATGCCAAGCCATGTCTGACGATGCTAGGTTCGAAACAACGCAGCATTGGCATATAGAGATGACCAATCTCATGTTGGAAATGAAGCGGCAGATGAATGTGAATGCCCAAATGCCCTTGACACCAACTCATAATCAAAGTCTCCGACGAGAGCAACAATTGGGTAATCCCGCCGTTATTGAACGAGAAGTAGCTGCCCCCTACTAGGTGGCCATTGAAGCAGGGGCTGAGCCGTCCCGAGCTCCGCCTAATGCTCAGTCTGCTCGAGCCCCACTGGCTGAGGATGTCATTGCCCAACGGCGTATGATAGAAAAAAATGTTGAAGACAAGTTTGCCCAGTGAGACGAGGGTGTCGCCACTGTCAATTTGTATAGTGTGCCTTATCCCCTCCATCATCAATTCAAGAAATTACCGCCAGATTGCCCGAAGACGCCCAAATTGCAAAAGTTCAACAGGCTCGGATCTCCCCACGAACATTTTGCCTACTATATAACGGCCATGGGTGATCTTACACTAGAGGAGTCATATCTCCTCCGCTACTTTGCAACCTCTCTCACGGACAACGCCTTCCAATGGTACTCAAGGCTGAAGCCCAATTCTGTCGCTGACTGGGCCGATCTACAAAAGAAGTTCATCGATCGTTTCCAAGTAGCTGAGAGGAAGGTGTCCCTAGTAGAGCTATGTTCACTTAAGCAAAAAAGGGGCGAAACTGCGCTTGATTTTATCAAACGTTGGAGGGATTTCAGCATGAGATGTGATAATCCTCCCTAGTAGAGCTATGTTCACTCAAGTAAAAAAGGGGCAAAACTGCGCTTGATTTTATCAAACGTTGGAGGGATTTCAGCATGAGATGTGATAATCCTCCCTCTCAAGCAATAACCATATGCCGAAGGGGTCTCTCAGTAGAAGTTAGCGAGAAGCTCCTCGGGGCACATATCAAAGAATTCGACCAATTAAATTCAGTCGTCGTGGAAATAAAAATGTTTTTCGCACATAATCTAACATTCACCCCCTCAAAAAGAATAACTCCTAAAGAGCATGGCGCTGTCAGGAAAGAGACTAAGGAGACTACTGCTGTTGACTTCACTCCGACCAATGGGCCCGATGAAGTTACCACCCCAAGTCCCTTCGGCAAAAAGGCTAAAGGGCCCGATGAAGTTACCACCTCAAGTCCCTCCGGCAAAAAGGCTAAAGGGAAGGCCTTGACGAGGTTATCAGAGCGTATGAAGACTCCTTATTCCTTTAAAAATGAGAACACTAGAAGGTTCTTCTTCAACCTGTGCCTGAAAAATAAGCTCATATCCCTTCCAGACACAAAGAAGTCGGAGGATGCCAATAAAACGGATGACCCCAATTATTGCGTATATCATCGCATATTGGGCCACACCATTGAGAATTGCAATGTCTTCAAGGATGAGGTAGAGAAGATGATTCGCAACCAACTCATCACAATGAAAAGTAATTAGGGGGATCCTCGCAACCCCATGCATGGGATCAGTTGACGCGCTCGGCCAATGTAATTCACCACTAACCAATGGGAGTTTTAGGGCTGTAGCATTTACTTTTCCCGACCCAAAAACAAAAGAAGCCGGCCCCAGTCAAGCAAAACCCACTTTGTGGTATCCAGGTTGGAGGCCGTCCCACCAATGTTCCTTTCTAATAGAAAATATCAAGAAGATATTTGATCATCTACTTGAAGATGGTCTAATCATGGTGCATGACCCACCAACGAATTACACCGAAGTTGAGAAAAGGCATCCTCGTTACCGTGAGAACCATGCCACATTATCTCCCGGATCTTATTGAAGTCCTCATCCAAAGGGGCGAGATTGATATCCATGGGGGCAACATGGTGGAAAAAGGTCTGCAGGAAGTTGCTGAGCAGACCTTAAGCCGACGATGCGACATGAAAAGCCCGCCTCGACCTCGTACACAAGGAAAATCAAATTTCTCCATAAATGTGTTTCACAAAATCTTGGGAAAAAGTCAGGTGAGGTTCATGGTAAAGGGGCTTCAACCATCCTTCCCTGCTAGGCCGCAAGAAGTATTACAAAGAGGCATATCCCTCCTGATGTCTGAATGCTTCGCCATTCGAAAGACAGTTCAAAAAATTAAAAGGGAAGTCCGTCACCTATAACACAACCAGCAGAACTTACTCCAACTTATGGAGCGAATTGAGGACCGCTCCGTCACCTATAACACAACACTGACTCCGATCCCTTCAATGTGGCCCTCCGTCCTAGCCTCAACCCGAAATTTGGAAAACATGGTAGAGCCTCGAAGGTTGCCAAGATCAGGGGGTGGTTGTCCAATAATGTTGCGGACTCGCCCATCAATTAGGCCCCGCGGAAACTATACTCTTTCCCTCGGCATAGAACCTTGGAGATATTCCATGTGTCATAAGGGTTGATACACCTCCCCGCACCCGGCAATGACCCCGACACTGGCATGGGGCATCGGCACCACTATTGCCTATACCACCGCACCACGGGCCATGTCATCTATGACTGCCCGGTGTTCAAAAATATTGCGGAGGACTTAATTTCTCGTCGAATGATAAACATAGGCGACCCCCTTCAGGGGCCCTCAAGGCCGCCTCAACAGGGCTCATCGTTTTTCTCAATTAATGTCATACATGAATCAACTTCCCGTTCCCCAACCAGGGAGAAAATGCAGAAGGTTGATCCCAACTCAATTCAATCCACCAAGGCGAATCCCGAGTGGCACTCGTGATAGGACTTAGAGTCCTTACCCTTTCCAAAGAAAGAAATACTACTCGAGATCCTTTTAGGGGGGGAAGAGGTTTTGATGCGTGACCCGCTACAACACCACTCAAACAAATTCTCGGAGTCAACATCGGGATCTACCCGCCTCATTGCCCAACAACGAGGAGCAAGCATCCCGAGAAGCAGCCCAATAACTCCCCCAACCACGAAAGACATCCTTCATTCAAAAGGGGAAGTCTTGGCAAGAAGAACGCGGGACGAGTGTCAAGCAAATCTCAAGGGGGAGACTTCTAAGGGAAGACCCTAAGCCTGCTACCCAATTAGGTCGAGAAGGCCAGACCCTTGTAAGGGACTCCAAGGTATTTGTTGAGCAAAGCCTAAACGGCGACCCCCAACAAAGAAGTCACAAGGTCATCTTGACTCCAAGCAAAAAAGATAAAGCCAGATCATAGCCTCTTGTGCGGAGATCCAAAATAAAGCGAAAATCATCATCTGAAAAACCTTCTATGGCATTGCTACCCCAAAGCTCCGACCTCTACATGGCCGAATTCCAAGAACTCCTGCCCGAAATAGTCAGCCAGGCAGTCAATGCTACATTCCAGGAGACCAAGAGGAAGGCGGTTGGGTCAGGTTACGCCCTGGATCCTTAAGTAGGAAGGGCAGATCCTATAGCTCCAATGCTGGAAGCATTCCCCAACCATCCGCAAAAATAGACATTCCTTCCCCTGCTGAAATAGCACAAGTAAAGAAGCAGGAAAAGAACAGAAGGAAGAATTTGAAGAGAAAGCTAAAGCGACAGGCCGAGCAGGCCGTCGCTATGGAAACCCTCGGCGAGTTAACTCCTCTGCAGAAGCTGCAGAAATTAATTGATGAGCAAAAGTACATTCCCTCGATGCCCACCAAGGCTGTTCCTCTCGACAAATATATCCCATGGGAAGAACTGGAGCAAAAAACTCAATTTAAGAGCTGGCTCCGACAAATGTACAAACAAGCACAAGAAGGAGAAAAGCTTCCTATCACGGAGGAACTTTCCATCTTTTATAAAGATGAAGAGCACTCATCATAGAAAAGTTAGAGGCCATGTTGAAAAACTTCTCATGCAATATGGTGTCAATTCCTCCACCTAAAAGTCTACAAAGACCAAGTGGGAGCAATAACACGGCCTCTCCCAGTGAGGATAGAATCACTATCATTGCCGCAACGTAGAACTCCGAAATCGAGGTCGCGGTGGAGATCGTCGTCGTGGGCAAGGAAGGCATGCAACATCTTCCGGTGGCGAGAGTGCTAATTCAACACGTCCTCAAAATGTCATCATTTTACCCAGGTCCTATCCCCGAAGTTTAGATCCGAGTAGATACCTTTCTTTTTGACCCATCAGATAAGGAGGATGGGCCAATAGCACCAACCCTCCAAAAATCAACTACTCCATCCTAGGCCCAAGGCACGGTCTCCACCTTCTTCTTTGATCTATCAGATAAAGAAGACGAAATAATAGACCCGGCGCCTCAAGGATAGTCAACTGATCCAGCCAAAGCAGGTGCCTCTGATAAGGACAATGTTGAGCCACCTCTTCCAGAGGAAGATTCCCTAGCTCCATTATTCCAAGAAGAGCCTAATGATCAAGGGAAGGTTGAGTTAAGTAAGAAATCCGATCATCAACCCAAGCCTCTTTCAGAGATGATGCCTCCGCTAGATCAAGCCCGGGCAAGGGCCAATCGTAAAATCATCCAACATATGAAGCAGATGTCGACATATGTCACCATATGGGAAGCCATTGCTTGAAATAAAGAGCTCAGAGAAGCACTCATAAAAGTACTTCAAGAACTGGAAGTTTATGAAGCTCATGTAACTGAGCTCCAGACTCAAGCATATGAGGCCCTTGCAACAACTGTCACCTTCACAGATAAAGACATGTTGTTGTCTTCTCCTTGTCACAATCGTCCTCTATACATGTAAGGGAAGATAAATAGCTATGAACTAAACCGGATTCTACTAGATCCTGAGACATCTGTCAACATAATGCCCATGAAGACTATCAAGTCTTTATTCCTCGTACCCTATTTGCAAAGGGTTAATGACGTTAAAATGTCAGGATTTAACCAAGATTCAAAAGATGCATTGGGTAAGGTAGAGGTGGAAGTAACCATGGACAGCTTTGTCACTAGAGCCACATTCTACATCATTAATGTAAATACATCTTACAAAACTCTGTTGGGGAGACCCTCGTTGCATGAAAATTGAGTCATCCTTTCTACCGTTCAACGATACATCAAATATGCAAAGGGTAGAGAGCAACATATAGTCTTTGCTGATCGGGCTCCTTTCCGTCCGAATGAATGCAATCTGACGAATGCTCAGCTGTATTTCGGGGAACTCCTCACCCCCAGATTAAGAACAAAGAGAAGCAAAAGGCAATACTAGAAGAAGAAGATGAAGAAGAGCTCTTCATAGTAAATGCAAACCTTGCCAAACTACACCGACTACACATGCCAGCTGATGCTTCGAACGCCAAGCCGGCTCAGCTAGAAAGGCGGGAGGTTAACTTTGAAGCCAACCTCATCAGTCGGTCAATTGACAAAAGCATCTCCTTGCCTTCAGCATACATGCAACTTCCCTACTTAAGGAGAGAGCATAAAGTTGAACAATTAAAGATGTTCACCGTCACATATCAAAGAAAAGGGAAAAAGAAAAATCTTGAGACCACTAAGCTGATCGTCTTTTATAAGGGAGACTTGGTGCCCCCAAGCCCCTCTAAGGATGACTTCGGTTGGGAAAAGATACCGAAGGATACCCTCGAAGCCATCCAAGAAATGGGCGACATGCCTAAACGAAGCAAAGAAATGTGCCGAAAGCAAAATATTCCGCAGGTCCAAGAAGCCTCTCGACATGACTACTTTTGACAGCTTGTGGTACCCCTCACAAGTTAGAGGGCAGCCTCCCTTCTCCAAGAAAGATGGAAGAGGATTGGGCTATAACCCCGAGGCTGATTTTAAGGCATATTACGCCGTCAACATTATAGGGCTGACACCTTCTCCTAGTGATGCGAACCTCGGTCAGAAGGATGATGCCTACGTAGTTGAACATTGAAGTGGCCTCCTTCGCCTATTTGATATTGACAAAAGGGATCCTTGCCCCGCCCAAGGATGGCAAACTCGGTTTCGGCCGGGTCCGAAACCGATACGACTCGGTATCGGTTTTGGCCGAAACTGGCCGAAACCCAGTTAAAAGGTTAAAAAAATCAAATTAATTCTAAAAAATCTGAAAAAAATCATAAAAATATAAATAATCACTTAAAATCACAAAAAATATTACACATGTATTTGACTGTATAAGTTAGTGCAATAACCTTGAAGTAGACAACTACGCATTGAACTTCAAACATTGAACATGTGAAAGTTAAACTAATATTCCATTGTACATTAATACAAACAGTACAATAAACCAAATTAGACAAAATAAATGTTACAAAAATTCATTGATTCTTACCTAATATGGATAATAATTACTAGAAGAACATTCTCCCTCATCGTCTGGCCCTTGATGTTGATACCCATAATCAGGTTGCATGTATGGTCTATATTCACTATAACCAAACAATGAGGTAGCCAAGTCCTGCATCCCTCTTTGGATCCCTCTTGAAGTGTTTGGTTGGCTTGCTTGGAATCCAGTATCAGCATAAGAATCTTGAGAAAGAGAAGAGGAACTGGTCGGATATGGATGGAACTGGAATGATGGTTCATAATTCCACGACCCATAAATAGCTGCTTCCTGTTGGCCACCTTCGTAACCTGGTGAATCATATCCTCGCTGACCTTGACTGTATCCAGTAGTACCACCTGCATCACCTGTACCACCTCCGAGATGATCACCATCATCATCATCACCACAAGAAATCAGTCACTTTTAGCCTTCGGAGATGCTTTTTTCTCTTTTGGTTCGGTTTCTTTAGCCACGCTTGACATGAATCCTCCTACCCTTGGCGTGTGTCTCACATAAATCTCCTTCAACTGTTCAATTGCCAGGTCCTCTCGAGCAGTAGCATTTGTCCTCTCAGTTTGCCCATGCACTGATGTACTTCTTCTTAAGGAGACCGGTGGCTTGACCATTCTAAGAGTGACTGGCCTGCTATCTGTATCTGAGTGTCTAGCTGGCTCAAACTCGAATTGCTCCTCAGTGTCATCAACCACCATAGACTGGTGCGCATGAGTATCTCTGACCCTCTTTGATTTTCTTTTGAATTCGGGATCTCTTGGCTCATCTTCATCAAGTATGCCCTCAGCCCATGTTCTATCATCAACATCAAAAACGGGCTCATCAACCTGCTATCGTGTCTCCACCCAAGACTGCAAGGGATTATCATCATCAAATAATCCACATCAATTTCTGCGGCGGCATCCTCGGCGACGCATTTGTCTCGCAGCTGTTGTCTCAACCTCATTTCTTTATTCTCAACCTCATATTGTAGTGGCAGTACACTAATTTCTCTAACCGATCAGCCTTTAGCCGATTGCGAACCTTTGAGTGTATACGGCTGAACGTGCTCCAATTTCTTTCACATTGGCTTGCTGATGTGGTTTGACTCAACACCCTGATTGCAATGAGAGCCAATGCAGAACTGCCCAATTGTCTATTGTTCACCATGATCCACCAGTCAGCTGTTATACCAACCAACCATAAACAAATAAATATAAGTTGTAAATAAAAATCAATTAAGGAAGATGTAATTGCAAAGAAAGCATAAAGATGAAGTACACCTGGGCTCACTCTTCCCACTGCGTATAGCAATTGGGAGTCAGAATACGTCCCAGTTCAATTGAACTTTACTAAACCTAATTAGATGAAAGCCCCAAATATAAGGGTGTAATTAAGGCTTAATTAACACATTTAGCCTAATCACCCTTCATAAGAATTGTATACCAGCATGATAGAGCTTCAAATTAGTCAATGAAGCTTAATTGAGCCTCAATTGAACATTACTAAGCCTAATTAAAGGAAAGCCCCAAATTTAATAGTGTAATTATGGCTTAATTAACACATTTAGCCTAATCACCCTTCATAAAAATTAATTACGAGTATGATAGAGCTCCAAACTAATTAATGAAACTTAATTGAGCTTCAATTGAACCTTACTAAACCTAATTAGAGAAAAGCCCCAAATTTAATAGTCTAATTAGGGTTTAATTTACAATTTTAGCCTAATCACCCTTGAAAAAAATTAATTACCAACATGATAGAGGTTAAAATTAGTCAATGAAATGTAATTGAACTTTAATTGACCCTTACTAAACCTAATTAGATGAAAGCCCTAACTTTAATAGTCTAATTAGGGTTTAATTAACATATTTAGTCTACTCACTTAATTAGAAGAATTATTTAACAAAATAAGTATCTAAAAAATCTCACTTAGCCCTAATTAGAGCTAATTAGGGTGGTAGGGGCTGGGGCCGCTGGGGGGGCTGCTGGCGAGCTGCTGGCGAGCTGGCTGCGGGCAACAGGGCGGGCTGGGTTGGCCGCTGGCCGGCTGGCGCCTGGCGGGAGCGCGCAGGCCCCACACGCGCAGGCGCAAAAGGTTTGGGCTGGCGCGTGCACAGGCCGCTGGCCTGCTGCTGCTGCGCGGGCCGCAGGCGAGGCGAGCGGCGCCGGCGGCTACTGCTGCTCCGCCGGCGGGCGGCGTTAGACTGGGCGGCTGCTGCTACTCCTGCTCCGCGCGCGGGCTGGGTGGAGAAAGGGTTTCGGGGTCGGGGGGTTGGGTGGGGGAAGGGTTTCACGTGAACTCCAAAGGGAGTTCACGTGTTTCGCCCGAAACCGGATGGTTTGGGAACGAAACCATCCGGTTTCGGGCGAAAAAGGTATCGATTTCGCCCGAAACCGATACCCCAACCCGAAACCGAGCCCACTACAGTGAACGGGGCTAAAACGGTTTCGGGGACGACCGAAACTGATACGTTTCGGCCGAAACGTATCGGTTTCGGCCAATACTGCCATCAATGGCCCCGCCGGTCCTAGTGACTAGGAAGAGCGTGTCATACCACCGCCCGTTCCGCCAGAATTGGAAAATGTTGAACAAGCAGCCTTGTGCCAATTGGCTGGACTCGACGTGGGAAAAGTCCGAGCAAATCATTGTAGGTGCTCCCTCGGACAACCAGTAGGAACTGTTTGCGACCAGATTAGCAAGATTGGAGCAAGAAAATTGAGCATTGAAATGTCTTGTACAGGGATTGTTTCGAGAGCGAGACGTCCTGCTTAGGCATCTCATCACTTCACCCAGTTGTGAAACCAACTACAGGGCCCAAGTCAATATCATTCCTCCAATAGTTTTGACTGAATCATCAGCTCGCCAAGGCAAATCTATGAAGGCCCATCATCCCACTGCAAAGGGGGCAACTAACACGCCACTCCTCTCGGTGGATGCCTATCTTCAAAGGAAGAGTGGCGCAAGCCGACCTCATGAAGATGTCAGGGGGAGGCCTCCCATTACGACTCTCGCACAACGAATGGAAACACTATATTCTTTTACTAAGGTGCACACCGTACCATTGTTTGACTTTTGCATGGCATGGAACCTCATAACGCTACCAAAATCCCAAAGATCAACTAAAGGAGGTAGGGCCAAAGAGCTCAGCTTTTGCTAGTATCATCAAATGTCAGGACATGTCACAGAAGATTGCTACGTCCTCAAAGATAAAGTTGAGAGCCTGATACAGATGGGGGTCATCCAAATTAAAAATCATCGGGTGTCTCCCTCGCAACCTCATCAATGGGAGCGACCTAAGCCGTCAACCAAGCAAATTTTTGCCCTAGCTACTCCTGTGCTACCCAAGTTTGTGGCGAAAGAACCATCCTCAGGTAGTTCCCGGTCTCCAGGGAAGATTTGATCGGTCGCACCAGTAGCCAAAGAAGGGAGCCCAAAGCCCATTACTCTGTGAACACTCTGGGGCTATTATCCCTCTCTGCTGGTTCAGACTCCAGCAAGTAGCCTAATGAATGTTCAAATGAGCAACCAAAAGAAGCAGCCTTAGAAGGCCCGGACGAGCAGCTATGCTCGGCTGCCATCGACAATTTGGACTACTATGACTCCCACGTAGCCGAGGTTGACAACGGCGAGGATTTCATTGATCTGCAGCCTGCTCCGCAAGAACTCGAAGATGGCAAACAAGCGACTGTAGATGAACTAGTCGAGCTCAACCTCGGGGGCGTTGATGATCCCCGACCAATTTTTGTTAGTGCCTTCCTCAAACAGGAAGAAAGGCAGGCATAAAAACAATCTTCTACTGGAATACAAAGACTACTTTACCTGGACTTATAAGGAAATGCCGGGGCTAGACCCATCTGTGGCAGAGCATGAATTGGCAATATTTCCCACCGTTAAGCCTGTCAAACAAGCGCAAAGGCACAGGCGACATGAGCTCGAAGTCAGGGTTAATGCTGATGTTGACAAACTCTTAGAGGTGGACTTCATAGAGCCTTGCATTTATCAAGTCTGGCTCGCCAATATAATCCATGTTAAAAAGAAAAATGGCCAAATTCGAGTCTGTATCGACTACAGGGACTTAAACAAAGCTTGTCTAAAGGACGACTTTCTCGTCCCTATTACCGAAACCATGGTGGACATGACCACGGGACATGAAGCTCTGTCCTTTATGGATGGATCCTAGAGTTACAATCAAATTCGAATGGCTGTCAAGGATAAAAACCACACGACCTTTCGATCCCCTAAAGGTATCTTCAATTACAAAAGGATGCCCTTCGGCCTTAAGAATGTCGGTGTCACGTACCGAAGGGCAATGACCAAAATTTTTGATGAGATGCTCCATGACCTGGTCGAGTGCTATGTTGACGACCTCGTCGTTAAAACCCGAAGGTGGGAAGATCACCTGGTTGACTTGCGTTGGGTTTTTGAAAGGCTCCGACAATTTGAACTCAAGATGAACCCGATGAAATGTGCTTTTGATGTTTCAAGTCGCAAGTTTCTCGACTTTATTGTCAGATATTGGGGGATAGAAATAGACCCTAATAAAATCAAGGCCATTCGGGAGCTACCGCGTGCCAAAAACATAACTGAATTGAGCTCTCTCCAGGGGAGGCTGGCCTACATCAGGCACTTCATTTCCAATCTCTAAGGAAGATGCGCACCTTTCGAGAAATTGATGAAAAGGCCGTGCCATTCACATGGGACCAGGAGTGCCGGCATGCATTTGAGCAAATCAAAGAATATCTGCTCACTCCTCCGATGTTGAGGGCACCAATCAAAGGAAACTCGCTAATACTCTATATTGCTGCCATGAATGCTTCTTTGGGAGTCCTATTCGGGCAAATAAATGAAGGCAAAGAGCAGCCACTATACTATCTCAGTAGGAAGTTGGTTGGCCCTGAGCATCGCTATTCTCCAATGGAGAAAGTATGTCTGGCGTTGGTATTCGCCGTAAAAAAACTGAGATATTATCTCCTATCCTATCGGGTGGAGTTAATTTCAAAGTACGACCCACTCAAATTTCTCTTTAAACAACTCGTCTTGTCAGGGAGACTTGGAAAATGAGCATTACTCCTCATAGAGTTTGATATAACCTTCGTCTCGCATAAGAAGACAATTAAAGGACAAGGAATGGCGGAGTTTCTCACGGCACGCCCGATTCCGGCAGACTCTCCTCTCAACATTGGACTCCCTGATGAAGAAACACTCCTGTCCCAATCAAGAACAGAAGGTCAGATTAAAGATACCTTATTATAAAAAGAAGAAGACGTCTTTGCAATTGATATCCCTTGCTGAGAGCTCTACTTTGATGGTGCCTCCCGAACAGTCAAAAAGCCTGACAGTACTACGACCCCTACATCTGGGGCGGGTATTGTCTTTGTGACTCCTCATGGGGGGATTCTACACAATTCCTATGCCCTCATGAAACCCTTGACAAATAATGAAGTAAAATATGAAGCATTAATTGTTGAGCTTCAATTAACTCTTGAAATGAATATCAAATGTATTAAAGTTTATGGGGATTCGCAGCTTGTCGTGCGACAGGTTGTAGGCGACTATGATGTCCGAAAATAAGAATTAATTCCTTATCATGCCATTGTGATGCGACTCAAGGAGAAATTCTACCTATTCGAAATAGGTTATGTCCCCAGAGTGAAAATTCATAAGCAGATGCCCTGGCAAAGTTAGCCTATGCCATAGAGCTTTCACCCGAAGGGGAATTGGACATAGCCGTTAGACACAGAAAGCTCATGCCAAGTGTCTTAGACGAAGAAGCTGACCCTACAACTTCTGAAGTCAATGCAATTGAAGAAGGCGATCCCACCGAATGAGAGCAATAAGATTGGCGTCAACCAATTATCGATATGAAGAATGGTCGCCTCCCTTCAGATCGGGCTCAAAGGGTGCAGCTGTTGCGAAGGGCAACGTCATACCAACTGATAGGCGATCAATTATATAGGCTACTACACGAAAAGGATAAGTTTGTTCTCTTACGTTACCTCTCGCTGAAGGAGGCCAAGATAGTCATGCACGAGGTCCACTCAAGACTCTACAGTGCCCCATCAACCAAGGGACAAGATGAAGAACAACATAAAACGCAAAGGCTTCTATTAGCCCATCATGTATGCGGATTACAATCGGCACGCCCGCACATGTCATCCATGCCAAACTTTCGGCCTAGTTCCAAGAAAACCCCCAACCTCATTACACCCCACGGCTCCTACATGGCCCTTTGCAGAATGGGGAATGGATATTGTGGGACCCTTCCCACCATCCTCTAAAGGTCACAAATTCATACTAGCGACAACGAACTACTTCTCCAAGTGGGTTGAGGTTGTTCCTTTATGAGAGGTTACAGGAGAAGCAGTCGCCCAATTTGTTAAACATCATATTACATATAGATTCGGCACCCCAGTCGGATCAAGTCGGACAATGACACCCCGTTCAAAAATAGAACAATCTATGCTTTGGCTGCTAAATTCTACATCGACTGAAGAACTTCAACCATTTATAATCCCCAAGTTAACGGATTAGCCGAGACATTCAATAAGACACATTGCAGGCTTCTAGCCAAGATAGTCGGCAGCCGTAAAAGAGATTGGGGCGAGAAGATACATGAAGTTCTTTGGACATACTAAATAGTCTACAAAACCCCCACCGGGTGTTCCCCCTTCTCTCTAGTATACGGGATAGAAGCTGTAATACCAATCGAAATTGAAATATCATCCTACCGAATAGCCGTGCATAATGGCCTACAAACTCAAGAGCAAGATGAAATAGAGAGAAGGCTGGAAGAATTATCCAACCTAGAAGGCAAAAGGTTGGAAGCCTACAATACCTCCAAACATATCAAGCCCGAATGACCCGAGCCTATGACAAGCTTGTGAAACAAAGGGCATTTAAAGAGGGCGATCTCGTTATGGTAAAGAAAGAGAGGTCATGGCCGGTAAGTCCAGTGACAAACTCCAACCCAATTGGCTGGGACCCTACATTGTCTCCAAGGTCTATGAGGGAAGCGCCCATAGGGTCGTTGACCACAAGGGAGAGCCTTTTCCCTCCATTAAATGGTAAACATCTGAAGTTGTATCATGCCCCTGAGCACGATTTTTTGCGACAATCATTGCCGGACGTCTCTTCTTGAAAAGGAAGAGAGAAAAAAAAGAGAGAAAGGAAAGAGTTTGGTGAAACGCCCATGTTTCTATCCCACTACCCCAAATCCTAAACTTAAATCGCAAATTCTGACTACAAAACCACTCCGCTGGTCCGCCCCAAATCCGAAACTTAAATCTCAAATTCTGGCTACAAAACCACTCCACCGGTCGACCCCAAATCCTAAACTATAAATCCCAAATTCTGGCTACAAAACCATTCCGCAGGTCAGTCCCAAATCCTAAACTTTAAATCCCAAGTTTTGCTTACGAAACCACTTCGCTAGTCAGCCCCAAATCCTAAATCTATATTCCTAAATCTTGGCTCCAAAACTGTGCCGTTAGTCAGCCTCAAATCCAAACTCCGAAACCGTGCCGTTAGTCATTCTCAAATCCAAACCCCGAACTCCAACTTCTAAACCACTAGTTGGTCTGCCCTAAATCCCAAACCCAAAATTCCACTCTGGATCCAGGTAACCTAGCTGGTCTACTCCCAATTCTCAAAATTAACATGCTATCTCTATCCTCGACTTTCAACCTACCAGAGGTCAACCAGAGGATGGGCCCAAAGTTACTCATCACAAGCTTCAACTCCCCACTTCAAACTTTCAAAATTTTCACTTTCCTCGTTCAATTTATAAAAAAAAGCAAAGGAAAATGAGACTTAAAATAGAGGTGCCTCGACGGACTTGGGTAGCCAGTTCACTATTTGCTCGAGGGCAAAAAGGTCATAACCCGCCTGAGGTGAAAACTCGAAAGGGCGCCTCGGGCAAAAATGGGTAATCCCTTAGCGTGAAAACCCGAAATGGCACGCTAGAAAAAGCTAAAGGGAGCTAGTTTTGGCGAAAACCCGACAGAGCGCCGAGGCTAATAAGGTGAAAAAAAAGGAAAAGAGAGAGAGAGAGAAAAGGAAAGAAAAAAGAGAAGAAAAAGAAAGAAAGAAAAGAAGGAAAGGAAGAAGACAAAGGAAGGAAAGAGGAAGTTGGCTGATGACTCAAAGAATATATAAATATGCACAATGTAACACCTGAGCAACACAAAGTTTTTCCTGCTATCAATGTATATCATTCATTTGTAAAATGGCAACCCGAGACAAGCCCTTGGGCTAATCGTGGTAACAATGAATGCTGAAATGTGAATATGAGAGAAAGAATGATAATGCAGAAGGACAAATTCAACCACATTGATGGCAGAGCTTTCTCTTCATCACATCTGTAACCTCTGTCTGCCTACGTGCGATCTCACACTGCAGGTTTGAATCTTGTGCAATAATAGTCGCCTCCTCAGCTTGCAACTACTGAGTTTCCTCTGCAGGGGAATCCACAATTGCTATGCATGCTCGAGCCCTGGCTAATAATGCTTCGACTGCTTGCTGACACTGTGCTGCCTGCTCCCTATGGATCTGTTTATCTCCACCCATATTTATATTGGTTATATTGGTTCTTTACTTCAATTATTAATGAATACTCGACCATATGTGTCTCTAAGGTGCCCCTTCGGTCTCAAATGGCCTCAGCTCTTCTTCGTAATGTCCCAGCCTCTTCTGACAGGGCAAAAATTTCATTCTCTAACTGCTCAATGCGCGAACAACAAGTCTTCCATTCTGAAGCTTCATGCAAACCCTGGAACTCCTCCCATGTTTTCTCCATAGCTACCATCCAAGGCTCCTTGGGTAAGCCCATGGCATGTTAAGTCCGGGTGCTGATCTGGAGGGCATTCCGCATAGCTTCAATTGTGGGAAGGGGGTCCTGTTGAAGTAAAGCCTGTGCGCTACCCATAAGAGCTGTCAGCATTAAGTCTACCCCCGCAAAAGGGGTAGGTTGTGGAGAGTGCCTCGGAAATTCATGAGAAAAAGCTGGTGCATCATCCGAGGTCCTCCTTTCTAAAAAGGTACTGGCCTCTGAACCTGCCAAAAGAAAGGCAAGAACTAACAACCATCATATCGAGCATGAAAAAATAGAGAGAAAGAAAGATGAATGTTATTATGCTTTTGGACAAAGACTATTACACCACCTAGAAGTATCACGGCTGTAAGAGGCTCCTACTCAGCAGCCGCTTTAGATTTTTTGCACCCACAATTGGTGGATCAACTTGGCCTGAGAAGAAGAATGTGATAGAGACTTATCATCCCAACTTAGAAAAGTGAATTCACTAAAAAAGGAGGATGAAGTAAGAGAAAAAGCAAGACAAAGAAGGATTCATCACCTGCAAGCTCAATGGGAGTTTCTCTCAGAGGTGCAATTGGCCTCTCTCTCGTGATTCGAGGCACCTCATTAATCTCATCACCCAGACGCCCTGAGACTTACAGTTGTTTTAAAAAGTTGAAATCAAGGTTCGACAAACCGGTCTGGGACGGGCAGTTCGGCCCGTCCCAGCCACCGACTGGGACGACCGGTCTGTGGGACGCAATCGGGACACTTTATATATTATTTTAATTTTTTATATTGATTGTGTTTTGTAGGTCGGTTGGTCGGGGGACCTCACGTTTAACCGTGAGGTCCACGGTCCGAAATGTGATTCAAGCATGTTTTTATTCGATTTTTTTAGACAGTTTTTTTTTTAAAATCAATTTGAAAGAACAGCAGAGGCGGGATTCGAACCGTGGTCACACGTTTAGATAACATGTCACTTAACTAACTACACTAGAAAATCATTTGATACATATTATACTACAACATATATATAATATATTGTTTGTCTCGGTACGCTACGGTACCATCCCGTCCTAGTGACAGACCGGGATGGACGATTTGGCAAACCCTAGCTGAAATCTTACTGAGGAAATGAATGAAGCGAGGGAGAGTAGTTTACCTCCAACACTCCCGCTCAAGTTTTCAGGTCGATCTTTCCTTGACTTGCCTGAGGCTTTATAATGAGCGATGGACCAGCCCTCATTTCAATCATCCCACCTCTAAGGTCTTCTTCTAGTGAAAGAGTTTCCCCTTAAAAGGGAGGAGCAGAAGACCCAATGGTGGCAGAGATGGTCACTGCATTAAGGCAATGAAAGAGAGCAGGTCAAATCAACAAAGCCTGTTCAACCAACATATAAGAAGGTAAGAAAGGTCAGTGGTGTTTACTAGCAGAATGAGAAGTTGACTATATGACTAAGCTGCTAGACATAGGCAATTGACCGCCCTCAAGAGTAAAATGATTGTTTTCAGCCCGTTTTGAAGTTGAACCACCTCCTTGGGCATAGAGCTTAACCAGTAAAGCCTCCTCATAGCCTGACAATGTGTTTCCCCCAACTACGGGAGCATCAGAATAGACAGGGAGTTCACTATTCAATGCGGTGCTCAACAATGCAGCAAATGTTCTCATGGTGCCATCTACACTCCCTGCCCAAAGATAATAAGTAGATCAATTGATTTATGCTCCAATAGAAAAGAGAAGGTGGCAAGATAAGCTAGTAAAAAAAAATCTACCTCCGCCGCGAGAAGCCATCTCTGGCAAGCTATCATCAAGAGAAAAGGGAGAGACATCCGACAGTGGGTTGTAGTCATAATTCAACATCCCCAAATCATCCAGCCCTTCGTCCTCCCTGTCATTCTGACCGATGTCCAAAGGCGCATTCGTATCCACCGAAGGGAGACTCCCCGCAACCTCGCCAATTGCATCTAGATCAGCTGAAAAGGGCAAAGAAGCAAACAAAGAAGTCTCCATTATACATGATAAGGCTCTTGTAAATGAAGTTGAAAGAGAGAGTAACAAGTTACCATGATGCTCGTCTAATAGAGCCTTTCCTGTGAATTGACGACGATGGGTTTTTGCAAGTGGACCATCTTCACCTCCTCCCCTCCGCCGCTTGGCATGATGAGAGCCCTTCTTCTTAAAGGTATCGGTGGGGACAAAGCTCGTTGCAAGAAAAATAATTAGCATTCATAATAAACCCTCTTGTTGGCAAATCAAATATGAGGGGATATAAGTTATGAATATATATACCAGCCGGTGCAAGAGAGAAAGAAGGTTGCAATACCACCTCTTCCGGGAAAAGACCAATGTTTTTTTCCTGCTCGACAAATATTATCCCAGATGTCACAAAGCGTGGCTCCATTGACCATTCTCAATCCACGAGATACATTCAAGAGCACCCACCCGAGCAACTGCGCTAATCAAATGCCTTTCCCACTTGGACCAAAGCTCATTATTGAATCCAGTAGGAAGAAGAGGACTAGATAAAGGAGCATTCAGGGGGTGGCCACAATCTGAAAGCAAATGTCCCCACCAAGAATAAACTTTGTCACTAGTCGGGGCCTATCCATTATCTAACGGTGAGCCTTTTGGACACTTCAAGGGCTTCATGGCCCCTATATAAATATCCCTGTCCACAGAGATAGGCCAATGTGCTGCCTCGCATTTGTTACGGAGCTCCCAGACCGACCTGGCGAGGTGAGGAAACTGTGAATATAAGAAAGAGTGCTCAATAGTAAGCGGAGGTGCATCAACCTTCTTTAGACGAGCTTCCTTGGCTTCTTTCAATTTGTGGGCTGACTGCCTGAATATGTTGCTATGCTGAAATCACCAACGTGCATAATAAATGTCAACATGTCCCACTCTGTCTCCAAGAGGAAAATACACAACCTGGCTCTGACCCTCGTCGGGTAAAGTAATGCTACCAGTTGGCTGCTGTCAGGTGCCTGTCCTGCCCTCTGTGTAGTCGCACCCCTAAAGGAAAATGGTCTTTTGCATGAAAACCATTGTTAGACGTGAATTTGCAAAAAAATCACTCCTGGAAATACATTAGCAGGCATATCATTGTGTAAATTCTAATTGTGCAAAAATGTCATCCTAGTTACTATATGTTATTCCCCGAGAACTTAACCATGGCTAATCTTAACCCGACATTAGAAAAGACCAAGTTATCCCTAGTTAAAATAAAATAAAATAAAATAAAAATATCTTCTAACACCCCTCCCCTCCCTCCCGTCGGAAACCCCCCTCCCCGCTGGAGTAGCCTGCCCCCACCCTACGCACCCCCTTCCCAGCTAGAGTAGCTACCCCACTGTATGCCCCCTCCCCGCCGGAGTAAAGCCCCTTCCCCCACCCCACACTGCCATTGCAACCCCCCTCCCCATCGGGGCAAAGCCCCCTCCCCCTCCCCACCCTGCCGCTGCTCCCCCCTGCCACCGAAGTACACCCTCTGCCACCCCTCCCCACTGGAGTAGCCCCCTCCTCACCCTGCCCCCTTCCCCGTCGGAGTACGCCCTCCCCAACCCTGCCGCTGCTCCCCCCTCGCCACCGGAGTATGCCCTCCGCCACCCCACCCTGCTGCTGAGCGCCCCCCTCCCTACCGGAGTAGCCCCCTCTACACCCTGCCCCCTTCCCCGCCATAGTAGGCCCTCCCCCACCCCATCCTGCCGCTGCTCCCCCCACGCCACTGGAGTACGCCCTCCGCCACCCACCCTACGCCCCACCCTGCTGCTGAGCGCCCCCCCTCCCCAATGGAGTAGCCCCCTCCTCACCCTGCCCCCTTCCAAGCCGGAGTACGCCCTCCCCCACCCCACCCCACCCTGCTGCTCCTCCCCCCTTGCCACTAGAGTACGCCCTCTGCCACCCCACCCTACTGTTGAGCGCCCCCCTCCACACCCTGCCCCCTTCCCTACCGGAGTACGCCCTCCCCCACCCCACCCTGCTGCTCCCCCCTCGCCATCGGAGTACGCCCTCCCCCACCCCACCCTTCTGTTGCACACCCTCCTCCCTGTCGGAGTACCCCCCCCCCCCATCGTGTGCCACTCCTACCCACTGGGGTAAAGCCCCCACCCCACCCTGTCGTTGCATGGCCCCCTCCCCCTCGAAGTACCCCCTATCCTGCCCCTCTCCCCGCCAGAGTACTCCCTCCCTCACCCCACCCTGCCGCTGCGCGTCCCCCTCCTCACGGAAGTACGCCCTCCGCCACGCCACCCTGCCACTGCGTGCCCCCCTCCACACTGGAGTAACCCCTCCCCACCCTACCCCCTTCCCTGCTAGAGTACGCCCTCCCCCACCTCACCTTGCCGTTGCACACCCTCTCCGTCGGAGTAGCCCCCCACCCTCCCACCCCACCGGGTGCCCCTCCTCCTCGCCGTGGTAAAGCCCCCTCCATCACCCCACCCTGCCGCTGCAATTCCCCCTCCCCGTTGGGGTAAAGGCCCCACCCACCCTGCCGTTGCACGCACACCTCACCTACCAGAGTAAAGCCGCCCCCCACCTTGCCCCCCCTCCCCTTGGAATAAGCCCCCCCACCCCCACACTGTGAGTCGCCCGGCGTCTCTCTCCCTCTCTCTGAGGGTATTCTTGTCATTCTACATCTAACTGATGGGAATAACAAAATCTATATGGAATATTCGTCTTTCCGTCGACGGAACTTAACTAGGATGGCATTTTTGCACAATTAGAGTTCACACATTGATATGCCTGCTAATGCATTTCCAGGAGTGATTTTTTTTGACAAATTCAAGTCTAACAATGGTTTTCATGCAAAAAAACCTAAAGGAAAATCAGCATTTGGGGGTAACCCCTGATCATAAACAAAGTTCTGTGCACGCTCCAAAAATGTGCTAGGGCTCTTGCAAAAGACAAGAACACCAGAGCGTGTGCAACACAACCAGTCATCATAGAAGGCTCTGCTCGGGCTGGAAGAATGGGGAAGATGATAAACTACGCCGTCAGGCCCCTCAGTAGTGAAAGGGCGATAATCCCGTGTCACACATGCAAAATCTCTACCCCGACTGGCCCTGGGTAGGCAAATAAGACAACAGCTTCCGAGCACCTATCAACTGCTCCAGGAAGCTCTGATCGGGGTGGTTGCGAAACTGAAAGATCAGAGGAGTTACAGGGTTGTCCACCCTGACACTCTGGCATAGCCCAGGCAGCAACAAACCTGCCTACACACTCAAGTAGTATGTCACCAATCGGACACTACGGTCTCGTGGCGAGCTACAAACTGTCAAATTGCCCAAGCCATGATATATATTGGCCAGGGCGACAAGCGCGAAGGCAAACTTTCGACCATCAGCAAGGAGGCAGGCTGGATAAATCAGCTCAGGGCGTACAATGCCCTCCCCTCCATATGGCACCACAAACGTAGTAACCAATACACCAGATAAAGTGCCAAGTAAGTTTTGTCTAGAAGTTTGCGGAGATTCCACCCCTCATTCTTTGGAGCCCACAAATACCTCTTGTTTTCAAGCGGATCAAGAAGCAACTGATAATATTGATCCAAGGACTTATCATCTTCTGCAAAGTTGTCTTGAAAGCAAAATGGGCCATTACAGAAATACTGAACCCAAGCATTGAGGCTGACCCTCACAGTGCTTGTTGATGTAGAGGGGGTTTTCCCCTTTCCAATGCGAGCAAGGTCTCTCTAGACCTTCATCAAACAACGAAAGCCAAAAGACAAGCCATAGGAGCCTACCCCAGTAGAATATGCCATGTGCAAATCGTCCAAACAAGCCTCCTCATATATGTAACCGGAGATGGGAAGACCGGAAATACGGTGAAAGCTCCATAAATCTAAGGATGTCTCTCCTTCAGCAGTAGCAAAAATGTTGAAGCGCCTGTTAAATCTCTCTGCTAAGCCTTCAAGAAGCCCAGTATAGCAGGGGTACCGGTAGAGAGCGGCAATCACAACATGTCGGATCCCCACCTGCTCCAAAATATCACGATAATGCTGTACGACACCCATCAACCATTCAGATGCCCCCAAATGAAACCGATGGGAAGCAGTCACTGACCTTTTCCCATACCAGCTCGACGCAGAGCCACTCAAAATTCGATCAAGGAAGCATAATTTGTCGTAGTCTTCTATAACAAATTGAGTGCCCGACGACATCAAGAATAGCCCGGAAGAAGGAGGCCCTATCTTGTGCTGCCCAAATAATTCCCATATAGCCAAGATCACTGTGTAAGATTTGGAATGTCCATGATCATCTGTCCTGAAGAGGCCTAGCTGGGTAGCCCCTGGAACCTGAGGGGAATAGCCTGGTGGAAAGCTAGGATAGGAAAACGTGCAAGTCCTCATCATGCTGTCTCTCCCCGCCAAGATAGCCCTCTCAAGTAGCACCCTCCCTGCCAGCACTGTTGGGTCTTCCTCCCCCACAGTTTTAGGCACAAAATTTTGAATGAAAGGAAACAAGTGCACGTCCAAAGGGAAGTGCCGAAGGTAGCACCCTGGCCACCAGTATGTGTAAAAACCTCTCTCCTGAGTGATCAGTGAAGGATCAACCTCTCCACCCTCTGCAGAGTCTTCAGAAAGTGGGCCTCTCGCAACAACAGTAAAGCCTAGATCAAGTAAAAACATATTGTCTTTTGTAATCCGAGGAGGGGCCAAAGCAGGCATCAAATGACTTGACAAGCATGAATATTTATTTCTCTCCCCCTCTCGGCCGACACCTCTCCGGGGACGCATAACCTTCACACTAGACATATTCAATACCTGAAAAGCATATTCAATACCTGAAAAGCAAAAAGAGAAGAGAGAGAAAGTGGCAAAGAAAAATAAGTCAGCCTGTCATGAAAATTGAAATATTACATAAAGGACAAGAAGTTGATTCAAGACAATAAGCCATCACGGCCAAACAAACATAAGGGGCACAGGCTGCCTGCCGTCGCCCTCCGCTGCGACGAGCACCCCGTGGGGGGCATTTGTTGGACCCCATAAAGTGAATGATTAATTTGTGATAATTATAGAAAATTTCAGAAATTAAACATTCAAAATGGTGAATATTTCATCAAATACAACAAGGAGCGGTAAGAAGCCATGTACACACGCTCTACGGAATACCAATATCAAGTGTTTGAAGACTATAAGTCCCTTAAAGGCATTTGGATAAGCGCCGGATATGTGGCGCAAGCCCATCAAGTCGAGCCGTTGGCTCTATTTTGACGAGTGGGCATTTCAACAAACATCTTATGAGTGGCATGAGATTACGCGCTCATGGGATTAAATCCATACAAGAACAAACATTTTAGGGGCCCACTGGGTGTTCCCGCAACATTCAATTCAAATTCCCGCCAATCTCAGGGCAAACAGGCAGCAAGCTGACGCTTGGGAAAAGGCCAACGAACAAACAAACAAAGGCTCCACCATCCTTGTGCTGAAGTAAGTCAACGAAACAATAAAAAATTCAAAAAAGGTTGAGTTTTTATAGTCTCCACAAAAAGCCACAAAGGAAGAGGGAGGGGGTTTCTACCCCCCTTTCCTCTCTTCTCCTATGTAGTCTAAGTCGCCTCAGAGGTGAGGCGCCCCTTGGTCGCCTCGCCTCGCCCTGTCTCGCCTCGTCTGACCACAGTTTATCTCACTCTCTCTATCTCACATAGACACACAGAATTTGATTTTTGACAGTGGTGTGTGTGAATTTAGTGATTCATAATAATTTGAATCATAAGATTGAATGAATTTAGAAAATTTATTGACTTTATATAGGTTTTTTTGTGATATTTAGACATATAATTTATTTTTTGAACTATATATACATATTTAAAAAAAAATCTCGCCTCAAACGCCTAGGCCATCGCCTAGGCGTTTGAGGCATGAGGCGACCCCCTGGTCGCCTCGGTCGCCTCACGCCTCAGACTACATATCTCTTCTCCCTGCGCAGAGAAGCCCTCCGGTCCACCTGCGATTGGGGGGGAAAGCCCCCTCTACTGCTGCTTGCACCGGGGGAGGCCCCCAGCAGCTCCGCCATTGAGGAGACCTCCCCCCCGCCACCGCCGACACCAGGGGAACCTCCCTCGGCCCTGTTTGCACCGGGGGAGGCCGCCCGGGCCACCTGTGGACCGGGGCCCTGTTTGCACCGGTGGAGGCCCCCCTGGCCACCTGTGCACCGGGGGGATTCCCCCTGGTCCTCCTGCAACCGGGGAAGCCCCCCACCCAGCACCGCCGCGACAGGCGGAGCCCCCCCGGGCCTGTTGCCCACCAGGGGAGGCCCCCCCAGCCTACTGCACACCAGGGACCTCCCCCGGGCGTTCTACGCACCGAGGGGGAACCGCCCCGGCTTGTCCGGCCTGCTGCACCTCCAGGGGGCAGGCTTCCCAGTCCTCCTGCTTGCTGCTACCCCACCGGGAGAGGAAGATTCAGAAGAGGAAGAGGCTAGGAAGAGGAAAGGTCAAGGAAGTTACCTTCTCCAAGCTCCCGGGGATCTCCTCAAAGACCTTGTCCACCTCCTATAAAACTTAAGACTTTGTTTCTGCGGAGGGGGAACTTTTGCAAGAAGAGAAGAACTCCGCTACAAAGAGGTGAGAGGAGAAGGGTACCCTCCTCCCTTGAAAGTTAGTTTGAAGTCTTTACAAAAAAACCCTCATGACAGGGTTATATCTAAAAATACCCCCATGTGGAGTTCATGTTATTCAAAGAAAAAGAGAATGAATCCTATGAATCCATTAAGTTCTAAAATTTTCCACCTTTTACTGCCCGAAAATTGCGGAAAAACCTTATGCTATTCCTAAAATTGCGGAAACAAATTCCGCTATATAGAAAATTGCAAAAATAACACTGATTGTGTAGAAGTTGCAGAAATACCTTCTGCTATCCAGAAAAATTACAGAAATACCCTTAGTGGCAGAAAAATTGTAGAAATGCCCCTAGTGATAAAATATTACAGAAATGCCCCCAGTGACAGAAAATTACAGAAATGCCCCATAATGGCAAAAAGATTGTGGAAATACCCCGATGATGAGAAAATTACAGAAATGTCCCTAATGGCTAAAAATTAAAAATATACCCTCGAAAGAGGGAGAATTACAAATATACCCTCAAAAGAAGAAAAATTACAAATATACTCTCAAAAATGAGAAAATTGCAAATATACCCTCAAAAGAGGGAAAACTGCAGATGCACCCCTGAATAAGAGGAAATTGCAAAGTGCAAACACATAAAAATGTTGCTAACGTGCCCCGCCTTAAGGCGTGAAGATCCTTTAGGGTGGACCCTCGACATTAGGGCCGACGTTGTAATCGAAATCTTTGGCAATCAATCAAAGGTGTTCGGACTCGTCTGATGTAAATTAACACCGACTCCGGTCAGTGGGGAAAGGTACTATACATGAACCCTAAATCATCTGATAAATCCTAAAAGCGCAGAATTAACAAATATGCCTAAATATATGTATGCTTATCCAACGAAATGGATGCCCCAAATTTCCGTGTGTTAAACAGCCACCTTCCAATCAAAAGTTGCACACTATCAGGTAAACAGATAACATCTGGGAACCTGCTCAAAAATTGTGTCCCAGCAAAGAACTTTTGTTATTTTCCCTTATGTTAATTGCTTTCACACACATATACATACAAACACATGTACACACACATACATGCACATGCGCATGCACACAACATACACATGCACACGGACATGCATGCATGCACAGACATGCAGAGATGGGATTAGGGATTGGCAATAAAGAGGAGAGGATAGAGATATCGCAGGTGGCAGAGTTAAATAACCCCAACAAGCCAAATGAACTACCCCAACAGGCCAAATGAACTATAAGAATGCCAAAATAGATCGGTCTTGTCCACCTGATCCCGGCCCAATATTGTCCAATCCACTCATTTTCAGCCAAGAATTGGCTGAAGGTGTCGTGTTCAGTTCATCAAGCCAAAAACTGATCTAGATTGGCTGACCTGGAGAATTTTTTTAAACCTTGGTCTATACTTTACACCACAAAGCCAAACTTTATGTGCAGTATCTTCTTCATCACTGTACATCCCGCACAAAACATATATCAAACAGACATTTGATGATAATGAAACATCCTTTAACAAACACAAAGTGTACCACTGAAGATGGCAGAATCCTAAATGGATTAAAGATGATAACCTATAGATTATAATAATGGCATTATTGGATTGATTAAAAGGATTGACATAAAATATTCAGAAATGCAACTGAGACATTAAATAATTGATGGTCCATAAACAATTCGAGGACTCACTTGGATTGCACAAAATTGCAGATGTTTTAGGATTTGATCACTAAAAGATTTCCAATTACCGATGAAATAAATACCTCAATGTACATGGCAATTGCAGTCTTGTTAGACCCAGTAGGTTCCTTCAGATTGGTAATAGCTTCCATGATCAGATTTTCTAGCCTGCGTGTTCAAAAACAGAAACTAAGCAATTAATGAGCTCTCTTAGATGCAATATGAGTTGGGACTTCGGAAGTTTTTCAAAGATACCTTTCATAGATTCATATTCACCCAAAAGAAACATGACAAAAAGGACCATACTTTTAGGGTCTTCTAATTATAAACAAACCATAAATAGATGAAAAGTTATACAGAGATGGCAAAAGAACAAATATACAGTAGGCTCTAAAGGCATTCTTGGCTATTTATCAATGCAATGAAGCCATTTTGGGGTCTTGAGACAAGAGTTCTATCATGAAGGAGATGGAATATCAACTGTGTTCCTGAGAAAGGTTATATCATGAAGCAGAAATCCCTATTGTTAGAACCCTCAATGCTAATGGAATAGACAATGATTTAGCAGCATCAAGGCAACAAGAGTATTGGCCCTGGTGGGGCTGAAACATGGAACTGGATGATTAAAAGAAAACAAATTCTGCTAAAGAATTCCCATCTTAAAGCTATCTCATCAACTGAATATTTAACCAACTAGCCACTGCCTACTTGATGACAATCCTCCCATGTGCACAGAAAGATGTCGCTGTAAAGAGCATGCATACTTTTCTTCTTCTAGAAAAAAACTACTTCCTGACTATACACACATTGCCTTTTATGGTAGTTATATATCTAGAAGCACATGCACTGTCTCATTAGTATACATTTTTTTTTTAAAAAAAAGGCATAAAACTAACCTTGCTGCAGTTCTATTGTTGCCAGTAATTCTCATTGTCTCATTCACTACTGCGAGAGGTTTGGTGTCCACAATTTCATCATCAAAATCATCTACTGTAGCAAGAGCCATTGAATTTTCCTCGTGTTTGGGAACCTGATGACTCCTTTTCATTGCTGTCCTACCCCTATCTCGAGATCCCCAACCATTAGCCATTACACTCATGTTTCGCCATTTGTCCTGTTTGCATGAAGACAGTTCAATGAAATAAGCCATAAATCTTATGACACAGAAAATCAGACAACAGCATGAACCATCCCAGCCACTTGCCCTTTCATCTCTGAAAATCACTTTTTCGCAGTTAGATTGTGGGCTACTGTTAAAAGAAAGGCTTCTGACAAGACCAAACGTCAGACGATGCATAATATAAAATCAACACTGAATTATTTTTCTCTCATTAATATATTGAAATGATGTTAGTGGAATTTAGTTTTTTGCTGCCAATCGGACAAAAAATTAAGGTCCAGGAAGGGCTCCTGTTGAAGATCCTGTAGAAATGTTCATGAAAAAATTGGCAACAGCAGTGGGGCCCCAAGTCTGATTGCCAGCTGTGGTGGTTGATCTTGCATGCAATGTTCTGGATTATCTGGAGGAAAACGAATGGAACAATATTCAGTAGAGAAGCTCATGATCCTGTAAAATGTCTGGAGCTAATTTTCCTGTTTGTAAAAAGTTGGGGTGTTTCTTTGTGTAGACAGGACAATTGCAATTCTCTTATTCTACCAATGCTCCACAGGTAATGAGGCCTTTGCCGCTTCTTTTGTATAGGGGAGTTTTTGGGTGCACTCCCTTCTTAGTTGTACATTCTAATTAGTTTATAATACATGTGGTACCATCCACTTAACAAAACAAAAGGGTTCCATACCTTGAGATCAACATTCGAACGCAAATGCAGAACACTGCTGAATTCAGGATCCTTAAGTATAGTCCGCCATTTTCCTGCCCCATGTTTAAGCACGCCAGCTTTGAGAGCAGCTTCTTCTTCGGCTCGCCACTTCTGTTTTGGAGCACCCATAGATGATTGTGGAAAGACCTTTTCTATAGAAATCTCAATGTGTATACCTACGTCAGCAGGACCACATGAAAAATCAATGGACAATCAAGAGGATATGATATGATCAGTAGTTGTTTATCGTAAATACTAAAATACTTTTGGCTACTAGAAAGAGTCATCTCTTTCTAAAACAGAAAAATCAACATCCTGAATTATTTAAGCTTCATGTCTAATGGATCATCTAGTATAATATATGGAAGATATGACAATACAATGGCACTCATAATACCAAATGCTCCTTACACCAAAAAAAAAAGAAGATAAATAACCAAAAAAATTAAGAAGAGAAACTCAAATGCTTTTATGAAATCAAATGGCAAAGATAGCCCAATCAAGAAACTGCATCACTAAGTACGCCAAGATGGTTTATTAGTCTTGCTCAGGCTATGAATTCACCAGAAAGAACATTGAACCAGTACCCAGACACGACGACAAATGTGTAAGGGTTAGCCAGGTCACCTCCAGGAGTAGTGCATTATAATGGCTTGGGCATGTCTATGGCCATCCAAGTTCAATGCTGGTCAGATGGTGTCGTGGTAAAAGATGGTGAAGGTGTTCGATGTGGTAGAAAAAAGGGCACAGTGATTCTAGGTTTAACTATAAATTTGACACCAGATAGAATAAGGTGATGGGATAGGATTCATGTAGACTCCAAATAAATGGGATATGGCTAAACCCTAAACCCTAAACAAATCATTTGGTTGTGATTTGGGACCGGTACGAGGCCGTTTCCCCACATGAGTCATTTTGGGTCGATTCGTTGGAATCGCCCGTTTCTGCTTGTTTTCATGTCGGATTGATCCCTTCCGGCTTGTGGAAGGTGTATAACGTGCCTAGGAATGTTTCCCCGTCGTTTAGACGCGATTGGGGCGTGGTTTAACCGGTTTTGAGCCTTCCCTACGGTTTTCTAGCCGTAAGGGCTTGGCGGTCCAATCAAAGACCGCTAGGTGAAGAGGCGGCCCAGTGAGGACCGCAACTTGGCCCCTTAAACAGTAGGTAAGTCAGTTTGGCTTTGCGGTCTTGCGACCGACCGCAAGATCTTTGCTTGCGGCCCTTAGAGGACCGCTAAGCTTTGTCTAGCAGCCCAGGTAGGACCGCTACGTCTTGATCAGCGGCCCATTGGTGACCGCTATTTATCTGTTTTATGTTGGCTAAGTCGGTTCGTGGGTAACGGCCCAACGACTG
Source organism: Amorphophallus konjac (assembly GCA_022559845.1). NCBI lineage: Eukaryota > Viridiplantae > Streptophyta > Magnoliopsida > Alismatales > Araceae > Amorphophallus > Amorphophallus konjac. The sequence goes on along the minus strand of CM040122.1, from coordinate 331,179,725 downwards.
ACCGCCTTTTGAGGTATTGCGGCCCATCTGTGACCGCCACCTTTCGTTTTATGTCGGTTTGACCGACTTGGGGTGGATTGAGCATAGCGGCCTGGCCATGACCGCTAAGCATACCCTTGTGGCCCTGAGGAGACTGCCTTGTGCAAGCAGCGGCCTCAGCTAGACCGTCAACCCTTATGCTTTATGCGGTTTCTTCTCTAGAGTCTTCTGAGTGTAGCGGCCATGTCCTTGACCGCCACACTCAGTGGGACGGCCCTTGGTGGACCGTCTTTGGCATGGTGCGGCCATGATCTGACCGCCATTTGCCTGTGCTCTGTTGTGAGGGTAGCGGCCCTTCTGCAGCTCTGCTGACCGTTTTTCTGATGATTTGATATGTATTCTGATTTTTGAATAATGCTAGAACAAAGAAAACTAAAATAAAACAGCAGAACAAAAAGTGCCAAAAACTACAGCATGTGACCTTCACAAAAAAATCCAATAAAAAAATGTAAATCACTAAGCAATCCAAAACAGTTCACCAATTCAGACTCTCAGAAGGCTTCTGCCCATCATTTCCAAGGCACTGGCCAGCACTGAAGGTGACTGGGGACCTAGGCAAGCAGCCCACTAAGGCGTTCGCCTAGGCCGCCGTGGTATGCCCAGCCCGCCATGGCATGAATCTGACCCACCTTAAGTGGGATATGCTTTGGTGTTTAGATAAACTTAGCATTTTTTTTGAAAAAGTGATGCATGCTGCATTAAGTTTGGTGAGAGACCATCAGACTTCCCTCCCATTTCCCAATTTCTCTTGGACACTTCACACACACAGCCCTTCCTCTACATAGATTGATGACTGCATGGTTTTCTCAATATTATTTTGACTTATTCTGTTTTTTGCCTTTTACACATATGTATGTGCTGAATATTTGCTAATATAACTTTTGTTTTCAACAAAGATAAAATGCATATGGTAGAAAATGTAGATTAGTGGTCCTCTTAATATGAACTTTGTTACATAAACTAGGCTTCGCCTAGGCGCCCTGCCTTGTTGCCTAAGCAGTAAAGCAGTGGGCCACTGCCTTGGTCACCTTGGATGCCTTGACAGCCATATTTGTGCCACCAATCTGACGTTAATCCAAAGAAGGATGAAAGGACTTCACAGACTTTTATATAGGCTGACAGACAGACATCAACCCTCCACAAGGCAATGGCAGGTGCATGATTAAGGCCCTTAGGCAATGGGGGGTCTGCCACAAATCCCATGGGCCCAATAGGGGCTACATGAAAAAATAACTTCCTGGTGGTATGTTTTATACATGCAACCAGGGAGCAATTGTCGAAGGTTCACATAAACTTTGAAAGTCTACACAAATGAAAATAGGTTAGCTTAAAACAAAATTCTTGATCTCCTGTAGATCAACTGTCAGCCAAATAGTATATTATTAAAACACAATCCCTAATGATAGAGAAAAATACATATAAAAAAAGAAAGAGAAGGAGATGGACATGATTTCGTTTCTCCAATCCATGGTTATAGGCTTACGTATATATGTTTTTTAATCTATATAAATGGGTAATTGCATGTGCTTTGTGAGCTATCAAAATGTTCCCCTCCAATCTCTCACAGAAAGTTGGTAGGATGTACACTTGGAAAGGAGAAAAAGGAAGTAAAAAAGAAAAGAGAAAAAGAAAAACAAATTTTCACTCTGAGAACTGGAAAAAACAAAAAAGTCTCACTTGGATGAAGAACGGAAAACCCATCTGAGATCTCACGACCGACTTGAAACCACATAAGACAGGAAACCCAAGCAAGCAACAAGAAAAACCAAAAAACTACCTTGATCAACAAACAACAAGACAACCCCGTGCAGACATGAAGCCCTTTCCTGTCACCCTAAACATGGGTTTCGAGAAGGCCGATCGCGAGAACGTCGCCGTCGCAGGTGGCTGAAGGGATCGCCGTCGTTGAGATGCCGTCGGCGTCGCAGGTGGCTGAGGAGATCGGCGTCGTTGAGATGCCGCTCCTGCCCTAGACAGAGGAGCGGAAGGAGAGCGCTGTGGGGATGGCGGAGGAAGGGAGGCCGCTGCGCCGAACGACACTGGCCGATGAGCCCACACAACGGTCCCTCTTCGAAGCAAATAAGATGCTCCGAATCCGAATTTTTTTTCGGATTCGGATCGGGTTGGCGGATCCAACCTATCCGTTGACAGCCCTGCCCTCTCGATTCTCTGTCTCTCGGCCCCCCCCCCCCCCGCTCCTTTCGCTGTCCACCGTCATTCCCCGGCGCCCTCCTACTCCTCCGACGATCGCGCAGAGCAACCGTTCATCGCCGTGGCTACTCGGCGGGAGCCATGCCCGTCCTCTTCAAGTTTCGGAGCTCTGTCGGCTTCGACTCGGTGGACCTCGGCGGCCGCCCCTCCATCTCTGTCCGCGACCTCAGGGCCCGCGTCGTGGAGCAGAAGAACCTCCAGATCTGCGCCGACTCCCTCCTCGTCGTCTCCGACGCTGGCACCGGAGAAGGTCAGGGGAACCCTAGGGGACCGCCTTTATCTCGTTCTGTCTCTTTCTCTGCTGCTGTCGCTCTCTGATTACTGTTAGGTTTTTGTTTCGTATCAATTCGAATTCAGCTTATGAGGATGAAGAGTTTATGATCCCCGATGGTTCGAGCGTCATCATTAAGCGAGTACCCGCTGGCCCGTATGCTTCGCCCCCCTCTTATATTTCATTCACGTTGTGCATGCATTTGTTTGTTTTAATGATTTTTGAGCGTTTAACAATTTTAATTTTTTTGCTTGTCTAGTGAGAATTGTGGGGCTGCTGGGACTGGCCATGCTGCTGGCCAGGAGGATTTCTTGGGCGTGCTGGTGTCCTCGCCTTCGGAGGTAGGTTGATGCTGGCAACCCTTTCCAAGAAAAGGATTAAACAACACTAAATTTTCTTTTCGAAGAAGTGTGTTTTGTTTCTTCCATGTAGTGTCTTTTTTTATTCTCTATGCATATTAACGAGGGAGGGATTCTAAGAGTCACATACATGTATTTTGGGTGTCTTTTCCCTTTTTTAGTAGTGCTTGGTCATTAGTTTGTTAATGGGGTAACTTTGGGGGTGATGTGTTGTCATTAAGAGGATGTTTTTTCTACTTCTATATAAGCCCCATTGTGGGACATGAATTGGGCACCAGAAATTTGAGTTTATTCCCTCATTATCGGTCTTGAGAGTTATCTCTTCTATTTGGTGCAAGAGAGTGCTCTACACTTGTCCCTTTAACAACTCCAGTTGAAGCCGACACTCAACTATCCGCGGTTAGTTGGTATCAGAGCCAAGGTTCTACTGTGCCGATTGGCGAACTCGTTGACTTCATGGTTGACTGACGTCGTCCTTGGCGAACAGCATCATCGGTGCGTGAGCGTGACATCCATGACATAGAGCTTGATGATTTAAGGAGTCAAGTCCAACAGTTCCAAGATCGTCTTGCCCGCTATGAATCTTCGTTGCATGAAAATTCATCTCATAAATTGGAAGAGCACGAGGATGACATTAATCCTTTCCACTTGGCTACTTATAGAGAGTCGGATAAGGATGTGTCATGGAGATCCTAGGAGGAATTTTTCTCAGCCCAGTTGGGATTTCGATCTTAAAGTAGATGTTCCCGACTGTGAAGGCCTAATGCCACCAGATGAATTCATTGATTGGCTCAACACCATTGAGCGAGTCTTTGAATATAAGGAGGTTCTTGAATATTGAAAGGTGAAGATGCAAGTTGAAGAAACATGCTTCAATTTGGTGGGAACAACTCAAGGCTCGACAAGCGCGATAGGGCAAGCCACTGATCGAGTCTTGGGAGAAGATGAAAAGGAAGATGAAACATAAGTTTCTTCTTGAAAATTACCTTCAAGATTATCTTCTCAAATTATATTATTGCAAGTAAGATGCTTGCTCTGTGGAGGAGTACATGGAAGAATTTGATCAACTTATGGTTCTTTGCGGAGTGGTGGAATCGGAGGAACAAACTATTGCTCAATTCCTTGGTGGCTTTTGTAAAGATATTAGTCATTTTGTCCAACTCCACCCTTATTGGACTTATCATGGTGTCTTTAAACTAGCCGTTCGTGTGGAGTGTCAACGCCAAGATAACCTATCTCTCTCTAAGATTTTCTAGAGAGAGAAGCTCTGGAGATTTTCCCCTTGGCGGCAACCGTGGCTGCCCCTGGTTGGGGGGGTGGGGAACCACACCTTCCCTCAACCTCTACCCTCCCTTCTTGCCTCCTCCTCCATATCTGCTCTCCCTTCACCCCCTCCGCAGCCCTCTTACTAGCCGCCATCTCCCCGTCACCTTCTTTGGTCCTCCATCCACTTGACTCCTTTGTAGATACAACATCGCCCTTGACTTCTTGACGATCTCCTCTGCAGGTCCCGGCGGTTCCCGCACCTACAGCAGAGCTGGCTTTGTCTGCAGTAGTTCCGGTGACCCTGCTCCATGCTCTGGCCGTGCAGCATGCAGATCCAGCGTACTCTACAGATTTGGCGGTCTCTGCCACGGCTGGTTTGTTGGGAGCATCTTCAAGCTCCATTACGCCTGCTTGAGGGAAGACTCCAGCTCCTGCGATTGCCTTTGCTCATGGGATGTCATCGTCTCTTTCTCCGGCGAGAGCATCTTCTACTGATTTGGCGACCCAAAAGGCTTTGGGTTCACTTGCACCTGTTGGCACTGCTTTCTCTTCGACCGTAGCTCTGTCGGCATCTTCAACCCTCAGGTCTGCAGTTCTTGCTCCTCTGGCGTAGATGCTCACTTCCTCGCAGCTATCCCTTCTGCTGCTTCAAGGAAGAAAACAACTTTTGGAGCGTCCTCTTCTTCGGCCGCTATTGCCAATCCAACGTAGCTGACGATTACTGCATCGTCCGTTGCAAGGAAGAACACGGCTGCTCCAGGGAAGCCATCGGGCAGAAACCTCTTCTGCACCACCCCTGTCGATCTGACGTCGGCTCTACCCAAGAGTTACACTTGTGCGGTTACTAAGGCAAGCCCTTTCTAGGCGATCTCTATCTTTGTCCACCCTTCGACATTCACTGATGGAGGTGAGTCGGTGGTATTCTTTTCGGAGGAAGAGATCCAAGGGACCTTGGCACTTTCTAGTTCGGGTGGTTGCAAAAACAAGTCCCAGTTAGTCCAATGTCTCGGCCTAAACGGTGAGGTTGTCATGGGTGCCCTCGATAGTTGGCACCTCCTGCTCCGGTGCAAGACGGAGGCTGACTGCCTGAAGTTCCTTCTTTGACTAGCTATACATCAAGGGCTATATGCTCAAGATTTTTTGGTGGCACCTGCAATTCGAGTGCGTCACAAAGCCTTCGATGGTACGCATCTTGATAGAGCTCCCTTCGTTAAAGCCTAATCTTTTCTACGAGCCTTGCGTCCGTTCCATTGCTGGGAACGTCAGTTGCATCTTCCAGGTGGCCTTGCGAACTTCCACGCTCACCAATGTGTCAAGTTGGATGTCCTTCGTTCCCATCCGAGCTACATTTGGATTGGGCTAGGCTCTGGCAGCTAATCACAGTAGGTCCGATACCTGCCCTTGCCGGAGTACACCGGTTGTCACCTGTTGGGTCACGCAGTTACCACCTGTCGGCGAGCTGCTAAACACCCTCCACCGTCAATTGTTGAGGAGTCAACGGCATCACCAATCGCGTCTGTCCCAACCCAGAAGGGTCACTAGTGTCGGGAGCACCACTGCCATCGGTGCCTGTGGTGCACCTGGAAGGTTCTGTTGGTGTCACACCGCTCATGGAGAGCACAGTGCCATCGCCTATGGTGGCCGAATCGCAAGCGAACGTAGATATGTAGTTGGAGGGTTCCGCTGGTGCTCTAGGCACGGTGACAATGCCTTCACTGGTGTCGACGTGTCCTAACATGCAGGCAGAAGTCCCACTTGTGCAACTCGAACCACTGGCATGTGCCTTAAGCCCGCAACTCTCGGCCCAGGCCCAGGCAACTGTTGTGAGTCCCTTTGCTCTGGCCTAGTTGCCCGCGAGTGATGCAGTGCATACTTCCCCGATCGCCAGTATCGCGCCTTTGCATGCCGAGGACAATGCACCCATGCATATGCCTGCCGCAAGTGCTACAATGCAAGTCGCGAACGGAGCGCCTAGGCATGTTCCCATGCAGGCTATGACCCAGTTGGAGCATGCCTAGAGCCATGTAGCTGCGGACAGAGTTGGTGTAACCCAGGAGGAGGATGAGCTGCAACAAAGATCGGACCATCTCAGACAGGTCCTCACTACACCAACTATGGACACATTCAGTGCAGCCCAAGAGAAAGACGTTGGAGTGGGCTTAGAGGGCGAGGAAGCATTCTAGAGACGTCGGGAATGGAAAGGAGGTAGGCAGATGAAGACCCCAATGGTGGTGTTTTGATTGCCGGGGTAATCTGGCCAGGGAAGAGAAGCCTAATGGGGCTGTTCTGACTGTTGGGGGTAATGTGGTCAGGGAAAAGATGGAGATAGCGGGGGTAGTTGAGATTAACAGAGGCACAAATGAAGGATCTTGTAGACAAGGTGGGAATCTCCTTTACAAGTTTGGATAAGGATCTGAAAGGGGTGTTCACTAAAGTTCAGAAGAGATGACTCATGGGTATGGCGAGGGAGGTGAAGGGAGGGGGGAAGTCCAGAAGGAGGGGAACAAGGGAGAGAGAGGAGGGGGAGAGGAGAGCAGCCGCAAGAGGAGGGAGGTTGGTTCGCCTATGTCTCCTTGTGAAGGACAATCAAGGCTACTATAGGTCCACAAGACCATGGTCGATTATCAACTGGTGACAGAACTATGACGTTGTCTTTGTATTATAACGTAGACTTTTTTTTTTTGATGTCACCAGGGGGACATGGGGAGACTACATCCTATGGATGAACATTTTGTACAGGGATATTTTGAGCGCTGACTTCTCACAATTGTAAATCTTTATATATATATATATATATATACAAGGTTACCATCCACCTAAACAAAAAGACTTCAACAACGGAACGAGTTGAAGTTAACAAGCCAGATATCTGAACATGGGCAATCTTTTAACTGGGGGAGTGGAGCCAAAGGTAAACCTTTTATTTTTCTCTTAAAGGGTCCTACTGTAAGAAAGCCAACTCCTCAAACTTCCAACCGCCTTGGCTCTTTAGAGGTCACTTGCTACAAGTGTTCAGGAATCGGCCACATTGCCTCTGAGTGCCCAAACCGCAAGATTGTCTCTCTCGTGGAAGAGGCACCTTTAGAGTATCATGAATTTGAATCTTCTCACAAGAAGATGAAGATGAAGAAGGAAATACCTACAACGATCATGGAGAGGCTTTTGTGATCCGTTGAGTCATGAATGCTATTGACTACTTGATGACAACGCTTGGCTATGCAACAACATTTTTCACACCAAATGCACAACCTATGGTAAGGTATGCAATGCCATCATTGATGGTAGAGGACGAGAATATTGTCTCAACGATGATGGTGAAAACACTAGCACTTTCTATGGTTCCTCACCATCAACCTTACTCCTTATCTTGGTTCCGAAAGGAAAGTGAGGTAGATGTTTCTAAACAATGTTTTGTTCGATTCTCTATCGGAAAGCATTATAAAGATGAAATATGGTGTGATGTAATTCCCATAGATGCATGCCATTTCCTTTAAGGGAGACCATGGCAATATGATAGGAAGACTGCCCACAATGCCTTCCGTAACACTTACTCTTTTGTGAAGGATTGTGTGAAAGTGATTTTAGGTCTTTCTAAGATGCTGAATATTCTCAAGCTTGACTTGGGGGAGAACAAAATTTTTCTTGCGGTAATGTAGTTCGAGCATGAAATCGAGAAGGGGTGGCTTATGCATTAATAATGAAGGAGACCAATAAAGGCAGTAACATTCCCCACAATTAGAATCCTTTCTCCATGAATATTAAGATGTCATGTTGAAGGAGATACCACCCGGGCTACCACCAATGCGGGAGATTTAACATTGTATAGACCTCATTCTGAGCTCCACTCTTCCAAACAAGCCTGCATACTGGATGATTCCCAAAGAACATGAAGAGCTCCAACACTAGGTGAAAGAATTTCTTTCCAAAGGAATAGCAAGAGAAAGTGTGCCTAGACAAGATGGTTCTTGGCGTATGTGTGTGGATAGTAGAACAATAAACAAGATCACTATCAAGTCCGACATTCTTATTCCACTGCTAAATGTTATGTTAGATCAGTTGGTTTGTTCTCAAGTCTTCTCTAAGTTAGATAAAAGGAGCTACCATCAAATTCATATCTGACCCGGAGATGAATGGAAGACAACATTCAAGACACGTGAAGGTTGATACGAGTGGCTTGTGATGCCATTCGGGCTGTCAAATGCTCGTAGCACATTCATGCGCCTCATGAATCAAGTTTTGAAAGTCTTTATAGGTAAATATGTGGTGGTTTATTTTGATGATATCCTTGTTTACAGTCGAGACCAACAAGAGCATTTTCACCATCTTCAACAAATCCTTGCTATTATTAAGGAGAAACTCTATCTCAACCTTGAGACGTGCATCTTTATGACAAATAGCTTGGTCTTCTTAGGTTATGTTGTCTCACACGAAGGAATCAAGGTAGACTCGAAGAAGGTTGAAGCTATTTTCTCATGGCCAGCCCCTCAAAATATTCATGTAGCCAGGGGTTTTCATGACCTAATAACTTTTTATCGATGTTTCATTAGAAATTTCAGTTTTATTGTTGCACTTATCACCGATCCTCTCAAAAGAAGACTCATTAGGTGGACATAGGAGGCACAAGTAAGCTTTGAGCTTATTAAGAAGAAGATGACTGAAGCTTTTATTCTTGTCTACCCTGATTTTGAGAAGGTGTTTGAAGTTGATTGTGATGCTTCCAATGTGAGGGTTGGAGCGGTGCTAAGCGAAAGGGGCATCCCCTCGCTTTCTATAGCAAGAAGTTGAGAGATAGAAGGAAGCTATATTCAACTTTTGACCAGGAATTCTATGCTATTGTGCAGACACTACGTCATTGGAGACTTTGCCTCATCTATAGGGAGTTCATTCTCTACTCTGATCATGAAGTTTTGAAATACATCAATGGACAACAAATGCATAATGCTAGACATGCCAAGTGGGTGGAGTATCTCCTATCTTTCACATTTTCCATCCGACACAAGGCTAGACATCACAGTCAAGTGGTGGATGCTTTGAGTAGGAGGCACATTATACTTGCTACCTTCCAACTCAAGGTAATTGGTTTCGATTTTATCAAAGAGCTTTACTCAAATGATACTTATTTTGGTGATATTTGGGCTAATGTCACGATGCTCCCTATAAGAATTACATGATTCTTGATGATTTTCTATTTCAGGATAATCTTCTTTACATTCCCGAATGTTCTCTTAGGGAAACTATCATTGAGGAAGCACATGATCGAGATTTGGAAGGTCATTTTGGGCTGATAAGACCCTCTCTCGCATTCGAGAAAGTTATTTTTGGCCTAAGATGTCTAATGATGTAGAGAGGCACATTAAGCATTGTAGAATTTGTTGTATTGCTAAGAGTCATGCTTAGAGTACCGGCTTATATACTCCACTTTCTGTACCAAATTCTCATAGATTTTGTTTTAGGTCTTCCTTGTATTGAACGTGGGAAAGACTCAGTCATGGTGATGGTAGACTGCTTCTCCAAAATGACTTATTTTGTGACATGTGAAAAGACTTATGATGCTTCTAAGGTGACATATCTATATTTCACGGAGATTGTTTGACTTCATGACATACTTAGAACTTTTGTTCCAGATCGGGACGCAAAGTTTGTGGGGCATTTTTGAAGGACACTATGGAACAAGACGGGCACCAAGCTAAATTTCAGCTCTTCTCATCATCCTCAAACTGATGGCTAGACCAAAGTTGTTAATAGAAGCTTGGGAAATTTGTTGTGGAGTTTTGTGGGCTCTAACTTGAAACAATGGGACTTTGTGCTACCCCAAGTTGAATTTGCATATAATTGCTCTATAAATCAGTCCACTGGAGCTAGTCCATTTGAGATAGCATATGGAGCAAATCCCCTCGAGCCATTAGGTTTGGCAACATTAACTACTCTAAAGAAATTTAGTGGTGATGCAGAGGAAAGAGCTAAGCAAATCAAGAAGGTATATGAACAAGTTTGAGCCAAAAATTGCGAAGAGCACTTAGAAAATATAAAGAACGGACTGATAAACATCGGCGTGCACAATCCTTCCAAGAAGGAGATCTTGCATGGGTACATTTTCAAAGGGAACGACTACCTCTTGGTCATTTTGGCAAACTTAGGGCCGTGGTGATGGACCATTCAGGATACTATAGAAGATTGGGGAGAATATGCATATAGGATTGATCTACCATCAGATTATGGTATATCTAATACCTTTAATGTCTCGAACTTGTCACCGCACTTTGAAGAATTGAACTCGAGGACGAGTTTCCTCCAACCGGGGGAGATTGAGGCCGGCAACCTGTTCCAAGAAAAGGATTAAGCAGCACTTAATTTTCATCTTCATGAAATGTCTTTTTGTTTCTTCAATGTAGTGTCTTTTTTTATTCTCTATGCATATTAATGAGGGAGGGAGTCTAGGGGTCACATACATATATTTTGGGTGTCTTTTCCCTTTTCTTCGAGTGCTTGGTCATTAGTGTGTTAATGGGGTAACTCTTGGGGATGTTTTCTCTACTCTTATATAGGCCCCATTGTGGGACAGGAATTGGGCAATGAAAATTTGAGTTTGTTCCCTCATTTTCAGTCTTGAGAGTTATCTCTTCTATTTGGTGCGAGAGAGTGCTCTACTTGTTCTTTTAACAACTCCAGCTGAAGCCGACCCTCGGCTATCCATGGTCATAGGCTTAACTCAAAAATGCGTGCACACATGGCACACACGAGGTGCTATTGAGTTGTAATAATTCCAAGAGGTTGGCTTATGGTAAGTTTGTGTTTAGTACTACTTCAATAGTAAAGATGATGTAACAACTGCATGTAGCTTGAAACTCACTGACTTGCAGCCTGCTCAACTTTCTAAAATGCACGTAAATTTGAAATTAAATTGGGTATATGATTGCCTATGATGGTTTGCCATCTCTTACGAGATGTCCAAGATCTCTGTCTCTCTAAAGGTCGCGAGAAACGAAACCTTCGAGATCAAGATCTCCTCTCCCGCACCTCCCTAGTTTCCTCCTTCCTCTCTCCCGGTCTCTCTCTACCTCGGCCCTCTTGAGCTCTCTCTCTCTCCAATCTCTCTCTGTCTCTCCCTCTCCCCCGGACTCTCTCTGTCTCTCCCTTGGACTCTCTTACCCTCTCTCTCTATCCCTCACCCTCTCTCTCTTAATCTCTCTCCGTCTCCCCCCCCCTCTCTCTCCCCCCGTCTCCCCCTTCTCTCTATCTGAGAGGGGGAGACAGAGAGAGGGGAAGGCAGAGATACAAGTACCATTTTTTATGATATTTGATGTATTCTTCAGTTTGTGGTTCATGTACCATTTTTATGTATATCTTTTTGGTGTAACTTTTGATGCATATTAACATTGGTGCATGTGAATAGATTTGTTATTATTATCATTACTCTTTATTGTGTAAAATTGTGTTGTCAATTAGAAAAACATGTTTGTGAAATTAAATGGTTAGTAGAAAAAATAGCATTTTCTTAGAAATAGACTATATATATGATTTTTTTTTCCGAAATCACCGAACCCGATCTCCCAAGATTTTTTCGAAATCTCTTCTCTTCCGCCTTTTCGAGACGGAACCGATATTTGAGACGGAAAACCTAGTATGAACAGCGCAAACAAATTTGTTGCTGTCAATTAGGCGCCTTTTGCATGCTTGATTGCACATACATGCTTCTACATGTAGTTGCTTAGGGGGTATCTATAGCAACGATTTTTCTTGGGAAGTATCTTATATCTCATCAATTTTCCTGAACATTGATGTTGAGAGGTTCTCTGTTGGTGCTTTTTTCGTTGTCCAGTGATTTTTCTATTTGTTGATAGTGTGATATGGGACTTCCAGTTAAAATGCTTAGTGAAATGTTTTAAAATACAAGGGACTAAAGATTAATGCTGGTTGTTAGGGATATGCCAAATGCACTAAACTGAAACCATTGAGGCTGAATTATGGAATTATCAGATGAGCTTGCAAACTGTTGCTTGAGGGGTTCTGGTATTTCATGTCTACCACATAAAAATGATACATATCTGATGATGCAAGTGAAAGAAGTGTAAGCTGGGTAGACTGCAGTGTGGTTTTTGCTCTTTGGGTATTTGGTGATTGGTTCATAAGATTGTGTTGAGGTTTATGCCAGACAATGGAGCTGAATGTTTGGTGGTGGTGACACGTGAAACTGTGACAAAGGTCCTAAAAACAGGACTATATAATAGCACCCTTTGATTGACATATGTAGTGTATCTGATACTATATTTGACAAGAGTATCAGTTTTATAAGGGTTCAAGTGAGCTGCTCTGCCAGACTCAGCTTGTGCACCTAAACATAAGCTCAAATTTGGCTTAAACTCGACCAGGAGTTAAAACAGCCATTGAAACCTGGCTTGTTTAAGTACTTGACAAGTTCAAACCGAGTTTTCGAGTCGGGCTTGGTTAGCAAACATGCTCACAATTAACTGTATTTTTAATTTTAAAATTATTTTAGTTTTTAATTTAAAATAAATAACAAATTAATGTCAGACCAAGGGGATTGATGGGGGGGCAAGGTGCGCTCAATGCAAAAGCCCATAAAGTGGCATCTGTTTATTTGAGTCTTGATTCCTCATCTTGGTTCCTCTTTCTCCCAAGGATGTCCGATGAGGGATTATCCTAAGGAGAACATGAGCAACCAAAGAGCCATTACCTACAGCTACTATTGTGGAAGCCAAAAAACTCGTTATTTTGTGCTTAAATGCATAGAAGTAGCATTGTTTGATATTTTGATTATTGATTTTAATGCCTCAAAACTATTTTTATATCTTCAAATAATTAAAAAAGCTAAACAAGTTCATTCATGAACAGACATGAGCTGCGTAGTCTTGTGTTCAAACTTGGCTCATTTATGAATCAAGCTTAATTTTTTTCTCAAACTTGGCTTGTTTGCTTGATCAATGATCCAAATTCAAGTGTCATTCGAGCGAATTTGAGCTACTTGTTGAGTGTACCAGTTCATTCGCAGCCCTACAGTATGTAGATACTATTCATTTTGAAAAGAATCTAAAAAATTTGACCAGATGACCTCATGGATGGCAGTTTCGGCTGAAACCGATACATTTTGGCCGAAACATATCGGTTTCGGCCCTGGATGATACGATACCAACCGGGCGAAACCGGATGCCAACTCCCCTGCAAAAAATAGTATTTTATTTTGTTTCAGGCCGAAATCGAAATCGAAATCGAAATTGCCATCCTTGGATGACCTGTCCAAAACCTGATCAAAAGGCTAAATGGTTGGTCAGGTTATTGAGTTACCAATTACCAGTTACATTTTTACCAGAATGTGGGGCTGGCAAATGGACATAGTGAATGTTACTCTATTATTTGTTCACTGGAAAAGAGGACCCTTTTTGGCAGCAAGGGTACTACATTGCCATTTAGCAAACCAGTTCCATTGATTTTGAACATCAAGATATTAATGATGGTTATCAGTTAAACAATTTTATAAGCAATGTTTCTTGAAGACACTTTTAACATTTATCTTTTATTTTCAGGACATAGCTATGGACAACTTTGATGACTTTGGCAATGATCTATTTCCTGCTCTTGGTGCACCATTGCAAGACTCAGATAGTGATGAAAGTATCAATTCTTTCACCAGAAGGAAACGAGAGGATGGCCGAAGGTAGAGTCTCCTGTAATACTATGCTTTCTTGTATGGAGATTCCTTCCCTGTTTCTTATGATCCCATGTTTTCCACCTACCTCCATCTTCTTCCGCATTTTGCTTTCAAAAGCTTATATTTTTTAACAATAAGAATACATCTTATTAAACTATAGAATTGTTTATATATCCCGGGTTTATAATTTAGGATGTGTTGAAGTTCTTTTTGTAAAGGTCTCTTCATTTTTCACTTCTCTTTGTACTTTTTTCATTGTATATGTTTGCTTGAAATTCATCTAAAATTCACAGAATTTCACATTGCAACAATATCATTGTCATTTAGAACTTAACGTGATAGATATTTTTCTCAAAATGATTTAAGCCTGATGTTCCAGTTGACTGATGGTTGAAATGTAGAAGTTTTATTTAGTAGGAGTAAAATTCTGTAAGAGATATTACTAGGTGAAAACCTGCAAAATAAGGATACAGGAGGAATATATAACTCAGATATTTCTAGGTGAAAACCTGCAAAATAAGGACGAATTGAAGTGTCTCTGGAAAGCATGCTCCCAAGAGTTGCGACAAATAGGACCACTATCTTATACTTATTTTACTAGCAGATTTTGGTAAAATTTTTAAGGTTAACTACTCTCAGTTATGTAGAAGAACGCATGTTCTGAAGCATTGTCAGAGTTATGGAAAATTTCCTTTGGAACTAAAATAAATTGAAAGTGATGTATGTAATAATATGCTTCAATGAAATATATTTTTGTAGACTAACAACAATAGTATGAGAGAAGTTAGTCCTTGATTCATGTAAGGGAACAAGAGCAAAGTTTTCTATGACTGGATCTTGTTCCCAGACATTATTCCCGACTCCCACTGTGCTTCATTATCTTGAGGTTGATAGTGAGAATCATAGTTGTCAGTGGTAAGGCGACCTAAGCCATTCTTGGGTTCTCCGAATGAACAAGTGTTTAGGTGCCTACTTAACATGGTCTGCAGTACCACCCGGTACCGGTACGTACCGGGCGGTATGTCTCGGTACCGGACCTGACCGGTCCGGTTCCGCCCATTTGGTTTCGGTACCGGCTGGTACTGGTTCGCCCCATTGGGACCGCCCGATACAAGGGCTTCCAGGCCCACGGGCTCTGCACTTTGCAGTCCCGTGAGTTTGAGAGCCCTCCCTTCACCCCCTCCCCTTTAGTAGGACCCCCTCCGGTAGGCAGCGGCGCCACCACTAGTCAGCCACCGGACGTCTGCCGGCCACCATCATCCCGCCGGCCACTGCCACTGACAATCGACACCACAAAACCATCCATGAGAGGAGATCAATCTGCGACCACAACTGCAGGCGGCTTCCGCATGCGCACAGGCTCTCCGCTGTCGATCCAGCTGGCGATCGCCGCTAGCCGCCAACCGAACCCGCCGCCGACGAGCTGATCCAGCCGGCGGCTAGTAGATTCGACTATTTCTTGCTAGAAAACCTCGTTTTCAAACAAAAAGGTATTTTTTATCTAAAAAAAATCTATGTTAAATAAAATTATATATTAACATCATTTTCAAACAAAAAGGTATTTTTTATCTAAAAAAATCTATGTTAAATAAAATTATATATTAACATCTTACATAGTTTAATTGGGTCATTGGGGTCAATGAGTGATGGATTGCACTATCATTTAATATAAAATACGAAAATCTCTAATTAGAACCCTAATTATGGTTCTAAAATTAGGGCTTTTCTAAAATTAATCTAATTTAGATGCAATTGAACATCAATTGCGTCTTATGTGGTGTGATTGAGGTTAATAAGTGCTAGATTGCACTCTCATTTAATATAAAATCAGAAAATCCCCAATTCAAACTCTAATTAGGGTTTCAAAATTGGGGCTTTTCTAAAATTAATTAAATTAAGATGCAATTGAACATCAATTGCTACTTAACAAAAAAAAGAGAACATAAATTGCATTTTATGTGATCTGATTGATCTTAATGAGTGCTGGATTGCACTCTTATTTAACATAAAATCAGAAAATCCCCAATTGGGACCATAATTAGGGTTCCAAAATTGGGGCTTTTGTAAAATTAATCTAATTTAGATGCAATTGAACATCAATTGCATCTTATGTGGTCTGATTGAGGTTAATGAGTGCTAGATTGCACTCTCATTTAATATAAAACTAGAAAATCCCTAATCGAACCCTAATCAGGGTTCCAAAGTTGGGGTTTTTCTAAAATTAATCTAATTTAGATGCAATTTAACATCAGTTGCATCTTTTGTGGTCTGATTGAGGGTAATGAGTGTTAGATTGCACTCTCATTTAATGTAAAATACGAAAATCCCCAATTTGAACCCTAATTATGGTTCTAAAATTGAGATTTTCTAAAATTAATCTAATTTAAATGTAAGTGAACATCAATTATATCTTATGTGGTCTGATTGAGGTTGAGTGTTGGATTGCACTCTTATTTAATATAAAATCAGAAAATCCCCAATTTGAACTCTAATTAGGGTTCCGAAATTGGGGCTTTTCTAACATTAATCTCATTTAGATGCAATTGAACATCGCATCTTATGTGGTTTGATTGAGGTTAATGAGTGCTGGATTGCACTCATTTAATGTAAAGTCAGAAAATTCCCAATTTGAACCCTAATTAGTGTTCCAAAATTGGGGCTTTTCTAAAATTAATCTAATTTAGATGCAATTGAACATCAATTGCATCTTATGTGATTTGATTGAGTTTAATCATTGTTGGATTGCACTATAATTTAATGTAATTTTAAGTAATCCCTAATATGAACCCTAATTAGGGTTCTTAAATTGGGGTTTTTTTGAAATTAACTTGATTTAGATGCAATTGAACATCAATTGCATGTTATGTTTTTTGATTGGGGTTATCGAGCAACAATTACATTGCAACTTAATTTAATTAGTTATTAATATGTTATATCTAATACATTTTGTACAGATATGGCATGCCGTAGTGATGATCCAAGGTGGCAATATGCCACTTCAATTAATCCAAAGATAAGGAGAGTCAAATGCAATTTATGTGGGATGGAAATGGGTGGAGGGATATGTAGAATAAAAGAGCATTTGGCAGGAAAAAGAGGAGAGGTTCTACTATGCACTGAAGCATTAGATGAGATAAGACAAACGTTCAAAGACCTTCTGAAAGGAAAGCAAAAGGAGAAGGAAGTGAACAAGAGAAATGAGCAAGAAATGATGGAGGAGATCGATAGTCAAGGTATACAAGGTCCACCAATCATAGCACTAGGAAGTGGTTTAATAGAGAAGGTGATGAAGAAAGTGACGAGGATCCAACTTTTAGAGCATCAATGCATGAAAGCATGAGACAACTTCATGATGATGAGATGCGTAGATTTGGGTATGACAATTCATCAATTGGTGAATTGCAACATTTTAGGAGTACTACAATGAGGGGAGGAGTAAGGCCACCCTCATTTGCTAGATCAATCATTATGTCTAGTCAATAAAAGTCCTCTTTACTTGGTTGTGGGGGTGATCTTACATCTCCTGTAGATCCATCATTTGGACCAATGGATCACTACTTGTTTAGGAAAGATGATGCTCAACAAAAAACAATCAAGAATACTTTGAGGGGATGGAAGCAAGTGAAAAAAATTGCATCACAGCAATGGAAGCATATTTCTAAATGTTTTTTTTAATGCAAATGTTCTTACAAATGCACCTGATAATCCATACTTTCAAACCATGAGTGAATCCATTGCAAGAGGTGGCTTAAGTATTTCTGCACTTAAGCCAAAGGACATATATGGCCTTCTGCTTGATGATGAAGTTTGTGAGCTACAGGCATGGATACACTCATTTAAAAGAGTGTGGGATGAGAGAGGGTGCACATTGATGTGTGATAGATGGATGGGGACTACTAGAAAACAATTAATAAACTTTTTTGTTTATTGTCCACATGGAACGATGTTCCTGAAATCATTTGATGTTTCTGACAATTTCAAAAATGCTGAATTCTTATGCAATCTAATGGATCACATTGTCAAGGAAGTTGGAGAGGGGAGAATGGTCCAAGTTGTTACTGATAATGTAGCAAACTATAGAAGGGTTGGTCATATGCTGATGGAGAGACGAAAACATCTGTATTGGGTTTCATGTGCAGCATATAGTTTAGATCTCATGTTAGAAGATATTGGAGCACAAGCAGAGGTTGGATCTGTCATTCACGATGTATAGGTAATCAGTAGTTTTATTTATGGCCAATCCTTGCCATATTTAGACCCTACTAGATTTGCCACACAGTTTTTAGCTTTGGAGAGTTTGTCTAAGCATAAAGTGGCAATTAGAGACCTCATCAAGGATAAAGAGTATGTAAAGCATGTGACAACTCTTGGTCAAAATGTAAAGAAAATTGCGAAAGTGGTGCAAACACTTTTGGAGAAACAGAGCTTTTGGGAAAATATTCAAAGGTATCTCAGGTTGGTTGACCCAATTGTGCAAGTTTTAAGGATGGTATTTGGCGATGACAAAAATGACATTGGATACCCATATGAAACTATGGATAGGGCCAAAGAAGGAATCCAAAAAAGGTTCCCAAATACTGAAACACATATCAAAGATGGTGGGGCATCATTGATAGTAGGTGAGAAGGTACACTTCACCATGAGTCCTTATTGGACCTCGTGCATGACCATGTTGGCTTCCTTCGGAGAGAGGCAACGTAAGAGGACAGGCTTGTCCTTTTTATACACCAGCCTATATAATTGATTTCCTATCAATTGATATGATGTTGCCATTCGCAGCAGCTGAACCCTTTTGAGCCCGATCTGAAGGGAGGCAACCATTCTTTATTTGCTCATGCTAATCTCATTCCTCCTCCTCGATAGGACCATCTTCTTCAATTGTGTTGACCTCAGAGGTGATAGGGTCGACTTCTTCATCATTTGAAAATTTGAGAATTTGGGGTGGTTTTTTGCGTCGATAGTCCCGAAAGGACATGTATGAATAAGCATCAAAAACTTGAGAATTTTTGGTATTGACTGTCCAATAAGGACTTGTAAGTTACGACCAAAAGTTTGGAGTTTGTTGGAATTGACGGTTCGAAAAGGACTTGTAGGTCAAGACCAAAAATTAAAATTTGGTGGAATTGACGGTCCAAAAAGGACTTGTAGGTCAAAACCAGACTTTGAAATTTGAGTAGGGTTGACGGCCCAAAACGGACATGAATGCCAACACTACAATTGGAATTTAGTGGAATTGACGGTCCAAAAGGACTTGCAGGTCAAAACCAGACTTTGAAATTTGAGTAGGGTTGACGGCCCAAAACGGACATGAATGTCAACACTACTATAGAAATTTAGTGGAATTGACGGTCCAAAAAGGATTTGCAGGTCAAAACTAGACCTTGAAATTTGAGTAGGGTTGATGGCCCAAAACGGACATGATTGCCAACACTACAATTGGAATTTAGTGGAATTGACGGTCCAAAAGGACTTGCAGGTCAAAACCAGACTTTGAAATTTAAGTAGGGTTGACGGCCCAAAACGGACATGAATGTCAACACTACCATAGAAATTTAGTGGAATTGACGGTCCAAAAAGGACTTGCAGGTCAAAATCAGACCTTGAAATTTGAGTAGGGTTGACGGCCCAAAACGGACATGAATGCCAACACTACAATTGGAATTTAGTGGAATTGACGGTCCAAAAGGACTTGCAGGTCAAAACGAGACTTTGAAATTTGAGTAGGGTTGACGGCCCAAAACGGACATGAATGTCAACACTACCATAGAAATTTAGTATTGAGACATGCTTGCCCCGAATGGGGACAAAATCATAAGAAAAAGAGGCGTCAATGGTGACGGCTCATGGTGATGAATAACAATAATTTTTTTTTCTTTTTTTCTTTTTTCCTTTTTTTCATCTTTTCCCCTTTTTCTTTTTTTTCTTTTCTTTTCCTTTTTTCTTTCTTCCTCTTTTTTTTCTCTATTTTTTCTCTTATTTTTTTCTCATTTTCCTTTCTCTCATTTTTTTTGGTCTCATGTTTTTTTTCTCTCTCATTTTTCCTTCTCTCATACCGACCTCTGTGGCGTAGAAGTCAAGCATTAGGAGTTAAGGTGGGGTCAAGGATTAGAATTGAGGTTGGCTAACCTTGTGGTTTGGAAGCCAAAGATTGGAATCGGGGTTTAGAATTTACTGTGGGTGGCCTTGATGGTTTGAGGGCCAACAAAATTTTAGATTTGAGTTTGGATTTTGAAACTTGGCTGACCTGTGCGGTTTGAAGACCGAGAAATGGAGTTGGAGTTGGTTAACCTTCGTGATTTGGAAGCTGAGGATTGCACTGAGGGTTTGACTGATTTTTATGATTTGGAAGCCAAAAGTTTGAAATTTGGGTGGACTTTTCTAGAACTTGTGATTTGATAGTTTTGATAATGTGTTCGCTACGGTGGGACAAAGTCATCGAACAAAGGATGTTTGAGATGGTAGTCCATAGTGACGATGCATTCCTCCTTTCTTCTTTTTCTTTTCTCTCTTTTTTTTCTTTTCTTCTTTTCTTTTTTTTTTCACATTACCAGCTTCACCGCCCTTTCGGGTTTTCGCCGAAGCTGGCCCCCTTTAACTATTTCCAGTGCGCCCTTTCGGGTTTTCACACTGAGGGGTTACCCATGTTTGCCTGAAGCGCCCTTTTGGGTTTTCACTCCAGCTGGGTTTTATGACCTTTTTGCCCTTAGGCAGCCAACAAGTTGGATGCTCAAGTCCGTCGGGGCACCTCAATTTTAAGCCCCATTTTTTCTTTCTTTTTTTTATTGATGTTGTTGTTGTTGCTTGACATCGTTGTTGCTTGACGTTGTCGTTAGGACAGAGTGTCTGAATTTCCATTGTTTCTCCACCATAAGGAAGATGTGGGGCTAATGACTTATAAGCCCGCGGCCTTTTAGCTTGAAGGGGCTTGACGATGAAGTTTATGGGTTTTGGAATGGTGACTAACCCAGAAGGGGTTTGGGCACCATGACTTTGGGTTTTTCTCTTTTTTTTGACTCAAAAGGTTTGGGCAACAAAAAATTTGGTTTTATTTTGTGGTTGCTGACCCGGAAGGGGTTTTCAACCAATGATTTGGGTTTTGTGTCCTTTTTTGTGGTGATCCAAGGAAGGCTTGGGTAACCAAAGAGTTGGTTTTAATGGTGGCTAACCCGAAGGAGTTTGAACCAAGGATTTGGGTTTCGTTTTGGATGGTTATCGACCCGAAAGGGGTTTCAAACCAAGGGTTTGGGTTTTTGATGCATTTGTTCCCCTTGATAGGACATGATTTTGAAGTGGAGGATAACCACAATGTTGGTTCATGATGATTGTTGAAAATATATCTTCTTCTTCTTCTCTTCTTCTCTTCTTTTTTTTTTCACCTTACCAACCCCAGCGCCCTTTCGGGTTTTCGCCGAAGCTGGCCCCCTTTAGCTTTTTCCAACGCGCCCTTTCGGGTTTTCAAGCTGAGGGGTTACCCAATTTTATCTGAGGCGTCCTTTCGGGTTTTCACCTCAGCCGGGTTTCTTTGGCCTTTTTGCCCTCAACCACCCCTGTGATGGGAATGGCTAAGTCTGCCGGGGCACCTCTATTTTAAGCCCCCCTTTTTTTTTCTCTTTTTTTTTGAACTCTGGATTTGAGCTTTGACAAGGTGATGATCCAGGTGAGATGGATCCTATAACAGATGCAGCTTCAACTTCTCATGCTTTTCATTGGGTGAAAGGAATGGTTACTCTCTCTCTGTCGCAGTTCTTCGCAGAGGGATTTCCTTTTCTGGGGATTTTCATGGCAACTGCCTATTCAACTTTGCTTCTTTAAGTTTCTCTTCAAACGCTCATTTCCTATTTTTTCTGCTCAACTTGCGCTTCATTTCAAGAGGACTGACTGTTTAAAGGTGGAATTCGTCCCTCCCGAGATGAAATTTTCGCTTTGAGCTTCTACCTTGATAGGCCTGAGTCGGGAGTGCTCCTCTCTTTCTTTCTCTCTTTCTCTTGTCTTCTTCCTTTTTTTCTTCTTTTGGGATAAAATTTGGTAGGGAATTTTACAACTTCCCTGTGGACAGCGGGGAGAGAGGTTGACGCCGAATTTGGTTTGGTGTCACAAGCACAGGTTTAGGCCTGAAGCTAGTTTTGTTATCAGAAAATGAGCTTGATTGCCAAGGGTGGCCTAGAGCCCGAAGTGGAACAATACCCAAAATTGGCGGATCAAGAATAAGTTGGTGTTCAAGACCGATTTGGTACTAAAGCATTGGTTGGATCCCATGCATAGATGGCTTGATGTCAGGCAGACATGTTTGGAGCCTTAAGAGGTTCACTGACGATTTTGGGACAGACTCCACTAACAAAGTGTTGAAATTGGAAACAGAGGTCCCCTTTGAATGTCTTCTTGGCTCTGCCAGTGGTTTTACTTCGTCTCTTTTTTCTTCAGGCTTTTTTTTTTTGTCTTCACTTGGAGCTTTGCTTGAAGCCTTCTTCCCGGACTGGCCTTTCTGGCTTTGCCTGGGACTTGGCTTGGGAGCCTTCTGCTTTGGACTTCTGATCGGGCTGTTGCTTGCCAGAGTTACCTTGCTTGAGGTTTCGCCTGAGCTTTTACTCGAAGCATTATTTAGTGCTTTGCCCCTACCTCTTCTTGGAGTTTTCTTTGCCAGATACGCCCTCTTGAATTTCTAAGGTGGCAGCCTGACGCTTCACCAACTTTCTCTTCCTACTTCCCTTTTCTTATCTATTCTTCTTCCTTTTCTGCCTCATCTCATGTCTTGAGGGAGAGGAAAATCTATTTTGGTACTGATTGGAACATGCCCCCAGGGTTGAAATTCCGACCTCAAGTTGTTGCCTTAGAAGGCTTAGATTGTTCAAAGCCTCCTCCTTGTTGACCCATATTTATTTGAAAAGAAGTTGGTTCACGGAATCGCCCCCTCGCCTGGACTTAAGGGCTTTGACTTTTTACGTGAGGCTTGGATGTCAACTTCTTTCATTGTCACCTTTCACTTGATGTAGGCAGCAATAAGATTGCCCCCTTGCCCAGACTCAGAGGCTTTGACTTCCCACCGGTGCCTTGGCTTCAGAACGAAGCTTAGGCGTTGGCTTCTTTCATCTCTGCCTCAGCTTGATGTATTCGGCAAAGTATTGTTATGAGATCGGCTCGCCTTTATCTGGCCAGTTGCGTTCTTCTTCTTCTTTTTCTTTGGTTTGCTTTTGGTCAAGGACAAATCTTGCCATACTTAGATATAGCCACAACAGATTTTTTTCCAGGGCGGCGACATTGCCCCCGGCTAGCAGGAACAACCTATGAATTTTGTTGGCACTTAGTCTTCAACAGGAAGTCTTCACTTGGACGTATCAAGCAGTGGCGGCCATGACTGTGGTGGCGTTGTCCCCTCTTAGTAATTGCCACTTGGACATGTATTGTGTTGCCATTTGGCCTTTGACAGGGAGTTTTAACCTTGATGCCCCCAACGGCAGCAACCACGGTTGGAATGGCATCCCCCTAACTAGTAGGAGCAACTTTAGATACATGTTGACATTTGGCCTTTGAAAGGGACCGCTTAACCTTGACGCCCTGGGCAACCTTAACCTTGATGCCCCCAGCGACAGCTTCAACGGTGGGAGTCCTTTGAACTTCTTGCAAGAGTGTGAAGGAGTCGCAACTTTTGTCAAGGCAAGGCTATTCTTCGACAGAGAAATGAAAGGCAGGAAAAGTCTCACCGGACGTGCCAGTCTGTTTACACGCAGAAAAATTCAGAACATCCGATTTCGTTGGATGGATATGTCGTATATTTTTGCATATTTGTTAATTCCGCGCTTTTTGGGTTTATCAGACGATTTAGGGTTCGTGTACTGGACTTTTCCCCACCAACTGGAGTCGGTGTTAATTTACATCGGTACGAGTCCGAACACCTTTGATTAACTGTCGAAGAACGCCTTTTACCTCTTTTAGTTGTGACATAAATGAGTTTGATTGCCCATTACATACCCTTGCAAAGAAATTTGAAGACTTCATTTCCTTGAACACATAATTTGCATTACAAGCGGTCTTTCAAGACCTTTACATGTGGTCCCGACTATGTAATCGGGTCTTGGAGATTACATCCGGTTGCAACTAGAGTCTTTGAATTTTCTTCAGGACTTCGTCATGATCAGGTCATTTACTTTTGTCCCCTGATCAGACGATTGAATTTGAATTCCGTCACGATCGAACAATTGGATCGCCAGGATGATCATTGTCGGTCGTCGGAATTGCTTCGTGATCATAAGCACTCATCTAATTGTGATTGGACTCTTAAGTTGGCTTGGTGTCCATAAAGGATAGTCTCGCCTGAGGCGGGGTATATTTGTAATGAGAGTACTTCTATAATTTTCCCAAACTTTGGGATATTCTTGCAATTCCTTATTTTCTTGGAGATAGCCCCGTCGCTTTTCGACTTCCTGGCCTTCTTGTCATTCTGACTTTTCGGCATTTATTTGACCTTTCTTGATTTCTCGGAGATAGCTCTGTCATGTCTTGACTTCTTGAGCATATCTGTCACTTCTTGACTTTTTCTGAGATAGTCTCGTCATTTCTTGACTTCCTGGACATATCCGTCATTCTTGACTTTTTGGAGATCGCCCATTGTTTGACTTCTTAGACATTCCTAGTATAAATTTCATGACTTCTCGAAAATATCTTCGGCATTCGACTTTTTGGGCATTTCTCATCTTGATTTATTGACTTCTCGGAAATAACCCTGTCATTTGACTTCTTGGGTATTCATCGTCTTAATTTCTTGATTTCTCAGAGTTTATTTGTAATTTCATCAATTTTGTTATTTTCGGACCTGATAGCTCTTGGCCATGAAATAGATACCTGGATTTGGATGGTTAGCCATAAGCCGAACTCAGGAGAGCGCACACCGCTTCAAGGAAGGGGCGTGGTCTCGCTCCACCGAGTCGTGCAAACGGCGCCAACCATGGACAAGAGCATTCTTCAGCGATTCTGAGAAACTGGGAACTTTGTACAGTTTCTAGATTGAACAATGACTTTGATGTAACTTTCCCACAAATGTGGTGTTTTCGCAATTTTTTAATATTTCATGGTCTTTTTGTATTTTCCCACCATTTGAGATATTTTTGTAATTTTCCCGTCATCGGGGATATTTCTGCAATCTTTTCGTCATCGGGAGTATTTCTAAAATTTTTCCGCCATCGGGTGTATTTCTGAATTTTTTCCGCCCACTAGGGTATTTCTATAATTTTTCACGCACCAGGGGGTATTTCTGCGATTTTCTACCCACCGGGGGGTATTTCTACGATTTTCTACCCACCGGGGGTATTTCTGCGATTTTCTGCCCACCGGAGGTATTTCTGCAATTTTCCACCCACCGGAGATATTTCTGCAATTTTCTGCCCACCGGAGGTATTTATGTGATTTTCCACCCACCGGGGGTATTTCTGTAATTTTTTGCCCACCGGAGGTATTTATGTGATTTTCCACTCACCGGGGGTACTTCTGCAATTTTTGTCCACCGGAGGTATTTATATGATTTTTCACTCACCGGGGGTATTTTTGCCTACCGGAGGTATTTATGTGATTTTCCACCCACCGGGGATATTTCTGTAATTTTATGCCCACCGGGGGTATTTCTGTAATGTTGTTGAAACTGTGTTGACTATTTGCAATATGGAAAATAAAGCTTCAACATTACAAAGCTTTCTTTGGCATTTCTGTAAAGCATACAGCATGGCATTTGTGATGTGTTTATTTCTGCGCATTTCTGTTGTTGAAATTTCTGTGTTGAGCACTTTTCTATTGTTGAAATGTGTTGATTTGATTTGAAAACTTGTTTCACAGCATTTCTGGTGCTGTTGAAACTTGTTACATTTCTGTGGTGTTGCATTTCTGTAGTTTTCTACATATTTTCAGAACATTTTTGCGACATTTTCAGAATCTTAAACTTGCAAAACTTCTTTCCATTTGATCTCCATTTGCAAACCCATTTGATCTCCATTTGTTTGGAAGCCCATTCGATTTTCATTTGCAAATCCATTTGAGCCCGTTTGATTTCAATGTGTAAAGGTGTAAGCCCATTTGAATTGAATTGATCATTTGCAAAAGGTGACAAAGTCCCTTAAGCACACCATTCTCAAGGGAGGTGACCGGAACACCCCAAGGGGGGTCTTTTTTTGTGTTGACCATATCCCAACCAAGGCATCTACGGGATGGCCCTCCTATGTTGCTGTTCCATTGGCAGAATGTGGCTCCCGTTGACTGCTGCCTTGGGAGCCTTGTTCCCTTCGCAGAACTACTGCTTGGGCCTCTTCAGAAGCTCTCCAAGCCCTTGACTCCTGCCAAACTTTCTTTCTTCTTTTTTTTCTCCCCTTTCCTTGGAGCTCTAGGCTTCCTTTTATAGGAGTTAGAAGTGGACCGAAGGCTAGGTGGCTCCGGTGGAAACACCCCTTCCGGTGGAAGTCCAAGGGACAAGGTGACTCTTCCCTCCCTTCCTTTTTAATTAATTTTTTTTTACTGTTTTCTTTCTTTCCGCAGAAAATGGAGGGGAAAGCCCCCCCCCCTCCGGTGGTACAGTGACCGGAGGGGGTCCCTCCGGTGCATGTACCGGGGGGGTTCCCCCTCCGGTTTGCTTGGGACCGGAGGGGGTCCCTCCGGTTCATGTACCGGAGGGGGTATTTCCCCCTTCCCTCTTCTATTTTTTTTTTTCATGTTGCAAAGGACCGGAGGGGGTCCCCCCTCCGGTTTGTCATTCCCGGAGAGGAGAGAGGGGCGGAGGGGGTCCGCCCTCCGGTGCATGTACCGGAGGGGGTCAAACCTCCTCACATGCTTTTTTCTTTTTTCTTTTCTCTTTCTTTTTTTTTTCTTCCCCGCAGCAGTAGGAAATGAAGGGGGGAACCCCCCTTTTTTTGTATAATTTTCAGGGTTCAACACAAGCGTATGTGTAGAACAAATAATTAAAGGATTTAGGGTTCTAGCACGTACCTTCGCATAGCGAGACAGTCATAGTCACTCGCTGGATGTACCAAATTACAACGGGGTTACACACCCTAAAGGGGGAAAAAGGATTACACCCGATGACAAAGAAATAGAGAATGAGGGGAGGATAGGGATTTGCTAGCGGAGCTGTTGGTTCTGTTGGTGGTCTGCTGCATGTCGTGCGCTGTTTGTTGGCTCAGGTGGCAACTGGGCAATGGCTGGACGACTGCGTGGGCGGGCCTGCAGGTGGCATGAACAGTGGCATGGCCGAGGAGGCAGGCGGGGGCTTCTCGCTTGTCGGCTGGCCGTGAGGGGGGTGCAAATGGGCTCGGTGGTGCAAGCCTTGGTGGCTGGCACTTTCCCTGCATGGGATTGCAGCTGCGGAGAGGCCGCGAGGTGGTGGCTGGCATTGTAGTGAGGGTTCGGGTTTCGTACCTGTCAGCAGAAAAAGAGAGGGAAAGAAATACGGAGAGAGCAAGAGAGAAATAGGGAGAGGGTAGCAGAGAACAAGAAGAAAGGACGAAAGAAGAAAAGGACGGGGGGGAAGAAGGAAGTGGGGATCGTTTAGGGACTCGGTGCAAGGCTGAGAAAGAAGAAGGTGGCTGTGGGAAGCAAGAGATGGGTGACGGGTGACTAGAAAAAAAACATGCAGAAAGAGGAAGAAGATGGTGGAGGAAGAGATGGTGGAGGGGTGGTGGAGAGGCCCTCCCTCTCTCAGGGTTCTGTGGACATATAAAATTGCACTCCCATATGCCCCAACTAGTCTAGCATCAACGACTCCAAATAGAAAAAAACTACGGGGAAGATGGGCCATCCGGACTCTCCGAACACACGCACATTGCCGTGAAGCCGTCTCCGGAGTCACGATAGTGAAGAGAAATCAACCACCAAGAGCCCCGCAATCCATGGGCCTCGAAGAAAATCAAATGGGCCACAACTCGCGCTCTCAACGAGCTCAGGACTGCCCATTCAGGCCTTCAGCGGCACGCTCTCAGGCCCCTTCAGCGGTACGCCCTGAAGCCTTCAGCGGCCTCTTCAGCGGCACGCCCCCAAGGCCTCTCAGCGGCACACCCCCAGGGTTGCCCAACGGCACACCCGTGCCCTCCTCCAGCGGCACACCCCGCCCGGGCTAGCCTCTTTAGCGGCACGCCCTTTTGGCGCTTCAACGGCACACCCAGCCCGCGCCTCAGCGGCACGCCCCTGATGCCCCTTCAGCGGCACACTCCTTGCAGCCCTTCAGCGGCACACTCCCTATGCCCCCTCAGCGGCACTCTCCCTAGGGCCCCTCTTCAGCGGCACACTTGCAGGCTGCTCTTCAACGGCGCGCTCTCCGTGCCTTCGACGGCTCGTCCCAAGGCGCCCAGCGGTACGCCCCCGATGGCCCTTCAGCGACACACTCTCGCACGCCCTTCAGCGGCACGCCCTTCGTGCCCCTTCAGCGGCACGCCCTTCGTGCTCGTTCAACGGCACGCCTTCGTGCCCCTTCAACGGCACGCCCCTAACACCCCTTCAGCGGCACGCCCTTTGGGCTCTTCAGCGGCACGCTTGCCGTGTCTTCCAGCGACACGCCTTTTGACCCTCTCAGCGGCACGCTTGTTGTGCCTGCCAGCGGCACGCCATTCAGGCTCTTCAACGGCACGCTCCGGCAGGACGACGTGATGCCCACGCCCTATGGATCCTTGGCGCGCAGTGGGCTGTCCGAGGTGTCGGCCGGGGATTTGGCCACGTTGCCTATCCCCCCTGCCACCAAGGACGACGGGTCAAATCCCCAATCAATGCCTCCGGTTTCCCGCCTCCGACTGCCTTGTTCGGACGCTCCCGCCGTGTGGGGTATAAAGACCCCTCTCCTTCAATACAGAGGGGGAAAAAAAAAACACACACACACAGGCAGAGGGCGAAAAGAAGAGAAGAAGAAGAGGAGAAGAGAAGAAGAGAGGGGAGAGGCTTCGCCGCTCCACCCACCGCCGCCGTCTGTGCGAAGAGGGAAGAGAGGAAGAGAAGAAGAAGGGGAGGGGAGGCTCTGCCTCCCCCCTCCTACTGCTCCGTCCATCGCCGTCCGCGCGAAGAGAAGAAGAAGAAGAGGAAGGGAAAGAAGAGAAGAAGAAAAGGGGGAGAGGGCCTGTTGCCCTTCCCCTCCCCGTTGCTACTCCGGTTCCCGGCGTCCGTGCGAAGAGAAAAAGAAGAAGAAGAAAAGAGAGGAGAGAGAAGAGAGTGAGCTGTGGGAGAGGAGGAGTCCATGCTCCGTTCCCCTCCCCACTGTATTTCTTTTTCTTCTTTCTTTTCTTTCATTTCCTTTTTTTTTATCGCCGTTGCGATGTATTAGCCCCCCGGGGCACTCCTCTTGTGAGAATAAAAGTGGAAGGCCTGCAAATTCTTTTTGACGTCTTTCTAAGGCATTTCTTCCGTGTTTGCATCCTTCGGTGTTTCACGCCCCTTTCTTTTTTTTCTCTTCTTTAGGGTTTACTTCTTGCCAAGTGTTTTCGCTTTCGTTCGCTCCACTCGTATCTTCAACGGCACACCCAATTGTGCCTCCAACGGCACACCCAGTCGTGCCTCCAATGGCACGCCCTGATTGTGCCTCCAATGGCACGCCCTGATTGTGCCTCCAACGGCACGCCCAGTCGTGTCTTCAGCGGCACACCCTAGCATTCAGCGGCACGCCCTCTTTGAACCCTTCGTCGGCGTGCCTGATCAGGCCTTCGCCGGCACACCCCATCGGCCCTTCGCCGGCACACCACCCAGTTACTTTGCCCGGCACGCCTTGGCCCCCGTTCGCCGGCACAACCCCTGGGCGCCTTGCCGGCACGCCTTGGCCCCCCATTCACCAGCACAGCCCCTCCGCGGCACACCCGGGCTCATCCTAGCCCGGCACGCCCTCGAGGCTTCCTGGCGGCACACTAGCCACCTGTCCCTCCTTGCCCGGTGCACCCCCTAGCTAGTCATAGAACAGTCTTCCACTCGCCGTTCCTTCCGAGTTTTCCGAAGCTTTATTAAGGTGTTGCCGCTCTCGGGCGCCCACCTCCAGCTGTCGGGTTCCGCCACTCCTTGTGGGCGCGTTCCCTGTATCTCCCTTACGCTCGGGTCAAGGGGAGATGCTGTCGAAGTTTCGTTAGAAATGATAACATATTAAAAAGATAAAAGGAAGCAACCAACAAATGGAACGACCACACGTTAAAAAGGATTAAAAGAAAGCAACAAACAAATAAAAAAGAGAACAACGGTAAAACGCTTTAACCGAGGCAAGGGAACCGTAATCAACTCAAAGAGAGCCGAATCGAACAACAACTAAGTAACTTGAACATCCGTCCTTAGGAGAGAAAGAATGAATGTTGATCAAGAGAAAGAGAGAAGAAACCCATGCAAACTTAGTAAAATCAAGAGAGAAAAGAAGAGAGAAAAGACATAAGAATGGAGGAGGAGGGGGTCCGCCCTCCGGTGCATGTACCGGAGGGGGTCAAACCTCCTCACATGCTTTTTATTTTTTTCTTTTCTCTTTCTTTTTTTTTTCTTCCCCGCAGCAGTAGGAAATGAAGGGGGGAACCCCCCTTTTTTTGTATAATTTTCAGGGTTCAACACAAGCGTATGTGTAGAACAAATAATTAAAGGATTTAGGGTTCTAGCACGTACCTTCGCATAGCGAGACAGTCATAGTCACTCGCTGGATGTACCAAATTACAACGGGGTTACACACCCTAAAGGGGGAAAAAGGATTACACCCGATGACAAAGAAATAGAGAATGAGGGGAGGATAGGGATTTGCTAGCGGAGCTGTTGGTTCTGTTGGTGGTCTGCTGCATGTCGTGCGCTGTTTGTTGGCTCAGGTGGCAACTGGGCAATGGCTGGACGACTGCGTGGGCGGGCCTGCAGGTGGCATGAACAGTGGCATGGCCGAGGAGGCAGGCGGGGGCTTCTCGCGTGTCGGCTGGCCGTGAGGGGGGTGCAAATGGGCTCGGTGGTGCAAGCCTTGGTGGCTGGCACTTTCCCTGCATGGGATTGCAGCTGCGGAGAGGCCGCGAGGTGGTGGCTGGCATTGGAGTGAGGGTTCGGGTTTCGTACCTGTCAGCAGAAAAAGAGAGGGAAAGAAATACGGAGAGAGCAAGAGAGAAATAGGGAGAGGGTAGCAGAGAACAAGAAGAAAGGACGAAAGAAGAAAAGGACGGGGGGGAAGAAGGAAGTGGGGATCGTTTAGGGACTCGGTGCAAGGGCTGAGAAAGAAGAAGGTGGCTGTGGGAAGCAAGAGATGGGTGACGGGTGACCAGAAAAAAAACATGCAGAAAGAGGAAGAAGATGGTGGAGGAAGAGATGGTGGAGGGGTGGTGGAGAGGCCCTCCCTCTCTCAGGGTTCTGTGGACATATAAAATTGCACTCCCATATGCCCCAACTAGTCTAGCATCAACGACTCCAAATAGAAAAAAACTACGGGGAAGATGGGCCATCCGGACTCTCCGAACACACGCACATTGCCGTGAAGCCGTCTCCGGAGTCACGATAGTGAAGAGAAATCAACCACCAAGAGCCCCGCAATCCATGGGCCTCGAAGAAAATCAAATGGGCCACAACTCGCGCTCTCAACGAGCTCAGGACTGCCCATTCAGGCCTTCAGCGGCACTCTCTCAGGCCCCTTCAGCGGTACGCCCTGAAGCCTTCAGCGGCCTCTTCAGCGGCACGCCCCCAAGGCCTCTCAGCGGCACACCCCCAGGGTTGACCAACGGCACACCCGTGCCCTCCTCCAGCGGCACACCCCGCCCGGGCTAGCCTCTTTAGCGGCACGCCCTTTTGGCGCTTCAACGGCACACCCAGCCCGCGCCTCAGCGGCACGCCCCTGATGCCCCTTCAGCGGCACACTCCTTGCAGCCCTTCAGCGGCACACTCCCTGTGCCCCCTCAGCGGCACTCTCCCTAGGGCCCCTCTTCAGCGGCACACTTGCAGGCTGCTCTTCAACGGCGCGCTCTCCGTGCCTTCAACGGCTCGTCCCAAGGCGCCCAGCGGTACGCCCCCGATGGCCCTTCAGCGACACACTCTCGCACGCCCTTCAGCGGCACGCCCTTCGTGCCCCTTCAGCGGCACGCCCTTCGTGCTCGTTCAACGGCACGCCTTCGTGCCCCTTCAACGGCACGCCCCTAACGCCCCTTCAGCGGCACGCCCTTTGGGCTCTTCAGCGGCACGCTTGCCGTGTCTTCCAGCGACACGCCTTTTGACCCTCTCAGCGGCACGCTTGTTGTGCCTGCCAGCGGCACGCCATTCAGGCTCTTCAACGGCGCGCTCCGGCAGGACGACGTGATGCCCACGCCCTATGGATCCTTGGCGCGCAGTGGGCTGTCCGAGGTGTCGGCCGGGGATTTGGCCACGTTGCCTATCCCCCCTGCCACCAAGGACGACGGGTCAAATCCCCAATCAATGCCTCCGGTTTCCCGCCTCCGACTGCCGTGTTCGGACGCTCCCGCCGTGTGGGGTATAAAGACCCCTCTCCTTCAATACAGAGGGGGGAAAAAAAAACACACACACACAGGCAGAGGGCGAAAAGAAGAAGAGAAGAAGAAGAGGAGAAGAGAAGAAGAGAGGGGAGAGGCTTCGCCGCTCCACCCACCGCCGCCGTCTGTGCGAAGAGGGAAGAGAGGAAGAGAAGAAGAAGGGGAGGGGAGGCTCTGCCTCCCCCCTCCTACTGCTCCGTCCATCGCCGTCCGCGCGAAGAGAAGAAGAAAAGGGGGAGAGGGCCTGTTGCCCTTCCCCTCCCCGTTGCTACTTCGGTTCCCGGCGTCCGTGCGAAGAGAAAAAGAAGAAGAAGAAAAGAGAGGAGAGAGAAGAGAGTGAGCTGTGGGAGAGGAGGAGTCCATGCTCCGTTCCCCTCCCCACTGTATTTCTTTTTCTTCTTTCTTTTCTTTCATTTCCTTTTTTTTATCGCCGTTGCGATGTATTAGCCCCCCGGGGCACTCCTCTTGTGAGAATAAAAGTGGAAGGCCTGCAAATTATTTTTGACGTCTTTCTAAGGCATTTCTTCCGTGTTTGCATCCTTCGGTGTTTCACGCCCCTTTCTTTTTTTTCTCTTCTTTAGGGTTTACTTCTTGCCAAGTGTTTTCGCTTTCGTTCGCTCCACTCGTATCTTCAACGGCACACCCAATTGTGCCTCCAACGGCACACCCAGTCGTGCCTCCAATGGCACGCCCTGATTGTGCCTCCAATGGCACGCCCTGATTGTGCCTCCAACGGCACGCCCAGTCGTGTCTTCAGCGGCACACCCTAGCATTCAGCGGCACGCCCTCTTTGAACCCTTCGTCGGCGTGCCTGATCAGGCCTTCGCCGGCACACCCCATCGGCCCTTCGCCGGCACACCACCCAGTTACTTTGCCCGGCACGCCTTGGCCCCCGTTCGCCGGCACAACCCCTGGGCGCCTTGCCGGCACGCCTTGGCCCCCCATTCACCAGCACAGCCCCTCCGCGGCACACCCGGGCTCATCCTAGCCCGGCACGCCCTCGAGGCTTCCTGGCGGCACACTAGCCACCTGTCCCTCCTTGCCCGGTGCACCCCCTAGCTAGTCATAGAACAGTCTTCCACTCGCCGTTCCTTCCGAGTTTTCCGAAGCTTTATTAAGGTGTTGCCGCTCTCGGGCGCCCACCTCCAGCTGTCGGGTTCCGCCACTCCTTGTGGGCGCGTTCCCTGTATCTCCCTTACGCTCGGGTCAAGGGGAGATGCTGTCGAAGTTTCGTTAGAAACGATAACATATTAAAAAGATAAAAGGAAGCAACCAACAAATGGAACGACCACACGTTAAAAAGGATTAAAAGAAAGCAACAAACAAATAAAAAAGAGAACAACGGTAAAACGCTTTAACCGAGGCAAGGGAACCGTAATCAACTCAAAGAGAGCCGAATCGAACAACGACTAAGTAACTTGAACATCCGTCCTTAGGAGAGAAAGAATGAATGTTGATCAAGAGAAAGAGAGAAGAAACCCATGCAAACTTAGTAAAATCAAGAGAGAAAAGAAGAGAGAAAAGACATAAGAATGGAGGAGGAGTGGGCTCCCCATGCCCTTCGCCGGTACACCCTCTAGCCACCCTTCGCCGGTACGCCCGCTCGCGCCCTTCCCCGGCACGCTCCCTTTCGCCCTTCTTCACCGGTACGCCTTCCACCGCCCTTCGCCGGTACACCTGCTCGCGTCCTTCGCCGGCACGCCCCTCCAGCCACCTTCGCCGGCACGCTCTCGCGACCCCTTCGCCGGCACGCTCTCCCCACACTCAATGGCACCTCTTTCACCCTTTGTCTGGCATACTCGGCCCGGCCCTTCGCCGGCACGCCTCCCCTTTCTTTCCCCGACACACCCATTCTGGCCTCTTCGCCGGCATGCTCCTGTGACCCCCTTACCGGCACGCTCCCTCTCTACGCTCAGCGGTACGCCTGCACATCCTTCGCCGGCACGCCCATCCGCGCCCCCTCGCCGGCACGCCCGTTCGAGCCTTCGCCGGCACACACTCCAGCCTGCCCCTTCACCGGCACACTCTCCCAGCCCCTCTCCGGCACGCTCTCCCTGCCTTCGCCGGTACACTCCTTTTTGTCCCCAACGGCCCACTTTTCCTTCCAAAATAAATATATATAAACATATATAAATATGTCATGATAATGATAATAATGATAATAAATTAATAAAAATTATGATAAATAAATAAACCTGAATATATATATATATATATATATGAGAAATAAACAAAAAAATGTGAAGAAATAATAATAATAATAGTAAAAAAGGAAAGGGAAAATATAATAGTAATAATAATAAACAAAATGGAGAAATCATCCAGAATAAATACATAAAAGGGAAATAAGCAATAAAATATATATGCACATAATTTAAAGTCCAGATAAAAAAAAATGGTAAAATCTATGTTGCAGCCCCGTCTCTCCCGTGACTCGATGCTGAAGGAACAACAATGCCGCCCTTCCAGGTTGGGCCTGAGTCTTGGGAATTATCCCGAAATGGCCATGGCCCGACCTCGCCTCGGGCTGACATTCTGATTAAACCGGACTCGTTTCTCAGGCCGGATCCCTTCCGAGCCACTACTAAAATTGCTGCACGTTCGGCAGACATTTGAACGGGTTCACCTCGGTTTTCGCCGCGTTTCTATTACGGATCTGTGTCTGAACATGAAAAGACCCGTGAGCAACCAACATGGCCGACGGCTCCTACCCCGACGTGGTCGTGACCCAGTATTGCTCCGGGCCGATAGCTCGTCAAATCGGATTCACCCTATCGGGATTCGTTCCCGCCCTTTCATTGAAATTGTCGCAAACTCGGCATACATTTGTACGGGGTTGTTCCTATCTACGTCGCACCTTCAATATGGACCCTTGTCCGAATATCAAGTGGTCCGC
This sequence comes from Amorphophallus konjac, assembly GCA_022559845.1. Classification (NCBI taxonomy): domain Eukaryota; kingdom Viridiplantae; phylum Streptophyta; class Magnoliopsida; order Alismatales; family Araceae; genus Amorphophallus; species Amorphophallus konjac. Next base: position 331,144,591 of record CM040122.1, on the reverse strand, counting down.
AAGTGACCGACAGAAATCTGAATAGAACGAGATGGCTCCTGTCATCCTTGGACCCTATACATGGGAATATCAATAAGGCCTTTGTGGGCTGTGCTTGGACCTCGGGTCCGTCCCGATTATGGTCATTGTCTGACCCACACCCTCGGCCTATAGCTCGCTTCTTTCGAACATGTTTTGGTTTTGGAATCTAGTCCCGGGACTCTTCCCCGTTGCCCTCCGGCACCGGGAACATTAATGATGCCCACGCAAGCCCCGTTTGGACCGCGGGAGGCGCCCCCTGTATGGTCCCGACTCGATCTCGCACCGGGCCAATAAATTCGCTAGTTTCCTGCTACACTAACCGAGATTTAACCGAATGTTTTTCAGTGTCTCGGAATAATGTATTTGCCGTATCACGCCATACATATGTTCCAGGTCCTCCTGCGACGATTATGATATTCTCAAGCCGGACACCCGTCCGAATATTAAATGGTCTCCCGAATGACCGACACGTTTCGAACGTCCGCTTCCCTAGACACAGAGCTTTTCAGCCGATTCAAGAGATATTCCCTCGTTGTCCCTTGACACCGGAAATATTAATGACGCTCATGCAAGTCTTGTTTCGACCGCGGGGGGCCCACCGCAGTATGGTCGCAATTTGCTCTTACACCGGGCCAACAGATTTACTGGTTTTTGACCGCTCCAACCGAGGCTCAGCCAAACGTTTTCCGCTCTTCTGAACAATAAATTTGCCGTACCTCGGCATACATGCGTTCCGGTTTTCCCGCGACAACCGCGATTTTCTCGAGCCGGACATTCGTCCGAACATTAAATGGTCAGTACACTACTGACATGACCGCGAATGGTTTTCTTCTCGCCCTCGCACGAGGATTTCAATACCTCGTAATAGACCTTCCATGCAATTGATTTCTTGGCCATGAGGTCATGAATCCCAGCGATTAATTAAGGGTGTTCCCTCGTATGGGGGATGTAAATGACGCCGTGACCTTTATGGCGCGACGGGTTTTGGTCCCGACACGAACCACACAATCGTCTGACCGAGTCAGATCGAGCGCACCATGGGCTCTTCGGAGCCCGAACAAATTGTCACTCAGTGACTGGCACGCCCACGCACTTAACAGACGAACCTCCTGAACAAGCGAATTTTAGTGCGTCCACAGGTTCTCTGTCTCTCTCTCTCTTTCTCCTGCAGAGATCAAAATTAATTAAAATTCTTCGACTCTATTGATTCCAAAAGAAGACTACAACTATATCTATAGACCCAAGAAACCCAAAATTCAACTCCTAATTGGACTTGGACTCAAATAGACTTCCTAATTAAACTACTAATACAAGAAATAGAAACTTTAATGGGACTCCAATCAAAGAAACATAAATCTTCTTTGGACTCCTTCTAGTACTCTAAATAAAGAAATAAATTCCACTAGACTTAAGAAGTCTAGTCCACGATGATGTCTCCATCGAACCTCCCGGGGTGGGAGGAACTCGACCCCATTGAGTGTGGGTCAATTTTGCTCTAATAGCGATCTAGCAAGTTTGGATCAATCCACTGCAACTCCTGTCGGAAACCCATGAATCATCTGATGACGGCCTATCTTCCCAACATACAAGATAGTGCTGATACCCTCAGTCTTTGGCGAAAATTACCTGTTCATCCAATATGCATTTGATTTGATCGCATTGTGTGGGAAATATAGCTGGTGGACGAGAGTGCCTAGTTAGGATTTATTTCAATTGCTGGCTGAGAGATTGAACCTAAATATTGCATGCTAAATCTATCTTCTTGTGAGTTGAGCGAACCCTAATCACGTGGTAGTTCCTTAATTACCAACGATTCACATGTTAATATTTGAGGGCCGTCTGAGTTGTCGTACTCTAATTTTCATGAAACACACAGGCTTCGATATTTTTGTGGGGGTTGCCATCTGTTTATAGAAACTTGCTTGCTTTTGTCGAGTATACGTAGGTGCCCCTCATTAATAAGATCAAGAGAGGATGAAGCCTGAAAATTGTTGAGATGGATTGGACATGTATAATCAAGACAACCAGAGCATAATTTTAAACATGATCATCATTTTTCTGTGGATCCTAGAAGAGGAAAAGGATATCCATAAGAACTTAGATGGGGGTAGTGAAAAGAGCTATGAGGTTACACATGTTGGGTAAATATGATGTATATGATAGGGAAATCAAGGGATTTAATATCAGATGGCAGGATCATCTTGGGAAACAGAAGATAAGAGATTTTGGGGAGATTGCGTATGTCAGACAAGGATCATGAGAATCTATGTTTGTTAAAATAATATCAAATCTTATGTATTTAACCATATAAGATGATAAAATTTAACCCTGTAGCAACTAGAACAATGCGCAAAAAGAAACCCATTTAAGCATACATCAAGCAAGGCAAGCCGTGCATCTGAATGGAAAAATTATTCTATAATAAACATAGCATGTAAAAGAGTGATTTTTTTAATGAAATAACTCTGGTGAAAATATAATGTTTCTTGCAATATATCTGAAGTTTCCATGAAGATGCCTCAATGTATCTTCATACTTAATAATTTCTCATGAAGGTTTATGATTTTCTTGTATTTTTTGAGATTCTTAGAATTTTTATAGACAACCAACAAAAACCCTTGTTTCAGCTATTCTTGGCCTTCGCTACTTGCTAAGACCAACATTTTTGTAAGCTTTTGTAGGATTCCATGAGAGGAATGGGAGGGTAGTGTAGATAGTATGCTTTCATCAATTCCTGTTAGTTGAGATCTAGATGATGAAAGTCAAGGATGTGCGTCTAAATTGTGTAAAACTGTTCAATAGTTAGAAACCTTTGAGTGTCCTAACTCTGGGAATCATTTTGATTGTCATTTTGAAATTTTTTGATAGTGTAGTTTTGTGTAAAGTGAGGAAATTCGATTGCACTTAGTTTGTTCATTCTTGAATAAAATTGGTGGTCTAATCCACATTATTTTTGGAAAATAGTTAGAAACCTTTGAGATGCATCATTTGGCTCGAGTCCTGGTTTTGCTTCACATTGATATGGCTGGAAGAACCCATTGCGGATATCCAATGTCCATTTCATGTTTCAGAATATCACATGTCGTTTCCTTCTAGATATTTAGCTGACCTGCAGTCTCTGTGGTGAAGACGACGAGACCTTTGACCACCTATTTGTAGGTTGCTCCTACTCACAAGGGGTGTGGAGGGAGCTGGCGAGGAGGACCTGTTGCGTCACAGGTAGCACAGTGACATTCACCACCTGCTTGTGCACTGGGAGAGACATTGGCCCATCAGGGGTGACAGTACTGTGTGGTGGCTTATCCTTCATGCTACACTATGGGCGTTGTGGGGGGAGAGAAACAATTGGATTTTTAGGAGGGAGTCTCGGTCGGAGGATACTCTTGTAGCTTTTGTTTGTGATAGAGTAAGGGAATGGGTTGCTATTCTGTGTGATGTGAATTCTCTTACCTCTACTCTTTTTGGCTGTCTAGGGGGCTAAATGGTTCCACTATCCTTGTGTAGCCTTTTGTATAGTTTTTTTTTGGGGGTTACCTTTTGGGGGTTGTGACAGCCTATACGTGTACATACTTTTTCTTTTATGCATTAGTGGTATTACCCACTTTAAAAAAATATGACATGCATGTTTTGCGAGCATTTATGGTTTACATGACCTTTCTTGTTAGGTTTTGTTGGAGTTCGTCACTAAAAAAATTAGGGATTTTTACATATATACCTCCATAAAGTTCGGTTTTGTCAAATATATCCCTCATCTGAGCATATTATTATGAATATCCTTCATTTATACAGAAATGTTGCGGTTATACCCCTTTAGTTTACTATCGTCGACGGGGGAGAATATTGTGAAATATGTCATCTACGGTCATTAGATCTAGGGTATATTTGACAAAATCAAACTTTACAGGGGTATATATACAAAATGCTTACTCGTTAACTCACACTTAACTCGAGTTAAACACACGGGAGTTACGGCGAGGACATAATCGTGACATTACCCATATTTCGAGGATATTCATGATAATATGCTCCGATGAAGGGTATATTTGACAAAACCAAATTTTACAAGGGTATATATGCAAAAATCCCAAAAATTTAAATGTTGTTTGCTTAGCAAGGGATAATTGCAAATCAGATGAAGTTGTGAAAGAAAATTTGATGAATCTGATTGTGATTTTTGGCAACGGGTCAACCTTGGGATTAGTTGTCCAAAATCTTATACCAAGATGATCGATCCTAGCAAATTCAGAACCAGCCAGCCGAAAATCAACACATTAGTTATCTCTGGCCTTGGGCAGCGAGTTTAATAAGGTCAGCTCACCCTACCAAACCCTAGTTTCTTTTCCAAAATGACATTTTTAAGACATAAGCATAAACGCAGTATACATTGAAAATTCAAATATTTGAACATAACATGGTCCAACTTGACCCGACCTAACTTGGGTCGCATTCTTTCGGTCTGTTGGTCATTTAGTGTTGATTGTCTCTTGTTGACAGGTTGGGTTGTGATCATGACTTAGTCTCATGGTTGCTCCAAGGCTAGCCTAATCGCAAGCCGACCAGATTTAACTTGCAATTCTAGATGGGTGGTTCCTTAAAGAGTGTGAGTCTTATTTGTTTCAACCTAGAGCGATGTCAATTTGTCTAGTCCAAAAGAAAACATAGGAACAGTCTATAATTAGATAATAATGTAGTATAATTTATGGTTAGGATGGTGATGTTCTCCATTTGATGTATGGGGCAGTGCGTAGTCTATTTGGTTGGCATTTGTCAGCTGGTCAACATTTCATCCAAAGGCTGCAACTGTTTAATGCAATTTGACAGTCTAATGGAAAATAATGACATAAGCTATGTCCATCCTGTACAAAGTGTCAATAGGCAGGGCTGTTCATTCTTAGAATGAAAAGTGCCTAAGCTTACTTGGTGGTTTCATTTCTGGACAGTTTACAGATTTTGCAGCAGTCCTCAATGATTCTGAGCTTTATACTATTTTTTTGGTTGACCAAAGAGATACAATTGCCTAAATCTCCTTCTGTATTCTTCCTTTTCCCCCTTGTTTGGAGGAAATTTTCATTGCAATTGAAGCAACCCCACCCTGCCTAATCAGAACTCAAGGGGTGTTTGGTTACTGTATCAAACACCTCAATCAATATCATTTTTATATAGCCATTGATAGGGGGTATTTAGTTATGCTGCGTCAATTTTAACACTACTATGTTAAAAGAGGTTAGTATTGTACCAAATTTAATACAAGTCCAGACCTACATTAAAAATGATACAATTCATATTTTGAGAGTGCAAAAACAACATTTTCTCCCCTTTATTCACTTTTAATTATATTATTTCCCTTTAATTGCTACATTTCATACTCTTATATCAATATCAATATTGGTATCCCGGACTCTGAAAATAGTAATGTCAACACTAATAGTATATCAAAATTAATACTGTAACCAAACGGGGCCTGAATTCCCCCTACCTACCTCCCCCAAAACAGCTCTTTTTAACTTAGTTATTTAGCAGGGTGATTAGAATCTTTTGGGAATTTCTATCCCATGTTAGGTTACTAAATGTCGTATATTTATTTGGCTAAACAAGTCACTTGAAATCTACATACATGCCTTTTTTGAGAGGTTGTGTACGGGGACAGTTTGGTTTTATGCCGAATAGATCTACTACAGAAGTTATTTTCTTACTACGGCAGCTAATGGAAAAGTATAGAGAGATGAGAAAAGATTTATATATGATTTTTTTTGATTTGGAGAAGGCGTATGATCGAGTACCGTGAGAATTGATTTAGTAGACATTAAGAATGAAATGAGTCTCTCAAGTATATGTTGATTTAGTTAAGGATATGTATGAAGGTGCTATTACTACTGTTCAAACTATTACTAGAGAGACTGGTGAATTTTCAATTTCTATAGGTTTGCATTGAGGTTCTACATTAAGTCAGTATCTCTTTACCTTAGTTATGGATGAAGTAACAAAATAATTACATGAGAATATCCCTTGGTGTATGTTATTTGCAGATGATATTGTCTTAATTGATGAGAGTATTAATGCTTTAAATGATAAGTTAGAGCGTTGGAGATATGTCTTGGAGTCTAAAGGTTTTAAAATTAGTAGGAGCAAGTCAGAGTTTATGCATTGTAATTTTAGCAATGAGAGAGGTACAGGAAGACATGGTTCTAATTGATGGACATAACATTCCGAAGAGTAGTAGCTTTCGGTACTTAGGGTTTATCATACAAGAGAATGAGGAGATTTATGACGATGTTGCACACAGGATTAAGGCGGGTTGGTTAAGATGGAGAAGCGTATCAGGAATCCTCTGTGATCGTCGTATACCTGTGAAATTCAAAAGGAGGTTTTGTAGAACGGCTATGAGACCTACTTTGTTATATGGTATCGAGTGTTGGGTAGTACGAAATGAACGCATTCACAAAATGTGTGTAGTAGAGATGGGGATGCTGAGATGGATGTGTGGCAAGACTAAGAAAGACAAGATTAGGAATGAGTGCATCTGTAAGGATTTGGGGATGGCCCCAATTGATAGTAAAATGAGAGAAAATAGACTCAGGTGGTTTGGATATGTGCTTCGTCACCTTAACTCAGTGCCGGTTAAAAGATGTGACCGAATCCTAGTAGATGTTAGTAAAAGAGCTTGGGGAAGGCCTAAAATGAGATAGTGCGATGTTATTAGGAAGGGCATTAGTTTTTTGGATTTAAATATGAATATAACACTTGATAGAAATCTTTGGTGGAGTAGGATTCATGTAGCCGACCCCAAATAATTGGGATAAGACTCATGATGATGACGATGATGATGAATTAACCTGCATAGGGATGTTCTTTTTGGCTTGAATCATGGTTTTCTGGTTAACTCTCTGCCTGAAAGATTGTTGAGGTGCTTTCTAAATTCTTGGTCCCGTTCCAATACATAGTTGACTGAAGAAATATTGGCGTGTTGATATAGATGCTCAGAATCACCTGCCTCAAGATGTCAAAATCTAGAAAGAAGCAATCTTAGTGAGGCTTTCTCTAAAGGTATACATTTTATCATCATTTTCGTTTGAACACTAGTGAACGGATATGCACGTCAGTTTCCAAATTCAGATATGTATATTTTGCATATTTATTTCTGTCCATGTGTACAGAAAATGTTGGCGAGAATTATGATAATGAGTGTGGTGCCAAAGATAACAAGAAGCAATCAAACTTGCATCAGAAGGAAGAAGGGCACCAGAAATTGGATGAGTACGTTTACTATTACTATTATTATTTTCATTGTCAATATTCTGGTTTTTTTTTTTGCTGATTGGTGTTGGTTGCTCTACTGAGCTGGTAGGGCTGTTGATGAGTCCTATCCAGCAGTGCCAAGTACGGATGTGCCTAGTGAACTACGGTGTTTCCTTTGTTACAAAATATTCAATGAGGCTGTGATGATACCATGCTGCCAACATAGTTTCTGTGACAAGTGTAAGTTTATCATTGTATGCCATCATATCATATTTTTTTATACTACTAGTTTCAAACAATTCAGACATTTTTCATATAAGAACAATTGCTGCAAAGTGTAATATTGAAAAGAATGGAGTTCTCCCAATTTCACAAGAGAGAACATTCATATTGTTTGATAAACCGAAACATGTTAATTGGACATCTATACCTGTGAGAAGCTTTTTTGACTTTATGTATGTTTATGTGCTATAGGTATTCGAATGAGATTAGTTGACAAGGGTTGCTGCCCTAAGTGCTCTTCCACAAAATGCAGAATTGAAGATTTGCTGCCCAACCTGTCACTTAGGCATGCTATTGAGCATTTTCTTGAGGCCCAGATTCCAATCATTGGTTCAGATAAAGTTACTCCAAGATACGCACCTGGTGAGATGAAGGCACTCTCTTTTTACTTGTCTGCCAATAACCATAGCTAACAATTGTAATGTTTTTTTCCCACCGATACCTAGATGGAGAGTCAGGAATTCAAGCAAAAGAGGCATCTTGTGCTGTGTCAATCCGTCAACTAGAACAAACATTGCCTCATTCTCCTTCCGTGACGGGAAAAGGATCCAATCTGGTTATTGCAGAATCGGCATGTGAATCGCTTACAGGAATTAAGCGAGTACGTGGCACTGGCTTGAATATTTTCAGCCTTGATGCAGATAAGCCTGCAAAATCAATTATTTTGGTGCATAAAGACACAAGGCTAAATGAAAAAGATGATGCACAGGAGGAATTGAAACGCGTACCCCGTTTTGAAGACAATGGCAATTTCACAAAGTTACCTCAGATTCTTCCTCAGAAAGAGGGAGGTACAATTTCATAAAGTTGTCTTTCTTGGTCATTGTTGGTGCCGTCATTCTACTCATGGCTCTATGATTTTGCTTATCTGCTCTGAACATGGCAAAGATCCTATATAGGGTGTCTGTTTGTTTTTTCATTTTGATGCTCCTGCATAAATTTTATAGAAATCGGATATACTAAATTACTCATTTCAGCACTCTCTGGTAAGATGCATGAATTAGGGTGTTTTAGACATGAATCCCTGAAACCATAACCACTTGGGAAAAGCCTCTCTCAAATTTCCTGTTAGGCGTCAGTCATTAGATAGTTTTTTTTTTTGAGTGGGTGGTACCACATTTTATAAAATGTAAAAGATAAAAGATAAGTTATTAATTCCATCTGATTAATCACCATTTATAAGTTGTATAATACGGGGAAAATAATCCCCAAACGTCTGTCAAAGATAACAGTTAATCTGAGATGACTTATGCCCTTCTTCTTACCAGCTTGGCCTTCGAATGACTGGGCACAGGGGGAGAGAGAGAGAGAGAGAGAGAGAGAGAGAGAGAGAGAGAGAGAGAGCTGTGTGGCCAATGAGGCCTTGGTTGCAAATCTGAACAATATGGCAAGGATATGCCGTTGTCGGAACTGTTACCCCTCACCTCATTACATGTCCGTCATCACTAAGAGACATCTCCTTGGTGTGTGCAGCTCCAACCACTGATACTGTGGAGGGGGTGGAACATTGTTTTCAGTACCACCCGGTATGTTTCGTACCGGGCTGGTACCGGTGTGTACCGGCCTTGGCCGGTTCGGTTCAATTTCTTCGTGTATCGGGCGGTACATGCTGGTACCGCACGGTATGTACCGGTACCGGGCTTGTCCACTTCCGAAACTGGTACCGGGTTTGAAGACCTTGGGGTGGAGCAAGTTTGAGACTGTTAGTGTGTGCATGTGTTTGGGTGGGCACTAGGATAACCAATTGTCCATTAATGAATCTCTAAGAAGACGGTTAAGTGAGGCACTACAATAGCCAATTGTTTAGAAGGGGGGTGGGAGAGTTGGATAAGCACTTCGCAGATAACCGTGAGGTTGCAGTATCAACTCTCTCCATGGACATGAATTCGGGGAGGGAACTAACCTGGGGTTCATGACTTCATGTGGGTTCTGACCTCACGGACTTTGTTGGGCTGAGCAGGGGCCCTCTGTCCAATAGATGTTTGGCCTGCCCATGCCTTGGGCTACTGGCAATTCGGGCTTGACTCTTGGTACTAGAAAATTAAAAACAAAAGGGATCTTAACAAAGACTTTTAGGGGGTTGCTATGATAACCAATTGTATATGTGCATGCATGTGCTTATGCATACATTTAGTGGGGCACTATAATAATCAGTTGTTAATAAGGGGTCTTAACAGAAGAGTTATGAAGGGGCAGTATAATAACCAATTATTCATAAAGGATGTTAAAAAAAGGTTATAGAAATAAAATTAGTAATCTTTGTCTCAAATGGGAAGGACTTTTCTGAAAGAAGATTGTATTAGCTAGACTCCACACTGTTCAAATCAACATGTCATAAGGACTACAACAGAAATCGTCATATATCACACTAGATGATTTCAAATCTATGGGCCGAAAAAACCCTCGGCCCACAGAGAGAGGGGGTGGACAGGCGCTTTACCTCTCTTTTCTGCTGTTCACTTTTGTGCAGCAGAACCTGTATCTGGCCCAGAAGTGGGGGGGAGGGGGGATGAAGGTGAAAAAGGCCCACCAGCAGCTTGGGAATGGGCCATCATTACCCTGTAAAAGACCATTTAGTCCTCTTATATATATATATATAATGTTGCAGAGGGATATATAAATAGGGAGGCGTTCACATGGTGCCGGCACCATGTGAACGTTCCCATAGGGCCGGCATCTCATCCGTTCAATTCACGTTAAAACAATCTCACCCTTCCCGAGATTCCAATCTATCTCCCGGTTAACCAACCCCCCCCCCCCACACCCTGTATTCCCGCCCTCCCGAGATTCCTAACCAACCCCGCTGCCCCCCCTTATTCACCGCCCTCCTCTTGGGAGTTGGGACTCCCCACTCCCCAGCAGCATGAACGCCACCCTCAAGTCCCAAAATAGGGAATACACTGTGGATATGTTTTTTTTTACCTCAACGGGATTAAAACAGGGAATACAAGCTGTCACGTAAGCAATGTATGCTGGTGATCATCTTTTTTTAGCATGGTAACAAGAGATACAGTGCACCCATTTAATTTTTAAAATTATTTTTAATAGATTTTATAAAATAAATTTATTATCCAAATAATAAAGTTTTTGATATATAGAGGTCTTAATACTAGTAATTAAAAATTAAAAGTGAAACACGAAGATACTAATTTACTGTTCACTTTCAAGTAAGGTTTGCCGACTCGCTGATCCGTATCGGATTGGAAGAATCGGCCTCCTCCTGATTCGGTACGGTACCACCGAGTCGCATCTGACTCGGACGGACTCGGTCCGACTTATGTCAAATGCCTTAATAATTGCCTATTCTTAACCAAAAAAATTATATTACTTATTAACACTTCTCTGACTTTTTTAAATTGTATTCTTGATTCAAATTAATGATTATAACTTACAAAAATTAATCAAACTAATGAATACATTCAAGTTCATTCGAACGCGCTCAAATTCAGTTGAATTCCGGCTAAACGGGTCATGCGAGGGCGCCTTAGTATTTCCCCCTACTCGGGGTCGAAGGAAAGAAATCCGGATAGCTCGCCGTTTGAATTTTCTTAATGAGAGTATTTTTTTGTATGATTTTCTTATCATTTATGGTATTTTTCTATCATTTTCACAATTTTTGTTATTATTGTATTTATTAATTATCATTTTTTATGATTTTTAGTCATTTTCACAATTATTTTGTTATTATTGTATTTATTGATTATCATTTTTATGATTTTTTGTCATTCTCACAATTATTTTTTTATTATGATATTTATTAATTATCAATTTTATGGTTTTTTTATTTTTTTCACAATTATTTTATTATTATGATATTTATTAATTATCATTTTTATGAGTTTTTTTGTCATTTTCGTAATTATTTTATTATTATGGTATTTATTAAGTATCATTTTTATGGTTTTTTGTCATTTGTATTTATTGGTTATCATTTTTATGGGTTTTTGTCATTTTCGTAATTGTTTTATTGTTATTGGGTGATAAGGGTGATAAATGGGTTTTAAGGATGACAGCAGGCCCTAGGGGTGACAAATAGGTTCCAAGGGGGACAAATAGATGAAATGGGTGACAAATGGCTCCTAAGGGTGACAAATACATGTTAAGGGTGACAAAGGGCTTGCTAGGGGTGAAAAATGGCTTCTAAGGGTGACAAACAGTCACAATGGTGACAAATGGCTTCTCAGGGGTGACACAGAGAGATTAAGGGTGACAAATGGCTTCCCAGGGGTGACAAATAGAGACTAAGGGTGACAAATGGCTTCTCAGGGGTGACAAATAGATCACAATGGTGACAAATGGCTTCCCAGGGGTGACAAATAGATCACAATGGTGACAAATGGCTTCTCAGGGGTGACAAATAGAGGCTAAGGGTGACAAATGGCTTCCCAGGGGTGACAAATAGATTATAATGGCGACAAATGGCTTCTCAGGGATGACAAATAGAGGCTAAGGGTGACAAATGGCTCGTTAAAGGTGACAAATACATACTAAGGGTAAAAAAAATGCCTATTAGTTGTGAAAAATAGATGTCTGGGATGAAAAATAGAAGGTTTGAAGGGATAACATATAGACGACAAAGGGGGCTGAGTTGACTCCATCCCAAGATGGAGTCGACTCCACCCAGTTTTTTTTTTTTTAAGAACATGGGGGTTGGCAGGGCTCTTCTTCATTACTCTTGGGTTTGGGATGAAGAGTGTGGGTTCAATTCGCTTTCATTTTGGGGTTCTGACATCTTTTTTGTTGCCTCTTTCTGTTGTGTTCCCTGCGCACGGACTGAAATGTTTAGAACACATGTGGGTGCATGAATGTCATATATGCATTGGGGTGCTGAATAGAAGTGGTTCAAGTTCAAAACCCATGGGGGTTCAGTGATCACGCAAATATGCATGGTTGGAAATCAATGTAAATCTTGCTAACATGCTTGGACAACTCTCTCTTTTCTTGATGGCCAGTTTACCACTGTAAACTTCACACACTTCTCTTTCTCTTTTTTTTTTTTACTTGTAGGCAGAACTGTCTTGGTGCAGGGGTCGACCCTTCACAGATGCGGAGCTTCAAAACTGTTTTTTTCTTCTTTTTTTTAAAAAAAAGCCTCAGGGTCGAGCAGCCCTGCTGACCTTCGAACAACCCCCTGCGAGCCTCCTATAAGAAGGCCCCGTTGGTGAAGAAGAACGGTAGCTGAGACTTCAGAAAGAAAAGGGTTTCTTTTCTGTTTTGCTGTCTGCTTCCAATCTCTCCGGTCCTGGGTGCTGGGAGCTTAAGGAAGAAAGGGGGAGTGTGCGAAGCATTTTGTAAGAAGGTGGGTGCTCATTCCAGTATTCTCTTCCTCTATTTTTCTCACCCCCCATTCTGCGATGTATGATTCTCGATTGTCCCTTCAATGTAATTTTTTTGTTAAGGGGAAATGAAGTGCAGGGCTCTGTTCCCTGATTTTCTTTCATGAGTTGGGTGTCCATTTCTCCACTGTGAGCATATACGCATGATACATGTATATATATCTGCTATACCTTGCACATTTCTTTACTTCGTTTTATCTGGCCCTCAGCATTTGGTGCTATCTTAGATAATAGAGATGTACGTATATACACATGAGGTTTACGTTTTTTGATGCACTCCTCAGATCTGCCCACTCCTCTGATAGACACATTCATAAGTGTGATATGAATGTATGCCTCCTACTTCTGACAATCCCGCCCCTTTAGCAGATTCCTTCAACCTTCCCGTTCGTCACTCTTCGATCTTACTGCTCAAGGTCTATTTGTTACCCTTTGAAACCTATTTGTCATCCATACAAGCTATTTTTCACCCTTAGCCACCCATTTGTCACCACTACAGTCTATTTTTCACCCTTAGCCACCCATTTGTCACTACTACAACCTATTTGTCATCACTGTTAGCCTATTTTTCACCCATACAAACTATTTTTCACCCTTAGCCACCCATTTGTCACAACTACAACCTATTTGTCACCACTACAACCTATTTGTCACCACTGTTAGCCTATTTTTCACCCATACAAGTTATCTTTCACCTTTAGCCACCCATTTGTCACCACTATAACCTATTTTTCACCTTTAGTCACCCATTTGTCACCACTACAACCTATTTGTCACCACTAAAACCCATTTGTCATCACTACAAACTATTTGTCACCATTAACCACCCATTTGTCACCACTACAAGTTATTTGTCACCCTTAGTCACCCCTTTATCACCCCTGAAAGCTATTTATCACCATTGTCATGTATTTGTCACCCTTATCATACAATAACAATAAAATAATTATAAAAATGACAAAAATTCATAAAAAGTGATAATTAATAAACGTAACAGCATATCAGTAATAAAATAATTACTAAAATGACAAAAACCCATAAAAATGATAATTAATAAATATGATAATAATAAAATAATTGTGAAAAAGATAAAAATCATAAAAATAATAATTAATAAATATCATAATAATAAAATAATTGTGAAAAAGATAAAAAAATTATAAAATTGATAATTAATAAATATCATAATAATAAAATAATTGTGAGAATGACAAAAAATCATAAAAATGATAATCAATAAATACAATAATAACAAAATAATTGTGAAAATGACTAAAAACCATAAAATGATAATTAATAAATACAACAATAACAAAAATTATGAAAATGATAGAAAAATACCATAAATGATAAGAAACTCGTACAAAAAAATACCCTCATTAAGAAAATTCAAACGGCGAGCTATTCGGATTTCTTTCCTTCGACCCCGAGTAGGGGGAAATACTAAAGGCGCCCTCGCATGCATGGAAGGCAGTTTCGGCCGAAACCGAAACGTTTCGATTTCGGACCATTCCGAAACGACACCAGAGAGTGGGTTTCGGCCGAAACCAAATGCAATCCTTTTAAAAAAAATAGTATTAAATTGGTTTCGGACCCGGCCGAAATCGAAACCGATACCGGCACAGCCATCCTTGCTCGCATGACCCGTTTAGCCGGAATTCAACTGAATTTGAGCGCGTTCGAATGAACTTGAATGTATTCATTAGTTTGATTAATTTTTGTAGGTTATAATCATTAATTTGAATCAAGAATACAATTTTAAAAAGTCATAGAAGTGTTAATATTTAATATAATTTTTTTGGTTAAGAATAGGCAATTATTAAGGCATTTGACATAAGTCGGACCGAGTCGATCCGAGTCGGATGCGACTCGGCCGTACCTACCGTACCAGATCAGGAGGAGGCCGATCCGGTACGGATTAGCGAGTTGGCAAACGTTGCTTGAAAGTGAACAGTAAATTAGTATCTTCGTGTTTCACTTTTTGTTTTTAATTACTAGTATTAAGAACTCTATATATCAAAAAATTTATTATTTGGATAATAAATTTATTTTATAAAATCTATTAAAAATAATTTTAAAAATTAAATGGGTGCACTGTATCTCTTGTTACCATGCTAAAAAAAGATGATCACCAGCATACCTTGCTTACGTGAGCTTGTATTCCCTGTTTTAATCCCTTTGAGGTAAAAAAAAACATATCCACAGCGTATTCCCTGTTTTGGGACTTGAGGGTGGCGTTCGTGCTGCTGGGGAGTGGGGAGTCCCAGAGGAGGGAGGGGAATAGGGGGGGCGGCGGGGTTGGTTGGGAATCTCGGGAGGGCGGGAATATGGGGGGTGTGGTGGGGGGGTTGGTTAACCGGGAGATAGATTGGAATCTCGGGAAGGGTGAGATTGTTTTAACGTGAATTGAACGGATGAGATGCCGACCCTATGGGAACGTTCACATGGTGCCGGCACCATGTGAACGCCTCCCATATCTATATATATATATATATATATATCCCTCTGCAACATTATATATATATCCTCTGTGGTGCACTTCATCTTTAGTTATATCCTTTTCTTTATCACTCGTATATACTTACAGAGATCTGCATATCCTGATATTCCAATTTACATGAGTTGCTTCCCCAGTTTCACTGTCATTTTGGATCACATGCTTTAGCATATGGTGCTGTGTTTGACTACAGTGATAGCTGATTTGCTCTCTTTTGTTACATACGATTCACAGACAAAAATGTTTTGAGTATAATGTAATCCTTCTATTAGAGCAGTCTAATATAATTGGAAGCATTTGCCAAATGTTTACTTCATTCTTATGTAATTACAGCTTCATTGACTACCAAGAAAAAGAAGGGGTTGTTTGCTACCTCTGCAGGTAACAGTATTTCATCTTTTATCTTATTTTTCGTTTTGCTTTGTTATGCCATTCTTATTCGTTGAGACAGAACTTTTGTGCATTTTTCTGCATAAATAATGATTGGGCATTTGTTTTGTGTGACATTTTGTATCTTTCAGATGCAAGTGGAACTATATTACCCCCAAGTAGGCTCAAAAAGGTATTTTTTTGATACCTCTATTTGAACATATTCAACTAAATTTTTTCCCCTCAGCACTTGTTTTCATTGCTGGAAAGCTTCATTGTTTTTTGGGAATTCTGTGATTAATTTGAAGCTTTTATTTCATGGTCTTGAATATATTTTTATCTGGTTATTATGATTCGACAATTGTTTCCCCCCTTCCACAAAAGAGGTTTTGTTATAACAGGAAACTTTTAATAAATAAATCCCTGTGGATTGCCATAGAGATGTTGTACAACTACTTTAAAGATGTCACCCAAGATAACAAAATGTAAACAATAAATTTATATTGGCATTGGAGTCCACACAGGCTGGATATTAGCATTACCAGATTTGGGCTTGTAGAGTGCAGCATGCCATTTGCCCATTATTTGTTTCTGCAACAGAATATCTGATTTGCCACTAAGAACAGAAACATCTATAGCATGAATATCTTCATGCATAGTACCCTTGGTGCTTGGAGTAAAGGGGTTGATTTTCTGATGATGGTGATGCCAGCAATGTTTTAATGTGTAACTGGCCTAGATACATAGCAGCATGGAGCTTGCCATGATGGTGGAGCTTGCTTCACGAGATTTGACTGTGGCAAGGAAGAATGATAGTGAAACTTGCTCCATTTGTCCCATCGGTATGTTGCAACATTCTCTATCCAATTCTGCGATATACCAAAGTAATAAAACAGATGAACCAAAGAAGCAGCATGGTGACCTCGGCACCTCTTATCATAAAGGCTAGGTACTTAGAATGTAGTCAATCAGAGGGCTTCACACTTAAAAATCAGTGGATGGCCTGAAATGTTGTATGCAGTTGGCTAAGTTCTAGGGAAGTGATAAGAATGCTAATTGCTTGGGACTGAAAATTTGCAAGAGCCGGCAGAATTCAGAACCTGTTCATGCCCCCTATACCATGCTTAGAAAGGCAACATGCTTTATAGATTCTTTGGATGAGCATAAAAATACATACTGGCATGTACTGACATTTTGGAAGTTGTGGCTTCTTGTCTGACTCATTTTCTTGGATTTCTACACTTAAATGAATCACATTGAGGTACACATCCTCACTACTGCATCATGAGGCACCACCGACCCAACAGTGCTAGCGACCCTGCTGTGCTGTTGAGTAGAACCGATATCCCATGCAGTGCCTTGGGATTTGTGAGGGAGAGGGTGCCATCCTTGTCCTCTTTGGCGTCGACGGCCCCTTGTCCCAAATTGGAGACTTGAGAGAGAGAGAGAGAGAGAGAGAGAGGGAGAGAGAGAGAGAGGGAGAGGGCGCCATCCTTGTCATCTCTGGACTGGCAGATTGGAGACGGAGCCAAGGGGTTGGTCAGGAGCCCCGTTCCAGCTTACCTACAACGAGGCCGTCGGCGTCGAACAGAGGGACCCATTTCGGCAGCCACTTCCCCCATTGTCGAACGAGGAGAGGGAGGAGGACTCCCTCAGGTCGGGTGACTTGCCAGCTTTGTCGAGGATCGGTCCCTTCCTTCGGACCCGGTCTTCCTCCTCCGGGTTGGTGTTGCCACCCTCGTTGAAGTAGTGCTCGACGTCGAAGATGCTGTGCTCGTTATCCTCCCTGAGCGACTGGAGGCTGCCATGGTTGTCTGTGGGGGCAGGTGATGGACAGCGAGCACGACTTCAAGGACCCGACGAACTACATCTCCAACCTCTTCTACGATGGTGCTGGGAACGGTTCAAGCATCTCGTCTATCTTTGGTTCATCTGTTTCCGTTTGAGCAGTGGTAGAAGTGTCATCTTATATGAGCCATTACTGTTAGGCATTTAACTCACGGAATATAATTTTAGGGGCATGGTAACTTTGGTTTGTAGCTTTGAGGGGGATTAGGGTAAATTTTATAAAGGTAGGGCTATAGGGGTAATATTTTAAGATTTTAGGGGTATATGGGTAATTTACTCAAATTTTTATGCCACTGTCCAAGCAAAGATTGTACCATCTGAGGGCTATTGATGAATTATGGACGAAGAAGCAACATAATCGGGGGGTGGATAGAAGTGGTCTAGGGAAGTCCTTGGTTCATATGAGAAAGCTGAAGGTTCCTTCTGGGATCCACCATGAAGTTCCTTAGATGAAAGAGGCAATGACATTTGACAACAAAGTAACCAGCAGCGGTTGGATTCTTTTCATTGCTACTCTATGGGTATTGGGACTTCGGCATTTATGACTAGGGGTGTCAAGCTGGCCAAGCTGGCCTGGGGGCCTTGTTTAATCCTGGCCTTGGCCACAAAAAAATGGTCCGGTGTTCAAATTTAATCTGGCTCAGTAACAAAAAGGGCGCAGGCTTTACTAGGCCCAGTCCACTTTTAAGTTTTTGAGTAATTTTTTTAGAAGTACCATTATCCTTTTTTATTCTCTATTCTTTTTTTATGTTAATAGTTAATTTCCAAATGACATTGTAGGCCATAGATTCTCATGCATGTTTATATGTGTGTAAGTTTTTATGAATTGAAAGCTTTTGTTGATCTTTTTGTTAAAATATAACAATGAATACATAGAATATATACAAACTATATAAATTTCTAAACCGGGCTGGGTCAGGCCTTAACTAGGCCTATAATATAAATTGTGGGCCAGGCCACACCTTTTAGGACCGGGCCCGGCCCATTGACACCGTTATTTATCTCTAGTAGTTCATTAGGAGGTTTGGTTTCTTCATGGTGTTCGGTAAGCTCACCCGTTGCAGATTTGCCATCTTTCATGGTTAGGGGATGATGGATGGATTATACAAAGTCTCGCTCTACAATATTTTAAGGATTTTTGGCAGCGCCACGGAATATTATCTGCAATGGTGTTTCTCTTGTTCAAAATCCCTTTCTATATCATCATTATAAACATAGTTATAAACACGTTTCATCTTTTTTTAATGACTTGTGATCCTATCTAGGTTCTGTACAAATTTGACTCCTTTGTTTTGTTTACAACAGTGATCCCTTCATAATGTTGTCTAACATTTAACACCCATACCCATGCTGTTCAGCATTTGTAACATTCAAGAGACCACTCATCAATGTTCTCTCAGTTCTGAATAAAGGATCTTTAGAGTGAGATTCACTTCAAAGTTCAATCTCATTCTTACTGAAATAGTCTAAACAAGTGGAGGTTGGTGTAAAGCAGAACTAGAGGACCTTTTCACATTGGATTACCAAAGATCATGTTGTTTTGTTGCTAGTTCATTGATCTTGGCATTGTTAATAACCTTTGTTTCTTGAAGAATGTAGTGGAGTGTACCAAAAATTTTATTACATAAACAGAGGTAATACAATCCAAAGAGGAGAGGAGAGGTTCCTCATCCTCTAAATAAAATCTACATCAGATTGATTGTTTTCAGCTCCTTATACCAAGGTATTCAAACCCAGTACGGGCGGAGCCGGCACCGATACAGACCGGTACTGGCTGGTACGGTACCAGTTCCCCCCTATTCCCCCCTTCCCCCTGGTATAACTATTACCGGCTAGAAAATGGCCGGATCTGGTCGCCAGTGGCCGGCAGCGGTAGCTTGGGTCGGCGGCTGGCGGCGATCGCCGGAGTTGAGGTGTCCGGCGGGTCAGGTTGCTCTGGTGTTGCAGCCTGTGCGTGCACTGCGTGGACGACCCGAGGGAGTTGCTGCGGCTGCCGCGATTGTCGGCGGTGAGCTCCTGTTACCTGTTGGATCTTGGTGGCCGGCGGTGTGGTGGTCGACTGGTGGTGGGCCTGGTGGTGGCAGAGAGAGGGAGCATGTGACTGGAAGGGGAGAGGGACCTTGAGGTCCTTATTAGCCAGTCCCAATGGGCAAACCGAGTGTACTAGTCGGTATGCCCCAGTCCATCCGATTTTTGTTTTTTATTATTTTTTAACTTGTACTCGCTGGTACCGGTATGAAATGAGAGGAATTGGATTGGCCAAGGTTAGTACTAGTACGTACCGAGTGGTACTGAATCATGATCATCATCATCATCGGAGCCTTATCTCATTATTTGGGATAGGCTACATGAATCTTGTTCTGGCAAAAAATTCTATCAAGTGCTATATTCGTATTTAAACTCAAAACCCTTCTAATAATATCACACCATCTCATTTTAGGTCTACCACAAGCTCGTTTACTAGCACCCACTAAGATTTGATCACATCTTTTAACTAGCGCGGAGTTAGGGCGACGGTGCACATGACCAAATCATTTGAACATATTTTTCCTCATTTTACTATCCATTGGAGTTGCACCCAAGTCCTCACGGATACGTCCATTCTTAATCTTATTTTTCTTAGTTTTACCACAAATCCATCTCAACATTATCTCCGCCACACACATTTTGTGAATATGTTACTATTGGTCATATAATATTCTTTTAGAAGAAGTATAAAGATTGCACATAAAGGGGTTGTATAAATAGCCCGTGTAGGGTTTATTCCGTGGGTGCGTATCGTATCAGACGATTTAGGTTTGAGTGCTGGACCTTTCTCCACTGACTGTAGTCAGTGTTGATTTACATCGGCCTAACTTCCGAACACCTTTGTTTAACTGTCAAAGAAATCCTAAAGTCCTCTATAAACGTCCTGATACCGAGGGCAGGCTTGCTTGCACGACTCAAAGCTAGTTCTCACTCACCACTGAAGTACTAATAAAATTAAGGTTTCATCAAAGGCCGCTAGGTTAGGCCATAAACCCTATAATTCGAGGATATGACTGCAATATTTGCAGAAGTCGTAGGCATTTTTGGCGTGTCGAGAGGTTTTCTGGACTCCATGGATATTTTGGTAATATTTTGGTTTCCAAGGGTATTTCTGAAGTTTTCAAGTTGGAGGGAGAGTTTGATAAAATTTCTGACTTCCAAGGGCGCTGAGGCTATTTCCGAAAAGTTTAGGGGTTATTTAGCCATTTCTGGATTGCAGGGGTATTTTGATAATTTTACCAGACCCAGAGTAGGCTTAGGGTTTGAGATGACACTTGGGTGTCAGAGTGGTTGGATGAAGCCCCTGAATGGAGGAATGACGTTGGGCTTCATGGAAGGCATACAAACATTTATTTTTGGGAAAGAGGGGTATATGTACAATTTACTAGAAGTTGGGGTCCATTTAAGAATTTTTTGATGAACACCAAAGGGAGCAACTGATTGCATTCATAACTCATAAGAGTACAAGGTTGTTGGTGAATTGTCAATTGTACAAAAGAAAATGGGGTCTCCACACTGATGCGGGACGTAGAGAGATATAGTCTCAATTACAAAAAGTCGCAGGGTAAAACTGTAAACAACAAGACTTGAATTTTCCTACAGCCTCAGGAGGGGCATTTCTGTAATTCATGATTATCTGGGGGAATTACATAATTTGGCCGTTCAGGACGCATGAAAAATTACAAATATAGTCTCCAGGGGCATAATTATAAATATAGTCTCCATGGGCATAAATACAGAACTTGGGGTATCACATACCCTTTAATGGGCCAAAACAACGAACAAAGCTCCTTGTGCTGTAGTGATCCGTATGTCTGTGTGTTGCTTCCTTTTCGTCTTGGACCCCCCGAGGGTGTATTTATAGAAAGTGAGAAGCCACCAGGGTTGATTTACCCCGTACGGGGTGGATAGGATTCGAAATAATCTCGGGAGGATCTTTTTTCTTTCTTTTTTCGTGAGAGAGAGAGGAGGGCGGCAGGGTCAAATGACCCCGGGGACCCCACTCGGGGTCATTTGACCCCGAGCGGCTCCCGCCGGGGTCGAATGACCCCGGGTGGGTCCCGCCGAGGTCGGGCGTCCCCGGACGGGTCCCCTTTGGGGTCGGGGGACCCCGGGCGGGTCCGCTCGGCCACTCGTGACCCCAGACGGTTCGGCCCGGCCGTGCGTGGGACCTTCCGGGGTCGGGCGACCACGGACGGGTCCCCTGAGCCTGCTCCTTTATATAAACCCTGCCCCACAGATTTTTTTAGCCCTTTTGCTCACAGCACGCCATGTGGAGAGAGGTGGAAGCGCGTCTCTTGTTCGTTCGTCGTCTTCTCTGTGCCGTCGGCTGAAAGGAGGGGGGCTTGTATTTGTTCGAGCTGCGTGATACACGTACATTGGACTTCTCTGGAGGTGTGCACACCATCTCTTGTGCCCTTTTTCTTTGCTGCAAAGGTTTTCTTGGTTTGATTACCCTCCACCATGGACATCTGAGGAAGGGATCCTCGCTTCGGAGTTCATCCGAGACCACATGACCTTAACAGTCGTCGTGGACTTAACTCGGCTTTCCACCACCTCGTTTGCTGCGAGAGGTTTATGGTTGATGTAATGGTCAGGCTATAGACTCCTGACGTGTGGAAATATTCCACGGAGCGGCGGTACGCCGCATGTTGAACCTCGAGCAACTCGAGTGAAGTGTCTTGATCTATTCGAGGAAATTAGCGGGTGCAACAGTTACCATGTCTTATACTCATCAGGTAAAGAAACCCAAGTACGTATCTACCCAGTCGTATAAAAAATGTCTCTCACTCTCGAACAAATATTTTCCATGTACACTCTACTTCCCCAAAAATTGTTGTCATTTCACTCCATCCAAAGACTCCAGCAGATCGCATGTGGAAGAATAGCATTGTTAATAACCTTGGCAATCTCCTATTTTGAGGAAGGAGGATAGCTGGGTCCATCGACGATATGGTGATGGCTGAAGAACGTCCCAAAAAACAATGCCGAATGACGAAACAGACCACACGGATGCGATCACAGCGTTGAAAAACCTCTAAAAGGGATACAAAATGTGTTGATGTCGTACTGGACGGATGCAGATGACAGCCATACATATGGGCACAATGGACCACAGCAAGAATAGAGAACCATGGCCCCAATGGACTGGCTGCCTACTGGTGATGTGAAGAAAGAAGAAGAGGTGAACTGGCTGGTGCACAAGGAGTTTAAGTCACGGGGATCTGGACTAATAGGCTGGATTCTGGAACCGGATGACTTAAACCAGTGGATGGTGTGTATCGGGGTCCGCCTGGACCCATTACATCTTCACACGGTTAGGGTTGGCCACAGGCAAGTGAGACAGCTGCTCGTGGCCTGCGGAGGCAGTCGCTGGCAAAGGCGGTGACCGGGGTGACCGTAGCCTGGGCGATAGCGGATGACGACAGCAGCAATGGAGGATGCCAGAACGAACAGAAGCAAGTGACAGTGGTGGTTGGGAGGTCTATGCTCTGTGTGGGAGGCTGGAATTGCCGATGGAAAGGAAGAACCGCGTGGAAGAAGCAGTCAACAGCACCAGAGGGACTGTGTAGGGCTGTGATTGGCGGCGTTCAAACGAGCAGAAAATGCCAGTGACAAGGACAGATCTAGACCCCATAGTGGCTCTGATACCATGTGATGGACTGAGAATTTGGAAGGAAACTGGAGTGTGCATCCTCTCTTATAACTAAGGCAAGGCCTGTAGGCCAACCTTCTACTCCTAATAGGATACAAAAACATAGAAAGGAAAGCTATCCAAGGATACAGGATGATCTACAAAATCCCTCTTAACAAAGATTATTGGCTCAATTTGCTATTTTTTAAAAAAATCTTCTTTATTTAAAAAAAAACTTTCATTTTCCTTTCTCTTCAAATGACCAGCCAGCCTGGTGCTAAAACTGGCCGAACTGAACCAGTGACTGCCGATCCCAATCCGGTTCTGCCTGGTCTGGTCTAGAAAGGCTGCTTCCATAAACCATGATTTCTGTGTTCACCAATTTTGGTGTCTCAACCAAAATAAGGACACCCAGTTTTGTCTGTGATAAACTTTTGTAGTCCTCATATAGGTTAATGCAGAGTGTTATAATCAGCAGTTTTTTGCCTCTTTGAAGTAGAATATTTTTTGGGAGGGAAGTGTGGAAATTATTTCATAAATTCTGTTTCCCTTTGAAAGTTTTATTATATTTATCACCTTCAGCATCACATATTTCACAAGTAAATATCACACAAGAAAGAAGAAAATAAGAACATAGTTAAAGAATAAAAAAATAAACAAAAGTTTAAACCAAAGAGTCAGATTCTGAATTGCAAAAATATGGAAATAAGTGATTGACGAAAGTTGGAATGTGACAATTATGACAAGCATAGAAGGACTAGTTTTGAGCTTGACCATGATGATCAGCAGTCTTAATGTTATATCTCGATAGGTTTTTGTCGAGCAAATTTTTTTTTAATGAGAGCTCTTTCAAGTATGCTACTGCCCATAGTTTAAAAGATCTTGAGGGAGTTGTGAGGCGCTTTCTATGAGACTCATAAGCAATGTATGTAAAATCAGTTTTGGTTCTGGAACCGGACAAGGCCGGTTCTGGTACCAGAACCATACGAACTGGTACTGGCTGGTTCAGTACCTGTTCTCCCTATATATCTATATATGGGTTTAAAAATTGAAAAAATAGGAAAACTATAAAAAATAATAGAATGCAAAATTATACATGATTGAACACAATCAACAAATGTTTTAGGACACATTGCCATCTTTGCTGTATATCAATATATCATTTTCTGGATTTTGGTATTCTAAAACTGTATATCATAGCTAGAATTAGCATGTTATACAATCCTAATGCTGTAAACTCATATATGATATGCAGTTTTAGGACAGATTGCCTCAGCAAAATTACATATGTACTAAAAATGATGACAATATTGGTCTTTTATTTTTTTATTTTTTTTACAGCATACTGGCCGGTTCTAGGACAAAATTGGCTGAACCGTCTAGGCACTGGCCGGTACTGGTACTACGGTTTTGCATACCATGCTCATAAGGCGTAAGCCTTAAGACCATGTGGTGTAAGCCTCAATAGTCTAGGAAAATAGTCTTAAAACCATCAAAAGGGTTAAAAACAATATTGATTTTCATGTGTTAATGATATCTCAACCCAATGATAGATCTATATTATCTCAATAGTATTGAATCTTGTTTTAAGAATGGGACCAGCCGAGGCCATGAAAGGAGATATGCTTTCAGATTTGAGAGATATTCGCTGGTCCAATTTGAGGGAGACTCCTTGCTCTAGGCTTGATAAGTTCTTGGTATCCATCGACTGGGAGGACCACTTTCCTTAGGTGGAGGGCTCTTGTTTGGCTAGATTGGTCTCTGATCACAAGCCTATCCTCTTGAGGACCAGCCGAGGTCATGAGAGAAGATAAGCTTTCAGATTTGAGAGATATTGGCTTAGAGAGGCAGACTTCTTGGACACAGTCCAAAGGGCGCGGTCTTATCCAAGGCCACAGAGATCTTGCATCTCTATTTACATTGCTAAAGTGAAGCATTTGGCTCAGGTGCTTACTAGATGGGGCGCGAGCAGGCGTCTACCAGGCAGCCAGGCAAAGGAGAGGATTCTTCATCAGATAGATGCTATGGATCATCTGG
Organism: Amorphophallus konjac; assembly: GCA_022559845.1. Lineage (NCBI taxonomy): Eukaryota > Viridiplantae > Streptophyta > Magnoliopsida > Alismatales > Araceae > Amorphophallus > Amorphophallus konjac. The sequence goes on along the minus strand of CM040122.1, from coordinate 331,119,303 downwards.
AGGAGGCATGTCTGATGGATGATGCGGATAGGAGGAATAGAGATTCCCTTCGAGGCTCGAATGGCGGTATCGGCTTCGGACTCGGTTTTGGCCGAGTCCGATACCGATACCGTCCGGTTTTGATTTCGGCCGAAACCGGCCGAAACCCATTGAAAAGCTTCAAAAAAAAATCAAAATAAGTCTGAAAAATCAGAAATAATTCAAAAAAATATGAATAATCACATAAAAATCAGACAATTCATTAGACATGCATTTGATTGTAAAGAAGTTAGATTAAGTGCAATAAACATGAAGTAGACATTGAAATTCAAATATTGAACATGTTAAACTAATATTCTTGAGTACATACTAAGCATAAAGTAGGTTCAAGCATATACAATAAACCTAATTACGCACAGTAAATGTTACGGAAATTAAATGATCTTTACCTAAATGAAGAGGCACTAATATGGGTAATAACTAGAACCTTCTCCCTCATCGTCTGGCTTTTCATGTTCATACCCATAAGAAGGATGCATGTATGGTCTATATTCACTATAACCGAACAATGAGGTAGCCAAGTCCTGCATCCCTCTTTGGATCCCTCTTGGAGTGTTTGGTTGGCTTGAGCCGAATCCAGTATCAGCATAAGAATCTTGAGGAAAAGAAGAGGAACTGGCCGGATGTGGATGGAACTGGAATGATGGTTCATAACCCCATGACCCATAAATCGCTGCCTCCTGTTGGCCACCTCCATAACCTGATGGATGCCCATATTGAGTATGTGACTCTTGTCCTCCCTCACCCTGAATGTATCCTCTGCCTGTGTCTGCGTGGAAGGAGGAAGGACCACCAGTATCCCCACCGCCAGTAGTAGCACCTGTAGCACCTGGCACATACGAAAATATAGAATTTATCTCCTACCAAAACCTTTTCTGATTCGAACTGATAATAGGAATTTAAGTTACTTTCAAAAACAAAAAATCAAAGGATCACGAAACCGGCAGCCTCCAGTCGCCTTTTGACTTTTGGGGATGCTTTTTCCTGTGCCGGTGTGCTTTCTTCTTGCATCCTTGACATGAATCCTGTTCCCCTTGGCGTGTGCCTCAAATAAATCTGCTTCAACTGCTCAATTGCCGAGTCCTCTCGAGCAGCAACATTTGTTCTCTCAGTTTGCCCATGCACTGATGTACTTCTTCTTAAGGATGTAGGTGCCTTGCCCATTCTAGGAGTGACTGGCCTTCTATCTGAGTCGGAGTGTCTAGCTGGCTGAAAATCATGCTGCTCCTCAGTATCCTCAACAACCCTAGACATGTGCACATGAGTATCTCTGGCCCTCTTTGATTTTCTTCTAAATTCGGGATCTCTTGGCTCATCTTCATCTAGTATGCCCTCTGCCCATCTTCTATCATCATCATCAAAAACAGGCTCATCAACCTGCTCTCGTGTCTCCACCCAAGACTGCAACGGATTCTCATCATCAAATAAGGCATCCACATCAATTTCTGCGGCGGCATCCTCGGCGACGCGTTTGTCTCGCAGTTGTTGTCTCAACCTCATTCTTTATTCTCAACCTCATATTGTAGTGGCAGTACACTAATTTCTCTAACCGTTCAGCCTTTAGCCGATTGCGAACCTTCGAGTGTATAAGGCTGAACGTGCTCCAATTTCTTTCACATTGGCTTGCCGATGTTGTTTGACTGAGCACCCTAACTGCAATGAAAGCCAATGCATTGCTGCCCACATCTCGGTTGTTCACCATTATCCACCAGTCAGCTGTTCCACCAACCATAAACAAATGCATATTAGTTGTAGAAATATATATTCATCAGGTTAAGAAATCCAAAAAATAAAATATATCTGGGCTCACTCTTCCCACAGCGTATTGCAATTGGGAGTCAGCATATGTCCCCGTCCTCATTCTGTAATCGTTCATCTACAAACATAAAGTAATACATTAACATAACTACTTAAATAAATTCTATACATGTTATTGAAAGTATCAAATAAAGGCGAACCTCTACTTCGGCCTCTAGTCTCTTTTCTGGATTCCTCGATAAATGACCAATGACTTTTAAAGTCCCTTGAAGCACCTCGCCATCAACATGTGCATCGGCACCGTACATAAATCGAGGGTCGAGGAAATAACCTGCATTTGTGTATAATTAACTAAATAAAATTTATAAAATAACATAAAGGCATTACCCCAATTTCAGTACAATTAATCACTCACCAGTTGCATGCAAGTCGTGGTGTAATGTGTTGTCCCATCTCTGGTCAATAATTTTCCACCATTTTACATAATGTCTGGGAAGGGAATGCTGCAACTCCAATTTGACACGGTCCATGGCCTCGTATAGATAGCCCATATCATTCTTCTCATCGCCATCCACCATTTTTAGGACCTTCACGAGGGGTGTGACTACTTTCAAGTACCGTGACACCCTGTCCCAGAATTTTGTTGTCGTCCACGACGTGGCAGACATCCAAATAATCCATCAGTGCATCAACATTGCCCTTGTCGATGTATTCCCGCAGGGCATTGTGGTACATGAAAGCTTTCAGCTTATTCTTGTACCTGTGCAGATAAATGAAATTTGAAGCTGCATCAACTGTTACATATCAGTAAGGATAAAGTATCAAGAATTGAGATCAATCTTATACATGTGCAAAGACTCCAATGAAATAAAATTGGAAGCAAATCTGGTTGGACCTGCACGGATGATATCTCGCCCTCCACTGGCATGCGCCCTGAACATATTTAATATCCTAGGATGGCCATAGATATACTGTGTGACTTTTTGTGCCTTGTCAATTGTCTTCTTCACATGCTTTTCCTTCCCTATGTCTTCAAGCATCAGATCCAGACAATGTGCTGCACATGGAAGCCAATATAAATGACTGCGCTTCTGCATCAATTTTTTCCCTGCAGTCTTGTAACTAGCTTAATTATCAGTCACCACCTGCACAACATTCTTCTCTCCAATTTGTTCTACCATGCCATCCATCAAATGAAACAAATAATTTGCATTCTTTTCATAATCTGATGCATCAACTGATTTCACAAACATTGTACCTTCGATGCAATAGACCAAAAAGTTTATCATGGACTTCTTCGTGGTACCAGTCCAACTATCACACATGATGGTGCATCCTCTCTCCACCCATATATGTTTGAAGCTTTCAACCCAATCATGGAGCTCCTCAACCTCTCCCTCAAGGCCACGCCCGTATATGTCTCGACGTGAGGGGGCCTTCAAGCTAGGGCCAGCATCTGTTATGGCATCTATCATAGGTTGGAAATATTCACTTGAAGCTGCATGTGCAGAGACACCTGCATGAAAAAACCATTTGCAGATAGATTTAAATACATGCCCTGCAACTTCTGTTGATTTTTTGACCCCTCTCAATGCTTGCTTGATTTTAGGTTGTGTAGCTTGGGACCTTCTGTGCAGATAGCTGTCCATGGGACCTATTCCCTGCGTATGTGGGGCAGCACCAACGTCAGGACGTCGTGTAGCTGTACTCTCATAGGTCCCTGAACCCATGGGTCCCTTCCCTTTCCTTCGAGCGGCTTCTTCACACTCTCTTGCTTCAGTCAGCTCTGGATCAGAATCTTCAGTGCCTTCCTCATCATCATCCCTCCTAACCCTTCTGCCAGAAATCTGCTCAGCAATTTCAGCCTCATCCTCAGCCCTTTGTTGCACCCTCTCCCTTTTCCCCAGAAGGCACTGGCGCATCTCTTCTCGCACCTCTTGGGGACAGTGGTCACATTGTCTCACCTCTCCTCGTACCGTTGCCAAATGTTGCTTTCCTCTGGTTATTCCGCCATGCATCTCCCTTCCACAGTAATTGCATTTCACCTTTCTTCTCTTAGCATCAACTAAGGTCAGGTGGGTCCACCCCGGATCCTCCTGCCCTTGCTGCTCCTGTGTTTGCTGACGTCTAGGCATGATGCTGCATTATGACAGTCAAAGACAATCTCTTGTAAGTACAATGAAAAAAAGGCAATTGAACATGAAAGAGCTCCAAATTAGTCAATGAAGCTTAATTGAGCTTCAATTGTGGGTAATAAAGTCGAATTAGACGAAAGCCCCAATTTTTATGAAGTAATTAGGGCTTAATTACCAACTAACCCTTAATCACCCTTCATAAAAAAAACCCAACATGATCCCACCCCAATTTCGTCAATGAAGCTTAATTGAGCTTCAATTATGGGTAATAAAGTCGAATTAGACGAAAATTCTAATTTTTATGAGGTAATTAAGCCCTAATTACCAAATAACCCTTAATGACCCTTCATAAAAATGACATCCCAGCATGATCTCTCCCCAAATTCATCAATCAAACTTAATTAACCTTCAATTGTAGCTAGGAAACTCGAATTAGACAAAAGTCCCAAATTTTTTGAACTAATTAAGCCTTAATTACTAATTAAGCCCTAATTACCCATCATAAAAATATAATCCCAGCATGATCCCACCCCAAATTCATCAATGAAACTTAATTAACCTTCAATTGTGACTAAGAAACTCGAATTAGATAAAAGCCCCAATTTTTATGAACTAATTAAGCCTTAATTACTAATTAAGCCCTAATTACCCTTGTTAAAAATATAATCCCATCATGAAGGCACCTCAAATTCATCAATGAAACTTATCTAACCTTCAATTGTGGCTTAGAAAGCCGAATTAGACGAAAGCCCTAAAATTTTTGCATGAATTAGGGGTTAATTAATAATGAATCTAATTTTAAGTATTTAATTAAAGTTTATTTTGAAATCTGAACTAATTAGGGTTGCACAAATTAAGGTACAAAAAAATATTTACAACCCCAAGTGCACACAGCAGACTAGTAGGGGGTGGGCAATCCGGCTGTCCGGCGGTGGCAATAGGGCGGTGCCGGCGGTGGGAGTAACAGGCTAACAACAGCACCTGCTGGCCCTGGCTGCTGTAGCAACAGCAAGAGCAGCATGCTCAGCCGCAGCACCAGCAGCAGGCAGTAGCACCAGCAGGCAGCAGCAGCAGGCAGCACGCTGCAGGCAGCAGCAGGCAGCAGCGCAGCACAGCAGCACGGCAGCGGCAGCACCACAGCAGCGGCAGGGAGATAGCAGCCAATAGGGGGGAGGGTTTCGGCCGAAACCGTGGCTGGGTAGTGGGGTTTCGGGGGGGAGACAGCAAAGCATAAAGGGGTTCACGTGTTTCGGCCGAAACCGGATGGTTTCGGGCAGAAACCGATACCCCCCTTAAGTTTCGGATTGCTACAGTAATAAGGGTCCTTTTTGTATCGGTTATGGCCGAAACCGATACGTTTTGGCCGAAACTGCCAACACTGCTTCGAGCAAAGTACGATGAGATCCTTATCATGGAAGAAATTTATTGGAAGCAGAGATCTTGGGAAAATCGGTTAAGGAAGGGGACAAGAATACAACTTATTTTCATAGAGTTGCTTCGGGTAGGAGAAGGATGAATCATATTGCTTCCATCAAGATAGATGACCAGACTGTGCACAAGGAGGTAGACATCAGAAGACATGCCAAGGAGTATTTTGCCAAGCAATTCACTAAGGAGCAGATGAGCATACTAGATTTTGCCAATGACTTGCCTCCACACCTTTCCTCAGGGGAGAGTGTGCTACTCTGTAGTCCCTTTTAGGAGGAGGAGATTAGACAGGCGGTGTTCTCTCTGGCAAGAGACAATGCCCCAGGACCAGTGGCTTTCCCGTGGTCATTGTCAGCATTGCTAGGACATCATCAAGGAGGATCTCATTGGTGCTATCACAGAATTTCAAGAAGGTAGAGTTCATTTGAGGGGTATAAACAAAACCTTCTTGGTGTTGATCCCTCAATGGAAGACTTGAGACCCATTAGCTTGTTGAACAGCACTTATAAAATCATTACAAAGTTCTTGGCAAGGAGACTTGTTATAGTGATGGACGGCATGGTGAGTATCAAGGGGCTTTTATTAGGGGAAGTCACATTTAGGAGAATTTTCTTGTGGCTCATGAGTCTCTTCATTCCATGAACTTCAAAGGAAAAGAGGCTTGGTTCTCAAATTAGACTTTGAGAAAGCATATGACAGGGTTAATTAGAGTTGCCTTCTTCAGGTGCTTGTGAAGATGGTTTTAACCAGAGATGGGTTTCATGGATACAGGAGTGCATCTCTTCTGCTTCTTTTGCTGTGCTCATTAATGGGCGGCCCTCTTCCTACTTAGTGGGAGAGGGCTCAGGCAAGGAGATCCACTTTTCCCACTCTTGTTTGTTCTAGTGGCTCACATCTTGAGTAGATTGTGGTTGAAAGCTGAAGCGGCGGAGGTCCTTAGAGGCTTCCAGGTAGGCCGGCTTGGTAGCTGTATCACACATATGCAGTATGCCGATGACACTATCCTTTTTCTTGCCGAGGAGTAGTAGTTGGTTGATGCCAGGTTGTTGCTAGGGATTGTGCAGGGTATCAGCGGGCTGAAGGTGAACTACAACAAAAGTCTTCTGGCGGGGATCAACATGGAGGAGTCAGATGTCAGGAGGGCAGCTAGCATTTTTGGGTGCCAAACTGGGGAGTTCTCCTTCTCTTATCTGGGCTTCCTTTTGTCACATGGGCCTCTCCATTATAGGGATTGGCAGGCAGTGGTGCAGAGATACGAGTCCAGACTTGCAAGATTGAAGGCTAGGCTTCTATCTTATGGAGGACGCCTGGTCCTATGTAGATCTGTGCTGGACAACTTGCCGATATACTTCCTCTATTTTCAAAATCCTAAAGACAGTGACCAAGAAGTTGGAGTCCATTTACGCCAGATTCTTTTGACATGGCAGTGGGAGCAAAGATAGAGGCTGACATGATAGCTTGTGGGGTAGAATTTTTCAGAGCAAGGAAGCAAGGGGCGTGGGCATCAAGAACATTAGAGATTTCAATTTGGCCTTACTCTGTAAGTGGCTGTGGAGGCTGGGGGCAGAGGACGGTGGTTTATGGGCTCAGTTGATCACTTACAGATACTACTCGTTGACTAGAGTGTGGGACTCACTCCCGCCACACATGTATAATGTCTCCCCGATCTGGAGAGACATCCTTCAGTGTGTAGACTTTATCAGAGCTACTGTGCGGATCAGTCTAGGTGAGGGACATAGATGTTTGTTCTGGCAGGATAGATGGTGTGGTAACTTCACAGTTGCAGAGACATTCCCGTCACTGTATGCTATAGCGGGAATCTAGGGGCTTCTGTGGCTCAGACCTTTGATGCATAGGTGACTGGGGGTGTTTGGACACCCACTTTCAGGAGGAATCTCACTTTCGAGGAGATGGACCAGCTGGAAGATCTCTTGACTTTCCTTCTTGACTTCAGTCTTGTTGGCAGTAGGGCAGACTCATGGCTATGGAGATGGGGAAGGGAGGGGCACTTCTCAGTCTGGTCTGCATATTCTCTCCTTTCTGACTGGGGACTTCGCCACTGCTAGGCTCCGTAGATTTGGGTTCCCAAGAACCCACTCAAGGTGAAGATTTTGATCTGGAGGATCTCCCACGGTCGACTTCCGACATGTGATAAGGTGGCACTTTTTCTCCAGCAGATTTCTACCACATGCTGTATATGCGGGGAAGAGGACCTGGAGCATCTTTTCACAAGATGGCCTTCCGCGAAGGCTATCTGGACGAGGATTGGGCGGAGATTTCAGTAGCCGTTGGGGCATTTTGAGGTAGTGCAACAGCTCTTCACCATTTGGCATAGGACATGGGCTCTCAAGGGCGACATGATCATTTGGTGGCTTATCCTTCATGCCATTCTTTGGGCCTTGTGGACTGAAAGAAACAATAGAATCTTCAGAAAGGAAGCGAGGCCAGAAGAGAGGGTTTTTGTTTGTGAGATAGTGGTATTTTGGGCGAAACATGTTTGTAAAGTGGAGGATCATAACTCCTCGCTCTTTTTGTTCTTGGGGCGTTAGTTGGGTTATGCCTTCTTGGTGTGGCAATTTCTTGTAAAGGGGCTTTGTAAGTTTCTCTTTCACACTTGTACATCCCCTTCTTCTATTTATATATTTGTGGTACCATCCACATTTCAAAAAAAAAGATGGTGATATAGAGTTCCAAGGTCATGCATCTTTGGCGTAAGCGGAAGAACAGATCTACTAGTCTCACAAGATTCCTAAGAAGACGATCTTCACGAGTGCGAAGTAGGCCTCCTTATTGTAGTGGGCAGGCTACTAGTGTCTCCCACAGAGTTCCACACGCCAAGTCCCAAGGTTGCAGATGGTAGACCTAAGGAGAGAGAAGAGAGGAGGGAGAGGGGAGAGACAGAGAGAGCACAGTCTAACCAACCCTTGGGTCTCTCAGGTCATCATACTTATGGGACCTCTTTGGCCCTAGAGTCCTAATTCCATAGGGATAGGGAGTCCAACTTATTGGACTGCTAGGACTATATCTAACATGGATGACCATATGCCATCGTCTCCCAGTTAGACATTGAACATCATCAGTCTCTCATAAATATCTCATCTTATTCTTTCTTTCATATGGGCTCCTTCTCCAAGTATAAATGCATATCTCGAAGTGGACTTGAACTCATCGCTTTCTACAGATCCATCAGTATTAGTGTATCTAGTCAACTTGAGGTTTCCACTATGATAGCACAGAGTAAGGTTCTCAACACTTCGTACATATCTTAAGATCCACTTTACTTCTTGCCAATGTACAATATCAGAATTACTTTGATATCTACTCATCATGCCAATTGCAAAGCACGTGTCAGGTCGAGTGCACATCATGGCATACATCAAACAACTAACTACATTAGCATAAGGAACTCTCTTCATTTGTTTTTTTATCTTTTTTTTGTTTTGGGATATTGTTCAATGGTAAGAATTAGGTCATTCTCTATCAGAGTGTCAATGGGTTTGGCATTATGCATACAAAGTGTTCCAAAATCTTCTTAATGTAAGTTTCTTGAGACAAACTTAGGAATATCTTGGATCGATCCCTCTGGATTTTTACTCCCAGTATGTAGTCTGCTTTGCCCAAGCCCTTCATGTCAAATGTGGAGATAACCACTCGAGTCCTTGATTAACTCCATGTTATTCCCAGCTAAAATGATGTTATTAACATATAAAGATAGGATGACAACACTTTTCTCTATCCTTTTGACATATACACAATGATCTTCTTCGGTCATTAAAAAATCAATTGAAATGATTGATTGAGGAAAGCGATAATACCATTGCCTAGACGATTGTTTCAAGCCATAAATGAAATGTTTTAGACGGATGCTTTGCGCTTTCGTCCCTTGGCTATAAATCCATTGGTGGAGCCATATAAATCTCATCATCTAGTTCTCCATTGAGAAATATTGTCTTCACATCCATCTGAAACAATTCCTAGTTTAGACGAGTGACTATAGCTAGGATAAGGCGAATAGAGGCAAATCTCACCACTTGAGAGAATGTTTTCTTATAGTCTATTCAACTAATTGGGAATAGCCTTTTCCTACAAGTCGAGCCTTATATTTCTCAATTGATCCATCCGTCTTACGCTTGACTTTGAGAGCCCACTTGTTCCCAATAGTCTTGCGACCAGGTGGTTGATCAACAACCCTCACACATTATTCTTAGCCATTGAGCTCTCTTCCCTTATATCAGCCATCCATTTTTCTGAATCAGGTAAGGACATTGCTTCATCATAAGATGCAAGCTCATCAACATCTATGGAAACACACAAACGATTCTCCCTCAATCAAAAATTAACGTCGAGGGATATTTCCACATTTGCTTCTATGACGTTAGGTCTCAAGTGGTTCACTCCTATTGGTCGATGAATCACTCCCACTATCTTTGGCAACTTCTAGAGTAGGACACAATTTTTCCTCTCTGTCCGAATATGGGAGCATTTGTTCATGATCTTGTAGCTCATATAACTACATGTCTTGTCTCATCTCACCCAAGGATGGAAAATCATCCTCAAGAAAAGCTACATCGCGGGTCTCTCTTTCCGTCATCCCTCCATCAACATGCTTACCATACATTACATAGCCCTTAGAGTGCTTAGGATATATAATGAACACCTGTTTGTTGGTTCTAGGACCCAATTTTATAAACTTATGGGAGGTACTGTGAACATATTCTTCTGATCCCCATGGGTGTAAGTTTTCCAATTAAGGCTTTTCGCCTTTCCACAACTCGTAAGGTGTAGAAGGAATTGACTTAGAAGGCACTCTGTTTAGGATATACGTAGCAGTCAAAAGTGCATCCCCCAAAAAATTAATTGGGAGGTTGGCTTGCACCATCATCGACCGAACCATGTCCATAAGAGTGCGATTCCTCTCTTTTGCAACTTCATTTTGTTGCGAAGCATGAGGAATTGTCAATTGTCTGTGTATCCCGTTTTTCCTCACAATTCTCTAAACTGATCGAATAAGTATTCTCTACTTCTAGTGCGAAGAACCTTAATGCTCATCTCTTTATCATTCTCAACCTCTGTCAGAAAGCCTTTAAAATAATCTAAAGTCTTGGAATAGTGGGAGAGGAGATAGACTGAACCATGGCAAGAATAATCATCCTCGAAAGTGATGAAATAAGATGTGCCTTGACATGACTTCACATTCATATGCCTACAGATTTTTGGGTGGATTAATTCTAATAAGGAAGAGGCCCTCATGGCCTTTCTAAAAGGCTTTCAATAGGCTTTTCTTGCTAAGCACGGTTTGCATACAAGGAAGTTGACTTTGGTGAGTAACTCCAACCGGCCTTCTTGAGCCAAGCGAGTCATCCTTTCTTGTCTAATGTCTCAATCTCGCATGCCATTTAATAGAATCAGAAACAACATTAGAAGTATGGAAAGTGGGCAAGGCCTTATGATCAGATGGCATATTTGTTGAAGCATGGAAAGACTTAGGAGACATTGGTATTAAGTAGCTAACTAAAATTTTTAATAAAATTTTGAAGGAACGGAGAACGACAAAAGATTGGAGAAAAAGTGTTGTAGTTCCTTTCTATAAAAATAAAGGAGATATTCAAAGTTGCAATAATTATCGTGGAATTAAGTTTATGAGTCATACTATGAAACTTTGGGAAAGAGTAATCGAAAAATGCCTTCGATATGTGACTACTATATCAGAAAATCAGTTTGATTTTATGCTTAATAGATTTACTACATAAGCCATTTTCTTGTTACGACAGTTAATAGAGAAGTATAGAGAGATGATAAAAGATTTATATATAATTTTTCTTGATTTGGAGAAGGCGTATGATCGAGTACCGAGAGCTGATTTGGTGGACATTAAGAAAGAAATGAGTCTCTCAAGGATATGCTAATTTGGTTCAGGATATGTACGAAGGTGCTATTACTAGCGTGATAACTATTGTTGAACAGACTTATGAGTTTTCGGTTATTATAGGTTTGCATCAAGGTTCTGCACTAAGTCCATACCTCTTTGCCTTGGTTATGGATGAAGTACTAAAACAATTGCATGATTATCCCTTTGTGTTCGCTCTTTGCATATGATATTGTCTTAATTAATGAGAGTATTGATGAATTAAATGCTAAGTTAGAAGTTGGAGGCTTGATTTGGAGTCTAAAGATTTTAGAATTAGTAGGAGCAAGTCAGAGTTTATGTACTGTAATTTTAGTAATGAGAGAGTGACACAAGAAGATGTGGTTCTAGTTGATGGATAACAAAATATTCCTAAGAGTAGTAACTTTCGGTACTTAGGGTCTATCATACAAGAGAATATGGAGATTTATGATGATATTGCATACAAGATAAAGGCAGGTTGGTTAAAATAGAGAAGTGTATGAGGAGTCCTCTGTGATCGTCATATACATGTGAAACTTAAAAGGAAAATTTTATAGAACGGTTATCAGATCTGCTTTGTTATATAGTACCGAGTGTTGGACTGTAAGAAAGGAACACATTCACAAAATGTGTGTAGCAGAGATGAGGATGCTGAGATGGATGTGTGATAAAAGTAAGAAAGATAAGATTAGGAACGAGTGTATTCATGAGGACTTGGGTGTAACTCTAATTGATGATGAAATGAGAGAGAATAGACTCAGGTGATTTGGACATGTGCACCGTCGTCCTAACTCAGCGTCGATTAAAAGATGTGACCAAATCTTAGTGGATGTTAGTAAAAGAGCTCGGGGAAGGCCTAAAATGAGATGGTGCAATGTTATTAGGAGGGATATTGACTTCTTAAGTTTAAATATGAATATAACATTTGATAGAAATCTTTGGCAGAACATGATTCATGTAGTCAACCCCAAATAATAGGATAAGACTGATGATGATGAGAAACAATGTCAAAAGATGTAACTAAAGAAATAGAATCATCATATTCCAAATTCATAACGAGTAAGTTGTCCTTTAAATAACCATGGCCATTAAGGTTCTGACCAAAATAAAGAATTACTTGTGTTCTTGAGAAATTAGAAGAGTAAACATAAACAAAGAAGTGCTAAAACTAAAAAAATGATTAAATTGAACAGCAGGTGCATAAAGCACATTATGTAACAGAAGAATGTGCCCAAATCGTATCTTTAACTAGTACGAGCCAACTCCAAGCACTTCTTCTTGAGGTAAGGTTGTCAGTTTCGGCCGAAACCGATACATTTCAGCCGAAACGTATCGGTTTCGACCGTAACCGATACGAGAACGGGGGCATTCACTGTAGCAAAATCGACACTGTTAAGTTTATTGGTTTCGGGCGAAACCGATATTGGGCCGAAACCGGATGGTTTCGACCCGAAACCGTCCGATTTCGGCCAAAACTCACGTGAAAGGGGAGTTCACTTGCTATTCTCCCCGAAACCCACAGCCAAAACCCTCCCCTGCTGCTACTGCCGCAGGTAGCAGGCTGGGCTGCTGCTGTGCTGACCAGGGCCGTCTGCCTGCTGCTGTGGTGGCCTGGGCTGCGGGCTGGCGGGCTGCAAGGCTGACTGCGCCACTGCGGAGACTGCAACGTAAGTAGTTTTGTTGAGGTAAATTTGGGGTTTTTTTTGTTTTGTGTTTTTTTGGTTGGGTTGTTGAAAGTTTTTTTGTTGTAGGTTAAATTTTCTATTGTTGGTTAATTTTAATCCATGATTAACTTTTTAACACTTCAAATTAAACCCTAATTACATCCTTAAATTTGGGGCTTTTCTTTAATTAGGTTTAGTAAGGGTCAATTAGGGCTCAATTAAGCTTCATTGACTAATTTGAAGCGGGAGCATGTTGGTAATTAATTCTTATAAAGGGTGATAAGGCTTAAATTGTTAATTAAGCGCTAATTACACCCTTAAATTTGGGGCTTTCCTCAAATTAGCATTAGTAAGGGTCAATTGAAGCTCAATTAAGCTTCATTCAATAATTTGAAGAGGGAGCATGCTGTTAATTAATTCTTATGAAGGGTGATTAGGCTAAAATTGGTAATTAAACCTTAATTACACCCTTAAATTTGGGGCTTTCCTCTAATTAGGTTTAGTAAGGTTCAATTGAAGCTCAATTTAGTTTCATTCAATAATTTGGAGCTCTATCATGTTGAATTACATTCTTTTCATTGTACTTACAAGAGATTGTCTTTGACTGTCTTAATGCAGCATCATGTCTAGACGTGAACAAAGTTGGGAGCAGCAAGGGCAGGAGGATCCGAGGTGGGCCCACCTCTCCTTAGTTGATGCTAAGAGAAGAAAAGTTAAATGCAATTATTGTGATAGGGAGATATATGGCGGAATTACTAGAGGAAAGCAACATTTGACAGGGGTAAGAGGAGAGGTGAGGCAATGTGACAGATGTCCCCGAGAGGTCCGAGAAGAAATGCGCCAGTGCCTTCTAGGCAAAAAGGAGAGGATGCAACAAAGGGCTGAAGATGAGGTTGAAATTGCTGAGGAGATTTCAGGCAGAAGGGTTAGGAGGGATGATGATGAGGAAGGCACTGAGGATTCAGATCCAGAACTGACTGAAGCAAGGGACCTACTCCAGTACAGCTCGAAGGAAAGGAAAGGCACCCATGGGTTTAGGAAAGGCACCCATGGGTTTAGGGACCTACTCTAGTACAGCTGCACGACGTCCTGACACTTATGCTGCCCCGCAGAGAGCAGACCCCTCACCCCATGGACAACTATCTGCACAGAAGGCCCCATGCTACACAACCTAAAATCAAGTAAGCATTGAGAGCGGTAAAAAAATCAGCAGAAGTTGCAGGGCATACATTTAAAAATATCTGCAAATGGTTTTTCCATCCAGGTATCCCTGCACATGTAGCTGAAAGTAAATATTTCCAACCTATACTAGATGCCATAACAGATGCTGGCCCTGGTTTGAAGGTCCTATCACGTCGAGACATATACGGGTGTGGCCTTGAGGGAGAGGTTCAGGAGCTCCATGATTGGGTTGAAAGCTTCAAGCATATATGGATGGAGAGAGGATGTATTATCATGTGTGATGGCTGGACTGGTACCACGAAGACATCCATGATTAACTTTTTGGTCTATTGCATCAAAGGTACAGTATTTGTTAAATCTGTAGATGCATCAAATTATGAAAAAAATGTCAATTATTTGTTTCATTTGATGGATAACATGGTAGACCAAATTGGAGAGGAGAATGTTGTGCAAGTAGTGACTGATAATGAAGTTAGTTATAAGGCTGCAGGGAAGAAATTGATGCAGAAGCGCAGTCACTTATATTGGCTCCCATGTGCTGCACATTGTCTAGATTTGATACTTGAAGACATTGAGAAGGAAAATCATGTGAAGAAGACAGTTGAAAGGGCACAAAAAATCACTCAGTACATTTATGGCCATCCTAGGATCTTGAACATGTTCAGAGAGCATGCAAGTGGGGGGTGAGATATCATCCATGCACGGCCAACCAGATTTGCTTTGAATTTCATTTCTTTGGAGTCTTTGCACAGGTATAAGATTGAGCTCAATTCTTGATACTTTATCTTTATAGTTATGATCCGTATTTGATTCAAATTTCATTTCTTTGCACATGTATAAGAATGAGCTGAAAGCTTTCGTATACCACAATGCCCTGCGGGAATACATCGACAAGTCTAATGTTGATGCTTAGATGGAATATTTGGATGTCTCTCACATCGTGGAAGACAACAAATTCTGGGATAGGGTCTCACAATATATGAAAGTAGTCACCCCCCTCGTGAAGGTCCTAAGAATGGTGGATGGCGATGAGAAGAATGATATGGGATATCTGTACGAGGCTATGGTCCGTGCCAAATTAGAGTTGCAGGATTCCCTTCCCAGAGATTATGCAAAGTGGTGGAAAATTATTGACCATAGATGGGACAACACATTACACCACGACTTGCATACAGCAGGTGGGTGATTAATTGTATTGATACATTGTTCTTTACGTTATTTTATATCTAACATTTAGTTAACTATACACAAATGCAGGTTATTTCTTCAACCCTCGATTTATGTACAATGCCAATGCACATGTTGATGGCGAGGTACTTCAAGGCACTTTAAAAGTCATTGGTCGTTTATTGAGGACACCAGAAAAGTGACTTCAGGCGGAAGTAGAGGTTGGCCTTTATTGATTTTATGAATAAGAGGTATAGAATTTACTTAAGTAGTTATGTTAATCTATTACTTTATCTTTGTAGATGAACTACTATAGAACGAGGACTGAGACGTATTCTGACTCCCAATTGCAATACGCTGTGGGAAGAGTGAGCCCAAGTATACTTTATCTTTGTGCTTTCTTAATCTCAATATATATTAGTTCATCATGGAGAATTGATTTTTATTTACAACTTATATTTATTTGTTTATGGTTGGTGGAACAGCTGACTGGTGGATAATGGTGAATAATAGAGATTTAGGCAATTCTGCATTGGCTTTCATTGCAATCAGAGTGTTGAGTCAAACTACATCAGCAAGCCAATGTGAAAGAAATTGGAGCACGTTCAGCCTACTCAAAGGTTCGCAATCAGCTAAAGGTTGAACGGTTAGAAAAATTAGTTTACTGCCACTACAATATGAGATTGAGAATTAAAAACATGAAGTTGAGACAACAGCTACGGGACAAACGCGTTGCGGAGGATGCCACTGCAGAAATTGATGTGGATGCTTTATTTGATGATGAGAATCCCTTGCAGTCTTGGGTGGAGACACGAGAGCAGGTTGATGAGCCCTTTTTTGATGATGATGATAGAAGATGGACAGAGGGCATACTAGATGAAGATGAGCCAAGAGATCCAGAATTCAAAAGAGTAACAAAGAGGGCCAGAGAGACTCAAGCGCACCAGAGAAGGGACCCAACTTTGTTTGTTGATGACACTGAGCAACAGCCTGAGTTTGAGTCAGCTAGACACTCAGAATCAGATAGTAGGCCAGTCACTCCTAGAATAGTCAATCCACCTGCATCCTTAAGAAGAAGTACATCAGTGCATGGGCTAACTGAGAGGACTAGTGCTGCTGCTCGAGAGTACCTGACAATTGAGCAGTTGAAGCAGATTTATGTGAGGCACACGCCAAGGGGAAAAGGATTCATGTCAAGGGTGACTGAAAAAAGCACACCAAAATAGAAAAAAACATCTTCAAAGGCTAAAAAGCGATTGGTTTCTTATGGTTCTGATGATGCTGGTGATGATGATGATGATGATGATGATCATGCCGGTGCAGTTGCAGGTGCTACAGGTGCTACTAGTGTTGCAGGTGGTACTACTGGATACAGTCAGGGTGAGCGAGGATATCATTCACAGAGCCAATATGGGCATCCATCAGGTTACGGAGGTGGCCAACAGGAAGCAACCATTTATGGGTCGTGGGG
The DNA here is from genome assembly GCA_022559845.1 of Amorphophallus konjac. Lineage (NCBI taxonomy): Eukaryota > Viridiplantae > Streptophyta > Magnoliopsida > Alismatales > Araceae > Amorphophallus > Amorphophallus konjac. Next base: position 331,102,572 of record CM040122.1, on the reverse strand, counting down.
TCATGAACCAGCATTCCAGTTCCATCCACATCCGTCCAATTCCTCTTCTCTTCCTCAAGATTCTTATGCTGATACTGGATTCGAATCAAGCCAACAATCTTACACTCCAAGACGGATCCAAAGAGGGATGCAGGACTTGGCTATCTCATTGTTTGGTTATAGTGAATATACACAATATATGCAACCTGGTTATGGGTATCAACATCAAGGCCCAGACGACGATGGAGAAGGTTCTTCTAGTTATTATCCATATTAGTGCATCATCATTTAGGTAAGGATCACGTTTATTATATTGCTTGAACCTATTTCATGTTTAATATGTACTCAACAATAAATGTTTAACATGTTCAATGCTTACTTCATCACGTTTATTGTACTGCTTGAACTTATTAGTCTTCATGTTTATTGCACTTAATCTAATATCTTTATAGTCAAATGCATGCCTAATGAATTTTATGATTTTTATGTGATTATTTATATTTTTTCGATTTTTTTCTATTTTTATACATTTATTTTGATCTTTTTTTATCATTTTCATTGGGTTTCGGCCTTTTGGCCGAAACCGAAACTGACAACCTTGTCTTGAGGACCATTTCTCATGGACTCATGGTGACATAATGGCTCTCTGTTGGTACTCAATGATAATCTAAAAATTCTCTCTCTCTCTCTCTCTCTCCAGCTATGCGGCTTGTTGCTTCTGAATCTATTATCCAATAAGAGACAATATGAGCAACAAATACATGTGAGCAAACATACATAGAAGAGTAAGGAATGAGGCAGACCTTCCTTGCCTCATTGCAATCACTGGCAAAATGTCCCATCTTCTGGTAGTTAAAGCACTTGACATTGTTTAGATTTTTTTTCCATACTTGCCACGCTTTTTCTTTTGATTTTGTTCAGATTCCCATGTTTTGTCCAGCCTTTTGTTGTCTAGTTCGTCTCTTTTTGTTCCAATTGCTTGCGGGTCTTTTTCCCTTTCGATTATGGCATTGTCAACTAGTGCAGTGTGATAGGTCACCTCCTTACGCTCTGCCTCAAGTTCAAGATGACATGAAACATCACTGAAAGTCTTTATACTTGCATTATGAGTTAGCACTAGTTTGTTATGCTCCCAAGAAGAGTCAGGCAGGGACCTTAACATGTCGCACACTTGTTGTTTATCAAAAAGCTCAGCTCCAACTATCCGCAATTCTCTGATCATGAGGGCATCACTCTTAGTCTTGCGTGTTCTGCCATTGAGTGTTTTAGGTCCATCATGTATTGCTGGAACTTCAGAGTAAGGGCCCTCAGCCTCGTTGTTGATATGCCACCATATTGGAGTCTAAATTGCTCCCACATGTTTTGGTTTGTCATAAGCTTGCTTGTCTTGATGGACAAGAGGTCCACCCTCTGATGGAGGTGACTTGCTGTTGGTCAAGGTTTCAAGTACCTCTTTCTCATCAAGAAGGCATTGTATTTTTCTGTGCCATATATCATAGTTATCACCCTTCAGTTTATCTTGATTGGATAACTCACGGAGTAAACTCTTGGAGGCCATTGAGACTGCAAACATTGCACTAGTTTAAACTAGACACCAAAGAAAATAATTTTATTCTCAAAATCAAATGGGTATATTATTTTCCATATATATATTTGGTTTGAAAACTTTGCTAAGCTTGTAATCATCACATCAATATATCTAGAAAATAATATATCCAATCAATTTAGAGTAAAATAACCACGGGACATGTTTCTTTAAATCAATGCATGATAAATATACAAAGGGACATATTCCCTAAATATAATGCACATAAAAGGAGGAATTTTGATCACATCTCATTGAGTGTAAGATAATCAACTAAATGATTAATGCTACTAATGATCAAAATCAAAAATATGCAAAAGACAGTTCAATAATAATAAAAAATGAACTATCCCCCTCTCTTTTTTATTATTAATGTGGTCAATTCAAAAAACATAGCCGGAAAGCCAATGTCCTTGTTAGTCCATTGCCATCTAAATATAAAATTTTAAACACAATAATAATGAAGTCTAATGTCCGTGTACAGTCCATATTAATTACAACTTGGGAATCAATTCTAATCGGCCCTAAAATAATTAAAAAAATGGATGAGAGAATAAAAAAAAACCCCACTTCAAGATGGCTCCCGTACGGTCTCTAGGAGCCCCTGAAAAATAAAACTTGGGACACTGGCCATCCGTCTAATTGACCATATGTAGACAATTATGCAATTTCATGAAAATAACTCCCCTTCATTTTTTTTTGAAAAATTATTTCATAAAATTGCATGGAGAGTAATCAAATATTATTTAAAGGGATATATCCACAAATATCAAAAAGTTTAGGGTTAAAAAAGGACAAGGGGTTCTTAAGAAATATTAGACATAAATAAATCCACCTTTAGGGGTATATGTATAATTATCATAAGTCTATGGTAAGCGTTTCAACATACCTCTTCTTCCTCACGAAGAGGGTTTCTCAAACTCTAACTGTTTTGTAACAATGGTTGAACGGGTGGGGGGGGGGGCAACATCTAGTCGGTCGGAGACTATGTCGGCGGCACTGCCCAGCTACCCATGGCCATTGACCCTCCCCCGCAGCGGCGTCCGATAGTTAGTCCTCTCCCCCCCTCTTCTCGCTATGTGTTCACGAGGCTTCGTCTCCGCTGTGATGCCGCCAACGCCCAGAACCCTGTGCACTGGTGGACGATGGTCTAGCGTCGACTTCTGTTACTTCACTAGCTCCTCTGTTAGTGGTGTCGAGAGCCCGAACTTCCCCGACGTGAAGGGGCGGTGGCCGCGCCTGTCATGCTAGTGACGGGGTTACAACATCGTGCATGCCATGCATGTGCATGTCTCACTGGCAACAAGCGCTCGGCCATGGTAGGTGCCAGCATCGCCCGCTGTCATGCAATGGTCGATTGCATCAGTAGTCCTTTTTTTTAAAAATATAGAACAGATTTTTCCTAGGAAAGCCGTGGTCGTTCAATAACGTTGTAGTCACCAGTGAAGACACAACTAGCGGCCTTATGGGCCTCTACGTTCACAGCGTTCATTGGGAGGAAAAAAAAATCTGGAGACTAGCATGATGGCTCTAATACCATTGTTGGAATTGAGTACAAGGTCACCTACCTTTGCCCGAAGCAGAAGAATGGATCCACTAGTTTCACAAGATTCCTGAGAAGATGATCCCCACGAGCGTGTAGTAGACCACCTCGTCCTAGTGGGCAGGCTTCCAGAGTCTCTCACGGAGTTCCACATGCCAAGTCTCAAGGTTGCAGGTGGCAGCCCTAAGGATAGAGAAGAGAGAAGAGAGAGAGCATAATCCAACCAACCCTTGGGTCTCCCAGGGCTTCATATTTATGGGACTTCTTTGGCTCTAGAGTCTTAATTCCAAAGGGATAGGGTGTCCAACTTATTTGACTCGGAGGACTATCCAATGTCGATGACCATATGTCATCAAGGGACAATAAAAGAAGCATAAGTCTTGGGTCTAACCTGCAACACTTCACTATAGCACCTTCTCAATTGATGCACAAGTCTCAAGTAAATATCTTGACGCGGTGAATACATTGAGGCATACCACGTCAATCAACAAAAGGCTTAAGCCTAAAGTAAAAGGCCCGAGGCGCATGCCTCTAGGCGTTTTTCTAGTGCCTCACCTTGAGGCTTAAGCCTTAGTGCCTTGAGACGTGACCTTTTTAAACAATGGTACTGCCATGTTCAACCAAGTTTTTGTGGTTGTTCATCACCTTCTAGTTCCTTCTACATGGCCATGTGGTCCTCTCTCGATGTTACAAAACTGTTGCCCACGCTTTACAAGACCAAACCATGTGAATTATCAGTCTTGTGCTTTGGTTTTGATTCGCACAATGTATTTTTCTCTCTTTTTCTAGTTTTGTTCAAAAGCATCTTAACCCAACACTTGAACTTCCTGATACACCTTTAAACTGTTCTATTATCGGTGAGCCTCTCTTGGAAGTTATAATGTATCCTGTTCAATCAGTAGGATGTAATCTTAGCTTCTGGGGGGATTCAAAAATTAATGCCATGGACAAACATTGTTGTACACATGATTTCGACCAACTTGCATACTAAGAATCTAATGGCACATATTCGGGAGAAAATGTTGTAGTTGTCATTGCAGTTCTGACATTCATTTTAGCTATGTGAATTATCAGTCTTTTGCTTTGGTTTTGATTAGCACAATGTATTTTTTCTCCTTTTCTAGATTTGTTCAAAAGCATGTTAACCCAACACTTGAACTTCCAGATACACCTTTAAACTGTTTCGTTATAGGTGTGCCTCTCTTGGAAGTTACAATGTATCCTGTTCAATTAGTAGGATATAATCCTAGCTTCTGGGGGGATTCAAAACATAATGCCAGGGACAGACATTGTTATACACATGATCTTGACCAACTTGCATACTAAGAATCTTATGGCACATATTTGGGAGAAAATGTTGCAGTTAGCATTGAAGTTCTGACATTCATTTTTAGCTATTGACGAGCTTCTGATCTGTGTTGATGTTAAACAGGGTGAACGGAACTGTTTCATGTGTGGTTCTCCAGATCATTTGATCAGAGATTGTCCTGCAGCCTCAAATCCGTATCCATTTCTTCAGACAGGTTAAAAAAATGTCTATTTCTTTCCTTCATTGACATGGTTATCAAAAAATATTGTCATATTGAAGAGGTTTCCTCTTTATGTTTTGCTTAATCAGGGAATGCTGCTTTCCATGGAGGTATGCCAGCTTATGGAGCTACTTATTGGCAGGGTAACTCATTCCCTTATGTGAGGCCTTATGCAAATATGTATGGTACACCTGGAATGCTACCATTTGATCCTTCCATTAAGTCAATGCCACCTTTCAGCATTCCTTACATGTCACCCATGTACGCTGGCCTTCCATTGTCTTGGTAAATTTCTTATTATACATTAATACCTTGAACAAAGGTGGTGGAAGACTTTAGTTGATCATTTGAGTTTTAATGTATTACTTTTTCATATCAAAGTTCTTTTCATGATTTACCAAGGATGGGAGGTATGGGGTCACCCATGATATCTGGAGCAGCACGACCACTCAGCCATACTGATGTTATAGAGTTTCAGGATGGTGAACAAAGGCGCAAGAATTTGGAATGTATTGAAAGGTAATTGATATTTTTAAAGAAGTATATGAATTCTGTCAAGTGTTTAATGTTTGAGAAGTATGGTTACAACCTACAACTCTGTGTTTCTTCTCTCCTACTTATTATTTGTCATGATTTATGCTGGAAATTTCTGTGATGGCGGTGCAGTTGATATGTCCACATTATTATAGATATTGCCTGTCGTTTTTTTTATAGCCGAGTCCAAAATGGTAGATGGGCCAGATTAGGCTACTAATGGGTACTGTTTGCAGTTGCTCTAATCAGAAATTTTCATGTTTTCAGAGGTTCCTGTCCAAGTCAAAAATGTGTCGTGAAACTAGCACGTTAATAACACTAATATAACCTTGAAATGAGGATGACCTTTAGTAAAACCTGTAATGGCATAATATGGTTTCAGTGGGCAACTGCTTGCCGATTTGTTTGGAATTATTGATCCTTCTCCTACATGTAGACTATTAGCTTTTCGTTACGGTGATCTATAGCATACAAATGAATATGATCTTGAGCAGAAATTTGCGGCTCAATGCAATGAGGTAGTTCCAGTTGTTTCTTATTCAAGGCTCATCCTTATTCTAGAATGGACTATTATCTTGTGTTTATTTAGAGCAGGAAGAGAACTCTAAGGCAGAATATTACCTAGTTCCTCCTGTCAACATCTTTCTTCTGCTTCATGATTCCCCCCCCCCCCTCTTTTGAAATGGTCTACAAGGTGAATTGGAATAGTTTCTATCGTCAAATGGTTACATACTTTTTGAATAATATTGTTTCTATATTATATTAAGCTTACTAATCATCTATCTGCATACTTCTGTTCATTTATCATGAAAATCAACTGAAAGTGGGTGATAGCTTTTTCTTCAGCAAATTAATTTACTCTATCGTCAAAGGCATAACCCAATATGCACAGAGTGGAGTGGTTGCTGTGTTTTTTCAGGGTGCTAAGTATTAGTGCTGATAATGGTCTTTAGAGTACTTTTTCAACTTAGGACAAACTGTGAATAGTCTTAGGGTTATATCAAATTCATATTTTTATCAGTTACTAATTGGCTTTGGAGTTAGGACTGCATGTAACATGTGTCTTATGGTACTTGATTAACTAGCAGTGCCTAAATGCCTGGGGCTTATGTCTCTGAATCCAACAGTGGCTTCAAAGTCTGAGACACTGAGTTCATGTGTTTAACATTCAGTATTAGTCTTTGTGCATTAGACCACATGTTGCATGTCTTACATTCGCCCTGAGGCTTATGTCTTACATTCCATCAAGGCTTTTAATGTCTATGGATTTGTAGAAAGTCTGCTGACTTGTACCCATCATCTTCTAAGAAATATCGTGATACCTATTAGCAATCCATAACAAGTTTGATGTTTGGGAGAGGGGGAGCTGTTACTTGTCCTTGCTTGATGTTTTGGATATTATAGCCATGCTATGTCTGGCATGTTCTGACAAAAATTTTATGGAAATTATATACTATTTATTTCAAGATTTTTTTAATGGTCTACCTTCTAATATTGGCACCACTTCTAACCAAAGGAAAGAAAAGGTGAATCATTTATGCTGACATTTTCTTTTGGGTTTTCATCAGAGAGGAAGCATTTGGTGAAGGTGATGATTTCGTGGAAGATTACCATCATCTTGATTCACGAAGAAGATTAAATGACCATAAATCTCAGCTAGATAAGGGTGTTGCTAGAAGCTATTCTGATGAGGAAAGCCCTAGAATGCACCCAAAACATTCACATGAGGGGTATGTTTATGGTTCGTCTCACCAAAGGGCAACTTCTGCTTCAGATGATGAAGAAATCCATTCAGGCAGCAGGAAGCACGAGAAGGCGACTAATGTTGCAGGTTCAGGGAGGGATAGTAGACAATATTATTCTGAAAGGTCACATTCAGATCAGCGAGATGTTTCTGACAGCTCTGACCAGCACACTAGAGAAAAGAGTAAGCACCGGCATAAAAGTAACTCTAAGAAGCACAGTGAGAAAAGAGGGAAGTGTAGTAGTGATTATAACTATAAAAGTCAAAGCCGAAGCTGGAGGGAGACATGTGATGACAGAGAGAGAGTTGTGCGTGATCACAAGAAGCACGGATGGAACCATCTCAGTCACTCAGAGGCTACATTTGCTCTTGATTCTTCAGGTGATCAGAAACAATCTTCAAAGGAGGAATTCAGCCACAGTTCCAGGCACTCCAAGCACAAGGAAAAGTCCTCAAATGATCAATTGGAGGATGATAGATGGGAGTTGGTTGATGGTTTGGATGAGGTCTACGGATCAGACTATCGCTACCATAAGCACAGAAGAACACGTTAGAGTAGGAACTTTATTGTCTCTGTCATTATATTTGCTCATGAACTCAGTTAGCAGTAGTGCATATCAGAAGCCCAAAGACTCATAGAAGTGGCTTCAAAAGAGGTGCCGTGAGGTAAATCTACATATTGGACCTTATAGCCCTCTATTTTGGCAGTTTGCATCTCGGAATTCCTTTGGTTTCTGTACAAAGTTTTTTGGTTTTAATATTAGCACTTTCGTTGAATTTGAAAGAAATAAACATGGTAATGTCTATGTGGTTCAATTCCATAGGTGGACCTGGTCAATATTTTGAATGGTAAATAATTGCCCTCCTATCTTGAAACTAATGTTCTCTTTGTTTTGATTTTGAGGTGCGGAGGATAACATTACAATGTTTTACATTGGTAAAGCATTAAGGTTTTAATGGTTTTAGTTCAAGGTCCTGCATCATTCTGCGGATGATTGAAGCTAGATAAGGTATGTTCTCTGTTACTTATCTTTAATTCACTTTGAGAAGGTTTTCTGGTCCCAAACAAATCCCAAGATCATGCGTTCCACATTTTGTTACAACCTCCTGGAAGAAAAGAAAGAAAAAGAAAAGCAACCCAACTTCTAGGCATCAAGATATAACATTTCTTGTTTGAGATCTTTTCTCCCCATTTAGCCAGCTAAATTGCTATGGTCTGTCTCTTTCTAGACTGGAAACAGACCAACATTCTTTTACAGATCACATGTTCACTGTGCTTTATCATCCTGGTGTAGAACTGTCACTTCCTTTTTGACCCAAGCTTCTGCTATTACCCCTGCATCTCTTTGTTGAGGGGTATGTTGTACACCATTGGGGTGCCTTTCATTCTTCATCATCTAACTTCTTTTTTGGCCCACACTTCTCTAGGACCCGGGCAAGCCCTTGAGATTTTATTAATTTAGGAAATATAGAATAACAATGGAAGGGACATCCTGCCTAACTCCGTAGACAACCATAAGAAACCCAAGGACCTCCTAAGGACCAACGGGATGCACAACCTAAATTCTGGCTAACAAGAATCAAAGAAATAAGAAAATTGAAGAACAGGAAGACTGGCAGCATCAACCACAGCACACCCTCTAGCTGGATGGGGGAGATCAGACCATGAGTAGAATTCAAGATTGCTCTTGTTGGCAAAACTGAGTCACGAAAGCATCAGCGACCTGGTTGCACTCATGATAGCAATGGATGACGGGGGCTTCCACAAGTTGCAAAGCTTGGAGAAGATGATGCCACTACAGGAGTAAATGCCAAGGTGGTTTGCCCATGCCCTTAATCAGATTGACTAGAGCCAATGAATCCAAATAAATATCAGAGACAGGGATGGAACAATGGATAGGAAGACAAAGAACATCAAAGGATGCTCTAACTTCAGCAACAATATTAGTGCCAATGCCATAAAAATATGAGAAACACAAAAGTGTCCCATGTGTATCCCTGAAACAGCCACCGCCTGCAGAACTACCCAGATTATCTCTGGAGGACCCATCAGCATGAAGGGCATATAGAAAGGTCGGAGGCCACCAGCAATGGATCAGGTGTCGAGGGGGCAGGCTGTTGAAACAAAGACTGAGAGGCTGAAGGATAGCAATATGCTTATTGGTGGCCCAAATGTTGAACATTAAGGGCATAGAGAGTGGTAGGAAGCCGCCAGTGAAGGATCAGGTATTGAGAGGGCAGGCTGTTGAAACGAAGACCAAGAGACTGAAGGACAGCAATATGCTTATTGGTCGGCCGAATGTTGAAGTGCCTATGCTGAGAGGACTCATCGAGGGAAAAAAAGAATGTTAGAAATATAAGTTTTGCAGAAATCATCACTTCCGTACTTCTTGCAGTGCCAGGCCTTCCAAATCTCCAGAGGAGCATTAATAGTACAAAGATAGAAACAAGCCCTCGAGGGTTATTCTGATGAGACCCTACAAGAACCTTGTTGATACAATCAGAAATACTAGGGCATAGTGAAAGGTCCATTCCCAAAATGGCCATACACGAAGCCCATAATTTACCAGCAAGCTCACTGTCCTCAAAAAGGTGTTACAGAGTTTCAATACCATAATTCAAAGCCAACAAGAGCATTTAGAAACAATGGGTGTGCTACAATCAGCCGCCAGCGCATCAACAGGCACAGCATGACAGAGCACCCGCCAACAAAGCACAGCGGCTGTAGGCGGGAGATATTAATGCCAGATTTTAGCCATAGTTGACATCGAAGCGCCTCTAGCTCTAATAAAAGTGTAAGCGGATTTAGTGGTAAAAGTGCCATCCTTAGTGAGCTGCCAAACACACATCTGCACCCTGGTTAAGAGGAGAATTCTGAGTGCTTGCTAAATCTGAATGAGATAAATTGAGAACTCCAAATATAGTGGTGAGGATCAGATAATGCCATCCAAACAGAAATGAAGGTATTGCAAGGAGGCTGTAGATAATCCATTAGAGGCCTGTGTCCAAACCCGATATCCCTAAAAAAATCAGTAGAGGCACCATCACCAAGAATCCATCTAGTGCCTTTAAGAAGAAAAGCCTTGGCTGCCAAGAAGGTTTCCTTCCTGATTCCAGAGGTAAAGGGAAAAGAGCAATAAAAAAAACGAGTCCTCGAAAGTTTTTTCTGCACATATGTCATCCACAGGGAATTTTCCTGTAGGATATTTCAAATTTGCTTCATAACCATGCACACCTGAACATCATATATTGACCTTATGCCTAGAGCTTCTCAGAAGGTGGCTTAGTAATACTGTCCCAAGTGATCCAATGCTTACAATGCTCACCGTGAGAACCATTCCAGAGAAAGTGGGCAGAAAGCTTGTTGGTATTATGGATGATGGACTTAGGAATGGAAGAAGCACTGGCGACATAGATTGGAAGAGCACATAGCATGGATTTAATCAAGGTAATTCGGCCAGCTTGGGAAAGAAGTTTACACTGCCAACCGTCCAGTGTAGCCGCCACTCTATCAAGCAGGAATTTAAAATGAGAGATCCTCTTCTGGCCGGTAAATAGACACCCAAGTAAGACATTGAGCAGGATTTATGAGTGTATCGTATTAAATTAGCAATCCATCGAACAGAAGCAGCTGAGGCCTTTTTGGGAAATCATGAAGCAACTTTTATGCACATTCCCAATTAACAAGACGATGCCTCATACATGAAGATAAAATGAAGCAACCTTTGAATGTATGAAACTGCACCATTGATAAAAACAGGAGTATATCAGCATAAAGCACGTGCATAGGCGGACAATGTCTGGGGCCATGAAAATATTTCAGATAGGCTTTTTTGCATATGAATCATTGATAGAAGAGAAATGACACAAATATCATTCTTGGAAATGTATTAGCACCCGTATCATTACTTCTAATGAAATGTTGAAAAAATGTCATCGTGGTTAGCTTTCGTCAACGAAAAGACGAATATTTCACAAAGATTCTATTGTTCTCGTTAGTTGGTCATCCAATGATGAAAAGGGAGTTTTTTCAACCTTCTCCTCCCCTGATATATCATTTATGGAAATGTATTAGCACCTGTATCATTACTTTTAACAAAATGTTGTAAAAACGTCATCGTGGTTAACTTCCGTCAATGAAAAGACGAATATTCCATAAAGATTTCATTGTTCTCGTTAGTTAGTCCCTCGAGAGAGCAAGCGAGAGACTTCCCCTCTGGCGTTGGGAACCCACCTAGGGGGTGATATAAGCGACACATCGGTGGAGCGACCAGAATACACAACGGAAATTAAAAACTTTCAAACCACCTAGACAGTGACAAGAGACCGTTGCTCAAATTGATGGATCATTTACGATGCACAACACAAAACTAGGGTTTCGTGTGTTCTTGGGTGATTCAGATCTCACAACCGACTGAAATCGAGGATTGTATGTAGATCTGAGGCGCACATGTGCTCGCACTCTAGACGTATCCACACGAGCTCTTCGTTGGTCGGATCTCTCCTTCACCATGAAGAACGCTTCTTCGTGATCTCCAAGTCCTTCTTTTTTGCAAAAGACAGAGAGGAAGTGAGGCGCCAAAGTGGGGTGCGACTTCGGGAACCGTGCCCTAGAAGGGGATGGCCTGGAGGGAGAGAAGAGGGAGAGGGAGATGGGCTAGGAGAGATTGTAACTATTGAGAGTTTGATCTCTCAACCAACCCTCCTATATTATAGTCATCTAACCTTTGGATAATTATCCAAGCATTATATAATTATCTAATTACTTGGGTAAATCAAATTGTTGGAAAATTGCATAAAAATTCGGTCCACTTAAAGCTATTTGTGTGACTCTCTAGGTCATATTATTGCATTGGTAGTGAACAATTAAATTATTAAACTCCTTTAATACTTATCAGAATTAACTCTTTAATCCTATACTCATAAAATAACATTAATTTTTTTATATTTTTTGTGTGTATAATTAAACTCTTTGATTATTCTCCTTTGATTAACTTAATCATCACATGATTAATTAATCTTGTTCACCGATCATGGCTAATGCTCAACAACAGGCCATGACCCCTAGACAAGAAAGGAATTCCAAAGCCACTTAAAATTTTTTTAGCACTAGTTACTGTGCAATTATAATCCTTCACGTACATACTGTCCCAGATTAGAAACAAAGCACAGTCATATTGTCGAGCTCTATAATTATTTGATCCAATAGTTCATATCCTAAACGGCCAAACCGAAAATCCCTTGTCGATTTGCCGACGAACCTTGCCCAGGGATTTTCCCAGATATGATTCTATATAACATTCTCTCTTCAAAGTATCTAGAGTGAGTAATGCCCTATTGACCACACAACCACCTTTCATTTAAATCACATGGCACCCAATTATCTGGCTATATTGGCCTTTTAAAAGAATCCATGAACCGGACATCAAAGTACAATGCTCCTCAAAGATGCCTTTGGTGTCTCAGGCCTAAGGATCAATTGTACCACTGTGACATCGAACTTCCTGACTGACAGTTAGATATTATATGACCATTCAAGAGTTCAAGACGGATCTGTTCAGCGAACTCATTCTCTAATGAGCACCTACACACGTACATTAGTGTCTTCACACGTGATTGTGAGATCAATCACCCTTATCATATTAAGCATGTATTGTGCGTATCAATCTATGCGGATAATTGATGTCTTGTCTCAATTATCCTATGACTAGGAACTTTTAGAACTGTTGTTAAAAGAAGTATTATCTCACTATCATAATCTCATTATAGTTAACACTCCATTACAACAATTTAAGGACTTCATTAAGACTTGTATCATCTCATGAAATAACACGTCAGAATGAATAAATTGCCATTTCAATCAAATGAGAATTCAGATACATGTAAGCGATAAATAGGCTTTTAGAGCATACAAATATCTTTCAGTTGCACACACAACATAAATTGACTTCTAGAGCATACAAATATCTTTTAGGTGCACACACACACACATACACACTTTTAGAGCATACAAATCAGGGATGGCAAACTCGGTTTCGGACTCGGTTTCGGCCAGGTCCAAAACCGATACGACTCGGTATCGGTTTCGGTTTCGGCCGAAACCGGCCGAAACCCACTTAAAAGGTTTAAAAAAATATATATTAATTCTAAAAAATCTGAAAAAAATCATAAAAAATTTAAATAATCACTCAAAATCATGAAAAACAATACACATGTATTTGAGTGTATAAGTTAGTGCAATAACCTTGAAGTAGACAATTACGCATTGAACTTCAAACATTGAACATGTGAAAGTTAAACTAATATTCCATTGTACATACAAAGTCTATACATCCATCAAGTCTATACATTCATCAAAGTCTATAAGTCTATACATTCATCAAAGTCTATACATTCTTCAAAGTCTATACATCCAGCAAGTCTATACATCCATCAAGTCTATACATTCATCAAAGTCTATACATTCTTCAAAGTCTATACATTCTCCATGCATCTTCATAGCAAGTCTATACATCCAGCAAGTCTATACATCTAGCAAGTCTATACATCCATCAAGTCTATACATTCTTCAAAGTCTATACATTGTCCATGCATCTTCATAGCAAGTCTATACATTCATCAAAGTCTATACATTCTTCAAAGTCTATACATTCTCCATGCATCTTCATAGCAAGTCTATACACTCTTGGACCAATACATTCTTCAAAGTCTATACATTCTCCATGCATCTTCATAGCAAGTCTATACATCAGCAAGTCTATACATCCATCAAGTCTATACATTCTTCAAAGTCTATACATTCTCCATGCATCTTCATAGCAAGTCTATACATCCATCAAGTCTATACATTCATGAAAGTCTATACATTCTTCAAAGTCTATACATTCTTCAAAGGCTAGCTTGATTAATACATTTTTCAGGATCGACAGTTGTCTTGTCATTTTTCTCCTATACGATTTTCTGTTGAGCATGAATAAGTTACCTAGTTCCTGAAAAAGCATTACTAGAAGTGGGTCCCAACCTTGTAGTATAGGATTGACTGTTGTCTTGTCATTTTTCTCCTATACGATTGACTGTATAAGTTAGTGCAATAACCTTGAAGTAGACAACTACGCATCGAACTTCAAACATTGAACATGTGAAAGTTAAACTAATATTCCATTGTACATTAATACAAGTAGTACAATAAACCAAATTAGACAAAATGAATGTTACAAAAATTCATTGATTCTTACCTAATATGGATAATAATTACTAGAAGAACCTTCTCCCTCATCGTCTGGCCCTTGATGTCGATACCCATAACCAGGTTGCATGTATGGTCTATATTCACTATAACCAAACAATGAGGTAGCCAAGTCCTGCATCTCTCTTTGGATCCCTCTTGGAGTGTTTGGTTGGCTTGATTCGAATCCAGTATCAACATAGGAATCTTGAGGAAGAGAAGAGTCACTGGTCGGATATGGATGGAACTGAAATGATGGTTCATAATTCTGGGCCCCATAAATAGCTGCTTCCTGTTGGCCACCTTCGTAACTTGGTATACCATATCCTTGCTGACCTTGACTGTATCCACCTGCACCACCTGTACCACCTGCAGCACTAGTACCACCTGCAGCACCTCCGGGATGATCATCATCATCATCAGAATCATAAGAAACCAGTCGCCTTTTAACCTTTGAGAATACTTTTTTCTCTATTGGAGTGTTTTTTTCAATCAACTTTGACACGAGTCCTTTTCCCCTTAGCGTGTGCCTCACATAAATCTGCTTCAACTCCTCAATTGCCGGGTCCTCTCGAGCAGCAGCATTTGCCCTCTCAGTTTGCCCATGCACTGATGTACTTCTTCTTAAGGAGGACATTCTAGGAGTGACTGGCCTGCTATCTGTATCTGAGTGTCTAGTTGGCTCAAACTCGAACTGCTCCTCAGTGTCATCAACCACCCTAGACTGGTGCGCATGAGTATCTCTGGCCCTCTTTGATTTGCTTCTTAATTCGGGATCTCTTGCCTCATCTTCATCAAGTATGCCCTCTGCCCATCTTCTATCATCAACATCAAAAACGGGCTCATCAACCTGCTCTCGTGTCTCCACCCAAGACTGCAAGGGATTATCATCATCAAATAAGCCATCCACATCAATCTCTGCGGCGGCATCCTCGGCGACGCGTTTGTCTCGCAGCTGTTGTCTCAACCTCATATTCTTTATTCTCAACCTCATATTGTAGTGGTAGTACACTAATTTCTCTAACCGATCAGCCTTTAGCCGATTGCGAACCTTTGAGTGTATAAGGCTGAATGTGCTCCAATTCCTTTCACATTGGCTTGCTGATGTGGTTTGACTCAACACCCTGATTGCAATGAAAGCCAATGCAGAACTGCCCAATTCTCTATTGTTCACCATGATCCACCAGTCAGCTGTTACACCAACCAACCATAAACAAATAAATATAAGATGTAAATAAAAATTAATTAAGGAAGATGTAATTGCAAAGAAAGCACAAAGATGAAGTATACCTGGGCTCACTCTTCCCACTGCGTATTGCAATTGGAAGTCAGAATACGTCCCACTTCTCATTCTATAGGAGGTCATCTACAAAAATTACATAATAGATTAGCATTACTACGTAAGTAAATCCTATACCTCTTATTCATGAAATCAAACAGGCCAACCTCTACTTCCGCCTGAAGTCTCTTATCTTGTGTCCTCGATAAACGACCAATGACTTTTAAAGTGCCTTGAAGCACCTCGGCATCAACATGTGCATTGGCATTGTACATTAATCGAGGGTTCAGAAAATAACCTACATTTGTATATAGTTAATGTATGGTCAATAATATATGAATACAAATAATCACTCACCAGCTGCATGCAAGTCGTGGTGTAATGTGGTGTCCCATCTATGGTCAATAATCTTCCACCACTTTGTATGTTCTTTGGGAAGGGACTCCTGCAACTCCAATTTCGCACGGTCCATGGCCTCATACAGATATCCCATATCATTCTTGTCATCGCCATCCACCAATGTTAGGACCTTCACGAGGGGGGTGACTACTTTCATGTATCGTGTTACTCTGCCCCAGAATTTGTTGTTGTCCACGATTTGACAGACATCCAAATAATCCATCTGAGCATCAACATTGCCCTTCTCGATGTATTCCCGCAGGGCATTGTGGTACATGAAAGCTTTCAACTCATTCTTATACCTGTGCAAAGAAATAAAATTTGAATCAAATACGGATCATAACTATAAGGATAAAGAAGTAATAATTGAGTTCAATAGTATACCTATGCAGAGACTCCAAAGAAATGAAATTTGAAGCAAATCTAGTTGGCCCTGCACGGATAATATCCCGCCCCCCACTTGCATGCTCCCTGAACATGTTCAATATCCTAGGATGGCCATAAATATATTGGGTAATCGTTTGTGCCCTTTCAACCGTCTTCTTCACATGTTTGTCCTTCCCTATGTCTTCAAGTATGAGATCAAGACAATGTGCTGCGCATGGGATCCAATATAAATGCCTGCGCTTATGCATCAATTTCCTCCCTGCAGCCTTATAACTGGCTTCATTATCAGTCACAACTTGTACAACATTTTCTTCACCAATTTCGTCTACCATGTTGTCCATCAAATGAAACAAATAATTGGCATTTTTTTCAAAATTTGATGCATCTACAGATTTTACAAATACTGTACCTTCGATGCAATACACCAAAAAGTTAATCATGGACTTTTTCGTGGTACCAGTCCAACCATCACACATAATAGTGCATCCTCTCTCCATCCATATATGCTTGAAGCTTTCAACCCACTGATGGAGCTCCTCAACCTCTCCCTTAAGGCCACGCCCGTATATGTCCCGACGTGACGGCGCCTTCAAGCCAGGGCCAGCATCTGCTATGGCATCCAACATAGGTTGAAAATATTCACTTTCAGCAGCATGTGCAGAGACATCTGCATGAAAAATCATTTACAGATGCTTTTAAATGCATGCCCTGCAACTTCTGCAGATTTTTTGACCCCTCTTAATGCACTTTTGATCTTAGGTTGTGTAGCCTGGGGCCTTCTGTGGAGATAACTGTCCATGGGGCCTGCTCTCTGCGTCTGCGGGGGCGGGGCAGCAACATCAGGACGTCGTGCAGCTGTACTGGTGTAGGTTCCTCCTGAACCCATGGGTGCCTTTCCTTTCCTTCGAGCGGCTTCTTCACGCTCCCTTGCTTCAGTCAGCTCCGGATCAGAATCTTCAGTGCCTTCCTCATCATCATCCCTCCTAACCCTTCTGCCAGAAATCTCCTCAGCAATTTCCTCCTCATCCTCAGCCCTTTGTTGCACCCTCTCCTTTTTCCCCAAAAGGCACTGGTGCATCTCCTCTCGCACCTCTCGTGGACAGTGGTCGCATTGTCTCACCTCTCCTCGTACCCCTGCCAAATGTTGCTTGCCTCTGGTAATTCCGCCATACATCTCTCTAGCACAATAATTACATTTAACCTTCCTTCTCTTAGCATCAACTAAGGACATGTGGGCCCACCCCGGATCCTCCTGCCCTTGCTGCTCCTGTATTTGCTGACGTCTAGGCATGATGCTGCATTAAGAAGTTACACAGTCAAAGACAAACAATTGTAAGTACGAAACCCTTAATCACCCTTCATAAAAATATAATCCCAGCATGATCCTACCCCACATTCGTCAATGAAACTTAATTAACCTTCAATTGTGGCTAAGAAACTCGAATTAGACAAAAGGCCCAATTTTTATGAACTAATTAAGTCTTAATTACTAATTAATCCCTAATTATCCTTCATAAAAATATAATCCCAGCATGATCCCACCCCACACTCATCAATGAAACTTAATTAACCTTCAATTGTGGCTAAGAAACTCGAATTAGATAAAAGCCCCAATTTCTATGACCTAATTAGGGCTTAATTAGCAATTAATTCTTAATCACCCTTGGGAAAAACTAATTACCCGCATGATCCAACCCCAAATTCCTCAATGAATCTTAATTTAACTTCAATTGAGCCTAAGCAAACCAATTTAGACAAAAGTCCCAATTTTTATGACATAATTAGGGCTTAATTAGCAATTAACCCTTAATCACCCTTGGGAAAAATTAATTACCCGCATGATCCCACCCCAAAATCCTCGATGAACCTTAATTTAACTTCAATTGAGCCTAAGCAAATCAAAATAGACAAAAGCCCCAATTTTTATAAACTGATTAGGGTTTAATTAGCAATTAACCCTTAAGCCCTTAATCACCCTTGGAAGAAACTTAATAAGCAAGGCTTGCTTACCCCAAATTTTTAACCCAACCAAAAGAACACAACAAAACAATCAAACAAAATCCAATGAAATTAACCTCAAACAAAACAATCAAACCCTTGAAGTTGTGTTGGCTCCCTCTCGGCCTCTCCCTGTCGGACTCGAGCGGTCGGGCCTGTCCACCTCTGCCAACCTTGCTTTCACCCTTGGTCGGAGTCGCTGCCAGCAGGAGCAGCAGGAGCAGCCGCAGGCAGCAGGAGCAGCCGCAGGCACAGCAGCAGCAGCCGCAGCACAGCAGCAGCAGCCGTAGCACAGCAGCAGCAGCTCGCCAGCAGCACAGCAGCGGCAGGCAGCAGCACAGCAGCGGCAGCAGCAGACAGCACCCGCGACAGACAGCAGGGGGGGGGAGGGTTTCGGCCGAAACCTGTGGGTAGTGGGGTTTCGGGGGCCAACACAACCCATAAGTTCACGTGTTTCGGGCCGAAACCGACCGGTTTCGGGCGAAACTAGTATCGGTTTCGCCCTAAACCGATACCCCCCTTTAGTTTCGGATTGCTACAGTGTTTAAGGTGCTTTTCGGATCGGTTATGGCCGAAACCGATACATTTCGGCCGAAACGTATCGGTTTCGGCCGAAACTGCCAACCATGATACAAATATCTTTCAGTTGCACACACAACATAAATTGACTTCTAGAGCATACAAATATCTTGCACCCACCGGCTCTGTATGTTCCTCTGTGAAATCGCCGGCTCTCTGTGACGCCTCTTGCACCCACGGCCACTGCCACCTTGCTACAGCTCACCGCAGCCATGGCCTGTGTTGCCGCGCTCACCTGCGATCTCACCGTCACCCAAAGCCATGGTTGTGAGCACTGTCTTCTGCCATAAGCACCACCTGAGGCAACTGCTGTGACCACACCGATCGCTGCTGCGACTGTTGCAGCCTGCCACGGGCATTGCACCGCAAGCCGCTGTTGCTTCTGCACCAGTCGTTGCAAGGCACAGGGAGGCTCTGAAAGTGCCTTGCCCCCTCCCCCAGGCACCGTTGTGGCCGCCTTTGCCACCGCTCGCCTCGACGCCACCTCAAACCCGGCCCCCAGCCTCGAACCTCCCCCGCCTCCGTCCACGGCAAGCACCCGGCCACCGATGCCAATGCGCTCTCCAGGCATGCCTTGCATGCGTTCACAGTAGATGCGGCTGCAAATGTAGGGGAAGCTCTGGGGGAGGGTGGCCACCAATGCAGGCAGGAGAATGAGGGGACGACAACCATCGCCTCCTCCGTGACAGACGGTCTCTTTTTTTTCATTGCCCTTCACGGCATCAGCCTGTCCGAGCTCAAACTCATCCGGATGTGGCACACTGAACAAGATCTAAGTGTTGCCGGCCAAATCTCCTTCACCAGTTCATTAGGGTTTTTTGGGAGATCGGAGTTTTGGGTGAGAGAGAGATGGGATTGCCCCATTGTTTTGACTGCGGGCATTATCTTCTTTTCTTAAGTCTAGTTGTGACCATGGTTAAGTTCATAGGTGATTAAGGGGGGGGGTTACGGCAATTGTATTTTTGCAACATTTCGTTAAAAGGTAATGATACGGGTGCGAATATGTTACTAGGAATGATATTTTTTTTGCCATTTCTCTTCTATCAATGGTTCAAAAAACCCTTTCAGATATCTCGAAGAAAATAATTTGTCGAACCTTTGCTGAGTACTTCACCTGCAATGATAAGTAAAGAGGGGGCTGGGTCACCTTGTAGAATGCCCCTTGAAGATGTAAAATAACTGACTAAACCACTGTTGAAACTAATAGAGAATTAACAGTTGGACAGCATGGCAGCAATGAGAGAGCGGAGCCTGTTAGAGAAACCAAATCGCAAAATAGCCAATAGAAAATCCCATTTAACTTTGTCATAGGCCTTAGCCATATCCAACTTGCGAACCACATCGTGACCAGCGACTCTTCTATCAATATCTCTTAATGGTTCCTTAACAAGCAAGATATTTTCATCAGTCTAACTGATTAAATGATCCGTCCTCTTATCATCCACATCCTATCTTCCCACACAAAGGCATCTTGGTGAATTCCTCCCATCCCCATGTTGAGTGTTTTGGAACTCTGTTATTCACTCCGATCCAGATGTCTCAAGTTAACTTTCCTGTAATTACCTCCAATAAGAAGCTCCAATAGGAAAACTCAACAAGATTTACCTTATCAATTTACTTGTAGTTTTGGATCACTTGACATAGTCAAACCTATAATGCGTGAAGCAACTTTTGTGTCCATTAAGTATCCAGCATGGTCTTCATGCTGATGGTTGTTTTGTCCGTCTTATTTTCCTGCACATAAACATAGACCATCTTGGAATTAAGCCTTTATGTTGGCATTTAGGTGCTCATGTCATGGAGAGATTAGCCATACTGTTTTCTCTTTTTAATACATATGTTAACTTTTTTTCTACAGTTGCTTATTATTCCATTTCAAAGCAATTAGAAAAACCGTGAATGCATCTTTTTTTATGGCGATGAATGTTGGGAACACCTCATGCATTATCACACTGGTATAATATCTCAACATGCTAATTCATGTTTAGGCATTCTACACTGAAGTGACTGAACAAGCACGTGGTAAATAGATCCTCACACTGAAACATTATATGGAATTTTTAGAGTATCTATATATTGGAAAGGGGAACTTGAGGCACTTTATCTGGACTGGCTTTTCAAATTCCCAGTTCTTCCAAAGGCGTGTTTGTTTCATCGTAAAGCTTTGTAGTTGTTTTATTTTACAATGTTTTTCGGTTGTTTGTTTAATTGTAAAATAGTGTAAATGGGATCATGTGGGGCCATGTGGCGTTCGGTTGCTTTGGTTTACGGTCTATATCCATTGGAAACCAAAACTGGAGAGAAAATGACTTGAAATGACAGCAAACTAACAAAATACCTTGTTTTATTTCACGACCATCCAAACAAAATACTTGCTGTTTTAAAATTAGAAAAATACACCGATTTTGAAACCAATGATTCTAAAACTGGAGAATAACATCGAAACAAACAACACTTGCATGTAAGAAAATGCTAAAAGTGCCAAGGGTAGTGCATATTTAGCTTTTAGTGTTCTACATTAATTTCTCCTTTGCCCATTAGAAGTTCTTCACAGGAATAATATGTTGAAAACCAGTAGGTTGATCAACTATATAAAATGAAATTTGATCAACTATGTAAAATGAAATTCTATCTGGTCGCTACTTTTAATCATATTTTGGCAAACAAGTTCGGTTTCCCAAAATAAAATCATTGTGCCACTTTTTTTTTTTAACCAAATTGTTGACACTATCAGGGTAACCTATTGGTCGGGTGCGTGCGGAGGGGTAAGCCTCTTAAAGTTAGTTTGGGAGTAGACAGTTTGAACACATCAGACATATGTTAATTATGCTTGTCCTTCTGGATTTGATATTGCCACGCTACATTTTTAGCTTGTTATGCGTGAGGTGGGATTAGTCAGGTAGTGGGGGTGTATGGCCACCTGCATGTGTCCCTCTGAAAGTGTTTTTATTGACCGATTTGTGCTGCCTGTTGCTTTCTGTATGTGGTGTTGCGACCTGTTATCAAAACATAAGCCCGAGCTCGATGTACTTCCGCTCTATTGTTTCCTAGTGGAAACTTCTTTGTCAATGCTGATCGTCTGCCCTTTGGCTTGTGGATGCCTCATTGGGACATTGTTTAGCATTAGCTGGGTACGGTGGTATTCTTTCATTTTATATGCGGGTATTTTATAGTCAACATCATCCTTTCATTTTGTATGCGGGTATTTTATAGTCAACATCATCCTGGCTGTCTTAGGTGATAATGGCGAAATTTTCCTGAACGATTTGAGATATGAACTGGTCTAACGGATGTTTTTGGATATCATTTGCAATCACAAGTTCGCTCTTTGTTTCGTGATAAACACAAATTTGTGTGTAGACTACATATTGTGATGTCATGAGAGTAATACTTGCTGCAAAAGCATTGACTAACCTTTGCCCCATTGATCTACATGGAACCCAATGTGATGTCGGGAAAAAAAAAGTGTGATGATGTCACGAGAGTAACAAAACAAACCTGGTTCGTAGCAGCCATGTGGTCCCCATCATGTCTATTTCTCCCACGTAACGTTTTGGTACCCATTGCAAGCCCTAGTTTGCAGCGAGTAATCTTTGAGTATTACTTGATGTCACAGACACCATCTCAGAGAATTTTTTCCTTGATTTTAAGTACTTTCGATGGTGCTGTACATTGCTGCTTGGGATGCCCCACTTGTTCCAAGTATTTGTATATTCTTAATCGGTTTGTCACTAGTAATGACAATGAATAAGAGTTCTCTTTTTTTTGTAATGAGAATTTCAACATAAATCAGCCAACTGATCATTTCTCCCATTCGTTCTCTTCTGCTTGTTGGACAGTCTTTTATCCCCTCAAAAACTTGGCTCACTCCCTTTGCCAGGTTTTAATGAGAGTGATCTTGGAGTTTGTTTAGCGAATTTGTAATGTAGGCAATTTGTCCTAGCTAACTTACATTTGTCTAGGTATGGGCATTAATCTTGGCTAAGCATGTGATGGATTTTTTTGGGGGTTTGTGACGCAGATTTTTTGTACGTCTATTTTTTCAACTAATTTTTGTGTTTCACAGTTGCCAAAATGATTTTCAGATTTAAAGTATTTTCTTTTTGCCACATTTTTCTTTTCACCCCCTGTGGAAAGATATATTTCAGGAAATATTTTTACACTCTCTCATTGCCCCACTATTTTTTTTTTAACGCAATGTTAACTCCGTATCTCCGTGCGTTATGCCATCGTGTGTCCCTTTTACAAGCATTGTTAATTATTTTTTGTGATTTTTTGTTTTTGTTTTCAAAATTATGTGATTCTTCATTGTTTAAAGAAATCTGAAAAATGCAAATCCCTTCAATGTCGGGCTGAAAACTTGTGGACGGCGACTTGGAAAGGCGGTATATTAAACTCTGTTGGGTCGTCAAGCTATACTTCGATCCTTCACCTGAGAATGGAAGTGTCATAGGAAATTGATGTTGCAAATGCGGTTGATATTATTTCATCGTTAAAAGGAAAAGAAAATCTTGAGATTAAATTGGGTGAGAGAATGCAAATGGGAGACCTGAAAAACGTTCAAACTGTCTGTTGAATAGCTAAAAGCAAGCACAACTTATTGGTTTCTCGGTATTGGTTTTGGCACTTATCACCTCTAAATTGATAGCTTTGAGTATCCGACGTGATGGCACCTTTCGGATGTTGGCGCAGTGCCACACCACCACGAAGTCATCTGACGGACGAGCATATGGATTGTTAAGTTCACATGGGGAGGCTGGGGGGGGGTAGTCGTTGTTGTTGCGAGAATTAACGCGATGGATGGATGCCCTCAAGATCCGAAATCGTGGAAAATATTCGAAATTTAAACTGGTGGCCATTTAAAAAAAAACATGCATTTGACGACAGCCGTTCGATAGACCTTCTCGCGAGGAATTATGTACGGTAAGTATACAATTGAACAAGTGACATTTTGATTTGTGCTATATGCAATAGAGAGAGTAAGTGAAGTAAAATGTGTAAAAATCAGCTTCTATTATTGCTAAAATAAATATTTCATCTCTTTTAGTTATTAGTCATTCTGAACTATTATTTGCAATGTAACTCATTCTGACTGATTATCTCACGTGGACAACTAAAGAAAACTAGCGAAACTCATCTCCAAATAATCTGGACATCTAGTTCTTTGTCTATATGTAAGTGACCCCTAAAGGTTAAAGGGTAATAGTATGATGACACTAGTTCCACGGGGAATGGTAATATGGGTAACGAAGATCTAGCATTGCCTAATTATTCTCTTAAAATGAGCCATGAGAAAACTTTTGAATAAATTTTGCTAGTGAAGCTGGAACCATCGCTATATCGAAAGTGTCTAGTGGTCACAACCATTGCTCGATCGATCCGTAGATGTTGCGGCCCATCGGACATCTCAACTCAAGTTCGATGGTGCGGTACATCCCTTTTCACCGTCATTGGTCCTGACCGTGAGAGCATTATTAATCCAGACCCGGCGAGAAAGTGGGAAATAATTACTGCACGCTCACATGTGCAGCGGGGCATAGTTGTTGGGGCACGTCACTTGCCAATTGCTCTACCCAGGACGAATAAGAATGGTGGCATGGTTTCTACATATGTGCAATGCGAACTTTGCAACCAGTTCATGGCGACGCGTAACAGTCCCTTCGATTCGTCCACGGTAGGATGACATGGCACAGTTTCGTTGTGAAAACGTTGCCTCGACGATCCTAGTTATTTGTTGGAAAATGTCCTTTCTATAAAATTCTTCATGATTTAGAATTATGATCAAATATATAAACAAATACTGAAGTAACTATTACAGATTTAATTTAAATATATTTCTCCGCTAATATTTTGAATAATAATTTCTTAATGTCGTCTAAAGTAAGAAGTTTTTAATATAAAGGCAAATTTAACGATAGAAAGGTGAAACATAATTTCGCCTTCATAGGAAAGGACTAGTAGGGTGGAATAATTGTCTCAATAATAAGGTAGACGAAGTATTCGTCTTAGCATTCGTCTCACCCCTAAACAATAAAACAATCAGTAAGGTGGCGCATTCAACTTGGCATTTAATTAAGGTGAAGTAAATTTTATCTCAACAGAAAAGGACAAAAGAAGTTCATATAGTGCAGAGTATTCATCTTAGTCCAAGTTTAGGTCATATCACGTAACAAGAAAACAGTTGTCAAGATGGAGCATTCATTTTAGGGCGTATAGAAGGCAAAGAATTTGCCTTAGCACCTAACAAGAAAAAGAATCACATCAATAATGGAAGATGTCAATTATGATTAAAATACGTCAACAATGGGAGACGTGTTTCAAAATCAGGTTACGTTAGACTGACGTCATCCTTAGTTCTCTCGGAGACGAAGCACTCAACTTAGTAGGATGTCAAGGCAAAGTATTCATCTCAATATAAAATGACAAAACTTTTAAAGGTGGAACATTTGACTTAGTAAATTGAAAAGATGAAGTATTCGCCCCATCAAAGAGCATTCGCCATAGCATCCTGATAAGGTGAATCTATTTTGCCTTAAAAGAAAATGAAAAAATTACTTGTAAGGTGAAATAATGACCGTCACTCTGCCTCAAAGCAAAATGACAAAAACTTGAGATAAGGTAGAATTATTCACCCTTCTTTCCTTGAAGAGGTGGAACGAACTTTAATATTTTGCCTTAATCGAAAATGACAAAACGAAGGTGTATTACACTTTAATGCATGGAAATGTGATATTTCACCTTTCCCCTCTATTGGTATATTGATCCTTAACATCAATATACAAAAGTGATCTAGTTATATTGCTTTTAGATTCAATGATCACGAAATACACAACATAACATTTATCTGAAGCAATAAGGCAAACTTGTTTCGCTCTCTCTTCTTGTAATAATTCAATTGGGACACGTATAATCATAAGTTGAGGAAATACTCGACCAACCTTTTAGATCACTCATTTCATAACGTTCGTCTCTTAGTGTGAACGTAAAATGTTCCAAGAAACACAGTCTTACACAAAAAAGGAAATAAACAAATTCCCTATCACTTACGTACACCTCTAAGGGCAAATGTCTTATGTGAAAAGTATGGTTGACCACTTGACTAACCCTTGTGTCTGCATTAGTACTGCGTATCCGCTAGGTTACTTTTTCAGTAGGTGTATATGTATTACACACTTACATTAATTACTCAGTATCCGTTGAAGATACTCACATATTATCAAGATGTGTTGTATAATATAATTTACTACGTATTCAAATGCATGTTGTCTATTCTAACAAAAGTAGAAAACTTATATTACTTTTTGTTGGAACCCTGGTTTTAATGATGACAATCTATGAGTCATGTGAAGACTGGATTACATAAATTTGTCTGCACTTGATCATTTCATATAAAATGTATGTCTGTGCACAGTTGAGTCGTTCAGCATACAAGGTATGTGTACCTTGCGTTTGTGGCATATAGTCCATGCATAGGTTGAAGAAGTCAGTGCATATCTTGTCTTTGCATCTCACCTCTCGGGGTCAGTGCAATTTTTAAGTCTGTGCAATTCTTGTCCAGCACGCACTGTTTAGTTTCATTATTTAGAGTCTGTGCATTGCTTTGCACTGTAACCATAGTGAGTCGGTGCATACCTCATTATGTACACCGATGGTCTGTGTGAGTGACTTGCCCAACATATGTATCAAGTCAGTGCATATGGTCTTATTCATATACGAGTCCGTGCATGCATAACTCTGCTTATAATATGTTTGACCTAATGACTACTGTTCTCCTGACAGAGATTCTCTCTCCAGAGAACTGAGGTCAAGTGATCGTAACTTCTAAAAGTTGCACGTGATCCAAGATTGGAGGAGGTGTCAGGATCGAGACACGTGGAAAGCACTGAGCTAGGATGCTGCCACATGGCCCAAGGCATGTTGGGGGGATCGTGGAAAGCACACGTCCTTCATCTGATGCCCATAAAAAGGAAAAGAGTGGAGAAGAAGTAACAGGAGGGAACACGATACAAAAGAAGAATCAGAGAGAAAAAGGGGTGTTCGAGCACCTGAAAAGAAAGGAGACAGAAAGGGGATAGAAAGAGAGATATAGTTTTGAAGGGAAGAAAGTGCAGCACATTGAAGATCAGGTTTTATATAGTGTTCTCTAGATCAGATCCGAGACACTTGGCTCCTGCGCGAGCATTTTTCGTTTTGGATTTCTTGACAGCCCTCTGTTTGCTGTGTTTTGTTCTTTTCGTTTCTTCTTCCTTGATACTCGTTCAAGCTGTTCGTCAGCGGTTGCAGAGGAGGTCTCCTCTGGTCGGCTAAGCTGTAAAGCCCAGCGGGTCAAGCTGTTTGTCAGCGTTGCAGAGGATTGGTTCCTCTCGACAGCAAGCTGTGTTGCTCAGCGCTTGTAAGCAAGCTGTGAGGCCCAGCGGTCTTTCAAGCTGTGAGTCAGCAGGAAGCCATACTCTAGTTGAAGTATGGGGTGGATGTAGGTCAGCTGACTAAACCACCCAAAATATCTTGTGCCGTGTGGTTGAATGTTTTCTCGTGTGAGATTGATTGTTCATAATTGCCTAGATAGCTTCCGTTGGTATGTTTTCAAATAGTTGAATAGGCGTGCATCTCTAGTGTTTGTAGATTTGTCCACAAAACAAGCAATCATCAGTTTACATTTTTATATTGGGTGAAATGTTTTAAGAAGATCCATTCACCCCCCTTTGGATCTACGTTTCTTCCTACTTTCGCACTCATCAATTGGTATCAGAGAGGGTTTTCTGCATAGAGGGTCCAACGACCTGCAGATCCGTTCCTTGATTTGGTTTTGGTGCGATCTGGTTTGATCCGACTCTTAGCATTGCTTCTGATCTGATTTGTAGTGACTTCATGGCTGAAATTCCAGTATACACCGGTTCTAATTTTTATGGCTGGTATGACTCTTTTAAAGACTATGTGATGCATGTGGATTCAGATCTTTGGGTTCTTATAGCTCTTAGTCCATATGAAGTTCCAGAGGACAAATCACAATGGAAATCTTCAGACAGACAGAAATTTGATGAAAATAAAAAAGCCCTAGATCTAACCAAAAGGGAAATAGAGTCTAACTATGTTCCATATGTCAATGAATGCAGGAGTGGAGCGGCTATCATCAACAGAATCTTGGGAAGATCTGTTGGAGATGAGGAAATGTGCCTGATGGTCAGAGATCAGTCCGAGGACTCATCCTCCCAGGTAAATTCTGAAGCTGAGGATTTTAGCTATGATGATTTAGTTTCCATGAATGAGTATTTACTGAATAAATATGATAGAGTCAAATCAGAAAAGAAAAAGTTGAGAAAAGAAATGATTCATGAAGTTACACGTTTAAAAGCTCAGAAAGAAAGTTTGAAATCTGAAAATGAGAATTTAAGAAACGAACTTGCTAGAGATGAAAATTCATGTAATGAATGTGCATTCTTAAAGGAACTAATTGAAGACCTTGATTCAGATGACGATATACAGAAGAATTTAATTAGATCCTTGAAAGAAGAAAATGAGTCATTGGTTAAACAGAAAAAGGAAACTGATGAATATCAAGATAAATTGATTGAAGAGAACAGTAAATTGAAGGAACATAATAAAAAATTGATGGTCCTTAATACAGTTCTTTCTGAAAGATGGCTGGCTTAAGAAAAAGGAAAATCTATTTTGGAGGAGAAGGAAATAAACAATGAAATAAAGCTACGACAAGAAAATGAATCTTTAAAAAATCTCAATGACTG
Organism: Amorphophallus konjac; assembly: GCA_022559845.1. Classification (NCBI taxonomy): domain Eukaryota; kingdom Viridiplantae; phylum Streptophyta; class Magnoliopsida; order Alismatales; family Araceae; genus Amorphophallus; species Amorphophallus konjac. The sequence continues at coordinate 331,074,048 of CM040122.1, read as the reverse complement.
TCTGCATCAACAAGTTATCTCCTGTAAACATGATGCTGCCACTTTGCAAGCTGAAATTGAAGATCTAAAAAATTCCCTTTCAAGGTTTGTTAAGGGTAAAGATAACTTGAATAAACTGCCTGGGTCAAATGTGAATTTTCAGAAAGAAGGCCTGGGTTTTAATCCGGTTAATAAGAAGATTGATATGAAAAAGAACTTCACTATTTTTGTAAAAAGTTTAGAACAAGAAAAGCCATCCAGCTCATCTATCTTCCAATTCACGACCCAGAAAATAGAAAATCCAATAAAAAATCTGAAAAAGATTTAAAAATAGAAAAAGATGGTTATTTGAAATAAGTCCAAATCTTCTTTTGACTCTTCCATGCAAGTTGTTAATGATAGTCACACACACTCACATGCACATGCTAATAACAAAACGGTCACAACAGTGCATGCTCACAATAAAAGAAATGTTTCATGTCACTACTGTGGTAGGAAAGGACATGTTATGGATGACTGCATAGTTTTGAAAAATGATGAGTTAGATGTATGTAAGCATACCAACACAGTTCAAAATAAGTCTATGAAAATGCCTGATAGAAATATCTCCAATGCATGTTACTACTGTGGCAAAAGGGTCATTACATGCATAACTGTTATTTAAAGAAACAGGAAGATCAAAACTACAGAAATGATTATGCAAAGAAGCATGTGAAGAAATTTTAAAATCAGAGTGTTAATTGCTTTAACTGTGGAAGATTTAGGCATGTTAAATCTGAATGCTGATTTATAAAGGACAAAAAAATCTATCCTGCTCACACGAACCATGTTGCATATAGGAGAGTTCATAATCCTATATTCATACATAAACCTCCCATATGCAATAAGTGTGGCAGATTAGGTCACATTGATTTTAATTGTTCCTGGAATAACAGGAGAGCATCAATGTGGGGTGCTACTCATCCACTTGGACCCAAGAATCCTTGGGGTCCAAGATTGTTCAAATAACACTTTGGTTGCAGGTGTGCTCCTGAAGATAAAATAAAAATGGGACTCAATAAATTCAGGGCACTAAGGTCAGTCAAATTCCACCTTTCAGGTTTGTTAGTTTTGTCTGAATAACAATCTCTGTGGTATGTTGCATGATTGATTGGAACAAATCTGATGATTGCTGATATTCTCTTAAGAGTAATACATATTGAGAATGAAATCCATGCATACTCCCTGCGATATTTTTTTTGTTAGTTCTTCATGCTAATAAGTAGGATGCATACAATGTTGATACATATCTGTGTGCTTTAAGAGAATTAGATAGTGGTTGTTTGACATCTCGACACATGTTGAGGGGGAGCTGTGCCATTCAGAGATAGAATACACGTTTAGGTCAGTGTTTCATTGCTGCTTGGGCAGTTAGTTTTTTGTGTCTGATGATTTGCAAGGGTCTGCTCTTGTGGTATTGACTTTGGAGTCAGCTTGAATATGGTCTAATATGAGAGGTCAGTTGATTGTGATTGTTTTGGATACACTGAATCTCCAGAAGGCTGAAAGTTTGATGGTTTACAGAGATGGGTGGTTATATGATGATGGTCATTCAGGCTGTGTTTTTAGATTTGTGCTATCTTGCCGTTAGTCTTAACCCTGCTCATGAACGGTCTTCATATACATTGTTATGTTAGATGGACGCAGTCTATTACCACTGAGAGTGGATCTAGAGGGGGGTGAATAGATCTAATGTCCAATTTTAAAACACAGTTGAACTCTAATGCGGAATTAAAACAAGCAACTGTTGAACGACAGAAGGAACACTATGAAATCACACAAACAACATGTAATCACACAGTAGACATCGATCTTTAAGGTGGTTCGATCTCAATCCAAAGATCTACGTCCACCCCACACTCCAACTGGAATGTGGATCCTGCTGACTCACAGCTTGAACAGCTGGGCTTCACAGCTTGCCAACAGACCGCTGATACACAGCTTCGCTGGGCTTTAAAGCTTGCCGACCAGAGGAACAAATCCTCTGCAACCGCTAGGCGATACAGCTTAGCCGTCTGAGACCTGGTCTCGCCTGCTGAGGATTACAGTTTCACCTGTCCAGTGGAAACCTCCACTGCAATTGCTGGCTCATAGCTTGATAACAAAAGAGTTTCAAAAACAGTAAAGACAGAAACAAATGAAATGGAAAACCAAAACGAATGTAGCTCAATTGAGCAGTATCAGCTCTGGTATCTGAACCAAGAGACTGATTCACAAGCTCTCAAACTCTCTCAACTCATCTCTCTCAATCTTCTCTTCTCTCTTTCTCTTCTTCTCTTTGAATCTTCTTCTCTCTGAATCTTCTTCTCTCTTTTTCTTCTTCTCTGTGGATCTTCGTCTCTCTTTTTCTTCTTCTATGTGGATCGTGCAGGCGCTCACTCTCTGTTCTTTTCTCTTAGCTCTAGCTGCTTCTATTCGATCAGCTTATTCTGAAGGAAGAAACTCCATATATATACCAGCAGCAGGAAGGGCGTGTGCTCTCCACATCTCCCGCCCAATGGTTTGGACCACGTGGCAGCATCCAGTAGGTTTTCAGTACACGTGTCATAATCTGGTCACTCCCCTTATCCTCGGATCACGTGCCCAGTCATCAGTCTCTGCAAAGAATCCCTGTCAGACAGTCGAAATAGAATTGTCAGTTTAAGGTTTAAGCGATGTACAGACTGTATGAAGGCACTGCTGAAGCAATGTACAGACATTGTGAATGCGAAGCTATGCAGTGTTCAGACTCTACGTATGCAGACCCATGGCGTTGTACAGACTTAGTAAATGTAGTGTTGTAGCCTGCATAGACTTCAGATATGCAAGACTATGCCATGTACAGACTTCCTATATGCAGGACTTATGCCATGTACAGACTCCATATATGCAGAGCTTATGCCATGTATAGACTTCAAATATGCAGAGCTTAAGCCATGTACATACTTCAAATATGCATAAGTAAACGTGCATCAATGTGTAGACTTAGCAAAACAAAGTATGAACAAAGCAACACAATGTGCAGACTTCGTGCAATGAGTGAAGCAGTGTATAGAGTTATGAGTGGAATACATGAAGCAATGTATAGAGTTAGAGTGCAATGAGTGGAATACATGAAGCAATGTATAGAGTTAGAGTGCAATGAGTGTTCAAGTGATGTACAGACTCAACATTATGCAAGCAGACAATGTATAGAGTTGATGAAGCGATGCTCAACAAAAAGATGCCTTACACTTAGGCGTTTGTTTCAGAAGTGACGCCACTTCTGGTGGGCGTCAAATCTCGAGCATAGAGAATGTATAGACTTGCTACCGTACAAGGCAGCATAACGATGTACAGACTCTGCCAAGAGCAATGAACAATGCACATATGAATGTACAGACTTTGTTTGTGCTGTGCAAGCATGCTAAGATGCAATGTATAGACTTTATGCGAGCATGCTGTAGCCAGTGTACATACTTAGACCTGCGTGCATGCAATGCGATGTATAGACTTGCCCATGGCTGTCTAGACTTTGCATGCGTGCTTATAGCAATGTGCAGACTTGCAGACAATGCGTTGTGCAGACTTTGCGTGCCATAATATATAGACTTGGTGGCGAGTGACTTACACAAAGACGCTAAGTGAGACGGTCCAGTGTATAGACTTATGCTGTGCTGCAAGATGGCAGTGTACATACTTAGTTAAGACTGTCTAGACTCTGTATGCGAGCTATGGCGATGTATAGACTTGCTAACAAGGCGTTGTGCAGACTTTGCGTGCCACAATGTGCAGACTGCACGATGTATGGACTTGCAAGTGCAACGTAGGTAAAATATACCAATGTATAGACTTGCGGGTTGCAACGTAGGTAAAGATACCTAATGTACAGACTTGCTAGTGTGCATGCCACAATGCAGTGTATGGACTTTGAGTGTGCGTGCAGTGCTGCAACCGATGTATGGACTTGTGTTGACGCTGCAGAACAACAGACAATGTATAGACTTTGCAAATGCAAGCAATGCAGCAATGTATAGACTTTGGGCTTTGCCATGCAATGTATAGACTTGCTAGCCTGCGAGCCATGCGATGCACAGACTTGCTATGTCTGCGACACTTGCGTTGTACAGACTATGCTAATCTGTAGGGCTATGCAATGAATAGACTATGCTCATCTGGTGCATCGACCCATCTGTATAAACTATATAGACTATGCTGTATTCATTGTCCAGACTATGCAGAGAGTAATGATGCATGGATGTATAGACTTGTGACGCATAAGTTTGCTATCATCAAAACTACATATCATCAAAAACTACAGGGGCACAACAATCTCCCCCTTTTTGATGATGGCAATACTATGAGTTACACTGACTCCTAATGCATGCTATGAGAATGCAAGTTCTAACAAGATCTCCCCCTTAACAATGAATACACTCCCCCTGGAATTCAACAAACAGACAATATTCTCCCCCTTTGCCATCAACAAAGAGTAGGGAAAGTGATTACAAGGGAAGGAACAAGAGAGATCATCTGACTGGCATTCTGAACAAGTAGTTCTGGAATAAGCATTCTAAAGTACAGAGTCTTCAGTCATATGAATTTAGAAACTGCTTTGAGATAGAATTCTGGTTTAAAGGTTATAAATTTTGAGTTCATGCACTACAATCAATGGATAAATTTTCTGTGCATGATAAAACAATAAACCAGAATCACATTTGCATGATAGATTCAGTTTCAAAATATCTTACTTTCATAAACTCAGTAAAAAATGGTTAAGAGATACCAGGTCATGTATTGAAATTAAATAAATTGACATCCCTGAAATTTCTTTTGAAGGAACATCATTTTCAATATTATTTCATTAAGGGCATTCAGATACTATTTATCTTTTTGCGTAAGGGTATACGTTTATCAGACGCCAATACCCCTAGATACTCAACATGATGGACCATTCTGCCTATGATCAAACTCAATAAAACTGATTTACACCTTTTGTGTGAGGGTACACGTTTATCAGACGCCAATTACCCCCAGGTACTCAGTGAAACCACCCTACTATTTTGATCATTTTATACAGAGATAACTGATACACCTCATGACTTAAGTATTGTCCATTTCTTTGATGGATCACTTAGTTTCTCAGTATTTTACCAGTCATTGCTCTGTCAATGTTATTTTTCAATTAATTTTCAATATTTTTCAATATCTTTCTTTGCTGTCCTTTATTTGTTTCAGAATGACTTGTTTAAGGACAATACACATACTTAGCCTTCTCTAACATGATTTTAGATTTCAGATATAATTGACTTTGTCTGACATGAAATAAGATAAGGGTTGAGAACTTTATCAATTTTTAGTTTTCTTATTTACTGATTGCAATCTTTAAACTTTAAAGTTTATAAAATTTAAACCATTAAGTCAGTCTTCAAGCAATTAAAGTTCTTATAAATGAAGAAGTCTGTTTTCTATTGCTTAGGAATCAGAACTGACTAACAGATTGTCATATTGTCAGACTCAACTCATTCAGGGTCAAAGAATTTGGATTTCAATAAAGTTGATGACCACTCTGAATTTCTAACAATACTCCCCCTGTCTATATGCATGTGGTTTTAGATGAGAGAGAGCTTAGATATAGTCATGACTAAATGATATGCAATGATGATCATGAGTGTGATGCCAAAAAAATATGAATGTCATGCATGATCATGAGTCTGTTGCAACATTCAACATCCACAAGATTTATTCAAGCCATCAGAGAGTTTATTCATTATGCTGAAATTTACACAAGCCAAGTTCTCTTCTAAGAAATTTAAATCTTTTATTCCCAAGAGGCTTAGTAAAAATATCAGCAATTTGTTTTTTAGTTTCAATGAAGTTCATTTCAATTTCCTTTTTATTTACAACATCTCTAAGAAAATGGTGTTTTATCTCTATATGCTTAGTCCTAGAATGATGAACATGATTTTTAGCAAGGCATATAGCACTAGTATTATCACACAAGATTAGAATACATTCCAGTTTTATCTAATAATCATCTAGTTGGTGCTTGATCCAAAGTACTTGGGCAGCACAATTACTCTGTGCATAAGCCAATAAGATTCTGATAGCTTCTAACCTGGCTACATGGGCAAAAGACTCTTCAAAGTCAATTCCAAATTCCTGGTTATACCCCTGAGCTATAAGTCTAGCCTTATTTTTAATGACATTCCCTGATTCATCAGTTTTATTTCTGAATACCCATTTAGTCCCTATGACTGTTTCATGATCAAGAGGTGGAACCAAGTGCCACACCTTATTCTTGTCAAATTGATTGAGCTCTTCATGCATGGCATTAATCCAATGCACATCCTTAAGAGCACAGTCAATGGACTTGGGTTCTACATTTGATACAAAGGCATATGCATTCAATTCATTTTGAATTCTTAAGTGGCCTCTAGTCCTAGGAGGGTCATGCAAATTGCCAATCACATTATCTACAGGATGATCTTTTAGATATCTAATGTTGACAATTTCATTATCATGATTTTCATTTACCTCCCCTGAACTGTAGGCTCTTCTTCATTAAGCTCTTCATTTCCTTCCTCATCTTTGGATTTGTCTGCAGGATTCCCTTCTTTCAAAATATCACTATTGTCTTCATTCCTGCATTGACCAATATTAGACTTTACCAAAGATTCATCAAAAATAATATGTGGAGATTCTTCAACAGTTTTGGAATTCAGATTATACACTCTATATGCTCGGGTGTTTTTAGAGTAACCAAGAAAAAATCCTGGTTCACCTTTAGGTTCAAATTTATCAAGGTATCTTTTATCATTTATATGAATAAAACATTTACAACCAAAAACCTTGAAATGAGCAATAGAAGGTTTCTTACCCTTTATGATCTTATAGGGTGTTTTCTGGGTAGAAGATCTTACCATGGCTCTGTTAATTACATAACAGGCAGTATTTACTGCTTCAGCCCAGAACATCCTTGGTAGACCACCTTCAACCAAGAGTGTACGACCCATCTCCACCAAGGTTCTGTTCCTCCTCTCCACAACTCCATTCTATTCGGGTGTCCTTGGTGAGGAGTACTTGTGATGAATTCCATTTGACCTGCAGAATTCATCAAACTGTGAGTTTTCAAACTCACCTCCATGATCAGTTAAAATATTTTCAATTTTCTGATTTTTCTTAAGACAGAACTCCTGAAATTCTGAGAATACATCACTTTTATGTGATAAGAAATATACCCAAGTATACCTAGAGAAGTCATCTATCATGACAAACCCATACTTCCTCCCTGATAAGTTGACAGACCTGGTTGGCCCAAAAAGGTCCATGTGTATCAGCTCATAGGGTTTAGAAGATAGATTTTCTGTTCTAGATTTAAATGACTTTCTAGTTAACTTTGACTGAGTGCATGCATCACAGATTTTATTTTTTTTCTTAAAGGAAACTTCAGGAAGTCCTCTAACCATGCTGTGCTTATTCAATTTATGCAATACTGTGTAACTAGCATGGCCTAACCTACGATGCCATAAAAATGCTAAGTCCTCTCTGCTAGCAGTAAGGCATAGGTTAGAATGTTGTATATCATCTAAGTCTATCATGTAAGTGTTATTTATCCTTTTACCAGAAAATTTAACAGTTTCGGAATCAGGTTCAAAAACTTTACAGCATTGAGAGTCAAAAAGAACTTTGCATCCTTTATCACATAGTTGGCTGATGCTAAGTAAATTATATGCTAAACCTTCAACCAACATGACATCTTCAATGCAACAGGTAGTACACTTACCTACCTTACCTGTTCCAACAATCTTACCCTTTGTGTTGCTACCAAAGGTGACAAGGCCTCCTTGTTTCTCTGTCAGCATGTAGAACTTGGCCTTATCTCCTGTCATATGCTTGGAGCAGCCACTATCCAAGTACCACAAATTGTTCTTGGCTGCCAGGCATACCTGCACACACAATCAGGTAAAGAAGTTTGGAACCCAAGACTGATTTGGCTCCAAAGAAGATGAAAAGTAATTAAAACAAGAAAGCAGACTTTTAGGAATCCACATTTGTTTAAAACAGTTCTGTTCAGTGGATTTTCCAGATTTCTTTTTGTTATGCTTTTTCTTGTTGACACTAGCATGATTATTTACAGATTGATTATTTCTGTGCCAGTGCCTTGGCCAGGGTGTATTCACGAAATTTTGGCCATAGTAATCATTGGGCTGGCTGTGGAAATGTTGGTTCCTAGGTGTCCAAGAGCCATACCCATTAGCCCAATTTCTAGTGTAAGGTTTATAGGACTGTGTAGCCTGATGTCCACAACCTGTAAACCTTCCTTGAGTCCTAGTCCATCCTGACCTATTTGGATAGGTTGACTGTGCAAAGAAGTGGGACTGGGCTCTAGGTTGGTAGAAATGTTTGGGTTGAGCTCTAAAAGCATTTTACCTCCCCTGCACCTTGGACCCTGCTGACCTATTCATAGGTGTGTATTGGGTCTTCTTCAGAGGTGGTGGTGATGGTGGAGACTTGGTGACCTTAACATGTGGTTTATAAGACTGTGTAGGTTAAGCCCTCACCTGAGACTGAGCTTGGGGATTTTGCTTGGATGTGCTAGCTCTACTAGGCTCACTCAGCTTTTGTTTGCCCTTCTCCTCAGCACTGGGCTTTTTCAGATTTACAGCTTTGTTCACTGAAATGTTTGACTTCATGTTGATTAGAGGTCCTTTCTCTTTTTGTGCGACAAATGAAATAGTTTTCATTCCAAAGCCTTTTGTTGCACTAGAATTAAATCCAAGGCCCTCTTTTCTGAAGTTGACTTTTGACCCTAACAAAGCATTTAGGTTATCTGAACCTTGGGTCATTTTCTCAATAGTTTTAAGCTTGTCCTCATTATCCTTTTGAATGTCTTCAATGGATTTTTTCAGTTCTGTATTCACATTTAGGACAGCTTGATATTTTTCATTCACAATTTTTATCTCACTTTCATATTTCTGAATTTTCAACTTCCATTCATCAGCTTCTTTTTCTAACCTCTCATTATCTTCTTTAGAGGCTTTTGACTCATTCTTGATTTCTTCTAATTCAGAACATGTGAGTTTGAGTTTATTATTCTCAGATTCAAGACATGTAATTTTATCAGTTAGAGTTGTATCATTTTGCATGGAGTTAATCTTTCTTCTTAGATGCCTGTTTTCCCTTCTAATGTCATCTGCTTTATCAGCTATTTCATGATAGGCATCTACCCAATCAGCAATAGTAAAATTATCGAATCGAGAAGTTACCTCATCTGAATCCTCCTCTCTGTCTTCAGAGCTTGTTGCCATAAGGCAAATGGGCTTTTCAGATTCGGCTTCACTGTCAGAGGTATTGCTCAAGGAGCCTTCATCTTCATCACTCCAGGTACTCACCATAGCTTTCCCTTTCGTGTTCCTCTTCTTTGACTTGTCCTTGTATTTCTGATTCTCTGGACAGTCAGCTTTCAGATGACCTGTCTTCCTGCATTGATAATAAGTATTAGTTTCAATTTTCTTTGCAGGGTTATGTTTATACCTTTTATCCCTTCGGCTGCCACTATACTTCTTTTGGCTGAATCGTCCTCCTTCTTTCCTGAGGAACCGCCTGAACTCTCTGGTCATCATTGCCATCTCAGTACGAGTTATATCTTGTTCATTCAGGCTCTCCTCGGATGATGATCCACTAGAGCTGGATCTGCTGGACTTGCTGGATTTGCTGGAACCAACTTTCAGAGCGATTGGCTTCTTCTTCTTTTCAGCTTCCTCTATCTTTGGCAGATTAATCTCATATGCCATCAGCGAGCCAATTAGCTCATCTGCCCTTGTATTTCGCAAATCCCTTGACTCCTCCATTACTGTAGATTTAGTATGCCAAGAATGAGTCAGGGAATGCAATATCTTCCTCACTACATCATATTCTGTCTGAGCCTTCCCGAGACCTCTAAGACCATTTGTGATGATAGTTAATCGAGAGTAGATCTCCTTGATGGTCTCATTTGGCTTCATCTTGAAGGCTTCATATTCTGACACAAGGAAATTAGCCTTCGTCTCTCTAACCTGAGAAGTCCCTTCATGAATAACTTCCAGTGCATCCCACATCTCCTTAGCTGAGCTGCAAGTTGATACTCGAGAAAATTCCGTGGGGTGCAGAGAACATTGAATAGCGTTTATGGCGCTCCAGTTTAGAGTAGACCTTCTGATCTCCTCCTTGGTCCAGATTTCCTCATTAGGGGACAGCTCATAAGGTCCCTTGCTGACTACCTTCCAGATCTCATAATCCTTCGCCCTCAAAAATACTTGCATACGGTTCTTCCAGTATGCATAGTTAGATCCATCGAAGAAAGGGGGCTTGGTGGTTGAGTGTCCTTCAGCGATCATCCCTCGAGCATCCATCTGTACCTTCCTCTTCGGGCTGTAAGTCCCTGTAGAAGAGTTAGGCTCTGATACCAACTGTTATGTTAGATGGACACAGTCTATTACCAGTGAGAGTGGATCTAGAGGGGGGTGAATAGATCTAATGTCTAATTTTAAAACACAGTTGAACTCTAATGTGGAATTAAAACAAGCAACTGTTGAACGACAGAAGGAACACTATGAAATCACACGAACAACATGCAATCACACAGTAGACACCGATCTTTAAGGTGGTTCGATCTCAATCCAGAGATCTACGTCCACCCCACACTCCAACTGGAATGTGGATCCTGCTGACTCACAGCTTGAACAGCTGGGTTTCACAGCTTGCCAACAGACCGCTGATACACAGCTTGCCGACCAGAGGAACAAATCCTCTGCAACCGTTGGGCGATACAGCTTAGCCATCCGAGACCTGGTCTCGCCTGCTGAGGATTACAGCTTCACCTGTCCAGTGGAAACCTCCACTGCAATTACTGGCTCACAGCTTGATAACAAAAGAGTTTCGAAAACAGTAAAGACAGAAACAAACGAAATGAAAAACCAAAATGAATGTAGCTCAATTGAGCAGTATCAGCTCTGGTATCTGAACCAAGAGACTGATTCACAAGCTCTCAAACTCTCTCAACTCATCTCTTTCAATCTTCTCTTCTCTCTTTCTCTTCTACTCTTTGAATCTTCTTCTCTCTTTTTCTTCTTCTCTCTGAATCTTCTTCTCTCTTTTTCTTCTTCTCTGTGGATCTTCTTCTCTCTTTTTCTTCTTCTCTGTGGATCGTGCAGGCGCTCACTCTCTGTTCTTTTCTCTTAGCTCTAGATGCTTCTATTCGATCAGCTTCTTCTGAAGAAAGAAACTCCATATATATACCAGCAGTAGGAAGGGCGTGTGCTCTCCACATCTCCTGCCCAATGGCTTGGACCACGTGGCAGCATCCAGCAGGCTTTCAGTACACGTGTCATAATCTGGTCACTCCCCTTATCCTCGGATCACGTGCCCAGTCATCAGTCTCTGCAAAGAATCCCTGTCAGACAGTCGAAATAGAATTGTCAGTTTAAGGTTTAAGAGATGTACAGACTGTATGAAGGCACTGCTGAAGCAATGTACAGACATTGTGAATGCGAAGCTATGCAGTGTTCAGACTCTACGTATGCAGACCATGGCGTTGTACAGACTTAGTAAATGCAGTGTTGTAGCCTGTATAGACTTCAGATATGCAAGACTATGCCATGTACAGACTTCCTATATGCAGGACTTATGCCATGTACAGACTTCCTATATGCAGGACTTATGCCATGTACAGACTCCATATATGCAGAGCTTATGCCATGTATAGACTTCAAATATGCAGAGCTTAAGCCATGTACATACTTCAAATATGCAGAAGTAAACGTGCATCAATGTGTAGACTTAGCAAAACAAAGTATGAACAAAGCAACACAATGTGCAGACTTCGTGCAATGAGTGAAGCAGTGTATAGAGTTATGAGTGGAATACATGAAGCAATGTATAGAGTTAGAGTGCAATGAGTGGAATACATGAAGCAATGTATAGAGTTAGAGTGCAATGAGTGTTCAAGTGATGTACAGACTCAACGTTATGCAAGCAGACAATGTATAGAGTTGATGAAGCGATGCTCAACAAAAAGATGCCTTACACTTAGGCGTTTGTTTTAGAAGTGACGCCACTTCTGGTGGGCGTCAAATCTCGAGCATAGAGAATGTATAGACTTGCTACGGCACAAGGCAGCATAACGATGTACAGACTCTGCCAAGAGCAATGCACAATGCACATATGAATGTACAAACTTTGTTTGTGCTGTGCAAGCATGCTAAGATGCAATGTATAGACTTTATACGAGCATGCTGCAGCCAGTGTACATACTTAGACCTGCGTGCATGCAATGCGATGTATAGACTTGCCCATGGCTGTCTAGACTTTGCATGCGTGCTTATAGCAATGTGCAGACTTACAGACAATGTGTTGTGTTAACTTTGCGTGCCATAATGTATAGACTTGGTGGCGAGTGACTTACACAAAGACGCTAAGTGAGAAGGTCCAGTGTATTGACTTATGCTGTGCTGCAAGATGGCAGTGTACAGACTTGGTTAAGACTGTCTAGACTCTGCATGCGAGCTATGGCGATGTATAGACTTGCTAACAAGGCGTTGTGCAGACTTTGCGTGCCACAATGTGCAGACTGCACGATGTATGGACTTGCAAGTGCAACGTAGGTAAAATATACCAATGTATAGACTTGCGAGTTGCAACGTAGGTAAAGATACCTAATGTACAGACTTGCTAGTGTGCATGCCACAATGCAGTGTATGGACTTTGAGTGTGCGTGCAGTGCTGCAACCGATGTATGGACTTGTGTTGACGCTGCAGGACAATAGTCAATGTATAGACTTTGCAAATGCAAGCAATGCAGCAATGTATAGACTTTGGGCTTTGCCATGCAATGTATAGACTTGCTAGCCTGCGAGCCATGCGATGCACAGACTTGCTATGTCTGTGACACTTGCGTTGTACAGACTATGCTAATCTGCAGGGCTATGCAATGAATAGACTATGCTCATCTGGTGCGTCGACCCATCTGTATAAACTATATAGACTATGCTGTATTCATTGTCCAGACTATGCAGAGAGTAATGATGCATGGATGTATAGACTTGTGACGCATAAATTTGCTATCATCAAAACTACAGATCATCAAAAACTACAGGGGCACAACATACATCACCTTGCTCCTTGTCTCCTTCCCTTATTCACAATTGTTGTCAAAGAAACTCATAGTATGTGCAAGTCTGAATACTATCACCTTTACTCATTTTCAATAATTAACTACTAAGACCACCCTGAACTAAGAACGAAATTGCTGATCTAATCTAAGATGTGATTTTTGGTGTATGAATATTAAATCTTATCTGAAAAGCTCTCACAATTAACCCTAGAAGATACCTCAATGGTCTTAAAATAGTCCAAATTGGAAATTGCTCAGTAGGGCATCAATAATCTGAAAGTCTTTAGTAATAAACCAATATGATAGAAAATCCAAGGTTTATATGGTCCTTACGTTATGTCTAAAGAAAAAATTCTGACAAAAGACCTGGGAATATGCCATTAAATCAAAATTGAGTGTGGCAGAGCAATGGCATATTTTTGAGAAACTGATCATCTGTTTCAAAGAAATTCAGAGGTCAAGTCATGATAATGAATGCTATCTCTATTCAAAAATTAGTGTGAAACATAAAGGTAAACTGCACTGAGTAACCAGGGACTCTGGTGTTTGATCAACATGTTTTCTTGAGTAAAAAGGGATAGTTATACTGAAATATTCAATAAAAATTTCTCTTGGCAAAAGTTTAATTAAAACATGGTTGACCTTTTGGTTTCTTTAGAAAATTTAGACTGGCTTAATGTCAATATAAAAATTTGGATATTTCAATCAGTTATTGGCCAATAAAAGGGAGCCAGTAAGATTAATGATCGTCTTCACTCGGTTATTTCTTTGATTAAGCTGTTTCATTACCATTGGTTATCAGGGATAACTTGTGGAGAATAAAATTCTAAGATATAATCTCATACACCGAAAACTGCATTTCTGTGTTGAAAGGCATTTTATTTTAAGTAAGGGGTAGTTTGGGTATTAATTATTGAAAATTCGTAAAGCTGGCAGTGTCTCTAGTATATATGTAACCCTACTTGCCTTACCCATCATACCATCTCCTTTGAAGTCGAAACGGCCTCCCGCTCTCTCGTCTTCTTCTCTCGGGTTCCTCTAGCAAGTCCGCCTCTCCAGCCTTCCCACTTCTCATCAAGTCCATTCTCTCTCTCCGTCTCATTTTTCTCTTCTTATTGCTTCCACTATGTCCTCTCCGTCTGCCATGAGTGAGGGGAAGAAGAAAGTCACGGAAGAGCAGCATCTCATGTCTCATCAAGTCATGGAGACCGATGCAACCAAATGCTACAAGCGAAGATCAAAGGAGTTACATGCAGAAGAAGTACCTTCTGAATCGGCTCAGAAGGAGTCTGTTAAGGGGAAGAAAAAGGAGTTAGAGGTACACTTGCTAGAAGACCGTGGGTCAGCCAAGGTTGATGTGCCGCTACCAAAAGTCAAGAAGCTGAAGTCAGCAACGGGTAGAAGTAAGAGGAAGGTACTCGAAGGAGAAGATATCTCAGCTGAAGCATCAAGACATACAGAAATAGCACTGGAAGCTGGTAAGATAGTTTTCCCTCGGTACATAGATTTTCATGATCAGAAAATGATTGAAAAGTTTCCTGAGTTGATTGAAATTTTTAGAGTTTAGAAATGGATAAAATTTTTGGGTAAGCACAGAGTATATTATCCGAGACTCGTAGCTGAGTTCTATCAGAATCTAAAGTATGATGTGAGTCAGGCAAAACTATTTTCTATAGTCAAGGGGTCTAGGATTGAAGTCTCTAAGCATTCTCTACATAAAGTGTTTAGAATACCAGAAGAAGGAGAAACTGAAAGAAGTTTGCATATGAACTTCATGATGCATACTCACTCATCACAGATGAGCCTAGAAATCCCCAAGACAAGAATCAGCTGAAATTGGGTCAGTTCAACGCAAACATTTTCTCTCCTCTCAAGAGACTGCTACATCACATTCTTACTGCTATGATCACTCCACAAGTTGGAGGGAGAGGAAGACTGACCAACACTCATAGATTTGTTTTATATTGTCTGCTGAAGAGAATCAGAGTTTGTTTGCCTGAAACAATAATTCAGATTATGAGAACTTGCAAAGAGTCCAGAAGACATTTGCCTTATGCAGCTCATTTAACTGCCATATTTAAAAAGGCAAATATATCTTTAGAAAATGAGCCTTCAAAAGAAAATCCAAAGTTTAATGTGTATAACATGGATTTTATTGATAAGTACTTGAAGCTGAAAGATACTGACTCAGAGAGCTCTTCTCGTGAAATTCAAAGAAAGGACAAATCAGAAAGGCATGCTCCCTTGAAGAAAAAGAGAAAAGTTCAAGTAGAAATAGTGTCAGAACAGCCTCCTCAGACTCCTCAAGAAGAAACTCTTCCTTTGATAGTTGAAAAAGACCAAGAATCTGCTGATAAACCTGTTGAGAAAAATCTCAAGGATCTGCAACTTGAACAAGAAATCCATGAATTGGACTTAACTGATGCTCAAATTGTACAATAGTTGGATCAAAATATCAGTGAGCTATTTGATAGGTTTGGAATACAATCTGAGTAGGAATAGCAAATTGTTCAGCAAGAACAAGAGGAAGATCAAACAAGTGAAGCCGCAGAACAAGAGGGTGATTCACAAGGTGTAGAAGAGGAAAGAGAAGAAGAAATTGAAGCTGATGAAGAACTGTTGTCTAGGATGGTTACACAGATTTTGACAGAAGAGACTGATAAAATTTATGAAGAAATTGCTGAGTCAGTTGTCAATGAACAGGAGGGTGAACAACCAAGAGAAGAAGAAGCTCCACAAGGAGCTTCACATGAGGAAGCTCAGACATCAGCTCAAGGAGTAGCTGAGGAAGACTTACAAGAATTTGTTTTGGGTCCTGGCCCTCATTACATGAGGTATCCAAGAATATCATTTGCTCAAGCTCCTGAATATGGTCCACATTTCGGGGGATAGTTAGTCTTGGTATGCCACCTACTCTACCTCCTGAACAGCAGCATGCATACTATACTGAACTTCCGGAGTCTAGTGCATCCACATTTAGATCACCTAGACCTAGTACTGAGCCTGATATTGCCCAGATGCTGTCAAATCTGACTGAGATAGTGCTGAATTAGAATGAATTGATGAATAAACAGTTTTTGCTCAATACCATTGAATTTGACAGAGTAGATTCCCGCATGCAACATTTGGAAAGAGTTGTCAAGACCCAAGGGATTGAGTTTTTGACTGCCAAACACAAAATTGATACAGCAGTCCGAGAGATCTTGGAATCTCTTATGGGAATCAGTACTAGAGTTGGTGACATGGTAAGAAAAATTCAAGATTTACAACTCTCTACTTTCACCAAGCTTGCTCAAATTATGAGCCACACTTTTGATCTGAAGATTGAATTTGAGTTGATAAAGAATACATTGAACAATATTGCAGCCTGTCAGCCTGGAGTCCTCAACCAATTTCGAGATGTTCAGTCTGAATTGGAGACCCTCTCAAAGACCATTAAACAAACTCTTTCAAAGCAAGATTCTACTACTTCTCTAGTGGACAAACTTGGGGATAGAGTGCATCGAAAATTAAATGAGCTGTTAGACTCCTTGAGAAATCTTCAGCCCAGATGTTCTATCCCTGGTTCTAGTAGTGCACCTCCTCCTAGAGACAGGGGGAGTTACAGAGGTCAATGATTCCAAAGGTTTCCCCATTTTTTTTGATAATGACAAAGGGGGAGAGGATATTGGCTGTATGAACGTCCCACTGATGGACAGTTATTGGATAGGATATTGGCTGTATGAACATTCCACTAATGGACAGTTTATGGTTCTACACTGATGATTTTTTGGTCACTGTTTTCAACATATATGAAAGCTTACATTACAGTTTGACAATTTTTTAGGATACTGGTGTAAAGCTTTCACTGATTGACAGTTTTAATGCTGAATGAGATAGTTCTATTGAATGAGATAGTTCACTCAGACACTAGTCTGTATTCTCTTACTGTACACAGAAATGTAACTTCTACATAGTGCATATTTGCGTTGGATGCATGTTTTATGTTGAATGTTATCTTTGCCATACATGTCAACAAATAAATTCTCTGTAGGTTTCAGTCATACATGAATTATAGTTGTCATCATCAAAAAGGGGGAGATTGTTGGAACCCTGGTTTTAATGATGACAATCTATGAGTCATGTGAAGACTGGATTGCATAAATTTGTCTGCACTTGATCATTTCATATAAAATGTATGTCTGTGCACAGTTAAGTCATTCAGCATACTAGGTCTGTGTACCTTGCGTTTGTGGCATATAGTTCATGCATAGGTTGAAGAAGTCAGTGCATATCTTGCCTTTGCATCTCACCTCTCGGGGTCAGTGCAATTTTTAAGTCTGTGCAATTCTTGTCCAGCACGCACTGTTTAGTTTCGTTATTTAGAGTCTGTGCATTTCTTTGCACTATAACCATAGTGAGTCGGTGCATACCTCATATGTACACCGATGGTCTGTGTGAGTGACTTGCCCAACATATGTATCAAGTCAGTGCATATGGTCTTATTCATATACGAGTCCGTGCATGCATAACTCTACTTATAATATGTTTGACCTAATGACTATTGTTCTCCTGACAGAGATTCTCTCTCCAGAGAACTGAGGCCAAGTGATCGTAACTTCTAAAAGTGGCACGTGATCCAAGATTGGAGGAGGTGCCAGGATCGAGACACGTGGAAAGCACTGAGCTAGGATGCTGCCACATGGCCCAAGACATGTTGGGGGGATCGTGGAAAGCACACGCCCTTCATCTGATGCCCATAAAAAGGGAAAGAGTGGAGAAGAAGTAACAGGAGGGAACACGATACAGAAGAAGAATCAGAGAGAAAAAGGGGTGTTTGAGCACCTGAAAAGAAAGGAGATAGAAAGGGGATAGAAAGAGAGATATAGTTTTGAAGGGAAGAAAGTGCAGCACATTGAAGATCAGGTTTTATATAGTGTTCTCTAGATCAGATCCGAGACACTTGGCTCCTGCGCGAGTATTTTTCGTTTTGGATTTATTGACAGCCCTCTATTTGCTGTGTTTTGTTCTTTTCGTTTCTTCTTCCTTGATACTCGTTCAAGCTGTTCGTCAGCAGTTGTAGAGGAGGTCTCCTCTGGTCGGCTAAGCTGTAAAGCCCAGTGGGTCAAGCTGTTTGTCAGCGTTGCAGAGGATTGGTTCCTCTGGACAGCAACCTGTGTTGCTCAGCGGTTGTAGGCAAGCTGTGAGGCCCAGCGATCTTTCAAGCTGTGAGTCAGCAGGAAGCCATACTCTGGTTGGAGTATGGGGTGGATGTAGGTCAGCTGACCGAACCACCTAAAATATCTTGTGCCGTGTGGTTGAATGTTTTCTCGTGTGAGATTGATTGTTCATAATTGCCTAGATAGCTTCCGTTGGTATGTTTTCAAATAGTTGAATAGGTGTGCATCTCTAGTGTTTGTAGATTTGTCCACAAAACAAGCAATCATTAGTTTACATTTTTATATTGGGCGAAATGTTTTAAGAAGATCCATTCACCCCCCTCTGGATCTACATTTCTTCCTACTTTCGCACTCATCACTTTTTTCCTCTTCAAAATTTAAATTTTCTCACTTTATCTCACGTCGCATTTAAAGGTCCGCATGACATAAATATTTCTAGAAAACTAGCAAGCCATAGACCAGGGGATGACAGAGACAGACAAGCATGCAAGAGGGAATAAACCTGACAGACGTAGGTCAACAACATGAGATTTACTCTACCTACTACTTGGACAAGACGTGAACAACCAAGCTGGATAAAAACTTAACGATCCATGCTGAAGTTCAAAGTCCAAAGAATCCACATAAATCTTTGTATACTGAAAGTTGAGATCCAACTGCTGGACGATGTTGTATCTAACGGACACAAAGTTTTCATCCTATAAATACCTAAAGATTGCAGCAACGCCAAAAAAGGCTTTTATAATGAACAATCAAGCATTCAAGCGCCCTTTCTGCAATCAAAGCAATCTTAGTGTCTTGCTTCCTGCGCACTTACGTCAAGAAGAACTTCACCGCATTCAAAACTCATTCTTGATGTTTTTCATCGTAGGAAGCATTAAAGAGGAGGATATTGTAGCACCCCTGGTAATTTTTTAGATTTTTCAAAAATTAAATAGATTTATTTAAGCATTTAATAGGTTTAAAGACTTAAATGGGCTAATTAATGAATAATAAGTTAAAGCCTTCGATAAAAGGCCCAGCTATTAAGTAAATGATTGAGCCCACTTAAAAGTGGCCTTAAAACCTAAGTTTGAGTCTTTTGGCCCAAGCCCAAACCCTAGAAACATAATAAGGTTAAGTTCCCTAATTAAAATAAGGAAATAGGGGATAATTAGAAGAGGAATTAGGATAAAACTTAAATTTTGGAAAGCCAATCAAGGTCGCGGTCTATTGCGCGACCGCTACTTACAGATCGCGGTCAAGACCCAACCGCTACCTGGTTCCGAGAACGAAAAAAGATAAACCATGGAAAGCTCATATTTTTATCCATGAGTTGGCCATGTTTCGATGTGATCTATAGAGGAAACTTACCCAGAACTCTTAGGGGATCGACTTGACATCCCATAGGACTCCTAATTCGAACTAAAACCATAACCCTAGGTCATTCCCTATAAGTAGGCCCCAAGTCCGTCCAACGTGAACCCTAATTTTGGATCGCACAGAACGAAGGTAAGGTGTCATCGTTTCAGGTTCTACTTTTAGAACTTTTTATTCTCCTTGGTGTCTTCTAACATCCCTCAAAATTTTATGATAGGAGAACAAGCAACCAAGGAGTTACAGCGTACGGAAGTTGTTGTTTTTACGCAAGACGCGTAGGAACAAGGGCTCCCTTTCCGGCGAGAAATTCGAGGTCTAGGATCAACCAAAAAGGTAGGTTGTCTCATGATCGGCTTAAACATGATGTTAGGAGTAAAAGCCCTCTATCCTTGCTTGTTTTCGTGCATCATGTACGAAGTATTTCAGGTTTTTCCATGACTACACAGTAAGGTTTCTAGTTCATGTTGTCCCTGCAATATTAATGAAAAGATAATAACTTTTGCCTGTTATATGCCCTTCCATGCATTATTCCTATGCTAGCATGGTTTCTCTTTCAGTTTTATCCTAGTTTGCATGTTGATTAGCCATAGAAAAGGGTCCTGCAAGGCCGGTGTTGTCTCTGTCTGACGCAGAATGATAGTGGTCGACCTAGGAGCCGCGACTTGAAGTCACGGATGCCCAACTAACTGCGACCTTCTAGAAGGCGGTCGTGGGAGAACCGCGATCTGGCTACTATTCATGCCAAACAACAACCAGATCAAGCCCTATGATTTCCTATTACGTATAATTATCTATGTCTATTTTGCTTTATTTTGTTATGATCATGGTTCGTCTATATCATGTGTTGAAAGGTTTATGTTTTGTGTCACACCATGCTTTAAAGGACTATTTTCAACTTATGTTAGTTTCACAATAAGACCCTATAGTTTTGCACTTAAGGGATTTTCTTTAGAACTTTTTATACGTCGATCTCTGCTTTGACATGTTCACTCTCATCTTCTATCTTTCTTCGTTACTTGTATATAGTCTGTACTCCGGTACGTTGCTATTAGTCACTTGCATATGATAGGAAAACCATCTTGGATATTGAATACCTCTTCATCGGATATTCCTTCTGCCGGACTAGGAATTCATGTTTCAAGGTCTCCGAAAGTCTCCGTGAGCCTGGGATTCCCACTAGGACGCTGAGCTGATTGTACCATAAAAACCCAAATTGCTAGAAGAGCACTTCGCGTTTTCTATACTCTGTCCTGATCGCAGCTAGTCGATCAACCGCAACCTGTAGATCGCAGTTGGCCAATGACCACGTTCATCCAGTAGGTTGGTTGTGTGTCAATTGACCGATATTTTATTTCAGTCGACCGATGTTCTTTGTTCCAGTCGACAGACCCTTGATTCAGTTGACTGACTTTCTTTGGGTTGACAGACTTCTGATCGTGGACCCTACTTGGCCGCTACCTCAAGATAGCGGTCTCATTGAAACCACGTTCTGTCAAATCCTGCCCAACTAGAAGGTTTGACCAAACTGTTGATTGTTTTCATTCTCAAACGACCTTCTGATGGTCTGGAACCTGAAACATTACTTATCAAATCATTACTTAACTATGAAATTAAGTAAGATACCATTATGCTGCCAAAATTCTTCTGTAACACAATGTCCTTTTTAATTCGTTCTTGACCTCTTTCCAAAGTTCCTAGTGCGTTATTGCCTTGCTTACTATCACCTCAATTGTATTATTGACTTTGACATTCTTGGCCGAACTTAATGATATTTCTCGTAGAAGTAACTAGATTTATAACTTGAAGATGCAAGTGCGGGCACGGACAGTGTCCAAGGGCTCCAGTCTAGCCCCCTCAGCAGATGGCCGGAAATATACTGAAACCATGGGGTATAATGATTACTAACTTTGTATTGCGCTGGGAGTACTTTTTTTATAAATTGGTGAAATCCACAAGGGCAATTCATGAAATTACATGCTTGCTTGAAAAGTACATTCCCATTACATGCTTGTGCATAGCCTTCTTAAGGTTATGAAATGGTACTATAGCAACCCTGGTAAAATTGAAGGAATGAAATCCTAAATGGATTGAAAACTATACCAAATGTTTAAGGCCCAACCCATATATACACTTGGACTTCATATACCCCCTAATGGGCCTTACCCATAAACCTTAATGGGTCAAAGGTGAAGGGCGCCTCCTCTTAGGGCGCCATTTAATTGAAGACCCCTTACATGGGCGCTAATTGATGAATTGACGACCCCTTATGCGGGCGCCAATTACCTGAAGGGTGCCCCTATCTTGGGCGCTAATTGCCTGAATGACACCCCTCCTCTGGGTGCTATTTTCCTGTAGAAGAAAAATTGGTAAGTCGACTGTAGTGTTTGGGTCGAACTGGGAAGTAGTGGCTGATCAGGAAGGTCTTGATCTGGAGGGATTACCACGTAGGGAGGTTTAAGTATCAATAGGATTCTTCCATGGTACTTTGATTCCTAATCAAACTCTTAAACAGTAGGATTCTCTACCATATAAATATATTCCTCCGAAGACATGCCAAGGCCACTGCCTCTAGATTTTTACATCGTACGTGAAGGAAGAAGAAGCTTCAACTTCCTCCTCTTGCTGTCAGCGTGAAGAAGTGTTACTATTTCTTCCCCTCTACTACCGACTGCTACCTCGACGTAAAAAGAAGCCTCTTTTGCTTCTTCTCTGCTACTGGTTCTCCTTCATCCAGTGAACCTGTTGAAGCTTTCTATTCCTCCTGCTGCAGTGAGCGGAAAGGGAGGACAACTGTGTCTTTGGTCTCTTCCTCTTGTTGGATGAAGCCTGCTGCTGTTGCTGATACTCCTTTATCTTCTTCCTGCTGCCGTTACTCATGTTTAGTTTCTCTTTTTAAAATAGAGTATCATTTCAAGGGTTATTCTTGTTAATTGATCTTCATTCTCTTCACGTTTCCATCGTCCAAATCACTAATCAAGGTAGGTGTTCTCAAGTCTTAAGCAAAACCCTATGATTAATAAGCCTTCTGCATGCATATAGGTTGTTAGATATCAGTAGAGAGACTTGCAAGTATCGAATTTCGTGGTTTCTGCATATACAGTAAATAGCGACCCTGGTGAGGGCGCTATTTTGATTGACGACCGTGTAAACAGTCGCTATCTTGTTAGCTATTTAATAAATACACAAGTTCAAAATTTAATAACTAAGAACCATGATATATAATCTAATGCATGAGTATACTGCTAGGTTCCTGCTATTTTTCTCTACCTGTCCATGTACTTGTTCTTGCAAAAATTATTTTTATTGGAAAAGTGCTACTGTTCATGACCAAATTACATTGATCTTGAAATAACGACATGCACCCTGCCATTATTTGAAATATGGCGCCCCTGACTAGGGTGCTAATTACTGAATTGAAGACTCTTCACACAGACGCTATTTTCTTTAGAGATTTTCTGAAATTAATATCTATATATAATTGAAACAACGCCTGAGACCCTGTCGCTAATCAATAAAATAACGCCCCTGACCTGGGCGCTATATCCTGAAATAGTGACTTAGCCTAAGGCACCATTCACTTAAATTCAAGAATTTGATAATTATACAGATCTTAATATATTTAGAACCTGGATACAATGACTGAATGAACAGTCGTTATATATTGAACTAGCGACCCTGACCAGGGCGCTATTTCATGAAATGAAGACTTGATCCTAGGCGCTAATTACCTGATTTCTGATTTTCATGGTTTTCTGTAACCCCTGGCAGTGGGTTATGTACATAAGCACTATATTCCATTCCGTGAGTATAGTCCCATGTTTCACGATGTTTTATCGATTACCCTCTCAACTCTCGGTGACATACGAGCCCTCCGTTGGACAATCCGTTCCTTCAAACTGGTAAGTTAGTCATTGGGACCTCCGTAAGACTCATCGTAGCCTTAGATTCCCTCAAGGTCGATTGAGCAGGTTGTACCACTAAAACCCATGAAACTTTTGATTTCTATGTCCCTCTAAAGAAACATGGTATACCGGCCTGTAAGGTTCCAAATAGCACTATTCGGGCAACGCAGCGGATAACAAAAAATTATTTACCCGAACCCGGCTTGATGGAATCCTAGATCCATGCTCTAATCGATGCATTAAAATACCCCAACCTCTAACTATGGGTTGCAGATTTCACCTTGTGCAGAACGACGCTATCCGCAGTGCCCGATGTAGAATCTCACGAACACCGAGTCACATAGAAATACGGCCTCTAGAGCAGATCCACACGGATCCTCGCGCAGCGATGGTATCCCCCAACCATGATCTTCCCTTTGCTTCCCTTTCTAGAGAGAGAAAGCTTCTAGGGAGAGAGAGAGAGCAAGAGGGAGGAAGGGGCGAGAGAAAAACTTCTCTTCCCTTTGCTGTTAATGCTTGCTTAAGCCAAGGGGGGAAGAGTTCTCGTAAGTGACATATATATAAGATTAAGCCCTTTTTAAAAAAACCCATAAGGACCAAAAATATATATATTCTTTTCATTATTGTACATATATATTAAGCCCCTCTTATATGCCTTTCCAAAAGAATTTCAAGGGAATTAATATATACATTTGTACAATAATAATTTGTCACCCAAGAATCCATTGTGTGTGATCCTCTAGGCCCATAGTCACTCTAGTTTAAGGCCCATTAACTTCTAATTCCTAATTAGAAGTAAATTAAACCTATTATTCGCTTCTACTAGAGCCGAATAATAGTTTAATTTATTTCGAACCTTTGATCACGTTGGGTCAAGCAAATCCGCGTGATCCTAGAGGACGCTGGATTTAAACCAGCCTGTCTGGTACCTTTAAGTCTACAGTTACCGCATCGCTATAATCCCTCGCTCCTTCTATGAGTCTGGTTCGATCGAGGGTATGATTTCTATCAAATCGCATAATCGTGCCATTTGACCATGACCTCCTTTAAAGTGTATGACGTCCGTTCTAAACGAACTCACACGACCCTGACCAGGGATTTAATGGAGCGTCAGTGTCATGACCCATTAACTGTCTGATATATACCCGACAGTGAGCGATCCCCTCTTGACCATTGATGATCTTCACACGTATCCTGATGTAGCAACCCTGGAAAAAAAAAGGAAATAAAAACCCCAAATTAATCAAATTTGATAAAGTATGAAATAAATGAATGAGAAACATCAGAAAGAATAAATACAACGACAGAATGGAAATAACGCCTTTGGTCAAGGCGCTACTTCATTAAGAAACGCCTCTAGATAAGGCGCGAATTAAACAGGGATGCCCAAACAAGAAGGCGTCAATTATCAAACGGCCAAAATAATAAAAAAGGGAAGTAAATTTAACGCCCTCCACTTGGGCACGTTTTTCACAAGAAACGACATAGGCGAAGGCGTCAAATTAAATTCAACGCCCCCACTTAAGACGTCAATTCAGTTCGAGTTTCGTTCGACCCAGGAGACTATCCAGAGCAAGTTTCTGGATAACTACGAGGGAGATTGATTATAGAAAGAACTCTAATGGGAAATATTACTTCCAATACAATACTAACCCCCTTAGGATTCTAAAAACCCTATAAATACCCTCCTAATTCACCGAGATCGCTACTTTGGCGATCTAACTTTCGTGCTGCTGCTATCGACCGTAAAGAACAGGTAATGTTCTTTCCCTTGCCTTCAGGTTACGTATGTGAAGATTATTAATATCTTCTCCTTCTTCCTTTACAGGTAGCCTGTGACAGTTTTTATTGAAGAACGTGGTTCTTCATCATCTTCTCTTTCTTCCTCCGGATCAGAAGGCTCTGTTGAAAAACAGAGTATCACTTTCTTATCAAATCCTTCACGTATCTTCACCCACACAATCGTCAGGTAGGTTTTCTCAAGGATTGTAGCCCAAACCAACGTAGCAATTATGATTAAATCATCTGTTAATTCATGCATATAGATTATCTATGTTTTCATAGTTTCTGGAAAATATTGTAAATAGCGACCCTCGTTAGGGCGCTAGTTTTAAGAGAAGCGACCCATCCCAGGGCGCTAATTTTCTTTTGACGCCCTGCCCAGGAGTCGTCGATTTCATAAATTGAATAATTACCCACGTTTAAAATTTAATATTTATGAAACCATGATTCTAATATGCTGCATGAATACACCTGTTGAATCCTGCTATTTTTCTGGTCCTGAACATGTACCACATTTCCTGAAATTCTATTATCTGGAATATTGAAAATTCTTGAATTAACGACCTCCACAAGGTCGCCTCTTATTGAACTGACGCCCCAGACTAGGGCGCTAATTGAAAAGTAACGCCCCTGTCCAGGGCGCATTTTTGTTAAAATTCCAGAATATTGATTTTCTCTAGAATAGAAATATTGAAGGGACGACTGATGTACAAGTCGTCAAATTTGTAAATAAACACCCCTCTGTAAGGCGTCAATTGGATAATTAATGACTTGGCTAAAGTCGCTATTTTCTGTATTACTGTTTTTCCTTGTTCCTGTTAACCGAGGGTTTGATATATATGTATAAGAATATTATCGGCACTATATTTCCACTCTGTGAATATAGTCCCATGTTTTATGATGTCTTATCGCATTACCCTCAACTCTCGGTGACATACAAGCTCTCCATTGGACATTCCGTTCCTTTGGACTAGCGAGTTAGTCATAGAGACCTCCGTAAGACTCCTCGAGCCTTGGATTCTCTCAAGGCCGACTGAGCTGGTTGTACCATAAAAACCCATTACACAATCTTTGCCATGTCACTCTATAGAAACATGGTATACCGGCCCTCATGTCATGCCATGGGTATGATGTGAGAATTATCTTAATAAACGGGGAAAACATGCCGTTGATGTGCTGTTCTTGTAGACCCCAATTCTATATCAAACATGATGTTCTTGTAGACCCCAATTCTATATCAAACATGATGTTCTTGTGGACCTCAATTCTATATTAAAAAAAGTGACCATTTACTTGTGGGCACTTACTTGTCATGGTACCCAAGTTAGGGAACCAATTCCACCTAGTTTTATCGATAATCGTGGTTGTACCGTTATTATCGCCTATCTATGTCAAGTGTCATATTTTTGGACTCTATTCTATCAAAGTCTATCCTACATGTCTACAAGCTTTATTCTTAAAATTTCATATTGGCTATACACAAGAGTGGATGTTAAAATACATGATTAATGCCTGCGCATATACGGCCCGATCTGGTCCTGGGAGGAGCACCCGAAAGTACTTGTGCCCATGGGAGTTGATTGATCACGGTATTGGCATTATACCGAAGTGCATGACTAGCTTGATTGAACATTCCACAAATCTTGTACTTGACTTGATATTACATTACTTGCGTGGCCCGAGAAAGGGTAATTGTATACTCGCTTGCTTGAAACATGATAGCCAAATTCCAACATGACATGATGAGTCTACTTGCTTAAATAGCTTGATATCTCTTGATATAAGTTCTTGAAAGTTCATGACTGGTTCTTCTTGCCATCTTATTGTTATATTCTCTTGCTATCTTGTCGTTTTACGAGCATGCGTAGCTATAGTGCATTCATGAAAAAATATAATTACTTAAACCCCTTGCTAGTCCTTGAGATATAATTTCCTACTGAGCGTTCGCTCACTCAGTGTTTCCCTACTTTCAGGTAAGTCCGACGATCAGGGAATTCAATCTGATAGGGAAAGCCAAGAGTGAAAGAGTTAGAGCTACTCAAGCATCAATTAGTCCTGTCTTTTCTCTATTTTTCTTGAGTCAAGCGTTGTATTTTTCTTTTATTGAGTCTAGTATTTGCAAGGGTTTGTAATAGACATATTCTTAATAAAGGAATTAATGGATTGGGTTATCTTTCTATTTGCGCATCTCTATCTTTGTGTCGAATACACTACTACTCTGATTGACATGATTGATATAAACTCGTCGCACATCTCCGGATACCTTCCGCACTCGGGGCGTGACAGTTTTTGTGGTATCAGAGCCTAGGTTGTTCAATTCCTAGGAGACCCAAGTCCAAGGATAGGTAAACCATTAACCAGTGAGATTGGGTAGAACCAAGGGTGGAGCTAACATGGAAAATTTAAGAGCTCTTAACGAAATTGCACACTGATATAGCTATTGTAATTGTAGGATAATGGCTGCCGAACGTGCTCAATGGCGCAACATGCAGCGTACACTCCAAGGAATGACCCAGGTGCTGCAACATGTAGCACAGGGAGGTGCACAGCGAGCCGGGAGTCTCCACCAGAACTTTAAAAACATGAACCCTCCCAAATTCATGGGATCTACTGATCCAGACGACGCAGAGCACTGGATCAGGGAGACGGAGCGTATATTCCGTGTTATGCAATGCACGGATCAAGAAAAAATCTTATTAGCTACTTTTCAGTTAGAGAGAGATGCCAGATGCTGGTGGGAGGCAGTCGAAGCCACTATAAATCCAGACCAAATTACTTGGGAAGAATTTGTTGAACATTTCAACAATAAATATTTTTCAGACCGAGTCCAAGAAAAGAAAGCTACCGAATTTGCCGCACTCAAGCAGTGGTCATTATCGGTGGCGGAGTACGAGGCACAATTCTCTATATTGTCTCGGTATGCTAAGCACTTAGTTAGCACCGAGAAGATGAAAGCTAGGAGGTTCCTTAATGGGCTCATGCCCCAATATATTACCCAGCTGGCGCCAATGGATATTCAGGTCTACTCAGAGATAGTACGCCGAGCTCAATTGTTAGAAGATGCCACGGAGCTATCAGATAGAACCCGTGGGAAGGATAAGAAAGAACAAGTTACAAGTTCAGGTTCCTTTAAACCCAACTTCAAGAAGAGGCCTAGCACTGGAGGTACTTCTTCTCAAGACCAAAAATTTAAGAAGACCAAGCCCTTCTCTATCACCACTACCTCTCCAAATACAGTGTGCAAACATTGTGATAAAACGGGTCATAGAGCAGAAGAATGCTGGAGGAAACTAGGAGCATGTCTCCGTTGTGGGAGTCGTGAGCATCGGATTCCCGATTGCCCATTACTTAACAATCAAGCCGATGTCGGGAAACGCCCAGTAACCAAGAATGCTCGTCTTCATGCAATCAAGGAGACCGAGCAAGAAGAAGGCGGCGGCTTAGTGGAAGGTACATTGAAAGTTTGTTCCAGGAATGCATATGTCTTAATTGATACTGGTGCATCGCATTCTATTGTTTCTAAGAAGTTTGCTGACCCATTACCCCTAGAACCGGAATGGATAAAGTTAGTTTTGTCTACTCCTCTGGATGATGAGACTGATATTACACAACATTACCAAAACTGCGAAGTATTGGTTCAGGGTAGAAATCTCCCTATTGATCTCATATGTTTAGATCTGAAAGAGTATGATGTTATACTAGGAGCGGATTGGTTATCCAAATACCAGGCAACTGTCGATTGCCGCAATAGCAAGGTTACTTTCAAAGAGTTTCCGGAATTAGTCTTTACTAGCCTCAAGAGTCGAGTAAAATCGCCACTTATTTCAGCTCTCCGAGCTAGCAAGTTAATCAGGAAAGGATGTGTATCTTTCCTTACATTTGTCACCCTTAAGGAGAATAAGGAGACTAGGATAAAAGATATCCCAGTTGTGCAAGAATTTCCGGACGTGTTTCCGGAGGAATTGCCTGGATTAACTCCACAAAGAGAAGTGGCCTTCACCATCGATTTAATTCCTGGTGCTGGACCAGTTTCTAAGGCACCATATAGAATGTCACCTGCCGAACTTAAGGAGTTAAAGGAGCAATTGATGGAACTTCTCAAGAAGGGATTTATTAGACCAAGCACTTCCCCGTGGGGAGCACCTGTGCTATTTGTAAAGAAGAAAGATGGCCATGAGGTTATACATCGACTATCGACAGTTGAATCATCTCACTATCAAGAACAAGTATCCACTGCCGAGAATCGATGAGTTATTTGATCAAATATCTGGATCCAAGTATTTTTCAAAGATCGATCTCAGGTCAGGTTATCACCAACTAAGGATCAAGGATGAGGACATTCATAAAACCGCATTCAGAAGTAGGTATGGCCATTATGAATTTGTTGTTATGCCTTTCGGACTAACAAATGCCCCTGCTGCCTTTATGCAGTTAATGAATAGTATATTCAGGCCTTATTTGGATCAATTCGTGGTGGTTTTTATTGATGATATATTAATATATTCCAAGACTAAGGAAGAGCACGAGGAGCATTTAAGGATTTCATTACAAACATTGAGGACAAACCAATTATATGCAAAGCTCAGTAAGTGTGAGTTCTGGCTCGAAGAAGTGACTTTTCTCGGACATGTTATATCAAAGATGGCTTGTCTGTAGATCCATCAAAGTGGAAGCTGTAAGGAACTGGGAAAGACCGACCAATGCTAGCGAGATCCGAAGTTTCTTAGGTCTTGCGGCTATTACAGGCGATTCATCAAAGATTTCTCTAAGATCGCCGTGCCACTTACGAGGTTAACTCACAAGGAATCCGTTATGAATGGAGTGAGGACTGTGAACGAAGCTTCCAAGCTCTCAAGATCATCTGACTACAGCTCCTATCTAGCATTGCCAGTGAAGGAGAAAGTTCGAGGTATACACTGATGCTTCTGGCATTGGCCTCGGATGTGTCTAATGCAACAAGGAAGGTTATAGCTACTCTTCTCGTCAATTGAAGAAGCATGAAGAGAACTACCCAGTCATGACTTAGAATTGGCCGCGGTAGTATTTGCACTCAAAATATGGAGACATTATCTTTATGGAGTGCAGTTTACTGTATACTCCGATCACAAGAGTCTAAGTATCTCTTCTCACAGAAGGAACTAAATATGAGGCAAAGACGTTGGCTAGAATATCTTAAGGACTTCGACTTTACTATACAATATCATCCTGGAAAGGGTAATCCGGTAGCTGATGCCCTTAGTCGAAAGCTGTTGACACCTGGAAAATGAACAAGGGTGAAAACATAGTTGAAAAGAGGGTCGGACCAACAGTGAAAGACCAATGATGAAGCTCATCAACTGTCTACCCGGCTAAAACCCTTGTCGGCAAAGCTGATCCCCGGTGCCAATGTCACTCAGACGGCAGCACTGATAAAGCAGCAGTCACTCGACTGATGAGACCTTCCAGCCCTTTAATGAGAGCTGTACTACCGTTTCGTCCAAGAATCCACGGATGATATGTCAGGGTAAGTCAGATGTCGGCTTACTGACAGATGTAATATGAGATGAAGATGAAGCCGGTACCGGTAGATGAAGATTGCAAAGGCTTTTGCAAAGTCAGAACACAAGAGGAATCGTCTCCACAGATTATATACCCGGTTGAGGTCTTCCCAGACTAAAGCTGATGTCCGAGCTCGTCACCATTCGAGTGACGGTGTCGATAAGATAATACCCGATTTTGTCACCATTCAGATGGCAATACCGATGAAACCCCTATCTACGGACTGATGAAACCCTTGTCTACGGACTGATGAGACCCCTATCTACGGACTGATGAAAACCTTAATAATGATACAAGCTGTGTCACCAATGGAAGACCCCTTTTGGGTAATGATGCCCTTGAAAGACCCAAATGGGCCTATGAAGGTGGCTAAAAAGCTTTAATTGGGCCTGCAAAGGATGGCGCCGAGAGCCACTTGCCGAAGCCCAAAAGATGGCGCCGAGAGCCACTTGCCGAAGCCCAAAAGAGGGCGCCGAGAGCTACTTGCAATCGCGCCGCTAAGCCCCATTTGAGGTGCACCGAGATGAAGCCTGCTGAGAAGGGGGGAAACGGGTATAAAAACCCTCTCCCTTCGAACAGATGGATGGTTGGTGAGCGGACCAACTGAGGGGGGGACGAACAGAAAAAGAGAGAGCCACCAAAAGAGAAGATAGGAAGAAAAGAGAAGATAGAAGAATAGAAAAAAAAGTAGAGAGAGAGTCTCCCTCGGCTGAGAGAAGAGAAGAAGCAGAAGAGAAGAGGAAGCAAGCTTCAGGTGGGCTGTCCCGGGGAGGGAGAGGAGTCAATGCTCCGCCCTCCCCACGCTGTCTTTTCTTTCTATCGATGTAATCTAGCGAGTTTTCTTCTCGATTTATCAGACGTAGTTAGCGAGGTTTAGGTCTCGAGCTCCGTCTGTCTCTCCACTTTGCATTTCTCTTTTACAGTCTGTGTAAAGCTTCGAGCAATGTAATGAAATATCAATGAAACCCATTCGGGGATCTACTGATTAAGAGGTTTGCCCCCCTTTTGGTTGAAATATCTGCTCTCCGCTCCCCCTCGTATGATCATCATTTATGGGAAATGTCTAATGGTTCATACGAACCTCCTCTGCAGAGGTGTAGGAACAGAACCCCTAACCTTATCTAATAGGTTACTGGGTTCTGTCGCCTCCCCTCTTCCTGCCTCAATGGCAAATCCCTCGTGTCCGTGCGAGCTTTCTTACAAGGCCCCTCAAGCCTCCTCCTTGTGCCGTTCAGGACCAGAGACATCAATCTCTTGGATTCCTGAACTGCTGGCTATACGAGAGGACATGTCAGACCACTGCTATCCCTCGGATTCTAACGAATGACGATTTCGATCTCCCGACCCTCCATTCTAACCCCTTGGATGACTAGGGTCTGGAGTTTCGGCGATAAAGGTTCCTCCGTCACCGATTTTTAGATGCCATTAGGTTCGTCCGGGGATCAGAGACAGTCATCTCTTGATCCCCAGACGGCCGGCGGCAGAAATAAATGAAGTCTTCAAAGATCCAGATGATAGTCTCGATTCTCCGTCGATTCTACCTTCCAGATCCCCCTTGGCCCTTCCTAACAGAAGCATCCTTGAAATCCCCCTCCTGCACTTCAAATCCGGCTTCAATCACAGTCAGAAAGCCCAGGAATCCCAGAAACAGAGTACCGTTTGAGCTCTGAAAAACCCTGAAATCCTTCCGCAA
Organism: Amorphophallus konjac; assembly: GCA_022559845.1. Lineage (NCBI taxonomy): Eukaryota > Viridiplantae > Streptophyta > Magnoliopsida > Alismatales > Araceae > Amorphophallus > Amorphophallus konjac. The sequence goes on along the minus strand of CM040122.1, from coordinate 331,041,486 downwards.
ATCCACCTTCTCGGCGTGCAAAATTCCCCGCCGAGAGCTGTCCCGCCGAGAGACCCTCTCCCTCCAGCTAAACGACAAACCCTGCCATTCAAACCCTTTTCACGTGAGCCTCCCGGCGCCCGGCTCCCGGCGCGGCCAGGAGCGCGCCGGGAAGCTCCACGCCGAGACCCCTCACCTGCCATTCAAACCCCCTAGTCTACATGCTCCCGGCGCCACCTTCTCGGCGCGGCCAGGAGCGCGCCGGGAAGCCACCGCCGAGATCCCCTTTTTTTGGTTGAGGAGGCCACGCCGAGATCCCCTTCTTAAGCCAATAAACCCACGCCGAGAAGCCCCCTTTCGGCCAACTAAAGCCATCGCCGAGACCCTTCTTCTTGGCCAATTGAAGCCCAGTCAGGGGACCATCCCTGCACTACCATTTGTCAACCTTCTGATCTCTTCAGACATAGGCCCCGGGGATGTTCAGAGATCGTCATGGATGCCTTGAGAAGACACAGTAATGGGGAAGACCTCCTCTACAGTCCTCATTCCCGATCCGGATTTCACCCTTATGAACCCAAAGGGCCATGTCGTTACATGAGTTCTGAGGGGCTTAAAGGGGATATTAATCGATGGTATAAATTCAAGCGATGTCCCGGGGCCCGGTGCCCATCCTCGTTCGGTCGTCATCCCGACATTCCGTGGATGATGACCTATTCTCTCTTGGCATAATCCAAGTTGAGCGGACATGCTGCCGAAATTTATGCATATCCTATTGGGTAACTGTGATGTTCTCCCTCTCAACCCCGTCGGCCCACGGAGTTATGCCTTTGCATGCCCTCCGATGGTCCCTCCAAGGGGGGTATAGATGTGCCATCGCACCCACATGGAGCGTGCCATGTCACGCCGGTCCCCATTCGGACTCCGGGTCAATTATGACCGATCTTTTCCGGATCCTACTCTGCCACCGCATGGGCAGTTTCCTATTTCCCACTTGGCATAGTTCAAGCCGGTGGGAATATGCCGTCAGAGCTATCCCCTAAGATAACGAACCCCTGCTTCGTCTAATCCATTTAGCGTCTTGCAAACGAATGAATTCTGTTTCTTTTGAGCATGTGGTGTTACCGATGTCCTCCTCCTATCTTAGCGTTTAATCAAGGGTTGTCCTCCTTAGGGAGAACGTAATTAACGTCATAGCGTTCAGGGTATGACGGACTTCTGGTCCCGACTCGGACTTCACAATCGACTGACCACGTCAGATCGAGCGCACAATAAAATTGTCACCCCGGTGACTGGCACGCCAATAAACCAACAAACGAATAAATCAATAAATAATAACCAGATAAGATCTAAATAAGAGGATGATAAATAAAAATCCGCGTCCACAAGTCTGGCACGCCCGGTGGGACAGAGTCTCCCTTCATCTCTACGTCAAAATAGGAGGCCTCGAGAGGCCCCTCTTAAATTCTAACTGTGCGCTAATCCTATTACCAGGAATTAAAATGATGAGTGGACTCGCCTCCCTCCGCTTCGGCCAGCAGGTCGTTGATGTTCATGCTCACAAAGGCTACCTGGCGGTGCCCACGATGTTCGGGTCTATGCCCCCTACTGTCGGGTTGTCCAACTGCTTGGGCCTCGTCTTCATCGACCTACTGGAGGTTGCTGACAAAGAACAAGGCACTGCTGCAGGTGCCCCGATGAAAACTGCTGATGAGAAGGGAAGCTCACCAGAGAAGACGGCATCGATAGTCGTCGCCTGCTTTGCCCACCATATCCAAAGGAGGGACACGGTCCCTGCTGCTGCCCACAAGGGAAGAAGAACTAACCAGAGGAGCCGGTGTGCTGCTGCAAGCCGTCGTCTTTCAAATTTTGGAAAGACGATGACGATTGGAGATGTTAGGGTGAACCTCAAGGGTCACCCCAAAGACGTCCGGTCAAACAGGGTTGTCCTAACCATCCAGACCAACAATAAGTTCCAAATCCTGGCCACTATGAGGGCCAACTGGGGGAACTAATGAGAGGAAGTCGCTGGCACTCAAGCCAGCAAGATATAAACAGATATGGAGGCCGAAGAAGATACATAGCTGGATTCCGGCTCAAGAGCAAGGTGCCGCTGCTATCCACCATGAAGCCAGAGTCAGGAGAGATGAGACAAGAAAAGAGGAGATTACTGTCATCTGCCCGAGAGCAGGGGGCAAAAGATGGGAAAGAAAAGAAAATACCATTGTCATCCACCCCAGAGCTGGGGGCAGAAGATGTCAGAAGAAAGAAGAATATGCCGCTATTATCCGCCCCACAACTGGGAGCAGGAGATGGGAAGAAAGAAAAGAAGATGCTGTTGTCATTCACCCCGGAACTGGGGGCAGAGGAAAAGAAAATGCTACTGTCATTCACCCCAGGACTGGGGGCAGGAGATGAGAAGAAAGAAGAAAATGCTACTGTCATCCACCCCAGGACTGGGGGCAGGAGATGGGAAGAAAGAAAAGAAAATGCTACTGTCATTCACCCCAGGGCTGGGGGCAAAGGAAAAGAAAATGCTACTGTCATTCACCCCAGGGCTGGGGGCAGAAGGAGAGAAGATACTATTGCCATCCGCCACAAAGGGGGGAACAATATATACTGCCCAAAGGAAGAACAAAGAAGAATGGAAGATCCAGCCTGTGCTGCTATTCCAAAGAGACCGAAGGCCTGCGCCAGATGGGCTGATATCTTCAAATATTCCAAGTCGAAGCATTTGGCTTCCCAAATTTCAAGGCTGGTTTCTCAGCCAAAGATCGAAGAGAGGCTACTGCCCCGATCAGATCTACAAAGGCATATCCAAGGAGAAATGAACCAGGTGGTTCAAGACTACTTCCACTGTCTAGGGAATCCCTCCATAGGGCAGCAAAGATTGTCTCGTGCCTTGGGCACCCCACATGAAAAAGATGAAACCTCAGAAGATGTGGCGTTTGGAGTCTCATCCTCAGACTCCAACAACTATGAGGATGGCCGTAGGGTCAGACGTCGAAAAGACAGCCCCAAGAGGGAAGAAACAGAAGCAGAAGAAAGGACTTCAGTCTTTGACCGCCTCACATATCCGAGTCGTGTCAGAAGGAAAGTCCACACCCGGAAGGGAAAGATGCAGGTTTTTTCCTACAATATGGCCGGTGTCACCGGGAAATATGATACACTGCCAGACTAGCCTGAAGAGCTGATTAAATTGGCACGCAGGCCAAATGTCATCACAAGAAGAAGCTGAGCAGTGAAAGAAAAGATAATGACTGCCGATGAAGCTCAAAGAAGTCACTATGATGACAGTCAAAGTAGTGACTGCAGGAGAAGAAGACAACCCTCTGGGTGTTTCCACTGAAGAAATATCGGGAGGAATACAGATCCCGACAACCCTGGATCCCATGATCCAAATGATGTTCAAGAGAAATCAGCAGAAGATTGACTCCCTCAAAAGACAGCTCAATGAAAGAGGCGAGCATACACTTGTCTCCAAGCATGCTGAACCAGCTGGACAGACTTCTGGCTCAATAGGGGTGGCCTCTTCGGTCCATCCTGCTCAAACTGACAAAGGCAAGGCGCCGAGTCAACCTTCTCTACAACAAATGGTAGCTCAGCCTTCTGCGTCTCAGACACAGCTTGCAATGCCTGCTCTGCATACAATAATTATGACAACCCCCTCTAGCCGGCAGGGGCACACTTCTTCCCGGAGCCCATACATCCGGATGTGGCTGGCAAGCTGATGATAAAAAAAAAAATTATTGAAATGAAGTTGTCCGAAAGGACCAGGAATTCCAGTACCTGTGATGTTTAGAAGGTACCATATCCTGCGCATTATGCTACTAAGAAACTACCACCAGGCGTCAGCAAGCCGCCGAAATTTGAAAGATTCAATGACCAGGGCTCTCCCAAAGAGCATATAGCCTGCTATACAACAATTATGGGCGACCTGGCGTCTGATGAAGCCTTTGAATCGTACTCTGGCCCACCGGCTGGGTCAGTGGCTGACTGGCCCGATATGCAGCGGAAGTTCTGGGGCAGATTCCATATTACAGAAAGAGAAATTACAGTAGCCAAACTGTATGCAACCAGGCAGAAGCAAGATGAGACCGCTCTGGATTATATAGAAAGAGGGAGGGATCTCCCCATGAGATGCAGGCAGCCTCCGCATCAAGAGGACGTCGTCCTGATTTGAAAGCAGAATCTTCGGCAGGAAACTCTCGAAAGAATGATTAGAATGGAGATACGGTCATTCGACCGACTGAACAACGCTGCAGTGGAGGTCGAGGCCTTCCTCTCTAGTGGTTCTTCAACTGCTACTGCTGTATGCCACAAAGCTAGATCAACTGATAAATGGCCCATGCCTATAGAAGTTGATACAGTAGACTTCAAGACATTTCAGCAACATAATAATAATAAAAGAAAAAAAAAAGGAGGTTGCCCGCCCTCCTCCCACCAAGCCGGCTGATCAGAAGGATGGCCCCGCTCTACGAGCCAGGATGAGCAAGCCTTATTCCTTTCCTAAGGAAAAGACTCGGCTCCTGTTTGAATGGGCCGCCCAATTCGACAGAATTGTCCTTCCAGATCCAAAGAGACCTGATGATGCCAGAAGAAAAGATAACTCCCGCTTCTGCCCATATCACCAGGCGTGGGGTCACCCCACTGAAAATTGCTATATATATTCAAAGCTGTTATTGAAAGAATGATTAAGAAAAGGGAATGACAGCCGGGTGAATACAAAGTGGACCCGCCACGCCCGCATGAGCTGCCTAAGCTAAAAAGAGCAGCCAATGTGATATCCCTATACCGGCAGTTGCCTAAAGTGACGTCAAAAGCCTGTGCAGAAAGCACCGATGGACCCGTCCTGTGGGAGCATGTCAAATCCCCAGGCCTGATGAAGAAAATGAAAAGTGAATCACAAGTGCCGGATGTGCTAGATGACCCCTTAGGGGTACAGATGCCGACTGCCAAAAGAAAGGAAAAGCAGATACGAAAAAATATGAGGATGGACAAAGTCTTCTCCTGTAAACATGTTGTCAGTCTCGCTCGGCAATGGCCAGACTCTCAGAAAAGATGACGAAGAGATATGCTCCGCACCGGTAAGGTCAGGGCAAGCCAAAGCTTTAGTCTCCCGTCATGATAATAAAACCAGGGAGAAGTATGGGCACCTCCCGCCACCAAAAGAAGAAGCATGCTACCCCACTCCTCCTCCATATGGAGGCATAAGGGCAAAGATGTCAATCTCTGAAAACCGAGGCGCGTCTAGCGTCTTTAATAAAACACCGCCAGTCCCTCCTGGGGTCAGGATAGGGGGCAACATTCTTGGCCTTGCCATGATGATAGAATTATATGAAAAATTGCAAGAAGTTGAATTGCTGCAGAGCAAGCTGAATGAAACGGGTTCCCATACACCTGGTCTGCACTCAAATCCACCAATTCTGGCAGTGACAGGTGGGCCCGAAATAGAACAGATGAGGGAAATGAAACCTGCTGAGGAAGAAATTACTAAGGCAGAACTGTATGAGACTAAACAAGGGGCTGGTGAACTTGCTCTGGATTATATCCGCCGATGAAAGGACCTTTGCGCCAGATGTCGGCACCCGCCGTACCATGAGGGGGCTGTCCAGATATGCAAGCGCAACCTGAAAACAGAAATCTTAACAAGATTGATTGGCATCGAAGTCAAGTCCTTCGATCTCCCGAATGAGATTATGGCTGATATTAAGGCCTTTTCGGCGAAATATTGCCCGGCCGCTACCTCCCTAAGTCAAAAGAACAAGCCTGCCAGTGAACAACTGATGCATAAATATATTCACATTGCCAATTTTCAAAGCTTTCGAGAAACGAAGGAAGAAAGCAAAGAAGGCAGCTATCTCTTCGTCGGCAAAGACTGGCGAGCTAGGCCATTCCCTAAGAAGCAAAAAGACTAAACCCTACTCCTTTCCTAAGGAAAAGACTCGGGCCCTGTTCAAGTGGGTCACCCACTACAACAAAGATATATTCCCGGCCCCAAAGAAGCCCGGTGATGCCACAAGAAAAGATGACACCCCACTCTGGGGCAGATGTATACCAAAAAAAAAAAAAGAGAAAAAAAAGGAATGATGAGGGATGCAGATGGTGCCTCGTTCTAGGGGCAGATGTATTAACAAAAAAAAAAAAAAGATGGTGAAAGATATGATAATACCCCATCCCGGGGGCATGTGTGAAGAAAAAGATGATGATAAAAATGGTGAAATAACAAATATAGAGGGTACTCCCATTCGAGGGGTGATGCACATCAAAAAAAAAAGAAATGAGAAAGATGATGAAATGATGGAAGATACAGATGATACCCCATTTTAAGGAGGGGGATGCATATCAAAAAAAAAAGAAGAAGAAAAAAAAAGAAAAAAAAATAGGAAGGAAAATGATGATTATGAGATGATGGAAGTTTCAAATGGTACCCCATCCCGGGGGCAAACGTATGCCAAACAATGAGAAATATTGATGGTATCCCATTCTTGGGACAAATGTACACCAAAAGAATGATGGAAGACACACATGGTTCCCCATTCTAGGGGTAAATATGTGAAATGTCAATGGCGGCATGCATGGCCGTTGCTGGATATGTTCACCCCTTTAAGAGGGCAATGATCACTTATGGGAATGATGAATAAAATTGGAGCATTGACCTTTCAAGGACCATCCGCTCGCAGACTCTTACACTGCACGTCTGCTGCTGATGTCAGGGACTATCCAAATGATGAAACCCCAGATGACAATGAACAATAAAGGATGGATCAATGAAGAATGATGGAAGTTCGCCTAACCACCGGCGTTCAGGCCGATAGATGCCCGATGAGCCTCTGGAGTGCCAGAGATGTCTAACCTTCGGCATTCGACAGGATAGATGTTCCCAAACATCAATCACCAGCATGCCAACCAAAAGAAGTCAAAACTCTAGCTGTCGGCACCCAAGCAGACATGCGTCAGATGTTCAGCTGATCGGAGCCCAAGCCGACAGATGTTCTGCTAACCAAGGCTCAGGCCAACAGATGTTAAATACTCAGGCGACGATGTTCGTGCTGACAAATGATTCAACAAGTATTCAAAGGGGGTAGATATCCCACCATCGGCATCTCAGCCGACATATGTCAAGCATTCAGCCATCGGCACCCTGGCCGATAGATGCCCGATGATCCTCTGGAGTGCCAGAGATGTCTAGCCATCAGCATTCGATATGACAGATGCTCATAAATTTGCCAGTATGGCCGGCTAAGAGAACTCAAAATTCTAGCTATGTGCGCTCAGGCAAATAGATATTCTACCATCGGCACTCAAGCCGACCAATGTGCAAAGATTGCCAAAGAAAAGTCAACAGAATCAGTGATATGCAAAGATGTAGATATCCAGCTGATCAGAGCCACATTAAACGATGAGACTCACATTCCCAGCAAACGGCTTTGGGCCTGAGCTGCCATCCATAAATCAATTCAGACCTTTCGTCTGGATAGATTATGAAACTCTATTCCTTTGCGTTAATGTTAAACCCCACATTAACGATGAAACTCACATTTCCAGCAAACGGCTTTGGGCCCGAGCTGCCATCCATAAATCAATTCAGACCTTTCATCTGGATAGATCATGAAACCCTATTCCTTTGCGTTTATGCCAAACCCCAACATTGACGATGAAGCATACATTCCCAGTAAACAACCCTTTCTTGGTCTAGCGGCACTCCGCCCTAACCGAGCTACCTTTTCTTTGGTCTAGTGGCACTCCGCCCTTGCCAAGCTATCTCTTCCTTGGTCTAGCGACACTCCGCCCTAGCCAAACTACCTTTTCCTTGGTCTAGCAGCACTCTGTCCTAGCCAAGCTACCTTTTCCTTGGTCTAGCGGCACCCCGCCCTAGCCGAGCTATCTCCTCCTTGGTCTAGCGGCGCTCCGCCCTAACCAAGCTACCCTTCTCCTTGGTCTAGCGGCCCTCCGCCCTAGCCGAGCTACCTCTTTCTTGGTCTAGTGGCACTCCGTCCTAGCCAAGCTATCCCTTATCTTGGCCTGAGGCACTCCACCCTCGTCGAGCTACGAGACTCTGCCCATCAAGCCTCGTCGGGCTAGGCCCATAAACCTTTTCCCTCTTGCTCAAGGCACCCCGCCTTGGCCGAGCTCTCAAATGTTAATCCCAAGCCCCACCGGCACTATAACAGCATAGTCAAATCCATCAATAGTCCCGCCGGACAACACAGCCGGCTATCCTGGCTCTTACAGCCTGCTATTCTGGCTCTTACAGCTTGCTATTCTGGCTCTTATAGCCTGCTACCTCCGGCTCCCGTAGCCTGCTACCTCTGGCTTCTACAGCCTACTGTCCTGGCTCTTATAGCCTGTTACCTCTGGCTCTCTTAGCCCGCCATTCCTGGCTCTCGCAGCCTGCTATCCTGGCTCCTATAGCCTACTACCTCTGGCTCCCGTAGCCTGCTATCCTGGCTCTTATAGCCTGCTACCTCTGGCTTATTTAACCTGCTACCCTGGCCCCCACGGCCTGCTATCATCACTTTCCTGGATCCTGTTACCTCGGCCTTTATGGCTTGCTACCCTGCTATACCGACTTTTACGGTCTATTAACCTGCTACCTTGGCTTGCGCAGCCTGCTATCTCACCATCTCCGGGTCCTTGCGACCTGCTATTCTATTATCTTTCACTATCCATGAAATTCTCGGCCTTGGCATGCCGTCAAAAACCCGCTTACCTTTTCGGCGAATGGCTTTAGGCCCGAGCTACTACATACCAACATCAGTCCAGACCTCCCGTCTAGGTCAGGTGCATGCATGGGTTGTCTTCGAGAGTCCGTCGAGGCAACATCAATTATGGATTGCTTCCAAGTCTGACATCCTACCAGGATCCGATATCCTATCTTCTGGCCTCTGACGTCCAGTCAAAGCCAGCTATCCTTGTTTGCGAGCGCAACGCCCTATCATATATTTCAAGTATCTCATTTTTCGGCTCGGCCGTCTCGGCCAAAGCCGCTATTACAATTCTTCGGCTATCTCTGCTTTCGATTTAGCCGTTCTGGCCAAAGCCGCCATCACAACTTGTCAGTCATCTAGTCTTTTGGCTTCGCCATTTCGGCCGAAGCTGCTATCATGATTTTCAAACTACTCTATCTGTCGGCTTAGCCATTCCGGCCAAAGCTGCTATCATAATTTTTGACCATTCTATCTTTCGGCTTAGCCATTCCGGCCAAGGCTGCTATTACAACTTCCAACTGCTTCATCCCTCGGCTTAGCCATTTTAGGCCAAAGCCTGCTGTCTCTAGCTCCCGTGGCCTGCTATTCCTCGCTTCTATAGCTTGCTATCCTGGCTTTTGTAGCCTGCTATCTCTGGTTCCCGTAGCCTGCTATTCCCGAATTCTATAGCCTGCTAGCCTGGCTCTCGTGGCTTGCTATTCCTGGCTCCTACAACCTGCATTCCCAGCTCCTATATCCTGCTATTCCTGGCTTCTACAGCCTACTATTATGGCTCTTGTAGCCTGCTATCTCTGGCTCTCGTAGCCTGACATTCCTGGCTTCCACAGCCTGCTATCCTGGCTTTTGTAGCCTGCTATCTCTGGCTCTCGTAGCCTGACATTCCTAGCTTCCACAGCCTGCTGTCCTGGCTTTTGTAGCCTGCTATCTCTGGTTCTCGTAGCCTGCTACTCTTGGCTCCTACAGTCTACTGTCCTGGCTTTTGTAGCCTGCTGTCTCTGGCTCTCGTAGTATGCTATTCCTGGCTTCTACAGCTTTCTATCCTGGCTCTTATAGCTTGCTGTCTCTGGCCCTCGTAGTCTGCTATCATCTCATCCACACCCTTTCTTGGTCTAGTGGCACTCCGCCCTAGTTGAGCTACCCTTTCTTGGTCTAGTGGCGCTCCGCCCTAGCCGAGCTACTCTCATTCTCGGTCTAGTGGCACTCCGCCCTAGCCGAGCTACTCTCATTCTCGGTCTAGTGGCACTCCGCCCTAGCCAAGCTACCCCCATTCTCGGTCTAGTGGCACTCCGCCCTAGCCAAGCTACCCCCATTCTTGGTCTAGTGGCACTCCGCCCTAGCCAAGCTACCCTCATTCTTGGTCTAGTGGCACTCCGCCCTAGCCAAGCTACCCTCTTCTTGGTCTAGCGGCCCTCATTCTTGGTCTAGTGGCACTCCGCCCTAGCCAAGCTACCCTCTTCTTGGTCTAGCGGCACTCCGCCCTAGCCGAGCTACCCTCATTCTTGGTCTAGCGGCACTCCGCCCTAGCCGAGCTACCCTTTCTTGGTCTAGCGGCACTCCGCCCTAGCCGAGCTACCCCATTCTTGGTCTAGCGGCACTCCGCCCTAGCCAAGCTACCCTCTTCTTGGTCCAGCGGCACCCCGCCCTAGCCGAGCTACCCTCATTCTTGGTCTAGCAGCATTCCGCCCTAGCCGAACTACCCTCATCCTTGGTCTAGCGGCACTTCGCCCCAGCCGAGCTACCCTTTCTTGGTCTAGTGGCACTCCGCCCTAACCAAGCCACTCCTTATCACGGATTAATGGCATTCCAATCTGTCACCCTCTAAAAGAAAAAAAAATGAGAAAAGAAAAATGGGGTTAAAAATAGAGATACCCCGCCGGTCTTGTTCAGGCTTTCTGAGCAAGGGCAAAAATGGCTAAAACCCAGCTGTGGTGAAAACCCGAAAGGGCACTGCAGACAAAATCGGGTACCCCGCCACGTGAAAACCCGAAAGAGCGCGTGGGTAAAAGCAAGAGGGGGCTGGCTCCGGTGAAAACCCGAAAGGGCACTTGGGTCAGTAATGTGGTAATCCCAAAGAAAGCCTCACCTCCCGCCATAAAACTCCTCGTCAATCGACCGGCGCCTTGCCCAATCGACGATTAGACCCACTCAGTATAGGCCCTACGTCTATCCTGATAAAAGTCCTCATACCTTGTCCCAGGTCCCACCGTGATGAAACCTGCTGCTGATCAATGGGCTCACTCACCCGATCAGCAATGAAACCTGTCCGGTTTAGACCTTACGTCTATGCCGATAAAACCCATGAAACCCTAGCATTGGTATAAACCCAATACCGATGATGAAACCTGCTGTTGATCGATTGGCACACTGCCCGATCATCGATGAAACCTATCCAGTTTAGACCCTACGTCTATTCTGATGAAACCTATGAAATCCTTGCATTGGTATAAACCCAATACCGATGATGAAACCTGTTGTTGATTGATTGGCACACTGCCCGATCAGCGATGAAACCTATCCAGTTTAGACCCTACGTCTATCCTGATGAAACCTATGAAATCCTTGCATTGGTATAAACCCAATACCGATGATGAAACCTGCTGTTGATCGATCGGCACATTGCCCGATCAATGATGAAACCTATCCAGTTTAGACCCTACGTCTATCCTGATGAAACCTATGAAATCCTTGCATTGGTATAAACCCAATACCGATGATGAAACCTACTGTTGATCGATCGGCACATTGCCCGATCAATGATGAAACCTATCCAGTTTAGACCCTACGTCTATCCTGATGAAACCTATGAAATCCTTGTATTGGTATAAACCCAATACCGATGATGAAACCTGCTGTTGATCGATCGGCACATTGCCCGATCAATGATGAAACCTATCCAGTTTAGACCTTATGTCTATCCTGATGGAACCTATAAAATCCTTGCGTTGGTATAGACCCAATACCAATGATAAAAGCAGCTACTAATGGGGTGGCCCGCCGCCTGAGCAATGCTGAAGCCCGTCCGGGGTAGATTCTCCGTCTGCTCTGATGAAGATGCTACACCCATTCTCAAATCAACCCAGACCTTCCGTCCGGATAGATGATAAAACCTCATCCCTTTGCGTTAATGTTAAACCCCACATTAACGATGAAACCTACGTTTCCATCGAGTGGTTTCGTGCTTAAGCTGCTACACACATCCTCGAGCCAATCCGGACCTTCTGTCTGGATGGATGATGAAATCCCATTCCCTTGCGTTGATGGCAACCCCCACATCAACGATACAGCCATGCCCCCGGCGAACGGCTTCATGCCTAAGCCACAAAACACACTCAAGTCGACCCAGGCCTTCCGCCTAGGCAGACGATGAAAACCTTATGTCCCTTGCATTGGTGTCAGCACCCACATCAATGATGATACATACACAAGTTGAGCACATGGCTTAACAATTTACGAAGCTAAAGTCCCAATAAAAAAGAAAAGAAGAGACAAAATGGGGTTAAAAATAGAGATACCCCGCCAGTCTTGTTCAGATACTCTGAACAAGGGCAAAAATGGCCAAAACCCAGCTGTGGTGAAAACCCGAAAGGGCACTACAGGCAAAATCGGGTACCCCGCCACGTGAAAACCTGAAAGGGCGCGTGGGCAAAAGCAAGAGGGGGCTGGCTCCGGTGAAAACCCGAAAGGGCACTTGGGTCAGTAATGTGGTAATTCAAGAGTTCCATGCCAACCGGCATGCTGCCTTTACCTCCCCTTCATTGATGAGGCCTTCCGTCGGTCATCTGGCTCTATGCCCCACCGATGATAAAGCCTTTCCGGGATAGACCTTACGTTTACCCTGATGAAATCTACATACCCTTTTTTTTTTAACGTCCCACCGACAATGAAACCCATCACCATTCTAATAGACCCTACCCGGGCTAGACCCTACGTCTATCCTGATGAAACCTGCATATTTCTTGGCAAAGTCCCACCCGCGATAAAGCCTGCTGGAGTAGACTTTACGTCTACCCCGATGAAACTTATGAAATCTTCTTGCGTCGATATAAACCCAATATCGATGATGAAACCAACTGTTGATCGACCGGCACCTTGCCCGATCAATGATGAAACCCTCGCAGTTTATACCTTTCGTCTATTCTGATGAAACTCTCCTTGCATCGATATAAACCCAATATCGATGATGAAACCAACTGTTGATCGACCGGCACCTCGCCCGATCAATGATGAAACCCTGCCAGTTTAGACATTTCGTCTATTCTGATGAAACTTATGAAACTCTTCTTGTGTCGATATAAACCCAATATCGATGATGAAACCAACTATTGATCGATTGGCACCTCGCCCGATCAACGATGAAACCCTACCGGGATAGACCTTCCGTCTATTCTGATGAAACTTATGAAACTCTTCTTGCGTCGATATAAACCCAATATCGATGATGAAACCAACTGTTGATCGACCGGCACCTCGCCCGATCAATGACGAAACCCTGCCAGTTTAGACCTTTCGTCTATTCTGATGAAACTTATGAAACTCTTCTTGCATCGATATAAACCCAATATCGATGATGAAACCAACTGTTGATCGACCGGCACCTCGCCCGATCAATGACGAAACCCTGCCAGTTTAGACCTTTCGTCTATTCTGATGAAACTTATGAAACTCTTCTTGCATCGATATAAACCCAATATCGATGATGAAACCAACTATTGATCGATTGGCACCTCGCCCGATCAATGATGAAACCCTGCCAGTGTAGACTTTCGTCTATTCTGATGAAATTTATAACACTTTCTTTGCATCGATATAAACCCAATATCGATGATGAAACCAACTATTGATCGATTGGCACCTCGCCCGATCAACGATGAAACCCTACCGGGATAGACCTTCCGTCTGTCCTGATGAAAACTACGCACCCTTTAATGTCCCACCTGCTATAACCTCTACCCAGTTTAGACCTTTCGTCTATCCTGATGAAACTCATGAAACTCTTTTTGCATCGATATAAACCCAACATCGATGATGAAACCAATTGTTGATCGACCGGCACCTCACCCGATCAATGATGAAACCCTACTGGGATAGACCTCTCATCTACACTCCCGCATGATGCCATGGCCCAAATGCATGTCTTCCGTTAGCCAACAGGCCCAGCAAAGGCAGTCCCGACGGGCACCAACACGCGGTGGAGCAAGTCCCCCATTCTCTCCCTAAGAGGATGGACACTCTCCTGCTGAACACGGGTCATCCACATAAAAGCTGCTGAGACCACTACTCTTCCATATGAAGGAAATAACAGCACATGATACAAGATATACAGCCGATCGGGGCTCAAAACCGATAGATACAAGATGTTCATCCAATCGGGGCTCAGAACCGATAGATGCAAGATATACAGCCGATCGGGGCTCAAAACCGATAGATGCAAGATGTATAGTCGATCGGGGCTCAAAACCGATAGATGTAAGATGTACAGCCTATCGGGGGCTTCAAGCCGACAGATACGAGATGTTCAGCCAATCGGAGCTTCAAGCCGACAGATGCCAGATGTTCAGCCAATCGGGGCTTAAAGCCGATAGAAGTCAAATGTGCTGTTGATCGGGGCCTAAAACCGACAGATGTCAGATGTGCCAGTTGATCACAGTCCAAGCCAATAGATGTTCAACTGATCGAGGCTCAAGCCAAGAAGATCATGCCAGGATGAAATCCCAATATGGGGATACTGCCAAGCTATAACTGAAAGAATGAGTCAATAGCATTGAGCTAAAGATGCACCTACGGACACCGTGCCGCTTATTCTGCACTTACGCCGTCTGTAGGTGGGGGGCATTTGTTGACGCCTGGAAAATGAGCAAAGGCGGAAGCAGAATTGAAAAGAAGATTAGACAAGCAACGGAAGATTACTGATGAAACTCGACAACCATCTTCCCGGCTGAAGCCTTGTTCGGCAAAGCTGATGACCGGTGTCGTCGTCAGCCAGATGGCAGCACTGATGAATTAGTAGTCACCTGACTGATGAGACCTCCTACCATATTTTAATAAGAGCTGTATTGCTGCCCTGCCCAAGAATCTACAGATGACATGCCAGAGTGAGTCAGATGTTGACTTATTGACAGATGAGGCAGGAGCAAACATAAAGATGAAGCCAGAACCAGCAAATGAAGATTGTAAAGGCTTTTGCAAAGTCAAAACGAAAGAGGAACCATCTCCATGGGTGATATACCGGGCTAAAGTCTTCTCAGAAAGCTGATGTCCGGTCTTGTCACCGTTCGGGTGACGATGCTAATGAAATGATGTCCGGCTTTGTCATCATTCAGGTGGCGATGTCGATGAAACCCGAGTCTACAGACTGATGAAGATCTTTAAATTATCTCAATAGAAGCTATGTCACCAGTAGAGGGCCTTCCTCGGTTCTGGAAGATATATTTGAAGAACTAAGAGAGGTCGAGGTGCATATGAAGTTTAAAAGCCCTGAATGGGCCTGCCGAATGAGCTCCAGAGAATGGCGCCGAGAGACCCTCACCAAGGCCCAAAAGCCCATACGAGTCGGGGGGGCGCGCCGGGAAGCCATGCCCTTTGGCACCGGGAGGCCTCCCCGATTGAAAGAGGCGCGCCGGGAAGCTGCCTTCTTCACGCCGAGAAAGATCATGCCGAGAAGAGGGAGGGTTCTGCTATAAAAAGCCCTTTTCTCTTGAAAGGGAGGGGGATCGGAGGAGAGGATAGAACAGAGCAAGAAAAAAGGAGGGAGAGCCTCCTCCACTGAAAAAAAGAGAAAAGAAGAGACCAACACAGAGAGAGAGAGACTCCTCCGCTGAGAAAAGAAAGAAGAAGAGAAAGAAGGAGAGGAAGCTCCAGGTGGGCAGCCGGGGAGGGAGAGGAGTCAATGCTCCGCCCTCCCCCATGGTTTTGTTTTCTTCTTCATGTAATCCTGCCGAGTTTATCTCGATTTTCTTTTGGATGTAACCGGGTTATCCCGATGTATATTCATCTCCCTTTCCCTCACTCCCTCCTTGTGGTCGGTGTTGGAATGATGTTATGAAATGAAATACTACCATGGCCCATTTGGGTGTTGATTGATTGAGATATCTGCTCTCTGTCTTTCTATGTATATCTTTTATCAGGAATGTCCGATAGTTTAGACGCTCCCGGTTTCAGAATCTTTCTACGAGTCTGTTCCTCGAAGAGGGATGAGAATAGAACCCCCACCCCTACCTAATGGGTGATTGGGCTCTATTTCCTTCTCCCCTCCTGTCTCAATGGCAGATTCTCCCCATATAGTCCGAGTTTTCCCTGAACTGTCGAGCTCTGATAAACGATAATATCGATCCCTGGGTCCTCCATTCTAAGCCTTGAATGCTTAGGGCCTGGAGTTACGGTGCTGAAAGTCCCTCCGTCGCCGGTTTTCGATGCCATTGGGTTCGTCCAGGGGATCAGAGACAGTCATCTCTTGATCCTCCAGACGGCTGAGGGCAAACAGAGAAGGATTCTCAGGGTTTAGATGATGATCTCTTTTTTTCCTCCTGCTGATTTGGCCTCTCGGCTCCCTTGGCATCCCCCTAGCAGAAGCATCCACGAAACCCCCTCCTGTACTCTAAATCTGGTCTCAATCCGAGCTAGAATCTGAGAAAATCCCAGAAGCAGAGCATCGTTTGAGCCCTATAAACCCTGAAACCCTGTAGCAATTCCACCTTCTCGGCGTACAAATTTCCCCGCCGAGAGCTACGCCGCCGAGAGCCTCCCTTGGCCAGTAAAGCCATGCCGATAATCCCCCCATTCAAGGGCATCAAGCCCCCTCCTTCACAGCCATCCCGGCGCCAGGTTCCCGGCGCGGCGACGAGCGCGCCGGGAAGCCCCACGCCGAGACCCTCTTCAAGCCACTGAAACCCACGCCGAGACCCCCTTGGCCAACCACTAAAACCCATGCCGAGAACCCCCTTGGCCAACCAATAAACCTCTGCCGAGACCCTCCTCTGGCCGATAGAAAACCACGCCGATACCCCTGCTTTGGCCAATGAAACCCAGTCCGAGGCCCTCCTCTGCATGGTCATCCTTCGACCCTTTTGGTTCCCTATACATCTATCTAGGGGATGCTCAGAGATCATCATATGTGCCCTGAGGTGGTACAATAATGGGGAAGACCTCCCCTACATTCCTATGTCCCTAACTGGATTCACATGCAACCCCGTGAGTCTGACGAACCCTGTCTCTACATGAGTTTCGTCAGTCTCCGAGAAGGGGAATAGTGACCGATGCCAGAGACATGGATAGTCTCTTCGAGCCTTAGTGCTCACTCATTTTCCGGCTTTCATCCCGGCACTCCGTGGATGTCAGCCTATACCACTCTCTGGCAAACGCTCGGTCCAGGGGAGGTGCTGCCAAAATTCTCTCAGGAGATGAAAGTTGACATCAGGTTGTCCCCCGGGCTCTGCATGATAATGGTGACAGGGTTTCCCTCGACCCTAGACTTCCCAAATTCCTCTTCTATCCTGATGCTCCTGTAAAACCCAAATCTAATCCAGCTCAGATTTGATGCACTGATCCACTTTGATCCCAAAAGAACCCATTCACCATGGCCTGGATAGTCGAGAAACCTAAAAGTAGGGTTCCGTAAACCCTTAGAGACCATCTCGGCATCATCTTGGCTCCCGACGCCACGAATAGTAAAAGGCATGAGCAGCTCTCGGCGCATGATTTCTTGCGCCGAGAACCCCATCCCTTGGCGCGCCGGGAAGCCCCCTTGCCCATTTTTGCCAAGCCGAGAACCCTATCTCTCGGGTGCGCCGAGAACCCCATCCCTTAGCACGCCGGGAACCCTCCTTCCTGCGCCGGGAGCCTTGGCCATCTTGCCTTCGCGCCGGGAACCTATGCACGCTTGAACTGCACTGATAACCTACTCAAATATTGTTACTGAGTCCTCAATCCAAATTTTGTTCCGGGGGCTCCGCCCCCGGAAACCCCCGCAAGGGGCGCTGCCCCCTTGACCCCCGCGACCTGACCGCGCAGGTCGATCCGCATGCGAGGGCGCAACATTGAGCGTTCGCTCGCTTTCCGTCGTCCCACATCGGGTTCATGAATAACCCCTTTAGCTCGGGAGGGCTCTGCCACTGCATGAGTTCCACCGGCTTCTACAGGGAATATCAAACATTGCCCCATGGCAGATATGCGGTTCGGGAAGTTCAACACTTCTCTCTCTCGGCCTTCATCCCGGCACTCCGTGGGTGTTAGCCTATTTCCCCCTGGGCATAATCCAGATAAAGGGGAAATGCTGTCAAAATACTGATCAATGCTTTAAACCTCCATCATGGCCACGGCTCAGTCTTTGAACCGCTGACTTAATGATATCATCTCTGAGCCGCTGGCTTGACGATACCGTCTGTTTCTACAGCTGATGTTGTTATCTTGCCCGCCTTCCTGGCTCTGGTTTGAAGTTCCATTTTGCACACATGAATACATGTTTGCCTCTCGAGGCCTCCTATTTTGGCGTTTAATTAAGGGTTGTCCTTCCTTGGAAGGGCGTAATTAACGTCATAGCCTTTATGGTATGACAGACTTCTGGTCCAGGCACGATCACTCATAATCGACTGACCAAGTCAGATCGAGCGCACAATGAAATCGTCACTCCGGTGACTGGCACGCCAATAAATAAACAAAATAATAAATCAATAAATAATAACCAGATAAGATCTAAATAAGGGTAATCCGGTAGCTGATGCCCTTAGTCGAAAGCCGAGAGCATTATTAGCCAATTGTATGATTCAGGAGTGGAAGTTGCTAGAACAATTTACTAGACTTAATATAAGCATGGACAAGGACAGTAGGTGTGTCACCTTATCCCATATGAGCATACAGCAAGATTTGCTACCTGAAATACAAGGACTTCAGGGTAGTGACCCGGTATTAGTGGAAATCAAGGACAAACTAGAAGGACAATCTGTGTTCCAACTAGCTTCAGATGGAAGGTTGTTATTCCAAAATAGAACTTATATACCAGATTGTCCAGAATTAAAGAAGAAGATCTTAGATGAAGCTCACAGATCAAGGTACACAATCCATCCAGGATCTACTAAGATGTACCAAGATTTAAAAAGGATCTTTTAGTGGCCCAATATGAAAAGAGAAATAGCGGATTTTATGTCTCGCTGTCTCACATGTCAACAAGTTAAGGCTGAACACCAGAAGCCTGCCGGAAAGCTACATCCTCTGGATATTCCCAAATGGAAGTGGGAGGATATTGGTATGGATTTTATCATGGGTCTAACTAAATCAAAAGGAGGATATGATAGAATATGGGTTATCATTGATCGATTGACCAAATCAGCGCACTTCTTACCGATCAAGAGTCGATGGTCAGTTGATGTTCTGGCTGCATTATACATAAAAGAGATAGTCAGATTACATGGTATCCCTGTCTCGATTGTGTCTGATAGAGATCCCCGTTTTACTTCGCATTTTTAGAAAGGACTACAATATTCGTTGGGATCGAGACTTAACTTTAGCACAACTTTTCATCCCCAAATGGATGGTCAGACCGAGAGAACTAATCAGGTAGTGGAAGATATGCTCAGAACTTGCATCATTGATTTTGGAGGAAGCTGGCATGATCACTTGCCTCTAGTTGAATTTGCATACAATAATAGCTACCAGGCAAGTATACAAATGGCGCCTTTCGAAGCTTTATACGGAAGGAGTTGCCGATCACCCTTATGCTGGGACGAAGTTGGAGAGAAACAACTGCTAGGTCCAGACATGGTAAGGGATACCACCGAGAAAATACAATTGATCCGAGAAAGACTGCAAGTGGCTCAGTCTAGGCAAAAGGCTTATGCTGACACAAGAAGGAGAGATCTTGAATTCCAAGTCGGAGATCATATATTCCTCAAGATATCGCCTGGACGTGGAATACGGAGATTTGGTGTTAAGGGCAAGCTTACACCAAGATTCATCGGACCTTTCGAGATACTGGAAAGAGTAGGCGAGGTTGCTTATCGCATCGCGTTACCTCCTCAATTGTCCGAAGTACATAATGTGTTCCACATATCTATGTTGAAGAAGTATGTACACGATCCATCACATATTATTGAACATGGAGACTTAGTTATCCAGAAGGATCTCACATATGAACAGAAGCCCATAAAGATACTAGATCGTGAAGTACGTACCCTAAGGAATAAGGTTATTCCCATGCTAAAGGTACAATGGAATAAGAGTTCCGAGCATGAAGCCACATGGGAGATCGAGGAATCCATGAGGAAGCGATTTTCAGAATTATTTTAAGGTATATACTCTACACTATATATATATATATACAATTGAATTTGGGGACCAAATTCTTTTAAGTGGGGGAGGGTGTAGCAACCCTGGAAAAAAAAATAAAAAGGAAATAAAAACCCCAAATTAATCAAATTTGATAAAGTATGAAATAAATGAATGAGAAACATCAGAAAGAATAAATACAACGACAGAATGGAAATAACGCCTTTGGTCAAGGCGCTACTTCATTAAGAAAGGCCTCTAGATAAGGCGCGAATTAAAAAGGGACGCCCAAACAAGAAGGCGTCAATTATCAAACGGCCAAAATAATAAAAAAGGGAAGTAAATTTAACGCCCTCCACCTGGGCGCGTTTTTCACAAGAAACGACATAGGCGAAGGCGTCAAATTAAATTCAACGCCCTCACTTAAGACGTCAATTCAGTTCGAGTTTCGTTCGACCCAGGAGACTATCCAGAGCAAGTTTCTGGATAACTACGAGGGAGATTGATTATAGAAAGAACTCTAATGGGGAAATATTACTTCCAATACAATACTAACCCCCTTAGGATTCTAAAAAACCCTATAAATACCCTCCTAATTCACCGAGATCGCTACTTTGGCGATCTAACTTTCGTGCTGTTGCTATCGACCGTAAAGAACAGGTAATGTTCTTTCCCTTGCCTTCAGGTTACGTATGTGAAGATTATTAATATCTTCTCCTTCTTCCTTTACAGGTAGCCTGTGACAGTTTTTATTGAAGAACGTGGTTCTTCATCATCTTCTCTTTCTTCCTCCGGATCAGAAGGCTCTGTTGAAAAACAGAGTATCACTTTCTTATCAAATCCTTCACGTATCTTCACCCACACAACCGTCAGGTAGGTTTTCTCAAGGATTGTAGCCCAAACCAACGTAGCAATTATGATTAAATCATCTGTTAATTCATGCATATAGATTCTCTGCGTTTTCATAATTTCTGGAAAATATTGTAAATAGCGACCCTCGTTAGGGCGCTAGTTTTAAGAGAAGCGACCCATCCCAAGGCGCTAATTTTCTTTTGACGCCCTGCCCAGGAGTCGTCAATTTCATAAATTGAATAATTACCCACGTTTAAAATTTAATATTTATGAAACCATGATTCTAATATGCTGCATGAATACACCTGTTGAATCCTGCCATTTTTCTGGTCCTGAACATGTACCACGTTTCCTGAAATTCTATTATCTGGAATATTGAAAATTCTTGAATTAACGACCTCCACAAGGTCACCTCTTATTAAACTGACGCCCCAGACTAGGGCGCTAATTGAAAAGTAACGCCCCTATCCAGGGCACATTTTTGTTAAAATTCCAGAATATTGATTTTCTCTAGAATAGAAATATTGAAGGGACGACTGATGTACAAGTCGTCAAATTTGTAAATAAACGCCCCTCTGTAAGGCGTCAATTGGATAATTAATGACTTGGCTAAAGTCGCTATTTTCTGTATTACTATTTTTCCTTGTTCCTGTTAACCGAGGGTTTGATATATATGTATAAGAATATTATCGGCACTATATTTCCACTCCGTGAATATAGTCCCATGTTTTATGATGTCTTATCGCATTACCCTCAACTCTCGGTGACATACAAGCTCTCCATTGGACATTCCGTTCCTTTGGACTAGCGAGTTAGTCATAGAGACCTCCGTAAGACTCCTCGAGCCTTGGATTCCCTCAAGGCCGACTGAGCTGGTTGTACCATAAAAACCCATTACACAATCTTTGCCATGTCACTCTATAGAAACATGGTATACCGGCCCTCATGTCATGCCATGGGTATGATGTGAGAATTATCTTAATAAACGGGGAAAACATGCCGTTGATGTGCTGTTCTTGTAAACCCCAATTCTATATCAAACATGATGTTCTTGTGGACCTCAATTCTATATTAAAAGAAGTGACCATTTACTTGTGGGCACTTACTTGTCATGGGAACCAATTCCACCTAGTTTTATCGATAATCGTGGTTGTACCGTTATTATCGCCTATCTATGTCAAGTGTCATATTTTTAGATTCTATTCTACCAAAGTCTATCCTACATGTCTACAAGCTTTATTCTTAAAATTTCATATTGGCTATACACAAGAGTGGATGTTAAAATACATGATTAATGCCTGCGCATATACGGCCCGATCTGGTCCTGGGAGGAGCACCCGAAAGTACTTGTGCCCATGGGAGTTGATTGATCACGGTATTGACATTATACCGAAGTGCATGACTAGCTTGATTGAACATTCCACAAATCTTGTACTTGACTTGATATTACATTACTTGCGTGGCCCGAGAAAGGGTAATTGTATACTCGCTTGCTTGAAACATGATAGCCAAATTCCAACATGACATGATGAGTCTACTTACTTAAATAGCTTGATATCTCTTGATATAAGTTCTTGAAAGTTCATGACTGGTTCTTCTTGCCATCTTATTGTTATATTCTCTTGCTATCTTATCGTTTTGCGAGCATGCGTAGCTATAGTGCATTCATGGAAAAATGTAATTACTTAAACCCCTTGCTAGTCCTTGAGATATAATTTCCTACTGAGCGTTCGCTTACTCAGTGTTTCCCTACTTTTCAGGTAAGTCCGACGATGAGGGAATTCAATCTGATAGGGAAAGCCAAGAGTGAAAGAGTTAGAGCTACTCAAGCATCAATTAGTCCTGTCTTTTCTCTATTTTTCTTGAGTCAAGCGTTGTATTTTTCTTTTATTAAGTCTAGTATTTGCAAGGGTTTGTAATAGACATATTCTTAATAAAGGAATTAATGGATTGGGTTATCTTTATTTACGCACTCTGCCTTTGTGTCGAATACACTACTACTCTGATTGACATGATTGATATAAACTCATCGCGCATCTCCAGGTACCTTCCGCGCTCGGGGCGTGACACCTGAAATGGTTAATGACTCAGCAATTCATGAGTTATGGTTAAAGTCACTTAGCCAAATAATTAAACCATCTCAGTCCTCGTGTAAGATCCGATCAATGTCTCAGGTCAAAGGACCAACGATGCTACTGAGACCGTTTGATCTTCAGTTGACATTAGGTATAATCAACCATCTGAAGATCCAATAGTGGATTAGTTCAGTGTACATCCTCCAAGGACATACACCGACACATATGTGTTGGTGCCCCGCACCAATGACCATGAGACTGGTCAGTCACACATCATGTGTACTGGTTTAATAGGTAATCAAAGTCCCTGAGTGATTACCCTCCAACCAGGAATAGTTTAAGGTATGTGTCCATGTAAAGTCAGTCTCATGATCGAGATCCCATCTCGAGTTGACTTTACAACCACATATCCTAGGGACATCGTAAAGTAATATATAATCACATATTTACGCTCAAATACCATTTTATTAATAAAGAACAAGATCATACAACTATTGGGCCTATCCGACCCTAAATTGGCTTGTAGCACACCAATACTAACAATCTCCTACTTGAACTACAGCCAATTACCCACAACTTTGAGGCCCATCTTATCCCGATGGCGCTCAAATACAGTCTGTGTCAAAGGCTTAGTCAGTGGATCTGCTATGTTGTGTTCTGACTGTACACGCTCTACCGCCACATCTCCACGATCAATAATCTCTCGAATAAGGTGGAAGTGCCTGAGAATATGCTTCAACCTTTGGTGAGATCTTGGTTCCTTCGCCTGGGCGATAGCCCCGTTATTATCACAAAATAATAGGATGAGAGCTGATATCTCGGGAACTACGCCGAGTTCCAAGATGAATTTCTTCATCAAGACGGCTTCCTTAGCAGCTTCAGCTGTAGCAATATATTCTGCCTCCGTCGTCGAGTCTGCAGTCGTATCATATTCAACATGAATACAAACTCAGACATGGATTTACAGTCATCTGGATCTGATTGGAAACTAGAGTCTGTGTAAGCTTTAAGCTGTAGGTTCTCTCTTCCATAAAGCAGAAAAAGATCCTTAGCCCTTCGCAAGTACTTAAGGATGCCCTTTACTGCCTTCCAGTGCTCTTCGCCTAGATTTGCTTGATATCTACTAACAATGCTCAAAGCATTGGCAACATCAGGCCGTGTAGATAGCATTGCATACATGATTGACCCTATGGCCAAAGCATAGGGTACCTTATTCATGTGTGCCATCTCCTCAGATGTTTTAGGGCTCATCCCCTTAGATAGGAAAATTCCATGTCTCATAGGAATGAGACATCTCTTGGAATTTTCCATCCTAAACCTTTTGAGGATAGTATCTATGTACATGGATTGAGATAATCCTAGCATCTTTTTGGATCTATCTCGATAGATCCTTATGTCTAGCACATAGGATGCTTCTCCCAAATCCTTCATGGAGAAGGTCTTGGATAACCAAGACTTAGTTGATGTTAACATCCCTACATCATTCCCAATGAGTAAGATGTCATCAACATATAGGACCAAGAAGGTCACAGAGCTCCCACTGACCTTCTTGTAAACACAGGATTCATCTTCATTCTGAATGAAGTTGAAAGATTTGATAGCCTCATCAAATCTTAAATTCCAGCTCCGAGATGCCTGCTTCAATCCATAAATCAACCTCTGAAGTTTGCAAACCTTATTAGGATGAATCATGGAAGTGAATCCTTCATGTTGTACCATGTACACCTCTTCTGACAGGTTTCCATTCAGAAAAGCTATCTTCACATCTATTTGCCAAATCTCATAATCCAGGTATGCAGTAATGGCAATGAGGATTCTGATTGACTTAACCATGGCCACAGGTGAAAATGTCTCGTCATAGTCAATACCTTATCTTTGACGATACCCTTTCGCCACTAATCTAGCCTTGTATGTGTCAATCTGTCCATCTGCACCGATTTTCCTTTTGAAAATCTATTTGCAGCCGATAGGGACTTTCCCTTCAAGTACATCAACCAAGTTCCAAACTTTATTGGTGTTCATGGACTGGATCCCTGAATCCATTGCCTCTTGCCATTTCTCGGAGTCCGCACTACGGATTACATCCTGGTAGGATTTAGGATCTTCATCGTCATCGATACATACCTTAGAGGACCTCTCTGAGACATGTCCAACATATCTCTCAGGTTCTCTTGGTAGTCTACCAGATCTCCGTAATGTCTGTGTTTCACTCTGATTAGGATCAACCGATACAGTCTCATCTAATGAGTTTGTGTCTACGGGTTGTGGTTCTTGGACCTCGTCCAATTCTATTTGGCTCCCACTGTCTTTCTGGAGAAGATATTCTCTTTCTAGAAATACAGCTCTCTTAGCCACTAAGAACCTTTGCTCAGAAGGGTGATAGAAATAATATCTAAATGTCTCCTTTGGATATCCCACAAACTTACACTTATCAGTTCTAGACTCAAGTTTATCACTATCGTTCCTTTTCACATGGGCAGGACACCCCCAAATTTTAATGTGATTAAAATTTGGTTTCCTACCCTTCCATATCTCATATGGTATAGAAGGAACATATTTACTTGAGATCCTATTTAGTAAATAGGCTACAGTCTCTAAGGCATAGCCCCAGAGAGACAAGGGTAGTCCTGACATAGACATCATGGATCGGACCATGTCTAACAAGGTCCTGTTTCTCCTTTCGGATACACCATTGTGATGTGGTGTATACGGTGGAGTCCACTGAGAAATAATTCCATTATCTTTAAGATAAGAAGTGAATTCATGGCTAAGGTATTCACCTCCTCGATCCGATCGAAGAGCCTTAATACTCTTGCCAGTCTGTTTCTCTACTTCATTCTTGTATTCCTTAAACTTCTCGAAGGCTTGTGATTTATGCATCATTAAATACACATATCCATATCTCGAGAAGTCATCAATAAAAGAAATGAAATAGAGATGACCCTCTTTTGCTTCCATGGACATGGGTCCACACACATCCGAGTGTATGAGCTCGAGAAGGTCAGCAGCTCTCTCACCATGTCCACTAAAGGGAGTCTTGGTCATCTTCCCCATGAGACACGACTCACAGGTATCAAATGGCTTGTATTCGAATGAATTCAAATACCCATTTGAGTGTAGGTGAGAGACTCTTTTCTCACCTACATAACCAAGCTTGCAATGCCATAGATATGTAGAATTCACTTCATTAGCATTGGAAACCTGCATAACATTAGAACATGTATCTAATACATAAAGACCATTGACTAATGAACCATTGGCTATAATCAAACCATTATTCATTATAGAGCACTCAGTACTGTTAAAAGCCAATGTATATCCAACGTTATACAAGCCAGATATTGAAATAATGTTCTTAATAATATTAGGAACATAATAACAGTCATTCAGCTCCAGAATGACTCCTGAAGGTAAACTAAGGCGTACAATCCCGACAGCTTTGGCAGAAACTAAAGCTCTATTGCCCATCCTCAGTTCAATCTCCTTTTTGCCCAGCCGCCTTCTATTTGCCAGCACCTGCACAGAGTTGTAGATATGAGATGCACATCCAGTATCCAATACCCATAATGTGGATTCCATATATGACAAATTAAGGTCTATGACAAAAATACCTTCATTTAGAATTACCTTGCAATTCCTTTTCCAATGCCCTGTTTCCCCACATCGAAAACATTTGTCTTCTTTTTCATTCTTCTTGCCCTTCCCTTTGTCAACTTTGGCGAGTTGCTTATCCATGGCCTTTTTCTTTCCCTTCCCTTTGTCACCTTTGGTGGATATCTGGGTGGCCTTCCTTTTCTTGTTGGCCCGGCCAACAATCATTACAGAAGAAGATGGTTTATCTTTCTGCATAGTTCCTTCAGCACTCTTTAACATGTTGAACAGCTCCGGGAGAGTTGCATCAATTCTATTCATGTTAAAGTTTATGATGAAAGAAGAAAAGGAATCGGGTAATGACTGGAGTATAAGATCAATG
The DNA here is from genome assembly GCA_022559845.1 of Amorphophallus konjac. Taxonomy (NCBI): domain Eukaryota; kingdom Viridiplantae; phylum Streptophyta; class Magnoliopsida; order Alismatales; family Araceae; genus Amorphophallus; species Amorphophallus konjac. Next base: position 331,014,643 of record CM040122.1, on the reverse strand, counting down.
CACAGTTCAAGATCTAACTTGAACCCCAGTGCATTGAGTCTCTCTATCCACTCCATCATTTTCAGTACATGAGCCTGTACTGAAACACCCTCTGACATCCGTGTCCTGAAAAGCCTTTTGGAGATATCATATCTCTCAATCCTGCCCTGCTCCCCGAAGAGTTGGTGTAGGTTAAGAAGTATGCTTCTACAATCAGTCTTTTCGAATTGCCTCTACAGCTCGGGAGCCATAGAGGCTAGCATGTAACATTGGGCAAGGGAAGAGTCTTCAGACCATTTGGCATAAGTCATCAACTCGCCCTCGTCGGCATCGGGAGCTGGCTCAGAATGAACCGTGTCCAACACGTAGGCTATTTTTTCGACGGTGAGGACTATGCGTAGATTACGCAGCCAATCCGAGTAGTTCGGTCCAGTCAGTCTGTTGGCATCCAAGATGCCGTGGAGGGGGTTGGACGACGACATTGTAATCTTGATAAGAAATAAAAGATAACTTAGCATATGTTCAAATTCTAACTTAGATGTGATTTTCTATCTTAGTTAGTCCCACTATTTTTCGATCGAACAATATAACCCTCAGTATATAGAACGGGAGATCAACCTAGTGGGTCGAAATTCTAACGAGACTGATGTATGACCTTGTGGAAAGCACAACAAGCCATACATCATCTCAAGGGCAGTCAACAAGCACTTGTATCTAATGCAATATCTGATATTCGACCCCCGAGAAATCATTCCCTTGTGGAAAGCACAACAAGGGATACCCTCGGTTAGATCTAACCACCATTACGATATGGCAATGAGTTCATGATCCGACCCTTGGGGAAAGCACAACAAGGTCGGGTTCAATTCCTCACCCCATTGAGGCCTAGCCTTGGGGTTACATCCCGCCTCCAAGCCCATGAACCTTGTGGAAAGCACAACAAATCCATGAGTTGAAGACGTTCATTAACCCAATAATGATGGAGGGCCACGACGACTCCTAGAGCCACGTTAACCAGATCTAAAATTAAATCGCGAGGGAATTTGATTTTATCTTGATCTCACCCTAGGTGGTAATATAAATATATCAAATATATTTACCGTACGTAGTAGTTAGCACAAAGTAAATGCATCCAATGTACAAATTAAATCGTAAGTGATCATGGACTTTATTCCTAACGCAACTAAGACATCCGGTCCGCTTCCGAAGCAGCTGGATCATCCTCGTTGGGTGTGCTCTGCGCTTTCAAACTCCGACGCCACATTAATTACAACTTTTACATGACACGCAGGCCAACAAAATTTAAATTACATGTCACTAAAATTCCAGCAGCCCTTAGGGCGAGTACAACTATAAAGGGAGATAGAAGTACATAGGAATTTTAACAGAGAGAGAAAAGAGGTTCGCAGACTCCAATTAATTACATTAACCAAGTCCATGATCACTTGCCAACCCATTCATATAAAATCAATCAAGGGTTATTTCTAAAAATAATCCTTATTTTTGGATTTAAAAATGGGATGTGTAAAACAAAAATAGGCTAGCTTTGTTTAACTTTAAAAATCGAAGTTGGATTAACTAAAATTAAACACTTAAGCAAGCCAATGCAAGGTAATTTAAGCAACTCACGTAAAGAACCATCATTTATAACATGAGCATGCATATTTGAATCTAATTCAAATAAGTCAGATAATTGAGATAATTATTTAAATTTAAATTTAGTTATCTAATAATCAAATTTAAAATTAAAATTTAAATATGACAATCATTTAAATTTAAATTCAAACTAATTATCCAATAATTTTATTTGAAAGTAAATTTAAATAATGTAATTATCCTCAATTATCATTTTTCTAAAATTTAAAATTTGAATTTAATAATTATCTAATAATTAAAATTTAAATATTTGAATTTTATACATCTAACTTCAATGAAATTCAAAATCTGAATTTACTAATTATCTAATAATTAAAAATTTGAAAATTGAATTTCACAGAATTACCTTCAATTATTAACCTTTTTATCTCAAAGTCAAAAGATAATTATCTCACCTCATTAAATTCAAAAGTTAAATAAAATTTAAGTTTTGAATTTTCTTTTATGAGAATAGATAATTAATATCCGAGATAAAAAATTTAGATTAATTTAATATGCATTTATATATATATGTATATATATATACTAGCGCAATTAAATTAACTAAAAGAAAGCAATTTTTTTTATTTAAAAAAATACGGTAAACCCCCGTTCGGGCGCGGCCGCCCACACGGACGCGTGGGTAGACTCGCCCGCGTCCGCACGCGGGCGCCCGTTGAGCGGCGCAGTGCGCCCAGGCATCCAAGAAGAACAGAAATGCCCAACACCCCTGTCTTCTAATAATAATTGAAGATTTTAGATTACCCATAAAAATATGGTTCTATACGGCGATAATACACCGACCAGAGCGCCAACTTGGCTCTGAAACCACTGTCAGGTTCCAAACAGCACTGTTCGGGCAACGCAGCAGATAACAAAAAATTATTTACAGAACCCGGCTTCATGGAATCCTATATCCATACTCTAATCGATGCATTAAAATACCCCAACCCCTAACTACGGGTTGCAGATTTCACCTTGCGCTGAACGACGCTGTCCGTAATGCCCGATGCAGAATCTCATGAACACCGAGCCGCACAGAAGCACGGCCTCTAGAGCAGATCCACACGGATCCTCGCGCAGTGACGGTATCCCCCAACCATGATTTTCCCTTTGCTTCCCTTTCTAGAGAGAGAAAGCTTCTAGGGAGAGAGAGAGCAAGAGGGAGGAAGGGGGGAGAGAAAAACTTCTCTTCCCTTTGATGTTAATGCTTGCTTAAGCCAAGGGGGGGGAAGAGTTCTCGTAAGTGGCATATATATAGGATTAGGCCCTTTTTAAAAGAACCCATAAGGACCAAAATCGTATAAATATCCTTTTCATTATTGTACATATATATTAAGCCCCTCTTATATGCCTTTCCAAAAGGATTTCAAGGGAATTAATATATACATTTGTATAATAATAATTCGTCACCCAAGAATCCATTGTGTGTGATCCTCTAGACCCATAGTGTTGTGTAGTGGACAGCGGATCTAGAGGGGAGGGGTGAATAGATCTGCCCCTCTTCTCGCAATGCAATCCTCTATATAGCTAGTTAAAAATAATTACAGCAGAATACAACTAACTTAGCGACGTATAAAACGATTTGCTTAGAAATATGATTTCACAATATGGAGATTGAACCTAAGCATGCATCTAAAACAAATCAATTGCATAATCAAATCACAACATAAAGGATTTTAAGGTGATTCGGACTTAATTCCCAGTCCTACATCCACCTCTTACCAAATTCGGTGAGGCTCCACTAGTGCCACGCACTGAACCGTAAATCGAAAAAACCTCCGATTGCCTTCCTACTAACCACCGGTAGGGACGATATTCAGTTTCAATCGTTTGTATGAAATGAAAAAGAACAAATATGAAAACACTCAATCATCAAACAAGATATAGAATATGCTCAAGAAGAAAAATCTTGTCTGAGATTGCTAGAGCTTGAGTTGGATGCTTCAATGGTGTCTTCTTCCTTGAGAGATGATCTTCCTTAAGTTGATGAAGAAGACTATGGATGTAGCCTTGATCTTCCTTTTGATCTCCTCAAGTTGATGAAGAGTTTGATGCAGTTTAGATCACCCTTAAGAGCCTTGATTGCTTCTTGCTTCCTTGGAGGTTGAGATGGCTTCAGATCTAGGCTTGAATCCCTTGAATGGATGAAGAACTTCTTCCCGGAGTACTGTTCATAGCTACAGTACTCGAAGTCCTCTCACCCTTGTAGCCTCCTTTGATCTCCCTTGGATTCACAAATGATCAACTAGGGTTTCTAACCCTCTTGCATGTGTTTTATAACCTTTGAATGGTCCTTAGACATCTCCCAGACAAGATCCACAATCTATGGAAGATTGGGTGACTTTGGGGTTAAACAAATACAAGGAAAGGGGCTGGCCTCGAGGTGGAAATCGAAGTCAAACATGGCTGCATCGGGGCTGGCAGTCGACCGGAGGTAGGTGGCGGTCGACCGCTACTGAGAAACCTGCAAACGGGCGGTTCCTGGGAATTCCGGTCGACCGCTACTAGGCTGGCGGTCGACCGCTACTGAAAGAGTTGCAATCTGGGGGTTGCTGGCTGGGGCGGTCGACCGCCCCTGTGCTGGCGATCGACCGCCAGCTGGGCAGACCCCGGGCTTTCCCGGGTCGGTCCGTTAACTGCTTTAGCTCCATCGCTTGACTCCTTTAGCAGTCCGTTCATGTCTGTGGCAACACCCTTGACAGTCTTGAAGATTTATTACTGAGTCTTCAATCAAGATTTTGTTCCGGGGGCTCCACCCCCAGAAACCCCCGCAAAGGGCGCTGCCCCCTTGACCCCCCGCGACCTGACCGGGCAGGTCGATCCCCGCGACCTGACCGCGCAGGTCGATCCGCGTGTGAGGGCACAATCATTGAGCTTTCACCTTTGTCATCTCTACTCAATTCCTTGTCCATTCATTGGCATATCTGTCATGAAGAAAATATCACGTATGTCAGTCATATAAGAGTGGAAAACAACAATGACTTATAGTGTTTAGCCATTATCAAAACCAAGAATATCAAATAACTCAAATGACCACATGATAATGTCGAATGACCCAAGTGACCACAAGATGACTCAAATGACCATAGGGGCACAACACATTGTCACTCTAGTTTAAGGTCCATTAACTTCTAATTCCCAATTAGAAGTAAATTAAACTTATTATTCACTTCTACTAGAGCCGAATAATAGTTTAATTTATTCCGAACCTTTGATCACTTTGGGTCAAGCAAATCCGCATGATCCTAGAGGACGCCGCGTTTAAACCAGCCTGTCTGGTACATGTAAGTCTACAGTTGCCGCATCGCTATAATCCCTCGCTCCTTCTATGAGTCTGGTTCGATCAAGGGTATAATTTCTGTCAAACCCCATGATCGTGCCATTTGACCATGACCTCTTTTAAAGTGTATGACGTCCGTTCTAAACGAACTCACACGACCCTGGCCAGGGATTTAATGGAGCGTCAGTGTCATGACCCATTAACTGTCTGATATATACCCGACAGTGAGCGATCCCCTCTTGACCATTGATGATCTTCACACGTATCCTGAAATGGTTAATGACTCGGCAATTCATGACTTATGGTTAAAGTCACTTAGCCAAATAATTAAACCATCCCAGTCCTCGTGTAAGATCCGATCAATGTCTCAGGTCAAAGGACCAACGATGCTACTGAGACCGTTGGATCTTCAGTTGACATTAGGTATAATCAACCATCTGAAGATCCAATAGCGGATCAGTTCAGTGTACATCCTCCAAGGACATACACCTACATATATGTGTTGGTGCCCCGCACCAATGACCATGAGACTAGCCAGTCACACATCATGTGTACTTGTTTAATAGGTAATCAAAGTCCATGAGTGATTACCCTCCAACCAGGAATAATTTAAGGTATGTGTCCATGTAAAGTCAATCTCATTATCGAGATCCCATCTCGAGTTGACTTTATAACCACATATCCTAGGGACATCGTAAAGTAATATATTATCATATTTTTACGCTCAAATACCACTTTATTAATAAAGAACAAGATCATACAACTATTGGGCCTACCCGACCCTAAATTGGCCTGTAGCACACCAATACTAACACGGCCCTCATGGTACGCTATCTAGCCGCCGTGAGAATAATTCTTGAACTAATGGAGTGAAGAAACCATGCCATTGCTATCTATCTTGGATTGTGTGTCTTTATAGAGATACCAATTCTTTCTCCCTTATCATGTTCTAAGAACAAGCACCCATGTACATATGGATGCTTCCTCTTAATGTCATGGCACCCACTAGGGAGCCGATTCCACCTAGTTTTCCATGAGTATCGTGACTGTACAGTCTTGGCCGTGGTATGTCCTTGCTTGAAAATTCTATCCTTGTGATTCTATTCCACAAGATCTACCTTATATTACTACAAAGGTTCATTCCGTTGAAATTCTATATTGTCTATAACTAAAGTGGATGTCGAAATACTTGACTCAATGCTTGCGCATATAAGGGTCCGATCTGGTCCTGGGAGGAGCAACCGAAAGTACTTGTGCCTATGGGAGCTATTATTGATCACGGTGTAGCATTGCACCGAAGTGCATGACTTACTTGATTGGACATTTTCACAAAACTCTTGTACTTGTACTTGACTTGATGTGACATGACATACGTGGCCTGGAAGGGTCTATACTTGCTGCCTTGATAACATGATAGCCAATTCTTGACATGACTTGATAAATGTGCATGCTTGTTCTTCGTGATATAGTTCTCTTGAGATCTTGAAAATTCTTGCTAGTCCATGCTATTACCCTTGCTATACATTCTCTCTAATGCTGTTTCACGCGAGCATGCATAGCTATACTTGTATTCATATAACATGAAGTTTACTTAAAGCAAGCTAGCACTTGAGATATAATTCCTACTGAGCGTTCGCTCACCTAGTGTTTTCCCTTATTTTTTAGGTAATTTCGATGATGAGACTCATTCGGATGGGGATGGACAAGAGTGAAGAGTTTAGAGCCATTCCAACCATCAAGCGTTATCTAGTCCTGTCTTTTCTATTTTTCTTAAGTCAACCATTGTACTTTTATTTTATTGGGTCATAGTGTTTTTGTTAAGAGTTGTAATAGAAATACTTGAAGGTTTATGATTAATAAAGGACTTGGTTATCATTACTTGTGCGCGCTCTGTCTATGTATGTCGAATACACTTACGCTCTGATTGACATGATTGATATAAACTCGTCACGCATCTCCGGGTTCCTTCCGCGCTCGGGACGTGATAGGTACATTCTCCTTACATGATAGTACATTCTTGATTGAAAGGCCAATTTCTATTCTTGCTAGATAATGTTCGTATATTCTTGAAATATCATATCTTCATATCTAGTCTTGTTGCATATTGCTATTATTTTACCGCATGTTTTATCGCACTCTCATTCTCTTACCTTCTAGAGCTAAAACATTAATATGTAAACTATGTCGTTATGTTGACACGAAGATACCTACTAGGCGAGTGCACTCATTCCCTACTTTTCTTAACTTTTCAGGAAGCTCTAGTGGATCAGAGTCGGATCGTTCAAGTGATGGGTCTGAAAGTGATTGAAGAATGAGAAGAGCCCTAGAGAGTTGTCTACTTGAGTCTTATGTCAACTTATAATTGTTCATTGTAATAGGCGGTGAAGTTGATCATGTTATGTAATTTTCTATTTGCTTGAGTCTAGTGAGTCATATTGTCAAGAGAGTCAGTTTCGATTGTAAAATTTGATTATTATTCAATAAAGTTTAAGGATTTTATTTATGGTGTTGTGTACATTGTTTTTGTATATGGCGCTCTAATTGTCTTGCTAGCTAGATGCTTACTTTGTCGACTGTTTATGTTCCCGACTTATTTCTGATGTATATCTCGGGACGTGACAGTTTAGGTGGTATAAGAGCCTAGGCTTATTAAGTCCTAGGAAATTGTCAAGTTATAGGATTAAGTCCAAGGTTCTAAGGATACCCAACATATGAACTAACTTATAGAAATTTCCCAACCTACGTGAGATTGGGTAGAGCTTGGTATAAGATAGTTCTCTACTAAGAATTAACCTCTAGACATGAGAAAAATTAAACCCTATGAATTCTAAGGAAAATGACAAATTATTTATTTTCTCAGGAACCTTATTTTCCCAATGGCTGGAAACCGAGCTAACTGGGAAGCGATGCAGCAAACAGTCCAGGGTCTCACTCAAGCCTTGCAGACAATGGCACAAGAAAGCGCGCGAGCTGGCGTAAGAAATTTACACCGTAACTTTAGGAGTATGAATCCTCCTCGTTTCTTGGGATCATCCAATCCAGATGAGGCTAAGAATTGGATCGACGAGATGGACCGAAAATTTCATGTTATGCAATGCACGGATCAGGAGAAGGTCATGCTTGCTACTTTTCAACTCAACAAAGATGCTCGCACATGGTGGAAAGCCACATCGGCTCATCTACTGAATCCACAAATAAACTGGGAAGAGTTCGTTGAGTTCTTTCTTGAGAAGTATTTCTCGGAGCATATCTGTGAAAGGAAAGCAGCCGAATTTGCCACTCTAAGGCAAAGGATGATGTCCTTGGCCGAATATGAACTATAATGCTCACGGCTAGCACCGTATGCCCCGCACCTTGTCAGCACAGAGCTACTCAAGGCCAATCGATTCATGGATGGATTGAGGCCGATATTCGTCAAGCAGTTAGGTCTGTAAAACATTCAGACTTACTCAGAGATAGTGCATAGGGCTCATCTGTGTGAAAGAACCCTAGAGAAGGTAGAGAAATTCAAGGGGAAAGACGAAGAACCAAGCCGTAAACATGACAAGAGAGAGAGGAAAGGAGAAAAATTCAACATCACGGGAACTTATAAATCTCGTGATAACAAGAAAAGACCTCATAATGGAAAAGGCAATGGCAAGAGGATAAAGGAAGAAGAAAAACAAGTCATAGAGGCTTGCATATTTTGTGAGAAGTTTAGACACTCGGTCAAAGAATACTAGAAGCGTCTCGGCGCTTGTTTACACTGTGGTAGTTGGGAGCACAGAATGCCAGACTATCCCCTCATGAAGGAGCAGCCTTCAAAGAATGACAGAGGACGTAGACGACAAGGTCGTCTAAATGCTGTCATGGACAATGAACCTACAAAAGAGGGTGACATGATCGAAGGTACCATCCTAATCTATTCGCATCTGACTTTTGTCTTATTTGATACCGGAGCATCTCATTCTTTCATTTCCACTACTTTTGCAAAGACATTACCTATTTCATCAGTTCCTTTACCTTCAGACCTAGAAATTACTACACCTTTAGGTTTTGAAACTTAACTCAAATATCACTACCCTAATAATGAGATAACCATAGAAGGTTATAATCTTCCTGTAAATCTCGTATGCCTAGACATGGAAGGCTATGATGTAATCTTAGGTATAGATTGGTTGTCTAAACACTTTGCCGACATTAACTATCATCATAGGATAATCTCCTTCTACAAACTGGACCTTCTGAAATTTTCCTTTCTTGGCATCAAGTATAGGAAGCATCCAATTTTTATTTCATCTCTTCATGCTTGCAAACTCATCTCGCAAGGATGTGAGCTTTTCTTGCTTCCGTCGTTATCACCGAAAATAAAGAACTCATTCTTGAGGAAATTCCTGTTGTAAAAGAATTTTCCAATGTTTTTTCTTCTGAACTACCTGGTTTACCGCCCGCGAGGGAAGTAAACTTTTCTATTGAATTAATTCAGGGAGAAGCACCTGTTTCCAAAGCTCCCTACAGGATGTCCCCCACGGAACTCAAGGAATTGAAGAAATAATTGCAAGAATTATTGGAGAAAGGGTTTATCAGGCCAAGCACATACCCTTGGGGTGCGTCGGTTCTCTTTGTAAGGAAGAAGGATGGATCCCTCAGGTTATTCATTGACTGCCGACAATTGCATCAATTAACAATCAAGAACAAATATCCATTGTCGCATATTGATGAGTTGTTCGACTAGATCTTTGGAGCAGAATATTTTTCAAAGATAGACCTAAGGTTTGATTATCATCAACTGAGGATCAAAGATGAAGACACCCACAAGACTGCATTCCGAAATAGATATAGGCACTATGAATTCGTTGTTATGCCATTTGGGTTAACCAACGCCCCTGTAGCCTTCATACAGTTAATGAACAACGTCTTCAGGCCTTATCTTGACCAATTTGTGGTCGTCTTTATAGATGACATTCTCATGTATTCCAAGACACAATAATAGCATGAAGAATATCTAAAGATAGCTTTGCAAGTATTAACAGAACACCAACTCTAAGTGAAGCTTAATAAATGTGAATTCTGACTAAATGAAGTTTCATTCCTTGGTCACATCATTTTGAAAGAAGGTATCTTTGTGGATCCTTCTAAGGTGGAAGTTGTCAAGAACTGGAGCAAACCAACAACTATGACTGAAATCAGGAGCTTTCTTAGTCTAGCAGGTTACTATAGGCAGTTCATAAAAGATTTCTCAAAAATCACCGTTCCTCTGACCAGACTAATAAGAAAGGAGAATCCTTTTATATGGACAATAGAATGTAAGGAGAGTTTCTTGACTCTCAAGGAACATCTCACTACAGCACCTGTGCTAGCAGTGCCAGTTGAAGGTGGTGATTTCGAGGTCTACATCGATGCATTAGGCATATGCCTCGGTTGTGTTCTAATGTAGCATGTTAGGGTAATATGTTATGCTTTGAGACAGTTGAAGCGAGATGAAGAGAATTACCCAGTGCACGATCTAGAACTTGCCGCATTTATCTTCGCCCTGAAGATATGGAGACATTGCCTCTACGAAGAGAAATTCATGGTATTCTCAGATCACAAAAGTCTGAAATATCTCTTCTCCTAAAAGGAACTAAATATGAGGCAAAGAAGGTGGAAGGAGTATCTTAAAAACTTTGACTTCTCCATTCAACACCACCTAGGAAAGGCTAATGTTGTAGCTGATGCACTCAGTAGAAAACCCATGGCAATCTTATCTAGCCTCAGGATGGGTATGACAAATCTCTTAGAAGATTTCACCAAGTTGACTCTGGACATAGACACGGAAAGTGAAAGGTGTATCATCACCAACATCCGGTCACCACCTACATTAATAGAAGATTTAGTGAAGCTGCAAGAAAATGGCCCTACTCTGATTGAGATCAAAACCAGCATTGATCAACGGCCAGATTTTTCTGTCACGACTGATGAAAAATTATTATTCTGAGGTTGGATCTGTGTACCAGATCATGCAGAGACAAAGAAGCTGATTATGGAAGAAGCTCATAGGTCGCGATACGCGATTCACCCTGGAGCTACCAAGATGTATCAAGACCTAAAGGGGAATTTTTGGTGGCCCAATATGAAGAGAGAAGTGGCAAATTTTATTTCTCGCTGCTTAACTTGCCAAAACATCAAGGCGGAACACCAAAAGTCTGCTGAAAAATTACATCCCTTGGAAATTCTCGAGTGAAAGTGGGAAAGCATAGGGATGGATTTCATCATGGGTTTGTCAAAAATAAGAGGCGGACATGATAGAATATGTGTGATAATTGATCGACTAACAAAGTCTGCACCCTGCCCATTAAAAGTCGATGGACCGTAGATGAATTAGCAGCATTATATATCAAGGAGATTGTTGGACTACACGGAGTCCCTGAAATGATAATATCTGACCGAGACCCGTGATTCACATCACATTTCTAGAAAGGTCTACAACATTCCTTAGGGACAATACTAAATTTCAGCACAATATTTCATCCCCAGACTGATGGCCAAATAGAAAGAACAAACCAAGTAGTGGAAGATATGCTCAGGGCTTGTGCTATAGATTTTGGTGAAAGTTGGCACGACCATTTGTCTCTAGTCGAGTTCGTCTACAACAATAGCTACCAAGCTAGCATTCAAATGGCACCGTTCAAGACACTATATGGAAGAAGTTGCCGTTCACCAATTTGCTGGAATGAATTTGGGAGAAACAACTTCTAGGCCCGGAACTAGTCAAGAGTACAACAGAAAATGTACAACTTTTCAGAGAAAGGCACCAAATGGCACAATCAAGACAAAAGGCATATGCTGATAACAGAAGAAGAGACCTAGAATTTTAAATTGGAGACCACGTGTTCCTCAAGATTTTCCCAGGTCGTGGAATCAAAAGATTCGGCATCAAGGGCAAGCTTACTCCAAGATTTATTGGCCCTTTTGAAATTCTAGAAAGGGTTGTTTGCCACCTCAATTATCTAGAGTACATGACGTGTTCCACGTCTCAATGTTAAAAAGGTACATTCATGACCTATATCATATTATAAGTCATGACGATCTTGTGATACAAAAGGGCCTGACGTACGAGCAAAAGCCACATAAAATACTTGATCGTGAGATACGTTAGCTCAGAAATAAGACCATTCCCATGGTAAAGGTCCAGTGGAGTAAATGCCTGGAGCAAGAAGCTACATGGGAAATAGAAGAAGTAATGCACAGAAAATTCTCAGAGCTGTTTGACTATAAGTAAAACGCACCTCCAAAATCTCATGCAATAAATTTGAGGACCAAATTCTTTTAAGTGGGGGAGGGTGTAGCACCCCTGGTAATTTTTTAGATTGTTTACAAATTAAATAGTTAAGCATTTAATAGGCTTAAAGACTTAAATGGGCTAATTAATGGATAATAAGTTAAAGCCTTGGATAAAAGGCCTAGGTATTAACTAAATGATTGCACCCACTTAAAAGAGGCCTTAAAACCTAAGTTTGAGCCTTTTGGCCCATGCCCAAACCCTAGAAACATAATAGTATTAAGTTCCCTAATTAAAATAGGGAAATAAGGGATAATTAGAAGAGGAATTAGGATAAAACTTAAACTTCGAAAAGCCAGGGAAGGTCCCAGTCTATCGCGTGACCGCTACTTGCAGATCACGGTCAAGACCCAACCGCTACCTGGTTTCGAGAACAGAAAGAGATAAACAATAGAAAGTTCAGATTTTTATCCATGAGTTGGCCATGGTTCGATGTGATCTATAGAGGATACCTACCCAGAGTTGAGTCTCTCCAGATGATTTTGATGACAAAAAAACCCCGGTATTATAATCTAAGTAATAACTTTGTTAAACTACTTTCAAAGCCTTCCTTAATCATGCAAATGCCCAAATCTACCATGCTTCAAGAAATGCCATGGTTACGTTCAAGCAATTCATAGTGATTGGAACAGGATATAGTCATACGATAATTTACTAACGGATTATGATTCATTGGCTAACTCCATTGAAATTACAGATTTTCCAGGTAGCGATCGACCGCCGATCAGGGGTCGGTCGACCGATTTTCCCAGCGTTGAAAGCCTCCTTTCGTGTAAAATTTCGGTCGACCGCCCCCTCCTGCCAGTCGACCGCCAACTTCGAGGCAGCAATTATTGACTTTGGTTCTTCAACGTGGGAAGCCCCTTTCATTGGGTTTGTTTAATCCCAAAGTCACCAGAAATGCCATGATTTATGGATCTGGTTCCTGGCTTGTCCCTTGACCATCCAAGATCTATAAAAACATCATATTGGAGTCAAAAACTCTAATCACTCAAGGGAGATCAAAGGAGGCTATCAAGGAGAGAAAGAGTGCTGCTACTGTAGCTCCGTGAACAGTGCTGCGTCCAGAAGTTCTTCATCCAAGAGCAAGGTTTTCAAGATCATTTGCAAGCCATTCAAGTGAAGATCAAGCTGTGGAGCAAGCTTCATCCAAAGCAATCTTCATCCACTAAAGGGGAGCTTTAGTTTGAAGTTTTTCTTTTAGTGTTCCTCCTTCCATTTTTGTTAAGATTCAAGTGTTGTTATTTGTAATCTTCAAACATTTGTGTGTGTGTAGATCTCTTTAGATCCGTGTGTGTGTGTGTGTGCTGTTTTCCGTTAGATTCAATGTGGTTTGGTGCTTCTGCACCATCGTGGGAGTTTCGAAATCACACGAGTGTGTGTGTGTGTGTGTTTTGATCTTGTAACCATTTACAAGATAGTGTGTGAATCCTCACATATCATGAGGGGTGGATGTAAGTTGCCGTTGTTGTATCCGAACCACCTAAAAATTGCGGTCTCTTATGTGGTTTGATCCCTTTCTCCTATCTCCATTATGTGCATGTTCGCATAGTTTAATTAATTGCATCAGATAATTTCTTCATTTAGATCTAGATTAATTGATCACTCTCTAATAGATCTCTGGTATATCAAAAGCTGGATTCGGACCGACATGGTCAGTCTTGTCGGAAAGATAACATCTTGCGTGAGAGAATCCTCAGATTCCGTAGCTCCGCCTAGTACCAAAGAGTTATTGTAGTGGTTGATTTTAATAGATCTATTACCTTTTGAATCAAATCTAATTTGATAGTTGCTACTTCATTATACAAACTTTAAATTGGTTAAAGCTTTTCGAATATTTGTTATCACCCAATTCACCCCCCTCTTGGGTGTCATTGATCGCGGGACTTCAATTGGTATCAGAGCTAAGGCTCTATCTCTTTCAGATCTAACGATCTAGAGTAAGATCTAGATCAATGGCAAACAAGGGTATGATACCTGAGGGTCATTCCATCCATCGTCCTCCAAACTTCGATGGCTCGAATTACTCCTATTGGAAAAATAGAATGCACGTTTTTCTGAGAGCCCAAGAGTATGAGATCTGGAGGGTGGTGGACAAGGGACCATATGAACTTTCCAAAAATGAAGATGAATGGTCCCCTAAGGATAGTAAGAAATCCACTGTAAATTTCAATGCTATGAACATTATGCAATATGCTATACATCCTAATGAATTTTCTCGTGTATCCATGTGTAGTTCAGCAAAGGAGATGTAGGAAAATTACGGCTTATCTATGAAGGAACCTCCAAGGTCAAGGAGACCAAGGCCAACCTACTCGTTAGAGACTACGAGCTATTCAAGATGAAATCTAAAGAATCCATCTCTGAGATGTTCGCAAGGTTAACTGAGATCACAAATGGTCTCAAGAGTCTCGGAAAGAAATACACCAACTCCGAGCTCGTGAGAAAAGTGTTGAGATCTCTCTCATCCGCGTGGCACACCAAAGCTACTATCATTAAAGATTCAAAGAATCTATCCACACTCTCTCTGGACTAGCTCATAGGGTCACTCATGACCTATGAGATAAACATCAAAAGAACTGCTGAGGAGAAAACCAAGAAGAAGAAAACAGTGGCACTGAGAGCTCACCGATCTGATGATGATTCCCAAGAAGAGGAATCCAGCGAAGGGAGCAATGAAGAAGAAGACCTCGCCATGCTGACCCGTCAAGTGAAGAAATTTTTGAGAAGAAAGAATAAATTCCAAGGAAACTTCAGAAGAGAGCAAAGAAAGCCCGTTCAAACCAAGGGCAAGCCAAGCAAGCCCAACAACGTCATTTGCTATGAATGCAAGAAGTCCGGACACATGAGAGGAGAGTGTCCAGATCTGAAGAAGAAGTTCAAGAAGAAAAAATTCAGGAAGCCAAAAGCAATGGTCGCTACATGGAGCGATGAAGAGGAAGAGCTGTCCGAAGAAGAGCTCGGAGAGCTCATGGAAAGCCTGTGTCTTATGGCACACGAAGATGATGCAACAGAGGTAAATTCTTATCCTGATTTTATTTCCAATGAACAATGGGAGTCAGAATATGAAAAGCTCTATTCAAAATACAGAAAAATCAGATCTGAAAATAAAACTCTCAAAAATAAAATTGATGACTTATCACATGAGGGTATCTTTGTTAAATTTGAGAAATTAGAACAAGAATGGTTTGAGTTAACAGAAGAAAAAGAAACCTTACTTCAAACGATTTCAGATCTTGAAAAAGTCAAAGAGGAGATATCATGTAAAATGTCTGAAATTGAAAAAGTCTGTGAAAAGCTTAAGAGTGAAAAAGAAATTCTGACATCCTCCATTTCAGAAACTAAAAATAAAAATGTGAGCTTGAATAAAGAGGTGACTGACTTGTAGTTCATTCTCTCTAGGTTTGTCAAGGGCAAACAAAATTTAGATAACTTGTTGGGAGTTAAAGTTAACTTCCATAAGGAAGGATTGTGATATACTCTCCAAAATAAAAAATTCTTTGAGCATAAGACCACTACATCTTATGTGGATGAAAAAGGAAATGATTGTGCTTCATGTTTATACTTTAAGCCAATATATGTTCAACCAAAACCATGCCAATTTCCAAGAAGATTTTCAAATGTCAATTGCTTTCATTGTGGTCGTTTTGGTCATGTTATTGCTCACTGTTGGTTCAGACAAGACTCACATAATCATGCTACTTGGATAAATAAAAGACATGTGTAGAACTGGACTAACTCCTATAGACCCAAATTGATTTGGGTACCAAAAATAATTGCATGAGAATGTTGCTTCTTGTAGGTATATCTTGAAGCTAGGGGGAGTAAATGGTACTTGGATAACGGCTGTTCAAGGCATATGACAGGGGACAAGAAAGTGTTCTCTACACTTCAAGACAATGATGGAGCATCAGTTACTTTTAGAGGCAAAGACAAAGGTAAAATCATTGGGATTGACAACATAGGTAAGAATTCTGAATTTCTTATTGAAGATGCACTTTTTGTTAAAGGTTTAAATCACAATCTGTTGAGCATAAGTCAATTGTGCGATAAGGGCTTTAAAATTATTTTTGATGAAACCCATTGTATTGTCATGAACAAGAACACAAATGAGATCAAATTCATTGAAAAAAGAAATAATAATGTCTACACTGTTGATATTGATGATGTCTCTTATGATGATATGTGCTTAGTAGCAAATAATCATGGAAATGCATGGCTATGGCACCGAAGACTAGGTCATGCTAGTTTTGGAGTAATCTCCAAGTTGTTTAAACATGACTTGGTGAATGGTTTGCCAAAATTAAAATTTGAAAGTGATAAAATCTGTGAGGCTTGCACAAAAGGTAAGCAAGCACGTATATCTTTAAAAAATAAGAACATTGTTTCTACCTCTCGGCCTCTGGAATTGTTGCATCTTGATTTGTTTGGCCCAACTAGGACATCCAACCTAGGAGGTAAATCCTATGGTTTTGTAATTGTTGATGACTATTCCAGATTTACATGGGTGTTATTTCTGTCCAATAAAAATGATACATTGATGGAGTTTCAAGTATTTTGTAAGAAAATCTAAAATGATAGAGGTTATCTTATCACTACCATCTAGAGTGATCACGGTGGTGAGTTTGAAAATCATGACTTCAGCAATTTTTGTAAAGAGCAGGGATACACACATAATTTTTCATCACCAAGGACGCCTCAACAGAATGGAGTGGTGGAGAGAAAAAATAGAACCCTGATAGACATGGCACGGACCTTGTTAAGTGAGAATTTCCTACCCAAATACTTTTGGGCCGAGGCGGTAAGTACAACGTGTTATATCATCAACAGGGCAATGGTAAGGCCCATCTTGAAGAAAACTCCTTATGAACTCTATAAGGGTAAGAAACCAAATATTTCTCATCTTAAACCCTTTGGATGTCCATGCTTCATTCTGAACAATGGTAAGTCTAATCTAGGCAAGTTTGATGAGAAAAGTGACAAAGGAATTTTCCTAGGTTATGCACTTAACTCTAGAGCTTATCGATTGTTTAATAAGAGGACTTTGGTTGTTGAAGAAAGTCCTCATGTGATTTTTGATGAATCTGAGTTAAAATTAACCAACCAATCTATTCCAATTGTGGATGCAGATGAAGATCCCAAACGTTCAAATGATGCTAAGGCCAAGGATAAACCAACTGAAGGGAACCCCAGCAAGAGTAAAGAGGATGAAGATCCTTCAATTGAAACACTTCAAGAGCAATAAGTGCAACATCATGACTTGCCCAGCTTCTCTACGTTCTTAAAGGATCATCCAGCTGAAAACATAATCGGTAATCCTCAAGATGGGGTAAGAACTAGGTCTTCACTAAGGCTAGTAGAAGCATAGGATTTGATAGCCTTAATTTCACAAGAAGAGCCTAAGGATATTCATGAAGCTCTTCAAAATGAATCATGGATTCAGACTATGCATGAAGAGCTACACTAATTCGAAAGGAACAAAGTGTGGACTCTCGTGCCGCGTCCTAAGAATCATCCTACAATTGGAATCCGTTGGGTTTTCATAAACAAGTTAAATGATACGGGATTGGTTGTTAGTAACAAGGCCCGGCTTGTAGCCAAAGGGTATAACCAGGAGATGGGGATTGATTTTGATGAGTCCTTTGCACCGGTTGCTAGACTAGAAGCAATCCAGATCCTTTTGTCTTATGCTTGCTCATTAAACTTTAAATTATTTCAAATGGATGTTAAATCTGCCTTTCTTAATAGGTACATCAAAGAGGATATTTTTGTAGAGCAACCTCTAGGTTTTGAAGATTCAAAGCATCCAAAGCATGTGTACAAGTTGCAGAAGGCCTTGTACGGGTTAAAGTAAGTACCAAGGGCATGGTATGAAAGGCTCATTTCATTCCTCATGGCAAATGGCTTCAAAAGAGGTAAGGTTGACCAAACACTCTTCACGAGAAAATCTGGTAAAGACATCTTAGTAGTTCAAGTATATGTGGATGACATTATTTTTAGAGCTACTAACAACGTCTTATGTAAAGAATTTACAGAAATCATGCAAGGAGAATTTGAGATGAGCTTAATGGGTGAACTGAATTTCTTCCTTGGATTGTAGGTAAAGCAAACACCGAGGGTATTTTCATCAATCAAGCTAAGTACACACTGGAGCTGTTAAAGAAATTTGGGATGGCTGAAGCGAAACATTTGTCAACTCCTATGGCCACAACCTCGAAGTTAGACAAAGATGAAAATGGTAAAATAATAGATCCTACACTGTTTCGAGGTATGATCGGATCACTACTATATCTCACAACATGCTGCCCAGATATTCAATTCAGTGTATGTCTTTGTGCTCATTTTCAGTCATGTCCTAAAGAATCTTATCTAATAGCTGTTAAACACATTTTTTGATATTTAATTGGCACCATAGACTTTGGCTTGTGATTTCTCATTGATAGTTCATTTGATTTGATTGCATACACCGATGCAAATTATGCCGGATGCATTGTAGATCGCAAAAGTACTAGTGGGTACTATCAGTTTCTTGGTGGGTGTCTAGTCTCATGGGCCTTCAAGAAACAACATTCAGTAGCTCTCTCAACGGCCGAGGCTGAATATGTAGCCGCCGGAAGTTGTAGAGCCCAAGTACTTTGGATCAAAAACCAATTGCTTGATTTGCATATTGAAATGAAATGTGTGCCAATCTTATGTGACAATACCAGTGCAATCAACTTGTCAAAAAACTCTATTCAACATTCTAGGACAAAGCACATTGACATTCAACATCATTTTTTGAGAGATCATGTAGGAAAAGGGGTCTTTGAATTGAATTTCATTGACACACACAATCAACTAACTGATATTTTCACAAAACCCCTAAACCGGGATCAATTTAGCAAGATAAGAGGAGAACTTAGGATGTGCAAGGGCGAGAGCATACATACATAGGTCTGCACTTAGGATAAGAATTACATTTGTAGAAACTCATATGTATCAAGGGTAGATCAACATGCATATTGTATATATTTACTTTTAATACCTTGTGTGTTCACATACACTCCTGCATGCTTGAATGTATTTATTTATATATAGCCCTCCTTGAAAAATATTTCTAAAGCCATACATTCCTTGGTTAAATAATTGTGGACTCAGTGATGCCGGACCTAAGGAAATTTCTGAGGGGGAGTTAGAGAACTTTCCTCAAATCTCCATCTCCTCTCCTTCTCTCCACTTCATAATGTTGGTTCCAATCAGAAGGTCAGATGATGGTCCCCCCATATATAAAAAAATAAAAAGGAAAAGGAAAAGAAAATAAAATAAAATAAAAAGAAATAAAAAATATGTAATGGGGATTTTTGTGGCCTAGCGGTCGACAGCCGCTCCCGCACCGGTCGACCGGTGGTGCGAACTAGCCCGGCCGGACCTCAACTGAGCCATCATATATAAGGGGTCCTAACACCCATTCTCTCATTCTATCACCCCCACTCTCTTTCATATCCCATTTCCTAACCCTAGATCCACATTTTCTCACCTCCCAAGCCTCTAAAACTCATCATTTCTCCATCCGCACAAGATCCGGCGTGTTCATCACGGTTTCGAGATGAACTCCATTCGGCCGTTCGTGGATTCGTGGAGCTACTTCTTAGGCTCCAGATTGTGGAGAAGGCTATTGCAAGCCCCTGGAGTGTCTTTTGGTCCATCTTCATTCCCCAGGACGAGAGTCATCATTTCAAGGGTTTCCAGCGGGTCTTCTAGTTCGGGATGCCGCCTAGATGGAGTTCTCGACGTTCTGCCCAAGGGGAAGCTAGTGGCCAGAGACGAGAGGCCCCGGCTCCTCCACCACAGCGAGCACCTGCACCTCATCGTGCACCCCGGTTGCCTCCTCGTCCTATTATCGACCCTCGACTGGTCGACTTTCTGAGGTGAACGAGATTTTGCCCGATTTATGTGTTGTCTTTGATATTCAACCAGAATGGACTGATTTTGTCACTAGATATACCCGATATTATCCCAATCTAGTACAGCAGTTTTATGAGAATTTGATCGTAAGGAATGAGAAATTATTTACAGATGTTCAAGGGGTTGAGATTCATATTACTCCGGATCTATTTGAGAGGGGCTTAGGAGTTGTGGCTAGAGGAACCGACATGGTTTTTGGTCATGGAGCTGTTGAGGAAACTTTTCTTGCTATGACCAGTTGTGATTACGTGCATGGTGTCAGCAACTTAATCGAATTGAATGTAAATCATTTTCCACCATTGCAGCGTATATTGCACCATATGTTTACCTCTCTCATTTATCCAAAGAGTGGCAGCAGAAATGAAATGGCAGAGGTTCACAAGTTCCTATTTTACAATGTTATGAATGTGATTCAAGTCAACATGGGTCACCTTATGACCACTCTCATTGGAACTTGCCGAACCAATTTGCGGAGATCCTTGCCCTATGCTTCACATTTGACCGGCATATTCATTCTTGCTGGGATCAATTTGGCAGATGAATAGCTCATTTATGTTCGACAGGATGATATATATAATAAGCATAAGATCTTTACAGACTTTGGATATTACTATAGTCCCGATGGTGAGTTACGTCGAGATGTGCCTACTTATGGAGAAGAAGTTGATAGTGAGGAAGAGCAGGAACAAGAGCAGCAATAGGATCAAGGGGATGTCCCCCCTCCATTTCAGGTTAAGGAGAAGCCTCCTCCACCCTCACCTCATCATATGGATCCCGAGATGCCTCCTCCACCATAGTTCTGTTGTGCCCCTATGGTTTTGATGATAGCAAACACTATAAGTCACACTGTGTTTGTATGAAAGACTGAATGAGCATGATTGAATGAGCATCTGGTTTTTGCATGTTATATTGCGTACAACTTCATCAGGGTGCATGGCATTTCATCGAACAGATCAAGGTCAATGCTACTATAGACAGCATGCATTCAAGGTCTGTGCACTTCATGATAGCCAGCTTAGATAAGGTCTGTGCATTTCATGATAGCCAACTTAGACAAGGTCTGTGCATTCATGATAGCCAGCTTAGACAAGATCTGTGCATACATGTTCAAGTCTGCGTCACCTGGATATAGGTTTGTGCATATGGTGAAAATAGGGTCAAGGTCGGTGCATATGTGAGTATTTTGCACACAAGTCAGTGCACATTCGAGTCTGTGCATATAGCTATGTGCATGGTTGAGGTCTTAGCATATCACTGTTCACATGCATATAAGGTATAGGCCATCCTGCACATACACGGTCGGTGCAAGTCTTGTCTTAGGCAATAAAAGGTCGGTGCACTTCTTGCTGCTGCACGCTTGCACATAGTCGGTGCAAGTTCTGTCATACGACCTCGGTGCATGTTGATGTCAGTTCATATCTAGGTCAGTGCAGGGTTGTAGTCGGTGCAACTTTTGTTGATGCACGCGTAGAGTCTGTGCAAGATAACTCTGGGCACTTTATGTTGCATAGCGCATGAGGTCTATGCATGTGCATAGCTAAGTCAGTGCAACTTTCATCTCTGGCTCGATTAGTTCTGTGCAATGTTTGTACTCTGCGTATTCATAGTCAGTGCATCTGTTGGCCATGTACTGGAATCAAGTCTATGCATATGCTTGCATGTAAACACTGAGTCCGTGCATGTGTGTGTGTGTAGTTTGTGCATTTCTTAACTCTGCATTTAGGTTATGTCTGAGCATACTCTCTTGAATAACACCTACTGAGCTCGTGCACACTAGCTTGTACGCCCTATTAAGTCTATGCATTTGACTGCTGTGTGAACAGATTTTCATATGGTTGAGCTTCAAAGTCGAAGCATCCCTTCTCTGCACGAGCAAGTCAATGCAACGTCTTTGCCAGTACGACTACTCTAGTAAGTCGGTGCAATGCCTTCGCCAGCACAACCAGGAACAACCAACTAAGTCGGTGCATGCATTTATATGGAACTTAAGCACGCAAGTGATCAATTTAGGAAAACCATGTTTCGAGCATCTTATGTGCACCTGAGTACCTTACTTACGAAGATCAGAAGAACGGGAGCACGCGATATAAGCAAAACAATCAAATGGCACTTGATCTAAGACTGATCATTATTCTAAGAAGCTGCCACGTGGATAGCTAAACGATGGAGATTCTGAAACGTGGCTGAAAGATTCCTGAAGCTTCCTGGCGGAAACGTTCTCTCCACACGCCTAGGGTGTAAGCTAGTGGGCCCCAGACTAAAGCCTTATATAAGACCTGTCTTCTGCGTAAAGGGAGTAACGCTGAACAGAAGACATCTGAGCGCAGCCAGAGAGAAGAGTAAGAGAGCTAGCAGAAGAAGAAGAAAGAGAGAGCAGAAGAGAAAGAAGAGAGTTCGAGAGCTAGAGAGAGGAAAGAGAGGCAGCAGAAGAGAAAGAAGGATAGAGAGAGAGATAGAGAGTTCAAGGAGAAGAAGAGAAGCTTCATTAGAAGATCTGTCCCTACTGGAATCTGGATCAAATCCAATCCAGTCAGCTCCATGGGAGCCACATCTGTGTTGATATAGTTTACAGCTTTCAGTTGCTGTGTTTTCTTATCTTTTGTTTTCTTTTGAATCTTTCTTCAAGCTGTTAGTCAGCAGAGCAAGCTGTGTCGCTCAGCGGTAGCATAGGATTGGTTCCTCTGGATGGCTAAGCTATATTGCCCAGTGAATGGCGAAGCTGTAAGGCCCAACAGTTGAAGCTGTGAATCAGCGGTTTGTAGGCAAGCTGTGTCGCCCAGCGGTTTTCAAGCTGTTTGGCAGTGGAATCCACACTCTGGTTTAAGTGTGGGGTGGATGTAGGTCTAGAGGACTGAACCACCTAAAAATCTTCTGTGCAGTGGCTGGTTTGTTCTTTTGATTCCGCTAGATGCATGCTTAGGATCGTGATCTAATTGCATATCTGTTGAGTGGATCGTGATCAGTTTGCAATTCAACTGCATATGTGCTATTTGAACAATTGTTATCGAGCATCTTCTTAGGACAACAATTTGTCATTCCGTGGGTCGTTCTGTCAAACGAGTCTATTAGTTTTATTTCCGCAATAGTTATCTAATCTGAGTTTTATCTACTCAGTTTTTGGAGCAAATTTTTAAGAGGGATTCATTCACCCCCCCTCTGAATCTGTCTGCACCTATCATATTGACCTATCAAGTTCTATCATGGAGAGTCCTCCACTCAGGGATCCACACAGCACTCTTGGGTAGATTATGAGACTTTTGACAGATGGTTTTCTGGACTAGAGACTCGTGTGGACACTTTTGGGGATCGACTTTCTACCTTTGGGGATCGCGTCGACACTATGGGTAATGTGATTGACACCATCCCAAGTCGCATAGATTCCTTATCAACTGTTCTGGATACCCTCTCCACTCAAATTGCCATGTTGTGTCCCCTAGTTTTGATGATAACAAATCATAAATCATTAGTTGATATTTATGGAATATCTAACATGTTTTGGTTAAATGAATAGACTAAACAAGTGCAGGAGAGTTTCCTTAAGCTGATGTCTCGACACCACCTAATGATGTCTTGACACATCTAGAAAAGATTATGTTGATATGCTAACGGTTGAGCTCCAGCATAAAAGCATGTGTCGACACATCTAGCCAATGTCCCAACAGCTCCAGAAGAAATCAAGCTGAAGCCCTTCTGTCTGACCTCTGGATTAATCGATGTCTCGACACACTGAGTGAAAACTGTCGACACACTTCAAGACTCAATTCACTATGGCGGACGTGTCTCGACACCTTTGTGTAATGACTCGGATCATGGAGTTTAATGTGTCGACACCTTCGTGTGGCAACTCTGCACATGACGCACATGTCTCGACACCGTTCGACGATGTCTCGACATAGTCATGGTGTCATCTCGGAACCAAGTACACATGTCCCGGCACAGCAGTGTGACGTCTCGACACATCAGCCGCGGATCTTCAAGGTTTCAATAGATGTCTCGACACACTGTGTGTAAAGTGTCGACACATTAGTGTTCGACCAGAATGGTTCTGAAACCAATTGAAGCTGTCTTCAAGATATTCAATGGGATGTCTCGACACACTGTGTGGAAAGTGTCGACACATTCTTGTTCGACCAGAACGAGTCTGAAATCGATTAAAGCCATTTTCAGGATCAGAACTTGTCCTGGAGGATCCGTTCACTCTGAAAAAAGTTGTCAAAGAGGCTACTTTATCAGAGGACTATGGTCTGGCAGAGAAATCTCCTGAAAGGACTGTACTTTTACTGATATTGTCTCCTACCTACCCACATATCTACAGACTTGATAGAAAAAGTGTCAACTATGCAAATGGGAGTAAATCAAATAATGTGGATGTGACATTCTGGGTTTAGCTTGAAAAGTGGACAACGTTGGTGTCGCCGACTCTGACCAAGATATCAGGAGCATGAGCTGCATTTCGACAGTAGTGCAAGCAAGAGGAAAAATGAAAAGCAAGAAGCTTGCTGATGAAGCCATCTCCTTCCTGATGATGCTGGCATGAGTGCAACAAGAAGAAGACGATCCTCTTCCTCACCATGAGAGGTCTCTAAGCAAGTAGGAGGTTTTCGTGAAGCTCTGTCCAAAACCCTTGAAAGCTAAAAACTAGATCATCCTTCTCTCGAAAGGGTTACTGTGAAGAACTAAGAAGAACAAGAAGAAAGCCAAGGACCCCTCAAGCTCTTTCCCAAACAGAAGACTTCTTTCTCATTGTGCTTCATTACGATACTCTATCTGGCTGCTTCATTTTTAGTTTATTTTTCTTCAAAACACACTCTATCTCATTTGCTCCCTACCTGCGAGTAGGAAGACAGACGGTGTGGACACCGGTCTGTGTGTTTTGGGTTGTGATCCCTCAATCTGTGTGGCAGCGGAGTGTGAGAGTGTATCTCTCAGTTAGAAGCTGTGAATCAGCAGTTGTGTGTTGGCACCAGGGAAGCCTCACCTTGTTGTGTGAGGGGTGGACGTAGGTCTCTAGATTGAGACCGAACCACCTTAAAGATTGTGTCTTGTGGTTTGCTTTCTCTCTTGTTCCAACCATAGAAGCTTGGTATGACCGTTCACGGATATCAAGTGTGTATCCAACTTCTTAGCTATTAACGAATATCTGTCTTACTATCATTTGTGTTAGATCTATTTTCTATTTTCGCAAAGAAGGGCAAAAAGGGACTGATCTATTCACCCCTCGCCTCTAGATCTGCCTATCACCACTCAACACGTGGTATCAGAGCTAGTCTCTCTGTATGTGGTCAAATGACCTTGAGAGAACTGGTGATATGACCACTAAGAGTCCTATGGCCGAAGGTCATTCCATAAATAGACCTCCCCTTTTCACTGGGACAAATTATCCTTACTGGAAAAATCGCATGCAGGTCTTCATTAGAGCCCAGGATCATGAAGTCTGGCGAGTCATCAGCAAGGGACCATTTGAGCTACCTCCTGATGAAGATACATGAACTAAAGAACAGATCAGGCAATCAACTCTAAACTGGGGTGCCAAGCACATCATGCAGTGCTCCCTTCATCCAACTGAGTACTCAAGGGTGTCAACTTGCACCACTGTAAAAGAAATATGGGACCGCCTTGAGGTAATATATGAAGGGACACAGCAGGTACGTGCAACCAAAGCTAACATGTTGGTATCTGAATATGAGAAGTTTAGAATGAAATCTGATGAGTCCATTTCGGACATGTATGCTAGGCTAACTGTGCTCACTAATGGCTTGACTGAGCTAGGTAAGACCTATTCTGAGCAGGAGATAGTAAGGAAGATTCTGAGATCACTAACTCCTATTTGGCATACAAAGGCCACAATGGTTGAAGAATCAAAAGACTTAACTACCATTAAAGTAGAAGAACTCATAGGGTCCTTGATGACCTATGAGATGAATCTGAAGAACAAAGAGGTTGAGGTAAGTAAAAAGAAGCCTCTGGCTCTTAAAGCTGGACCAAGCTCCAAGGATTTATCTAAAGATGAAGAGCCTTCAAGCAGCAACACTGAAGAAGATGAAGTTGCTCTATTGACAAGAAAGTTCAGAAGATTTCTAAGAAAGGAAGGTACAGACTTCACTAAGAAGAAGCCCCAGGTAAAAAGAGGTTTCAGGCCAAGACCTGAAAATGCTAAAAAGTCTGAAAAGCGTGTATGCTACTCTTGCAGGAAACCAGGACACATAAAGTCTGAATGTCCGGAAGGAGCTAAGAAAGCTATGCCCATATGGAAGAGCAAGAAGAAGCAGGCCATGGTATGCACTTGAAGTGATGAAGAAGAGGAAGAGACTGAAGATAACTCCTCGGAAGAGGAAAAAGATGATCTTTGCCTAATGGCCAAAGGAGAAAATGACAACGAGGTGAGCTCTCCCATTGAGCATTTCTCCACCGATGATTGGGAAGAAACTTACTTTGAATTGATGAATAAATATGAAGTATACAGAAAAGAAAACAAAATCTTAAAGAAGAAGGTTGAATCTTGTGGGCATGATAAAACTCTCAATGAAAAGATAATCTCTCTAGAAACTGAAATTGAGGATTTAAGAAAAATGAATGAAAATCTTGAAGAAGGAAGAAAAGAGATGAGAGATTTGGAAGATGAAAATGAAAGACTAAGAGATGAAATTGATGAATTGAAACTAAAGATGCAAAGCTATGTGAAGGACAACAACCCTTGTAATGAAAAGTTTGAAGCCTTTAAACAAGTCAATTCACAACTGTTGAAAGAAAATGAGAAACTTCAAAAGGACCTAGCAGATAAACAAACCTCTCTTGAAATTTTTTTGATGGGAGTGAAAACTTGAATTCCCTGCTAGGAACTAAAATAAACTTCAACAGAGAAGGGCTAGGATATGAGCCAACCAAAAAGAAAACATTTGGGCTAAAAACTACCACTTTTGTTTCATCTTCCGAAGCATCAACCTTCAAATCAACTCACCAAGAAAATGTTGAAAACAAAGGAAAAGAAAAGATAGGAGAACCAATCAATAAAACCTGCCAACAACCCAAAAAGGCTCACAAACAACCCCAAACAGGCCGACAACCGTCCAAGCCTCAGCTTGCACATCCCAAAAGAAGAAACAATCACAATGCTGGAATAGGTCGGGACATTCCACGGAACAGGTCGACACCCACCTGGTCAAACGCCCAACAATACCCCAGGTTTGCACCAACAGGTCGACAATTTCAATACAGGAGGTCGACACATCCCTTATCCAGAGACATTTATAGATAGATAGATCATGAGATAGGTCAAGACTTTACCTTCTATAGACCGACACCTTCTTGGGTTAGGAGCAGTTACGTTCCCTATGGTCATAGGTTCACTCAACCTCAACAACCTAGGCACCATAACACCTCCTATTCCTCTAGACCAACCAACTGGAACATATGGTCTAATAAACAATCCTTTTCCACTATTTCCAAAAACCATAAAGTCCAAAAGACTAAAGAGAAGAAAAACTAGAACTCCCAGCAAAGCAAAAAGGCTAAGAAAGTCTAGATTTCAAAATCTGTGTTATCTTGCTTTACAGAAATGAAGAAATTATTGGGACCCAATTGTCCTTGGGTTCCAAACATTGTCACTTAATTCCTTGTGCATGAGTGTCTTGTAGCCGTGCACAACCATTGGTATCTTGACAGTGGCTGCTCAAGACACATGACTGGAGATAGAACCAAATTATGTCTCCTGGTTGAAAAAGAAGATGGACATGTCACATTTGGAGGAAACAACAAAGGAAAGATCATCGGTACAGGTAAAGTTGGTAAGAACTGTTGTGCATCTTAGGCACAAGCATGTGCTATGTTGATTTGATGATAGCAATGCTGTTTTGTTTTGATGATAGCAACACAGTGAGTGCTTTATGAGATTGTATTTTGATGATAGCAACATAACTTGTTTTGTGGAGAATGCATGTGTATGACTGATATATTGGTTGTGCATGTGCGTTACTTTTCTGTCTGCATGTAGTTTGATGACTAGCAAGTCTATACACTGCAGGGTAAAGCATTTCAGAGTCTTTACATCGTTCATGCATGTGCACAGTTCGTGGACAAAGTCTGCACATCGCCCTAGATTGCATTAGCAAGTCCATACATCATCAGGGCTCTTCATGCATGTGCATAGTCTATACATTGTGCATCTCGTTGTCAAGTCTGCACATCGCATGCATCAGTTGAATTAAGTTTGTACATCGCATGCATGCTTCATGCTAAGTCTATACAGGCTAAGTCTGTTGGTCTTGTGACTCATGCATTCATTGTTAAAGTCTATACAGACTTCAGTGCATTCTCTGTGTCTCACATGTCAAAGTCTGTACAGTCTGCATCGCATGCACTTTAAATATGTCAAGTCTGTACAATGGTATTGGCATATGCATTCATCAAGTCTATACACTGAAGACGAAGTCTATACAGAGTCTCACGTTGCATCCAGCAAGTCTGTATAGTGAGCTTTTCATTGGTGAAGTCTGTACACTCACCAGTTGAACTTCAAAGTCCATACATTGGACTGTAGCTTGCACGAAGCTAAGTCCATACATCGCTCAAGTCTGTACAGAGTCCAGCGTCTCGTTCATGCATTGTTCACAAAGTCTGCACATTCTATTGTTCATGAAGTCTGTACACTGGAATGTGTCCTTGTGCATCACATTAAGTCTATACATTGCTGTTCTTCACTGCAAGTATATACACTGCTTTATATTGCGTTCTTCAAAGTCTGCACATTGCATCACTATTCTGCAAGTCTATACACTGGCTGCTGCACTCTCATGAAGTCTTCACCTGTGCTAGTGTAAGTCTATACAACGCCCAGTGTTATGCTTGTAAAGTTTGTACAGTAGTTGCCTTCTTACATAAAGGCTATACATTTGCACTGTAGATGCATGCACTATTCATAAGTCTAGACATTGGAAAGTCTGTACATCGTGCATCTTTAAGTTGAAGTCTGTACAGAGTCAGCATCTAGTTGACCGTCTCAGGAAGTGTCTCTTTGTGCGTCTCTTGCAAGTCCATACAACGCTTCAGACTAAAGCCTGTACATCGGACAGTGTTTAGGTGAAGTCTATACATCCGTCCGTACAGTGTCTTGGCCACCGTCTCACGACCACCAAGTCTATACTTTGGTCGGTGGCAAGTCTGCACATTGGACTCTTGATCAAGTCTACACATTCAACAGTGTTCTTCCAAGTCTGTACATTGGAAGCTTCACCTATGTTTCCCTTCAAGTCTATACATCGGTAGCTTTACCGTCATTTCCCTTGAAGTCTATACACTGTTGACTTTACCGTCGTTCCACTTTGAAGTCTATACACTTGACTGCCTTTGCCTTGATCAAGTCTGTACAGAGCTCCCGTGTTCAAGTCTATACAGCCTTTTCATCTTGAAAGTCTATACATCGGGAAGTCTTCACATTGGCTGTTGAATGATGAGCAAGTCTGTACAGGGGACCGTCTCAATTACCGTCTTATGCATCGAGCAAAGTCTATACAGACTCCACCGTCTCATTCTGCGTCTTAGACTGCTCAAGTCCATACATTGGCTGCATCATTTCATTATCAAGTCTATACACTGCCTTTGGGTCTCCAAGTCTATACAGCCTTTTGCTTCGCCAAAGTCTGTACATTGGTCTGCATTGCCCTTGGACATCAAAGTCTGTACAGCCTTGTCTTTGGCAAGTCTGCATAGTGAAGTCCATACACTGCATTCGAGTTCACAGTGTCTTCATGAAGTCTATACAACGTACTTTACATTACAAGTCTATACATCATGATCATCTTTACAAGTCTATACATAGTTCTTCACTTAAACTGATGACTTATCCGATACTCTGTCTGACAGATGCTCTGATCGTGAAGCTTAAGGAGGGCACGTGATCTGAGGCTGAAGGACTGACAGAAAGCTGACACGTGGCCAAAAGTTCTGGGCGGGAAATGTGGAAGCCACACGCGCCCAGTGCTGCCCTCATGCTGGCTGCTGTTATAAAAGGAGGTCTTCGTCCACAGATGAATGTCAATCGAGTTGGCAAGAGGTGAAGTCCATACAGAGAGCCACGATCCAGACAGAGAGTGAAAGAAGAAGAGAAAGAAGAGAAAGAAGAGAAAGGAAGAGATATAGAGCTCGAGCAAAGAGTGAGAGATTAGCAGAAGAAGAAGAGAAAGAAGAGAAAGAGAGAAAGAAAGAGAGACAGTGAGATCGAGATAAGAAGAGTGAAGTCTGAAGATCTGTTTACTGGACCATGGATCAAATCCAGGCCAGTTTGCTCTGTTGAGAGCTATATTGTGTTTTTCATTTACAGCTTTCCGATTGCTGTCTTGTTCTATTTTTGTTTTCCATTTTATCCCTTCTTCAAGCTGTTAGTCAGCGGATGCAGTGGAGGTCTCCACTGGACAGGTAAAGCTGTAATCCTCAGTTGGCGAGACTTGGTCTCGGACGGGTTAAGCTGTAATCCCCAGCGGGTTCAAGCTGTGAGTCAACGATGGCTAAGCTGTATTGCCCAGTGGAAGAAAGCTGTGATGCTCAGCGGATGGCAAGCTGTGAGGCCCAGCTGATGTATGGCAAGCTGTGATGCCCAGCTGTTCAAGCTGTGAGTCAGCAGGAAGCCACACTCGGGTTGAGTGTGGGGTGGATGTAGGTCTGCTGGACCGAACCACCTAAAAACCCCTTGTGCGGTGGTTTGATGTCTCTATCTGTTTGCTTCTGCTAGATGATTGCATAGGGGCGCTCCATGTGTTTGATCATAGGTTCAGTAGATGAGTGTCTAATTTGTCTTGTTAGCATTCCAGTTATCAAGTGAGCGAAATCTTATTTTGATTGCACACTGAGTGTTTGTTTATTTCTGCCATCGCTTATTAGACTTCAAGTTTGTCTAGTTAAGCGAACTGTGCCCATTATATGCTTGAGTGTGATATTGAGATTCCATACTTTTCTGCTTAGTGGCTTATAAGAGAATTCAATTAGATCTTCAGATTGTCTAAATCTGTCTTGTGAGCATAAGCTTTTAATTTGGGCGAATTTTTTAAAAGGGCTATATTCATTCACCCCCCCTCTGAATACCTGCATCGAACCCAACACTTGGTATCAGAGCCGATCTCTGATCTATCAGATCTAACAATCTGCAGAGGATCCTGCTAATTGTTGGTGCATTTCAGAGTGGGTCTTTTGGAATCGCTTTTTGATTTATTGTTTTAGTGCTTTACGTTGATCATCTGGTTTACTGCATTTCTGTTTGGTGCATTCCAGAGTGTATTTTCTGTGTTCGTTATTTTGGTTCTCCGACTTAGTGCCTTGCCTTGCTCATTTGGTCTAGGTGCTTCAGTTTTTCTGTGTCTTCGGATTGTTTGCAATGGAACCAATCGTGCTGAAGGATAGCTCCATCAAAGCAAACAGATCCAGCCACAGTGGATCATTAAGCGAGAAAAGCAGCCTCTCGCGGTCTGAAATTGATGGAGACATTGAAAGGGTGACCAGTGAATTCAGGAAATTTCTGAGAAAAAGAGAAGGAAAGCTTGGTGAAGGCAGAAAGCAAACAAGGTATAATTCTAATCCTGCCAAGAATATTGACGTTAACGTCTGCTACAAATGCAGGAAGGCTGGCCACACGAAGGCTGGCTGTCCAGAATTCTCAAAACTCAAAGGGAACACCGAAGACAGTGATAAAGAAGGAGGAAAGTCAATATGCTTAATGGCCAACCGGGGAAGTGATGATGAGGAAACCTCATCTCAGGTAAGCTCCGGATCAGAAGGAGTTTCTTTTGATGAATTGATAATGATGTATGAAAATCTGTTTAAAGTGTCCAAGAAATTAAAATCTGAAAATAAAAATTTAAGAAAAGAAATGAATAATTTGAAATCTGAAAATAAATCATTGCAAGAATAGAAAACTGAATCTGAACAAAGATTGAAACAGGAAATCAACACCCTCAAAAGTCTAAATGATGCTTTGCATCAACAAGTTATTTCCTGTGAAACTGAGATTGCAGGTTTTGAAGCTAATACTGCTGATTTGAATTCTGAAATTGAAGATCTAAAAACCTCCCTGTCAAAATTTGCTAAAGGAAAGGAACAACTTACATTTGTGAAAAGTTCAGACTGTGCTAGTACTTTAAAATGTATTTCATCTAAGAAATCTCAGAACAATAAGCACAGGGCTAAACAAAAGAAAAAGAAAAATTGCTATGAAAAATCTTCTCATAAAATTCAGTTTAACAAGAAAAAGAATATGCAGTGTTTTTATTGCAATAAGATAGGTCATATGATGGATGAGTGTAAGCTGTTTGAATTAGATAACCTAGCTGCTACTACTGCACAGAAAATTCCTGCTAGAAATCATGGTTGTCAAAGAAAGAATCTAAATTATTTTTATTGTGGGAAGTTTGGCCACATTGCTGCTCAATGCTGGCAGAATCCGAGAAAGAGATTCAATTCTAAACTTGTTAATTTCCATGTTAACAAAAAGATTTTTGATGGAAATGACCTTAGCTCTAAAGGTAAGCACCCAAGGTGCTTCGAATGTGGGAGGCATGGCCACACAGTCAAGGACTGTTGGCATGCTCAAAGAAGTAGATTTAATTTTAAATCTGTAAAATTTCATGCTCCCAATGCTGCTGGTAAGAAACAAAATGTCCATGTAAACAACAGAACATTTCATGCTAAGTTTCATAGGTCTCATGCTGCTGCTGATATGCATCATAGGACTAGACAATATGTTATTTCATGTTATTATTGTGGAAATTTTGGACATTCTATGTCTGATTGTTGTCTAATGGAATTTGATGATAATGCTGTAAAAAGGGTGTTTAGAACACCTGTCCGGGTAAATGCAGGACCCAAGGCTGCTTGGGTCCCTGCATGATCAAATTGATTGACATGCTGTAGGTGTGCCTTGGAAGCTGATGAATAAAGGGGTTTATGATCCAAGGCACTCAACAGAAAACCCCAGGATTCTATATTTCAGGTCAGTTCTGAACTTTGCTTTAAATTCATTAACTGAAATTGTTGAACTGTCTGCTTGATTTATGATGATCTCTTCATGTCTAGCTGATCAGTCTGCATTCTAGACTCAGCTATTGAATTCAATTCTGCATATCTGATGCTCTTCTCTTGCTATATGTTGAACTAAATTTGAATGCTTCTTTAGTGTATTTAGTTGATGCACTATATAGACTTTGTGTCAATGCATGTGTTTTGTGTTAATGCATTGCATACTTGCTGTTAAATGCATAACTTGCTGATTGTGAATGGTTCATTTAGTGTACACAGTCAATGCATGTGTCTTATGTCTGCATACATCATTTGCATGACTGTCAATGATGCTGTTCAATGCATGTAGGACTGCTTTATGTTGCATTGTCTTGCATAACCCTGGTATATCAAATGGTATGTTACTAAAAGGCAGGGAAATCTGTCCGGAGGTTTCTACCATGTGTGAGATGGTCTTTGAGACCGGGTTCTCCGCCTAGTACCATGGGTCCTGTCTTCATGTAGAGCAGTGTCCTGCATATAATTAAATTTTGAAAAATCTAAAAAGAAATGACTTGGGCGCATAAAATTAAAATGATTGCATACTTGTCTCATGTTTCATTGTTGCATAGTTTGCATATAGAGCAGTGTGCTGCATAGCATATCTTTTGCATCATGGTGTCAGGGGGAGCTGAGAGCTTAGTTCATCATATTGAATCCTTGCTACTTATCACTGTCCCCATTGAATTCATTCGTATTCTTTGACAATCAGATGCCATTGGACCATAATGCTTATTGCTATCTTTTCCCCATCTTTTTCACTGAACAACAGCAATTGTTTCTGGTTTAGTATATTGAGCTGTGATTAATGTAATTGTTCACTTATAAGAATCACTCTTACAAATTGAAAGGAACTAAAGGTTTAACCTTTATAAATTGGAGAGTTAAGTGTCTGCACTTCAGAATTTGAGATAAAAAAAAACTTTTATAGCTATTAATCTTTGTCTCATGGCTAAAATAGAAAAAGTTTTTTGTAATGCCTAAATGTGTTGAACTGGAAATGTCTAGAACAGGTGAACAAGAGTGTGTAATATTTTTTAAACAATCACTCTAAAAGAATTAAGGGCAGTAGTAAATAAGATCATAAATGTAAAGAACTGAACATTGTGACAGAGCAATGGTTGATTGCACTGAGAAACTGTGAACTCCTCCAATGAAGCAGGAAAATTCACATGTCATGAAGTGCTTCAAGCTAACTCTGTTCATAGGGTCGAATCTATAGGGGGAGACCTCACCAAGTAACTGGGGGTACTGGCCTCTGATCAAGGTGTGCCCTTAATGTCAAAGGTGAATATTGTTCCTTGTAGGTCTTGACCTGAAGTAGATCTTGTAGTTTATGCCTGGTAACTGGGAGTACCTGCCTCTAATCAAGGTGTACACCTAATGTCAACAGCATAAATGCCACATGTCTATTCACTTAGTTCAGTTTCTGAAAATTCAAAAGTGAAATATAAACTGCTGTAACCCTTTGAAAATCAAAAGTCAATGAGTGAAAATTGTTTTTATTAATACATATTCAAGTTACCTTTCTTGAATTTCCTTGTTTAATCACAAAAGGGTATTATTTCTGACTTATCTATTAATACCATGTGCCCTAGATTCATTGCTATAAATGGAGTCTATAAACTCTTTTTCAGGGGTCAGGTGTTTTACTCTAGATTTATCACTGTTAAACCTGAATTTTTGTCAAAACTGTACGTTGCTGATTCTTATACTTTAACTGTTGTTTATAATTAGGCTTACTTTCTGAACCAATGATTCAGCTGTTGTCAAGTGACCCTCCTACCTTCTCTACCTTTGTTTATATGTTCATATTCCTTCTCAAAGGGGGAGCAATTATTTAAGGGGAGAACCAATTCAGGGGGAGAATGAGGTGCTCTAAGGGTATTTGCATGCATACTGCCATGTTGCACACATGTTCATACTTTTTTTCTCTTTTTGATCATGTCAAAGGGGGAGAAAATTTTATGTGTGACTCACTGTCACAGTGTGTTGCCATCATCAAAAAGGGGGAGAATGTTGTGCCTCTTAGGCACAAGCATGTGCTATGTTGATTTGATGATAGCAATGCTGTTTTGTTTTGATGATAGCAACACAATGAGTGCTTTATGAGATTATGTTTTGATGATAGCAACATAACTTGTTTTGTGGAGAATGCATGTGTATGACTGATATATTGGTTGTGCATGTGCGTTGCTTTTCTATCTGCATGTAGTTTGATGACTAGCAAGTCTATACACTGCAGGGTAAAGCATTTCAGAGTCTTTACATCGTTCATGCATGTGCACAGTTCGTGGATAAAGTCTGCACATCACCCTAGATTGCATTAGCAAGTCCATACATCATCAGGGCTCTTCATGCATGTGCATAGTCTATACATTGTGCATCTCGTTGTCAAGTCTGCACATTCATGAAGTCTGTACAGCCATCCACTCGAAGCATTTCTCAAAGTCCATACAATGCATCTTCTTAGCATCTCATTTAGAGTCTAAGGCATTGTCTATACACTGGACTTAAAGTGTGTACAACGTCTGTCTCTGTTAGCGTCTAAGGCTTTGAGCAAAGTCTATACAGACCCCACCGTCTCATTCAGCGTCTTAGGCTTGCCAAGTCCATACATCGGACTGTTCATGCTTTCATCGTGAAGTCTGTACATTGCATGACTTCCACCAAGTCTATACATTGGTTGGTGGCAAGTCTGTACATTGGCTTCACATTTGCTTCGAAGTCTGTACATTGAACTAATAGGTAAAGTCTGTACATCGTTGCTTGCCAAAGTCTGTACATTGGCATTTGTTCCTACGTTGCAACTCCAAGTCTGCACATTGGAGTCTTTACCTACGATCAGCTTTGAAATTCTGTACATTGGGAGCTTTACCGACGTTGCCTTGCCAAAGTATACACACTGTGAATCTTCAAGTCTGTACAGACTTCGCCTTGTTTCAAGTCTGTACATCGTCCAACTCTTTGGCAAAGTCTACACATCTTAAAGTCTGTACATCCGTTAGGCTTGCTCATGCATTGTTCTTCTGAAGTCTATACAGCCGTGGCTTCTGCCTCAAAGTCTGTACATTTGTTTCAAAGGTGAACTCTATACATTGTGCATCCTTGGGTTAAAGTCCATTCATTGGAAGTCTGTACAGAGTTTCTCTTGGCTTTAAGATGAAGTCTGAACATTGCATAGTCTGTACATTGCTTCTTCAGTCTGCCTCGGCCAAGTCCATACATTGCTTGCTTAGCAGACTGTGAAGTCTATACATCGGTTGTTCAGCAGCAGACTTCTCAAGTCCATACACTGGCTGCTGCACTCTCATGAAGTCTTCACCTGTGCTAGTGTAAGTCTATACAACGCCCAGTGTTATGCTTGCAAAGTATGTACAGTGGTTGCCTTCTTACATAAAGGCTATACATTTGCACTGTAGATGCACGCACTGTTCATAAGTCTAGACATTGGAAAGTCTATACATCGTGCATCTTTAAGTTGAAGTCTGTAAAGAGTCAGCGTCTCGTTGACCGTCTCTTGATGTGTCTTACGAAACATTTCATTTAGCAAGTATGTACAGTTGATCGTCTCAGGCAGTGTCTCTTTGTGCGTCTCTTGCAAGTCCATACAACGCTTCAGACTAAAGCCTGTACATCGGACAGTGTTTAGGTGAAGTCTATACATCCATCCGTACAGTGTCTTGGCCACCGTCTCACGACCACCAAGTCTATACTTTGGTCGGTGGCAAGTCTGCACATTGGACTCTTGATCAAGTCTACATATTCAACAGTGTTCTTCCAAGTCTGTACATTGGAAGCTTCACCTATGTTTCCCTTCAAGTCTATACATCGGTAGCTTTACCGTCGTTTCCCTTCAAGTCTATACACTGTTGACTTTACCATCGTTCCACTTTGAAGTCTATACACTTGATTGCCTTTGCCTTGATCAAGTCTGTACAGAGCTCCCGTGTTCAAGTCTGTACAGCCGTTTGCATTAGATCTCAAGTTCATACATTGGTCTGCAACGGCTAAGTCTGTACACTGGACTCGTATTCACAATGTTCATTCAGCAAAGTTTATACATTGAAGTCACGCTTCACAAAGTCTGTACATACTTTCTCATTTGCACAATGCATTTCATTCATAAAGTTTGTACACTGTCCATGTTTCATGTAGCGTCAACTCAGTGTGTCTTGTAGCGTCAACTCAGCAAGTGTGTACATTGCTTGGTTAAGTCTATACGCTGCTTCATATGCAGTGAAGTCTGCACATTGCTGAATACTCTTCAAAGTCTGTACACTGGTAAAGTCTATACAGACTGTGTTTGCCCAAGTATGTACATCGTTCATTCGTCTTGGCAAGTCTGTACATCGTGAAGTCCATACATTGTCAGGTGTCTGTCCAAGTCTTCACATTGCCTAAGTCTGTACAGCGAGTGCCTTCATATATGAAGTCTGTACATTGCACAGCACTGCATATAGGAACTCTATACATTGGGCAGAGTCTATACATTGCTCTTGGACCTTGGCTTGAAGTCTACACATTGGGGCAAAGTGTATACATTGTTGTTTGCATTGTAAAGTCCATACATCGAAGTCTATACATTGGATTTGAAATAAATTCTATACAGTGCACTTCATTTCAAAGTTTATACAGAGTTCTTCACTTAAACTGATGACTTATCCGATACTCTGTCTGACAGGTGCTCTGATCGTGAAGCTTAAGGAGGGCACGTGATCCGAGGCTGAAGGACTGACAGAAAGCTGACACGTGGCCAAAAGTTCTGGGCGGGAAATGTGGAAGCCACACGCGCCCAGTGCTGCCCTCCTGCTGGCTGCTGTTATAAAAGGAGGTCTTCGTCCACAGATGAATGTCGATCGAGTTGGCAAGAGGTGAAGTCCATACAGAGAGCCACGATCCAGACAGAGAGTGAAAGAAGAAGAGAAAGAAGAGAAAGAAGAGAAAGGAAGAGATAGAGAGCTCGAGCAGAGAGTGAGAGATTAGCAGAAGAAGAAGAGAAAGAAGAGAAAGAGAGAAAGAAAGAGAGACAGTGAGATCGAGAGAAGAAGAGTGAAGTCTGAAGATCTGTTTACTGGACCGTGGATCAAATCCAGGCCAGTTTGCTCTGTTGAGAGCTATATTATGTTTTTCATTTACAGCTTTTCGATTGCTGTCTTGTTCTGTTTTCGTTTTCCATTTTATCCCTTCTTCAAGCTGTTAGTCAGCAGATGTAGTGGAGGTCTCTACTGGACAGGTAAAGCTATAATCCTCAGCTGGCGAGACTTGGTCTCGGACGAGTTAAGCTGTAATCCCCAGTGGGTTCAAGCTGTGAGTCAGCGATGGCTAAGCTGTATTGCCCAGCGGAAGCAAGCTGTGATGCTCAGCGGATGGCAAGCTATGAGGCCCAGCTAATGTATGGCAAGCTGTGATGCCCAGCTGTTCAAGCTGTGAGTCAGCAGGAAGCCACACTCGGGTTGAGTGTGGGGTGGATGTAGGTCTGCTGGACCGAACCACCTAAAAACCCCTTGTGCAGTGGTTTGATGTTTCTATCTGTTTGCTTCCGCTAGATGATTGCATAGGGGCGCTCCATGTGTTTGATCATAGGTTCAGTAGATGAGTGTCTAATTTGTCTTGTTAGCATTCCAGTTATCAAGTGAGCGAAATCTTATTTTGATTACACACTGAGTGTTTGTTTATTTCTGCCATCGCTTATTAGACTTCAAGTTTGTCTAGTTAAGCGAACTGTGCCCATTATATGCTTGAGTGTGATATTGAGATTCCATACTTTTCTGCTTAGTGGCTTATAAGAGAATTCAATTAGATCTTCAGATTGTCTAAATCTGTCTTGTGAGCATAAGCTTTTAATTTGGGCGAATTTTTTAAAAGGGCTATATTCATTCACCCCCCCTCTGAATACTGCACCGAACCCAACAAGAACCCCTCCAACTCAATTGATAATGTATTACTTGTTGATTGTCTGGAGTACAATTTGCTGAGCATCAGTCAACTATGTGATAAAAGTCATACTATAGTCTTTGACTCTAATGAATGTAGGATCTTGCAACCTAATTCAAAAGAAACTATGTTTTCTGGTAAAAGAGTCAATAACGTGTACATGATTGACTTAGATGACCCTGCTCACATAAATCTTTGTCTTGCTGCACCCAAATCTGAATTAGCTTGTTTGTGGCATCGCAGACTAGGTCATGTTAGCTACAATACACTTCATAAATTGGTGAAGCATTCAATTGTCAAAGGTCTGCCTGAAATAAAATTCAAACTGAACTCCAAGATTTGTGATGCAGGTGCTCAAGGAAAACAAACTAGAAAGTCATTTAAAAGTAGAACTGAAAACTCATCATCTAAACCACTTGAACTAATGCATATGGACTTGTTTGGTCCAACCAAAACAGCTAGATTAAGTGGTAAAAGATATGGTTATGTTTTAGTAGATGACTTTACTAGATTCACTTGGGTATTTTATCTTGCACATAAAAATAATGCCTTTGATGAGTTTCAGGCACTGTATATGCAAGTGAAGCAAGATGGTAAGTTTAAGATTTCCAAGATCATTTTAGATCATGGTGGTGAATTCGACAATGCTGACTTTGAAAATTTATGTAGGTCTGAAGGAATCATTCACAAGTTTTCATCACCAAGGGCTCCTGAATAAAATGGGATAGTTGAGAGGAAGAATAGAACTCTCATAAAGATGGCACGCACAATGCTTGCTGAAAGACATCTTTCAAGGAGATTTTGGGCATAAGCGATAAACACTGCATGTTATATCATCAACTGCTCAATGGTAAGACCACTCACCAAAGTGACTCCGTATGAGCTGTTAAAAGGTGAAAAGCCATCTCTCTTTCACATGAAAGTTTTTGGGTCTAAGTGCTTTGTTCATAACAATGATAAAAGAGTTCTGGACAAGTTTGAGCCCAAGAGCGAAGAAGGGATATTCCTTGGGTACTCAGATAAGTCTAGAGCTTATAGAGTCTAAAATCTTAAGACTCTGTGTGTGGAAGAATCTCCTCACATCACCTTTG
The DNA here is from genome assembly GCA_022559845.1 of Amorphophallus konjac. Classification (NCBI taxonomy): domain Eukaryota; kingdom Viridiplantae; phylum Streptophyta; class Magnoliopsida; order Alismatales; family Araceae; genus Amorphophallus; species Amorphophallus konjac. The sequence continues at coordinate 330,974,436 of CM040122.1, read as the reverse complement.
ATGAGATTGATCATGTCAACACTTGCAGGGAAGATGATGATGGGGAATTCCTGAACATAAAAAGAAAAGAGGAACTTCCACATGAGGAGACACAAGCAAATGAAGACCAAGAAGGGCCAAGCATTGATCCGGTCACCGAAGCATATGAAGGTAACACTCAACCTGATGTAAGAGTGTTGAAAGACCATCCTTTGGAAAACATCTTAGGTAATCTGCATGACCGAATCAAAACTAGGTCTCATTTCAAAATTATGGATGAAATTGAACAACTTGCTATTGTGTCTCAAACTGAACCCAAAAATATTGTAGAGGCCTTAAAAGATGAAAACCTGATGAATTCCATGCATGATGAATTAAACTAGTTTGAAAGAAACAATGTCTGGCATCTAGTTCCCAGGCCTCAAGGGAAATCAGCCATAGGAACTAAATAGGTTTTTAGAAATAAACTAAGTGAAGATGGAAAGATAGTAAGAAACAAATCCAGATTGGTGGCTCAGGGGTATAATCAAGAATTTGGCATAAATTATGAAGAATCTTTTACTCCTGTTGCTAGACTTGAGGCCATTAGAATTTTGCTAGCATTTGTATGTTCTCATAAAATCAAACTGCAGCAAATGGATGTTAAGAGTGCTTTTCTAAACGGTCTTATTAAAGAAGAGGTCTATGTAGAGCAACCCCCCGGTTTTGAATGCACATATTTCAAAGATCATGTTTACAAGTTGGACATGGCTTTATATGGCTTGAAGCAGGCACCTAGAGGTTGGTATGACAGACTAAGCTCATACCTCACCGAACAAGGGTATTCAAGAGGTAATGTAGACCAGACACTATTCACCAAGAAATAAGGTAAGGATATCTTGATAGTTCAGATTTATGTGGATGACATAGTGTTTGGGTCCACTAAACCTCAAATGTGTGAGGAATTTGCCAAACTCATGACTAATGAATTTGAAATGAGTCTAATGGGTGAGCTTCAATTCTTTCTTGGCCTGCAGATTAATCAAAGCAATGAAGGCTGTTTTATCAATCAAGCCAAGTATGTGAAGGAGTTGTTGAAAAAGTTTGATCTGACCAACTGCAAACCATTAAGAACTCCAATGGGGACTGCCACTTCACTGGATGCAGATGAACAATGTAATGCCCCGGATTTTTCGGATATTTTTCGGATCATTTTAGTGGCCTCGGAGTGTATTTTGTGCTTTACACGTGTTTTTCCCTGATGTGCCTTCGGAACTCTTTGCAGGGCAAACCGTGGCGGTCTCCGACTCCGGGACGTTACCACTGCGTTGTGCTCTTCCCGAGGATCGTGGAGGTAATTTTTTCATAATTTTCTGAATTTCTATAATTTTCAGATTTTCCTATATATACTAACCCTTTTCTCTCTCCCCCTCTCATTTCTCTCTTCCCTCCCTCTCTCTTCTCTCACGCCCTCTTTCTCCCCTCTCTTCTCCGGCGGCCGACGGAGCGAGGCGGGGGCGAGGTGGAGGTGGCGCGGGCGAGGATGCGGGCGAGGACAGGTGAGGATCGAGGCAGAGGAGGCGCGTGGAAGCTCGGTGGCGCAATCGCGAGCCGGCGAGGGTTTCGCGACGATTTCTTCATGGATCGGCATCCACAGCGCGTCGTTTCTTCGGTGGAGGTAGGGAGATGGACCCTCGACTCGCGTACTTCTTTTCCCGCGAGTTGTGTAGGCCGTGGTGAGCCGAGCGGGCTAAATGGGGCGATTTGGGGAAAGTGCTTGTTTTTGGGGTGTGAGCCAGATCCCTCGTTGTACTGTGTTTTTGGGCGATCCAGGGGTTTAGATGCATGCCTAGGGGCTTGGGGAAGGTTTCCCCTTTTGTTTTCCCTTCACCTGGGGGTGAACGGGGAGTGGAATGGGTTTTTCTGCGGTGTCCACCGTTTTCGGGCACGGACTGAGAATGCGCTAGCCTTGGGTAGCGCGTTCTTGAAGGTCGCGCAGCCCCGATAGAGCGCGTTCATCTGGGAAGATGAACAGTTTGGCGGTTCCTGTCGCGCTATAGGGCCCCAGCGCGTTCAGGGTTGTCACGCTATAGGATCATAGCGCGACCTGGTCTGGTCACGCTATGGGCCTGTAGTGCGTTCTTGTTGAACGCGCTAGGTATGTATAGCGCGTTCTGACTGAACGCGCTGTGCACATGTAGCACGTTCTTGGAGGTGACCAGTCGGGCTGCCCGAGGCGGGCGGTCTGTGGCTGATCGTGCTCCCCTTGGGCCGTGTGTGTCTCGGACACCCCGTGGAGTTCCGTGACCGTGTTTTTGGGTGTCTGGAAGTACCGTGTTACCTCGATAAGCATGTCCGTGGGCTTGGCGGGTCCGGGTGACCCCAGGTGTTCCGGGTTTCTGGGTTCTTGCTAGATCGAGTCACCGCGTATCGGTGTGAGTGCGGCGAGGTTTCCCCGCACGTCGTGGTTTCTCCGGGAGTTGGTTTTGAGTGGGCCATGTGTGTGGCCTTGGTCTGCGAGTCCAGCTACCCAGCCTGGTGCTGGAGGGTTCTCACTTTTCCAAGGGTTGGGAAATCGGTGTGGCAGCTTGCGGGCTACCTTGGGAATCGTGCTTCTGTGGTTTCCGCGTAGGCCGTGCCTATGGCCTGTGAACCGCGAGTCCATGTCCTAACTTGGGACTGGAGGTCTCCTGAGTTCCCAGGTGGGGGAATGGTCACGGCGATTGCGATTCACCTCGTGAGTCATCGCATTGTGGTTTTGGACCTAGGGATTAGGCCAGATTGACGGCTCAGTGCTGTCGTGTGCAACGGTCTTGACCCCGAGTCTTGTGACTCAAAGGCCGTTGGGTTTCGTAGGTCTAGTGGACCATCTGTAGTCTGGTGGCGTCGTGCCACCTGTTACTCCATGTTACTCGCAATGGGTGCGTGCGTGGTTTTCTGTGTCCACGTTCTGTGACACGTCCACTAGTCGTAGCTTTCCCACGGCACGCGTGTGCTGGTTCGCTTAGGAGTGGCTGAGCGGCGTACCCGAGAGAGGCGGTGAGTAGGCTGGTTACCGCAGGGCCCCCGCGTACTTCCGAGTCCGGGTTTAGGGGGAAATACCAGCTAGAGGATAGGCCTAGGGCGTACGGTCTGAGTGTGCACACGAGGTTGGGGGCGTCGGACGGCGCCGGCAGGCGCGACCCCAACTAGTCCTTGTTCTGTGGTACTGGTTACTGAGTGTGTCTTAGTCTCACGCCTGGGGCGTCGTAGCTAGACACTTGTGACGCGGTGTAAGACGTCAGGGGACGCAGCCGGTCGTTCTTCTAGTGGGTGGTGCTCCTGTCACGCGAAGTGAGGTGTTGTGTACCGGGTTCTGTTTCCGTCCGCGAGACGGGACTTCGTGAGTGGTTTCGAGAGTGTTCCCGAGTCGAGGACTGGGGTTTCCGGTGAGTGTCACTGAGGGCCTTTCTCCAGATAGCGTTGTGTTCACGATGGTGAGGTCGTGACCGTGTTTCCTGACCGTGTGGTTTTGGCTTGGGCCCTTTTCGGAGGGCAGCCCTCCGTTGTGGAGGTAGCGTGGCATTTTCCTAGTAGCATGGCTAGGGCGGTTCGTGTCTGGTAGTCCCCGATCGTGGGATCGGGTGGTCGGGCGCGTGGCTTGGTTGTCCCCGGATGGGAGACTAGGTTGTGTTTTCTGGTACTGTAGGAGTAGCTGTAGGGCCGAGGTTTTGTCGGCCACCGTAGTTACTTTCCTGCTTTCGTGGTTACTTCTTTCCGTTGCCGTCTTGCTAGCGTAGCTTTCCTTCTGCCGTTGTTTCTCAGTTGGGGTTCCGCGGGATCCCTACTGGGCCAGTGACAGGAGGCTCACCCCTGCGTTTCAGGTGCGGCGGTTCTGCCTCGGGGATCAGGGGTGCTGTGCGGAGGTTCTTAGTTGCCAGCTTGCCGGGCCGAGTGTACACTTGGCATGTGGTACGTTTTACTGCTTTAGACTGTACTTTTCTGTTGGACTGGACTCTGTTGTAGTTGTTCATTTATTTCTGTTAATTATTGAATTGTCCTACCTTATTTCCTATTTCTTTGTACCTCCACACTCCTTTTTAGCCCTTCCGAGCCTCCCGCTCGTGGGCGGCGGTTCGGGATTCGAATGGTATCGGGCTCCTCCCGGTATCCGGATCTCGGGTCGTCACAGTTGGTATCAGAGCGTGGTTGTGGACGTACATAGGAATTCGAAATATTGCAGTGATCAAAGTCCATAAGGTCCAGTACAGTCGGCAGCTGGCATAGGGTTTTGTGCTTGTTTTTCCGCTTTGTTTCTCGCTTGAGAGCTTGGGTGCGCTGTGCGGCGCTGTGAAGGTGGTTGTTGTCCGCGGCTTTCATGCCAGCATGGGGTCTAAGGATTGAGGTTGAGAGCCTTCTCCCTCATCGGTGATGGCCCTGGTCATGCTGCGTTGGGCAGAGGTTGCTGGCAGGTGTGAGCTCTCGATGCTGCGTTCGAGGAATCTGCGGCGTGGTCAGGTGGCTGGAGAGGATTTTTCGTGGTTAAGTGGCCGTGAGCGTGCTCTGAGGGAGCTGCTGTCGGTGTTGGCCACTCCCGCTTGAGGTTTGTCCAGCTCCTGAGGCATTCTGATCGAGAAGTGTGCTCGGGTGAGTGGAGGATCTTCTCAGTGAGCTGTCGTTTCGTCGAGCCTGATGTCCTGTCGTGCTCTGTGGCGTCAGAAATGACGTGTCGGTTTCGATTATTTTACAGATTTCGAGGCAGGATTGGGCTGTGGTGTCCCAGTAAGTCTTGCTCCTGCGCTCTTGTGTGCGATTGGGTTGTGTTCGCCTTGGAGTTGGCTTGAGATGTGAAGGCTCCACGGCGAGTTCGGGACTCGAGGATGAGCGTCGGCGGTTGTTGTTATGGCTCGTGTTGCGACTCTTGGCATGCCGTGTTGCAGTTCGAGGAATTGCGGCGGTGGTACATCGGTAGATGTTGTGACTATGGTCCAACGTGACACTCGTCGAGTGTGTCGAAGGCGCTGACCTGACGGAGGCGATGGTTTTTCTTGGTGCTGGATGGTGCTATTTCCAGCGTGCGCGAGGTTTGAGGTCAGGTCGAGCATGGAGTTCTTCCGTTGGTCGGAAGTGTGCTGGTTTCCCCTTTGGTTGGAGAGATTGTGTTGGGTTAAGGTTCGTCGTCTTACATTGCGTGTTCGGATTAGTTGGCCTTGTATGCCATGAAGTCCGTGCGAGACGTGATCCTTGTCTTGGCAAGGCAGTTGCCTGTGAGAAGTCGTGCCCATTCCCTTGTCGTGTGAGGGTGCTGGCGCTGTTCCGGAAGGACAAGTGCTGGGTGGGCGGTGTTTGCTTTCTCGGCTGTGCGCGCGGATCTGAGTGCGCAGCGGAAGCGTGGTGGGCTTGTGACCCACTAGTTCAGGATCGTAGCGTTGGTTGCTACGGGCAGATTCCTGAGTTTGCGTTGAGCATTGGAGGATTGGTTCCTCTGTGTGGAACGTGTTGTTGCCATGCCATTGCTCGAGGTTTTGTGGTTCTTGGCATTGGCAGGATGGAGTGTTGGGGAATGTGCTGGCTAGTGCGCCGCATGAGTACCCTGTTCCTGTGAAGGAAGCCGTGTCAGGCGTCGGTATTGGACCTGGATGAGGTTGTTGAGGATGTCGCCTGACGATGGTCGAGGATGTGTTGGTCAGAGTCGGTGGCTTGGTGTCCGACTTGTGTTCCCAGTCGTGTCCTCGGTTGAGATCATGTTTTGAGGAAGTGGTCTCTGGCAGACGATGGGTCCCGATTGGTAGCTATGAGTGACTGGTGAGCCTAACCGTGTGACCAACCACAACAACGTCTGTTGGTTCTACGGTCTTGTTGGATTGTGACGGTGAGACGTATAATCGATCGGGGACCCAGAGTGCTTTGGTCGTGGTGTCGGCGACCAGGTCGCCGTGAGCACTGTTCAGGTGGTGTCCCGTGGCTCTGTGGTAAGGGCGGAATCGGGATTGTCGGGTGTCCACTTGGATTGATCGAAGGATTTGATGAGACCAGATAGAAGAGTGACGCCTGTGGGCGGAGGCCTTTTTGTGAGATTGGCGTCGGATTAGTGGTCCTTGATAGGACGTTGGTGTCGCAATGGTTATCCCTGGTTTGGTGACCAGCATGGGATGGTTCCCCTGTAAGTCTGAGTCCAGTGAGGTGATGACTAAAGACACCAGGATCCATCATTTGGTTTCGTTGTGCTCCCCGAGAGGGTCGAGTTGGTGCGATGTTCGAACTCGGATGCGGAGTCCGAGAGGAGTGCAGCTCAAGATGTGGCATCAGTCTGTGTGGGAGTCGACGGATGGCTTGCTGAGGTTTGGAATGTTTCCTTTGGACCCGGTGGAGGACCAGGAAAGAAGGAAGAACCTGAGCGAGCGGTTGGTGACCGTCGGCGTGTGGTCTTTTCACAGACAAGATGCTGGTTGTTGGGGCTCGAGCATGGCGAGAGCCGTGTGCCAGCGAGGCCTTGGGTGGCTGATCATGTGATGTGCCTTTCCAGACGGGATCTGGGCTTTGTCGAAGTTTGTCTTCTGACAAGAGTTGGCACGGTGTTGTGTCTGGCTTTCGGCTTGCCATGTGTGAGGTGTTTCTTGGTGTTGAGCCGATGAGCTAGTTGCGGTCTGTTGAGATGACTGCTTGAGCTGGTGGAGGCTCTATTTTGGTTGCTCCCTCGAGGAGGGCGTGCGACCTGTCAACTGGCTACGAAGCTGATGTGCCATTTGTCTGCCCACCATTGGATGGATCGGTAGTTGTTGCTTGTGTCGAGGGTTGTGATTCCTCGGTGAGCAAGATCGTGGCTGCGGCGCCATGGTGGATTCTCGCGTTGACTAAGGTGATGCCGGACTGTGTCCTTTGGTATATGCCTGCCCTGCTGGCCAGTGTGCTCGGCGTAAGGAGCGAGGTGTTGTGTGTGATTATGAGTCTGGCTGTGTTCCTCAGGATCCGTGTTTTCGTGAGAATCGAGGTTTTCTGTGCTGGGGCTCTGACAGCGTGTCAGTTGATTCAGTGTTCTTCCCCTGGGACTTTGTGATTGGTCGTGAATTTTGACGATGAAATTCCTTTAAGGGGGGAGGGCTGTAATGCCCCGGATTTTTTGAATATTTTTCGGATCATTTTAGTGGGTCTCGGAGTGTATTTTGTGCTTTACACGTGTTTTTCCCTGATGTGCCTTCGGAACTCTTTGCAGGGCAAATCGTGGCGTTCTCCGACTCCGGGACGTTACCACTGCGTTGTGCTCTTCCTGAGGATCGCGGAGGTAATTTTTTCATAATTTTTTGAATTTCTGTAATTTTAAGGTTTTCCTATATATACTAACCCTTTTCTCTCTCCCCCTCTCATTTCTCTCTTCCCTCCCTCTCTCTTCTCTCACGCCCTCTTTCTCCCCTCTCTTCTCCGACGGCCGACGGAGCGAGGCGGGGGCGAGGTGGAGGTGGCGCGGGCGAGGATGCGGGCGAGGACAGGTGAGGATCGAGGCGGAGGAGGCGTGTGGAAGCTCGGTGGCGCGATCGCCAGCCGGCGAGGGTTTCGCGACGATTTCTTCATGGATCGGCATCCACAGCGCGTCGTTTCTTCGGTGGAGGTAGGGAGATGGACCCTCGACTCGCGTACTTCTTTTCCCGCGAGTTGTGTAGGCCGTGGTGAGCCGAGCGGGCTAAACGGGGCGATTTGGGGAAAGTGCTTGTTTTTGGGGTGTGAGCCGGATCCCTCGTTGTACGGTGTTTTTGGGCGATCCAGGGGTTTAGATGCATGCCTAGGGGCTTGGGGAAGGTTTCCCCTTTTGTTTCCCCTTCACCTGGGGGTGAACGGGGCGTGGAATGGGTTTTTCTACGGTGTCCACCATTTTTGGGCACGGACTGAGAACGCGCTAGCCTTGGGTAGCGCGTTCTTGAAGGTCGCGCAGCCCCGATAGAGCGCGTTCATCGGGGAAGATGAACAATTTGGCGATTCCTGTCGCGCTATAGGGCCCCAGCGCGTTCAGGGTTGTCGCGCTATAGGATCATAGCGCGACCTGGTCTGGTCGCGCTATGGGCCTGTAGCGCGTTCTTGTTGAACGCGCTAGGTATGTATAGCGTGTTCTGACTGAACGCGCTGTGCACATGTAGCGCGTTCTTGGAGGTGACCAGTCGGGCTGCCCGAGGCGGGCGGTCTGCGGCTGATCGTGCTCCCCTTGGGCCGTGTGTGTCTCGGACACCCCGTGGAGTTCCGTGACCATGTTTTTGGGTGTCTGGAAGTACCGTGTTACCTCGATAAGCATGTCCGTGGGCTTGGCGAGTCCAGGTGACCCCAGGTGTTCCGGGTTTCCGGGTTCTTGCTAGATCGAGTCACCGCGTATCGGTGTGAGTGCGGTGAGGTTTCCCCGCACGTCATGGTTTCTCCGGGAGTTGGTTTTGAGTGGGCCATGTGTGTGGCCTTGGTCTGGGAGTCCAGCTGCCCAGCCTGGTGCTGGAGGGTTCTCACTTTTCCCAGGGTTGGGAAATCGGTGTGGCAGCTTGCGGGGTACCTTGGGAATTGTGCTTCTGTGGTTTCCGCGTAGGCCGTGCCTATGGCCTGTGAACCGCGAGTCCATGTCCTAACTTGGGACTGGAGGTCTCCCGAGTTCCCAGGTGGGGGAATGGTCTCGGCGATTGCGATTCGCCTCGTGAGTCATCGCATTGTGGTTTTGGACCTAGGGATTAGGCCAGATTGACGGCTCAGTGCTGTCGTGTGCAACGGTCTTGACCCCGAGTCTTGTGACTCAAAGGCCGTTGGGTTTCGTAGGTCTAGTGGACCATCTGTAGTCTAGTGGCGTCGTGCCACCTGTTACTCCATGTTACTCGCAATGGGTGCGTGCGTGGTTTTCTGTGTCCACGTTATGTGACACGTCCACTAGTCGTAGCTTTCCCACGGCACGCGTGTGCTGGCTCGCCCGGGAGTGGCTGAGCGGCGTACCTGAGAGAGGCGGTGAGTAGGCTGGTTACCGCAGGGCCCCCGCGTACTTCCGAGTCCGGGTTTAGGGGGAAATACCAGCTAGAGGATAGGCCTAGGGCGTACGGTCTGAGTGTGCACACGAGGTTGGGGGCATCGGACGGTGCCGGCAGGCGCGACCCCAACTAGTCCTTGTTCTGTGGTACTGGTTACTGAGTGTGTCTGAGTCTCACGCCTGGGGTGTCGTAGCTAGACACTTGTGACGCGGTGTAAGACGTCAGGGGACGCAGCCGGTCGTTCTTCTAGTGGGTGGTGCTCCTGTCACGCGAAGTGAGGTGTTGTGTACCGGGTTCTGTTTCCGTCCGCGAGACGGGACTTCGTGAGTGGTTTCGGGAGTGTTCCCGGAGTCGAGGACTGGGGTTTCCGGTGAGTGTCACTGAGGGCCTTTCTCCAGACAGCGTTGTGTTCACGACGGTGAGGTCGTGACCGTGTTTCTTGACCGTGTGGTTTTGGCTTGGGCCCTTTTCGGAGGGCAGGCCTCCGCTGCGGAGGTAGCGTGGCATTTTCCTAGTAGCATGGCTAGGGCGGTTCGTGTCTGGTAGTCCCCGATCGTGGGATCGGGTGGTCGGGCGCGTGGCTTGGTTGTCCCCGGACGGGAGACTAGGTTGTGTTTTCTGGTACAGTAGGAGTAGCTGTAGGGCCGAGGTTTTGTCAGCCACCGTAGTTACTTTCCTGCTTTCGTGGTTACTTCTTTCCGTTGCCGTCTTGCTAGCGTAGCTTTCCTTCTGCCGTTGTTTCTCAGTTGGGGTTCCGCGGGATCCCTACTGGGCCAGTGACAGGAGGCTCACCCCTGCGTTTCAGGTGCGGGAGTTCTGCCTCGGTGTTCGGGGGTGCTGTGCGGAGGTTCTTAGTTGCCAGCTTGCCGGGCCGAGTGTACACTTGGCATGTGGTACGTTTTACTGCTTTAGACTGTACTTTTCTGTTGGACTGGACTCTGTTGTAGTTGTTCATTTATTTCTGTTAATTGTTGAATTGTCCTGCCTTATTTCCTATTTCTTTGTACCTCCACACTCCTTTTTAGCCCTTCCGAGCCTCCCGCTCGTGGGCAGCGGTTCGGGATTCGAATGGTATCGGGCTCCTCCCGGTATCCGGATCTCGGGTCGTCACAAACAAGGTACTCTTGTAGATGCAAAGAGGTATAGAGGTATGATTGGGTCATTACTCTATCTAACTGCATCTAGACCAGACATTCAGTTTAATGTTTACCTTTGTGCTAGATTTCAGTCTAGTCCTAGAGAGTCTCACGTGATTGCTGTCAAGCATATTTTTAGATACCTTGCTGGTACTCAAGAATTAGGTTATGGTATCCTGCATCCTGTGAACTTTCACTTATTTCATATTCAGATGTAGATTATGCAGGATGCAAACTGGGCCGCAAGAGCACTAGTGGCTATTGCCACTTTCTTAGTGGGTGTTTGGTATCTTGGGCCTCCAAGAAATAGCACTCGGTTGCCCTCTCAACTACAAAGGTAGAATATGTTGTTGCAGGGAGTTGTGGCACCCAAGTACTGTGGATCAAACACCAACTCCAAGGCTATCTAATAGATCTTGGCAGTGTTCCCATTCTGTGTGATAACACCAGTGCTATAAATCTTGCAAAAAATCTAGTCATGCATTTTAGGATTAAACACATTGAAAGTAGGCATCATTTTATAAGGGATGAAGTCCTCAAAAATCACTATGAGCTCCATTTTGTAGACTCAAAAAATCAGATTGCAGATATCTTAACAAAACCCTTAAGTAATGACAGGTTCACAACATTAAGGAGAGAGCTCGGTCTATGCAGACCTCAATCCACTCAGGTTTGAGCTATCTATTCCTCCTTCGATGCTCAACTTACTAGTCTTTATTATGGTTGGAACAAGCATATCTGTTTTGATTTAGAACTGGTCCATTGGCTGTATGAACCGTGCTATGAATGATGGTCACATTTAGGGGGAGCTTGTTTGCATTTATGGTTGTTTTCAGTTGAACATCATCTTATGACTAAACTGTATATCAAATGTCGAGAAGTGGAAAGACAGGTCATGCTTTTCAGGAAACTCTCTTCATGCGTGAGGCCAGGCCTCCGCCAAGTACCATGAGTCAGAAATGCATACTGATATCTGTATAGTTGATTTTTAGTGCATAAGCATGTTTAAGGTTTTAGCATCCAATAAAGCACTTCTCAGTGGCAGCAAAAAGGTAAAACCATTCTTGAATGATTGTCTGAAAGAAGAAAGTCAGGGGAACTGGCAATAGAAGCTAGCAGATGTATTTTAGAAATGAAGATTCACAGAAGCTGGCTGAGCACAGTTTGTTGAACAGTCATGTGTCGAGACATGTAGAACAAGATCGCTTGAACAGGTAGACACCCTACAGTTATGTGTCGAGACATGTTGGACAAAGTCTGTTGAACAGTCGACAACCTACTGGCATGTGTCGAAGACATGCAAGACAGAATCTGCTGATCAGATCGACACCCTCCTGTCATGTGTCGAGATTGTCTCTCAACCGCCCTTGGGTTTGAAGATCCATTGGAGAGTTTTACTGATTCTTTCTACACATTGCTTCCTTCATTTCCACCTCAAATCTTTTGCCTCTGAACCTTCACTTTTCACCTAGCATTAAGTGAGGGGGAGTTGAGAATATTTTCATTCATTTATACAACCCTGGGTAAGCTAATCTGTTTTACTCCTGTTAAAGAAATGGTTTCTTGTTTATAATCCTCATTTTTGTTAATCATTGCGTTGAGTTCTACCAGCCTTGCTCTCATAATAGGATTAAAACATTTCTCAAGTCCTTGAAAATGACCATTGCCTCTGCGTCTGAAAGTTCACTGCAAATAGGCTTTTTGGTTTATGAATTGATTGGCATGTATTATCTTTAAACATGTTACCTAACTTGAAGTCAATTAGAGAATACGTCTCCTAAAAACCATGCTGCTATAATTTCAGAGCAATGACCTCTCTTCAGAGAAATTAGATCCTCCATCAATGAAATGAAGGTTAATCTAGTCATGATGAAGACATTCAACTCTATTCAAAGGAATTCAGAAAGATAAGCTACACTGAGTAACAAGGGACTCTAGCGTCTAAATAACATGTTTCCTTGAGTCAAAAAGTGAATGCTATATCGAACTGTTTATTTAATTAAAAAAATGGTTTGGGGTTGACTCTACAACTTGCTTCAACACAAAAAGGTTATTGTTTACTTTCAATACTTGCTTATCTTCCTTTTCCAATCATGCCAAATGAACGTGATGAGTAAACCAAATGGGCTTGGTTTCATTCTCTTAAACTTTCTCAAATGTTTTAGTCATATTATTTGTTGCAAAAATAGTTTTTCTCAAACCTTCGTTACTCAAAAATGAGCTTATAAGCTTTAAACCGTTCTGAACTTAACATAGGGGTATATACGCTATTTCTTATTTCAGGGTTGTTATTTTTAAAATAAAAAAATCTCAACTTTCCTCATTTACTTGACGGTGAAAATCATTTCTTCACCTTTCCTCATTTCAACCCTATTCCACTCGCGACCCCTCTCTTCGGCAAATCTGCACATCCTCGCCGTGGAGGTCGACGCCCTCGTTCCGTCCTCCTTCTCTCGTGCACCATCCCCCCCGGCTAGCTCCCGCAATCCCTCCGTCTCCTCTCCTCCCTTCCTTCTACCCTCTCCATGGCTCCTCAGGTCACCCGCGGCAAGAAGAAAGACGCGGCTTCATCCAAGAAGGCCGATGCCTCGAAAGCACACACTGAAGGGCGCTCCAAGAGTATTAAAGACCGCCCTGCAGTTGAACCAGCCAAGAGAAGAGCCGCCGAGGCCCAGGGTTCAAATAGTGAAAGGGTTTCACCACCATAGCCAAAGGCCAAGCGACCATGGCTGTCCGCCAAGGAAAAAGGGAAGGCCAAGGCTCTGTCTGTTCCTCCGCAGCCCAGCGCTGCTCCCTCAGTTAGGGAAGAAGAAAGTGATCCCACCAGGATTTTCTTCTATAGGTATGTGGATTTTAGTGACCACGAGATGCTTGAGTATTTTCCTGAACTGCTACCGTTATTTGAATTCTAAGGATGGCGACGATTTTTGTCCGATTCCAGGGTATACTACCCATTTTTAGTTCAGCAGTTCTATAAGAACCTATTCTTTGACGAGGACAAGAAAGTCCTTCGGACTGAAGTAAAAGGGGTCTCCATCAAGCTTACAACCAAGTTTCTTCACAGAGCCTTACATATACCCCGGGGTGGGGAAATAGAATCTGAGGTTCAGATTGACTTGTCTTCCGCATACACCATCCTGACAGGAAAGCCTCGAGACCCTTAGGATGCAACCCAACTTCTTGTCAAATCCTTTAACACTAACCAGTTTCCTCCCTTACAACGTCTATTGCATCACATTTTCACTACCATGATTACCCCACAAGGGGGTGGCAGAAGTAGACTTACTGAGACCCATAGATTCCTGTTTTACTACTTGTTCAACAATTACCACGTTTGTCTCCCAGAGATCATGCTCCAGATTATGGACAATTGCACTTACAACTGGCATAGCCTGCCTTATGCCGCACAGCTAACTGCTATTTTTCAAAAGGTTGGCATCCCTCTTGATAATGAAAAGTCTATACCTATTCCCAGGAGCAATGTGTACAGCATGAGGTTCATAGAAAATTACATGCACTTCAAAAAGGAAGGTGACAAAATTGTTAGGAATCTGCCTGGACATTTACCTGACCCTCTTGTACAGCCAGCTCCACAGGACCAGCCTGCCCAGGATCAGCCTACACAGGACTAGCCAGCTTCAGATGTACAGTTAGATCAACATGAAGAGATGTTCCGTGCAGACATTCACTTTGAGCAGGCCCCACAGCAGTAGCAGTCTGAAGTCCACATGGACCAGCCTGGCATGATGACAGCTTTTGGCATTCAACCTCCACTGTCTCCAGACAATGAGCCCCGCGTGTTGAGTGCGAGGGATGCCCCTCCTGAATTTCATACAGAGGCCTCCACCTCACAAGGTCCTGCTTTTGGTGCCACTGGTAGTCTAATGGATATTCATCCTGCCCTCATTTAATTTCTTACTGCACAATTTGGCAGTATGAATTCATCCTTTCGTCAAATCAGTCTGCAAGTGGATAGAATAGAAGCCAGACAACTCCACTATAAGCAAGTCCATAACAGCAGATGGGAAAATTTTGTGCTTGACAAACAAAAGTCAGATGAAAGATTGAAAAATTTTGTGAACTCTATCATCACTGTGTGTGAACGAGCTGGAACAATAATGAAGAGGCTTAGGCAAGTTTACATTGAAGCCCAGGAGAAAACTGCAGAATTGGTGAGGCATGCATATGACATTCGAGAAGAGCAAGGTAATATCAACATTAAGTGTGCTTGGCTGATGGACTCCTCCAATCAGCTTGCTGAACAAGTGGCTGCCGAAACTACATCCATCAGAGCACAAGTCACCACAGAGTCCAACCGATCTATTGATGCCACTTCCAATCTGGAGAGAACAGTTAATGCTACTACTTCTCGACTACCGGATGCCTCCCAATGGCTGAAGGGAAAGATGTATTCTGACTGCAACAGACTACTTGATGCCTCATCCAAGCTTGCAGAAATAGTGCATACTGACACAGCTCGAGCAGTCAACAGCAACACCAAAGCTGAAGCTAAAATGGATGTGGTGTACAACAAACTGGATATGGATGGCACTGAAATTTTGAAACTCATTCGTCTGCATAAAGCTCAACTCCAACCAGCCTTAGCAGACACAGGTGATGAATGGTGCCCTCCTCCTCAAACAGAAGCCACCTCCTCTCGATTACCACCACAAGGCTCCCAACAGAGGGCAGAAACAGAATATATCTGTGAGATGATTTATAACTGGCTCAAGGGCATCAAGGAAAATATCCAGACTTTACAGGCGTCTGTCCGACAAAGAGATGAGCTGTTAAATCAGAGGGTTGCTTCTCTTGCAGTAGCTATCTCACACCTGCAACAAGAATTCCAAGAGGTACAGATTCTTCACCTTGCCAGCACTAGCACAATGCCTCCACCACAGTAGCCTCCTCCTTCACCCCCTCCTTGTTAATGACAAAGGGGGAGAAGTACTGAAGACCTTCTGAAAAGACAAGCATCATCTAGCATCTAGCATGTAGTTACGCTTCTTCATCTAGAGTTTACCTTTTGCATTTAGATAGTGTAACGAAAAATGCTTGAACACACATCTTTGCTTGATATGTATACAACTATGGTTGATCAATGAAACAAGCCTTTTGTTGAAAATGCTAATGTTCAGTTGTTGTATTGAATGGATGAATCTCACTTGTTTGATGGCTCCTCAAACCAATATGTTGTAATGCTATATGAATGCTTGGATATAATGATTCATGGTTGTCATCATCAAAAAGGGGGAGAATGTTGTGTCCCCTGATTTTGATGATAACAAATCATAAATCATTAGTTGATATTTGTGGAATATCTAACATGTTTTGGTTAAATGAATAGACTAAATAAGTGCAGGAGAGTTTCCTTAAGCTGATGTCTCGACACCACCTAATGATGTCTCGACACATCTAGAAGAGATTGTGTTGATATGCTAACGGTTGAGCTCCAGCATAAAAGCATGTGTCGACACATCTAGCCAATGTCTCGACACCTCCAGAAGAAATCAAGCTGAAGCCCTTCTATCTGACCTCTGGATTAATCGATGTCTCGACACACTGAGTGAAAAGTGTCGACACACTTCAAGCCTCAATTCACTATGGCGGACGTGTCTCGACACCTTCGTGTAATGACTCGGATCATGGCGTTTAATGTCTCGACACCTTCGTGTGGCAACTCTGCACATGACGCACATGTCTCGACACAATCATGGTGTCATCTAGGAACCAAGTACACATGTCCCGGTACAGCAGTGTGATGTCTCGACACATCAGCCACGGATCTTCAAGGTTTCAATGGATGTCTCGACACACTATGTGTAAAGTGTCGACACAATAGTGTTCGACCAGAATGATTCTGAAACCAATTGAAGCTGTCTTCAAGATATTCAATGGGATGTCTCGACACACTGTGTGAAAAGTGTCGACACATTCTTGTTCGACCAGAACGGGTCTGAAACCGATTAAAGCCATTTTCAGGATCCAAAACATGTCCTTGAGGATCCGTTCACTCTGGAAAAAGTCATCAAATAGGCTACTTTATCAGAGGACTGTGGTCTGGCAGAGAAATCTTCTGAAAGGACTATAATTTTATTGATATTGTCTCCTACCTACCCACATATCTGCAGACTTGATAGAAAAAGTGTCAACTATGCAAATGGGAGCAAATCAAATAATGTGGATGTGACATTCTGGGTTTATCTTGAAAAGTGGACAACGTTGGTGTCGCCGGCTCTGACCAAGATATCAGAAGCATGAGCTCCAGTTCGACAGTAGTGCAAGCAAGAGGAAAAATGAAAAGCAAGAAGCTTGCTGATGAAGCCATCTCCTTCCTGATGATGCTAGCGTGAGTGAAACAAGAAGAAGACGATCCTCTTCCTCACCATGAGAGGTCTCTAAGCAAGCATGAGGTTTTCGTGAAGCTCCGTCCAAAACCCTTGAAAGCTAAAAAATAGATCATCCTTCTCTCGCAAGGGTTGCTAGGAAGAACTAAGAAGAACAAGAAGAAAGCCAAGGACCCCTCAAGCTCTTTCCCAAACAGGAGACTTCTTTCTCATTGTGCTTCATTACGATACTCTATCTGGCTGCTTCATTTTCAGTTTATTTTTCTTCAAAACACACTTTATCTCATTTGCTCCCTACCTACGAGTAGGAAGACAGACGGTGTGGACACCGGTCTGTGTGTTTTGGGTTGTGATCCCTCAAGCTGTGTGGCAGCGGAGTGTGAGAGTGTATCTCTCAGTTAGAAGCTGTGAATCAGCAGTTGTGTGTTGGCACCATTGAAGCCTCACCTTGTTGTGTGAGGGGTGGATGTAGGTCTCTAGATTGAGACCGAACCACCTTAAAGATTGTGTCTTGTGGTTTGCTTTCTCTCTTGTTCCAACCGTAGAAGCTTGGTAGGACCGTTCACAGATATCAAGTGTGTATCCAGCTTCTTAGCTATTAACGAATATATGTCTTACTATCATTTGTGTTAGATCTATTTTCTATTTCCGCAAAGAAGGGCAAAAAGGGGCTGATCTATTCACCCCTCCCCTCTAGATCTGCCTATCACCACTTAACAGGCCACACTCTCCACCCATATGACTAGCCTCACCGACAGCGTTGCTGATTCCAGCCAGACCTTCCACATCATGAACATGACGCTTCTTGGAATGCAGTGCCGTGATGCGGCTCGTGACCTCTCCATTGGCCGTATTCAGGATAGTCTTCAGATTCAAGATCATTCTCTTGATGACATCCGCCGCCGCCTTGGTTATCAGCCTCCTCCTTCAGAGGATTAGCCTCCTGCAGATGCCCCATGAGGATTTTTCTTTTGTATCCTACCTCTAGAATGTTGTACTTCGGTCTTGTGTCTCTTGGGTCCCCCCTTCGTCTATCCTATCCTCTTTTGATGATGCCAAAGGGGGAGAAATAGTAGTGCATGTTCTATATTTATATCTATATTCATATATGTCGGTGTGTTCGTATGTTTGCACGTATGTTTGCATGCATGATCATGTGAGGATCATTGTGTCATTTCTGCATTTGCTTTGTCGCATGTGTCTAGTGTCTAGAGTCTTGCATTCTCTCAAGCATCAATGTACTTTGTAATGTAATGTAATGAAATGATGAAATAAATGTAATTGGTGTTTGATCTCAAATGGTTGGCTCTCGCGTCTCATTTCCTATCTATTTGGCAAATAAAGTGTTGAATGGTTGTTTTATTCGCATTGTGGTTTATCGACCTTACAAGGCTCCAATTTTGCTTAAAGGCATGCCAATGTTCTTGTAATCTAGAGTTTTGTCATCATCAAAAAGGGGGAGATTGTTAAGTCTCTCCAGATGATTTTGGTGATAACAAAACCCCGGTATTACAATCTAAGTAATTACTTGGTTAAACTACTTTCAAAGCCTTCCTTAATCATGCAAATGCCTAAATCTACCATGCTTCAAGAAATGCCCTGGTTAAGTTCAAGCAATTCATACTGATTCGAACATGATATGGTCATACGATAATTTGCTCACAGATTATGATTCATTGGCTAACTCCATTGAAATTACAGATTTTCTAGGTAGTGGTCGACCGCCAGTCAGGGGTCGATCGATCGGTTTTCCCAGCATTGAAAGCCTCATTTCTTGTAAAATTTCAGTCGACTGCCCCCTCCTGCCGGTCGACTCCCAGCTTTGAAGCAACAATTATTGACTTTGCTTCTTCAACTTGGGAAGCCCCTTTCATTGGGTTTGTTTAATCCCAAAGTCACCAGAAATGCCATGATTTGTGGATCTGGTTCCTGGCTTATCCCTTGACCATCCAAGATCTATAAAAACATCATATTGGGGTCAAAAATCCTAATCACTCAAGGGAGATCAAAGGAGGCTATCAAGGAGAGAAAGAGTGCTTCTACTGTAGCTCCATGAACAGTGCTGCGTCAAGAAGTTCTTCATCCAAGAGAAAGGTTTTCAAGATCATTTGCAAGCCATTCAAGTGAAGTTCAAGTTGTGGAGCAAGTATCATCCAAATCAATCTTCATCCACTAAGGGGGAGCTTTAGTTTGAAGTTTTTCTTTTAGTGTTCCTCCTTCCATTTCTGTTCGAGCTTCAAGTGTTGTTATTTGTAATCTCCAAACATTTGTGTGTGTGTTGATCTCTTTAGATCCATGTGTGTGTGTTGTTTTCCGTTAGATTCAGTGTGGTTTGGTGCTTGTGCACTGTCGTGGGAGTTCCGAAATCACACGAGTGTGTGTGTGTGTTTTGATATTGTAACCCTTTATAAGATAGTGTGTGAATCCTCACAGATCGTGAGGGGTGGACGTAGGTTGTTGTTGTTACATCCGAACCACCTAAAAATTGATGTCTCTTGTGTGGTTTGATCCCTTTCTCCTATCTCCATTCTGTGCATGTTCACATATTTTAATTAATTGCATCTGCTGATTTCTTCGTTTAGATCTATATTAATTGATCACTCTCTAATAGATCTCTAGTATATCAAAAGCTGGATTCAGACCGACAAGGTCAATCTTATTGGAAAGATAACATCTTGCGTGAGAGAATCTTCAGATACTGTAGCTCCGCCTAGTACCAAAGAGCTATTGTAGTGGTTGATTTTAATAGATCTATTCCCTTTTGAATCAGATCTAATTTGATAGTTGCTACTTCATTATACAAACTTCAAATTGGTTAAAGCTTTCTGAATATTTGTTATCACCCAATTCACCCCCCCTCTTGGGTGTCATTGATCGCGGGACTTCACCCAGGACTCTTAGGGTATCGACTTGACACCCCATAGGACTCTGTTGACACCTGCTTATTTTCTCGAATTAATCGAGGATTAAGCATAGGGAAACATTCCCTAAGTAGAGCAAAACGGCATAACGCCAAATGTGCTTTACCATACGAGTTAAGCTTGAAAATCGAGACATTTCACCGGGTCAAGCGGCATAACATAACAGCCTGGGATCGTCCCCGAGTAAAAGGCACTACACTAGCCAGTTCCCAACAACCGAGTCGGATCCAAGGTTCGGGACAACCTATCGTACCGAACGGCACTCTGAAAAGATTCGGGGATCACCCCCGGATACCTGTTTGCGACCTTTTCTTTCTTTCTGTCTTTTCGTTCGCGTATCGATCAACCATTTAACTAACTGGTAGTCAACTGACTGATTGACGACGCGGGCGTGCCAGTCACATGAGTGACAATTTTGTTGTGCGCTCATTCTGACCCATATCGGGTGAATGTGAGGTTCGGTCGGGACCAGCAGTCCGCCATACCGTAAAGGTTATGGCGTTAATTACATCCCCCACGAGGAGGGAACACCTTTGATTAATTATCGAGATATCGGGCTGTCGAAGCCGGGTTAAAAGAGATACATGATGATTATAGCAATGACAGGCAGGATGCAGCATTAATCATGCGAAAGATGCGTAGTTAAATGGGAAAATGGATCCTGGGTACGTGGCAGAGGACGCAGGTCCGAAGACCACCATCGCGCGTGACGAGGGCTTCCGGCCAGACATGATCCGGCTTTTAGCCGACGCCATTTAATATACCCAGAGATCTATGCATGCATGCACACAAGACATTCATGATTATATTGAACATGAAGATAGCGTTATGAAGACGGTGACGATCACCCATATTTATTACCCCTCGTCGAGAAGAGGGAGAGCAACACAAGTATGCTAGCAAAAGCGAAATGCTAACGGATTATGATGGTGAGTATGATGACGGCATGACTCGGGCTCGCTTGACCCTCCTTTATTCAATTCAATGCCTGCTACGGCTTGTCGACATTGCCCCCAAGAGGCGAGGCTTGCCCCGGGGTAAATAGACCATTAGAGCGGCACAAGGTTTCAAAACTGGCGTGACTATGTAAGAAAACTTATACGGCGCGATAAAGCGTAGGCATAGCGGCTAATACGGCGCGGTCTTCATGCAGTTGAGACGGCGCGCAAGAGAGTTGGGGCGCGCCGGTTTAGGGCGCGCCGGAAAGTCGCAAGGAAATTTTTTAAGGAAATGAGTGTGGGGTTAATCCGACGCGGGGGGGGTACCGCGCCGTTTTAGGGCGCGCCGGTTAAGACCGCGCCGTATTAAACCTGTTTTGTTGAATTATGAACTTTTTAAGTTTGTTAGACTTCATGGGACCCTTTCTTAAGTTGTTTGGGCCAAACGATTGTTTGTTTGGAGTCCATGGCTTTCTGAAAATGATGGGGAGGTCAGTGCGAGGTTCATACTCGAGCACTGAGTTGATTCGATTTGGAGCGATCATTTTATTGACATAATTATCTAGAGTATGTCGAAAATTTGACAGCATCTCCCCTGAACAAACAGAGTTGCAGGGGAGGATCGGGGTCATACTCACTAATGGAGCAAGCCCCTAAATCACCGGTCTGCCCAAAGGCGGCCAGCATACCCCACTGGATAGGATACCCCGAGGACAAGCCTGCTAGGGGCACCAAAGCTCCATGGGGGAAGAAATAGAAGGGCGAAGTCACTGATGATGAGGACGACACCCCGAGGGCTAGCCTACGAGGGATGAAGGACTCGTAGTCAGTGATTCCTCCCATGGAGGGACTGACCATTAGGAGAGTGGGACTCCAAGGACTAGCCTACAAGGAGCGCACACCCCATGATCTCGATCGGGCCTTGGTCTGTCGGGGTTGAGTCCGTTGACCCAGGCTCCCCTTCATTATTAGCCATGGCTTCGGGAAGACGCCCACCATGGAGAGGTAGGGCCCTCGGTCGCCCGGCAACTGCAGGAACTAAAAGGGGAATATCCCCCTCCCCTGATGATCGGAGTGACGAGGAAATCTTGGAACGATGCGAATGGCCACGAAGAACAAATGATAAAGGCCTAAGTTAGACAGACCCTCGGCAGGGACATATGTTCGAACAGTTAGACAACAATACTCAAGGGGACAAAGGCGCATGCAGAGGCACGGCTCCATCCGAGAGGAGAAAGGGATGCAAAGCCCTTGAACTAAACATGAAAGAAATGAAACGCAAGAGAGCCCCCGGGGAGGGGTGTTTCTGTAGCCCGCGGTGATTCGGGGCATAATATGCATCTCGAGGAAACCAGAATCGGCCCTATGCAGAGAAGAATCCTGACGCACGTATCAGTATAAATAAAGATAGAGAAAGGGGAGATCGTTCCTCCAATTTATTGATTCAAGCATCCACAGGCATGCATACATATCACCATCCCTAAGACAGGGAGGATTTGACATTCGCACGGCGAGATTACAATTCCGGCACCATTGTTTGGTTGCCGTTTAACGATATTTGGAAGCAGAGGACGCCCAGGTCACAATAACAGAGAGAAGATGGTAGAAGAAATCACAAAAGGGGGGAAGGGGAATCGACTCATATCATCGTCGCCCCTCTCCTCCATCGCTTACATTCGATAGGTAGAAGCTTAGAGGAAAAGGAAAAGAAATGCGGAAAGCAGGAAGAGAAACGGCCCCTGCCCACCTGTTCCTCAAAAAAAAAATAGAGTATCGTCGATGCAGGCCGACGGTCGCCCCTTCAAAGAAGAAAAACCCTCCCTCTCTGTGTATCCCGAGAAAGGAAGAAGACTCTCTCGTTTCGCAGTTGCCTCACCCTTTTCTTTTTCTCTTTCTCTGAGAGCCCAGAGCCTTCCAGCCTTTTTTTTCAATCGAACCTTGCCTCTATATATAACAGGTTGGAGGCTCTTCATCTGGCGTGAGCTCTTGGCGCGCTGGGGAAGTCTTCATCAACTTATCGCGCCGGTTTAAGGCGCCATTCGATAGGGTAACTGGCGCGCCGGGAAGAGGGCTGAAGGTAGGGGCGCGCCGGGATAAGGACTGGAGATAAGGGGCATGCCGGGATAAGGGCATTGGGTGAGGGGCGCGCCGGTTTAAGGCGCGCCGGACTAATGCCCCTTGTACGCTTCGAGCCAGTCGATGAACTCGGGGCCATCGTGAACATGTACTCTGCCACTGCTCACTAAGACTTCGACGATATGATCTGTCGAAGCTCCTAGATTGGCGTACGGCCATTCTCGAGGTGCATATATTGCTTTAGACTACTCGCACGGGTTTTCTGCGGGCACACGGCCTTTAGCTCTCTGACCCATGCCGTTAGCTTGGCCTGGCTCATTTCCGAGGCTTCTCGGAAGGCGTGACAACACCAAGGATAGCTCCACCCGAGCTGGGTGATCATTCGGCCGCTAATGGGCCCATCTTGGCAGGAAGCCGCACCCATGTCGGGTGATCGGGATCTTCCGCCGCCAGAGCTTTCGGTCCTCCGTGCTGGAGAGCCGGGGGAACTCCTTCGTCCTCAGGAGAACCTCTTCATTTGGTGGGGGATCACCGGATAGACCGTCATCCTTGATCGGACAACGGATGTGGTGTATGCGGCATGACAGAGTCGATGCCAGTTCATTAGGCAGGCTTGGTCGCACTGTCGGTTGGTTGTGAGCTTGTCTCGGCTCCCCTGAGGTGAAGTCCCCGTGTCTGTACGGAATGACTCGAGGCTCTGGCGGCTTGAGAAATCTTCAATATGTTGATCTTTATCGGCTTCCGTACTTCGGTGGGCCGGGTCATTCGTCCTTATGGCTTGGTCGCCGACGATCATGTTTTAGGTGCCAACAAATGCCCCCCAGACGTGGGTGTTGCGAGCAAGGCACGAGTGTAGCAGGGCCAACGGATGTATTTCACCCGGACTGACCTCCCCTTTGATTGGCGGGCACCTGGGATGGCCTTTAATTCGGCACGGGCGTTGACCCGGCACCGTTCAGACGTTAATACAGCGCGGCCTGTGACCCTTGGGCTTTAATCCGGCGCGGCTGTTGGCTTCCCGCTTTGACCCGGCGCGCCTTTTATCGGCGCGCCTTTCGCTAGAGGGCCGTTAATCCGGCGCGCTAAAGAGCGCACCGGTTTAACGGAGGGGGGCCCTCCATATAAGGCTTTCGCCTTTGTTTTTTCTTCTTCATTCTTCATTTGCATAAAATTTTTCTCTCTCTTCCCTTTTTCTTCTCTCCTTCTGGCGCCGAGAGCGGCGATTTCTTCCTTCGGGTGAGTGGAGGTGCCGTCAATTTGGGTTTCAAAACCCTTTCTTTGGGCCCCGGGAGGCTTCTAGCAGGGCTTGCCCTCGGAGCTGTTTCCCCGGGTGTTCCTCTGGCCTCGGTGTAATGCTGATGGCTACTTTTTAGGGATCGTTCCTCAGTGGACGCGTTCCCGCTTTTCTTCGGCAATTCCCTGTGCTGGGGAGACTCTGCCGAAATTTTGTCAGAAGTTCGCCTTTGATTAGCCATTTCCTGACGTTGTTTTTTTTTGTTTGATATGCTCTTTTTGCAGCTATCATGGCATCCAGCTCTTCCTCTCGTGCCGTGGTGACATGGGAGAATGTTAATTCTCTCGACTGGGGGCACGGCCAGGTGGCCATAGTTGCGGAGTCTTCGGATTTGGAGACAGACACTGTAGACACCGGTCGTCTCCTTATTCTCGGGGGCGACTCTTTTCATTATAATAGAGAGGGTGTGACCCGGAAGGATTATCCCAAGGACAAGCACCTGATGTCCCTTCTTCGGCGCTTCAATCTTCAGGGGAAGCGGGATGTGTTTGCCTTCCGGAAGGTCGAGCAGGCCCTACTGGTGGAGAGAGATAGCCTGGCCGAATGTGTGATGCGGGGAAGACCCATCTATCTCCCCAGGGAGGTCAGGAAGTGGAGCGTTGTGCTGGGGCTGCAAGACCTGGCTCCGGCAGACGGACTGTTGACCAGAGCTCCCGAATTTGTTCCTGCTCGGTGGAATGACTCTGCGGGCAGAGTAGATCGGGAGAAGCCGATCTTTGGTTTATTCCTTGCCCCGTTGAGATGGGGATATAGAGATGAGTCATTCTTGCTGGATTGCTTGGCGATTCGCTTCAAGCACCAGATCTCCGTGGGGTGGTTTGCTGAGTTGAAAGTTACAGACGCCCACGCATTCAGGCCCGGAGCAGTGGAATTCACAGACTATGTGCTGCATCATTATGCTCCTCTTTTGACCAGAGCTGGTGGATATCATAGCGTGTACGCTTCAAGATATCGGTACCCGATTCCCGAGGCTTGTGCTG